>JBCEDN010000007.1:0-1200000 GCA_039880775.1 Diaporthe vaccinii | reverse complement strand
TCAAGCGAACACACAAGCAGCACGAATTTTATTCCCTTTTCCAACTAGAGCTCACAAGTGGCTTTCGTCTCCATTCATGTTTGAGCCAATAATTCTGTCGTCGTCCTGTGGAAAGAATTATGGGCCAGAGAATTTGCGTTGGAAGCTATACAGATGATAGCTTATGAAGTGTAGACAATTACGTGCCTTGAATATTTGACGATCTCGTGTTTGGATTAAAAGCTTGCAACTATGGATGTAACTATATCTTATAATATTGGACATGAAGTACTTGATCTGCAAATGACTGGAAAGAAAGATTCTCAATACTCCACTTAAACCTTGATCTGATCCAGAAGAGCATTACCTTGGTATGAGACAAAGACTATAAACTGTATGGAAGTATATTTCGGTCCAAAGTCCGTTGACTGTGAGAATGTTTATCAGTAGCATATGATTTAATTGTACGTGTTGTCACGCACATCTGAAAGGGAACGATGAATTAATGTACTACAAATTCTTTGAAACGAAGTTATTAGTAAATCATTACTATTTGGTCATGTACACGAATTCAAAACCATCAGGCTTGCTGAGTCTAGCACATAGTTGAGGTCATATGCTAGCCTTGTATGCATTCGGAGAATCTCAGATGAGAAGATGAGATAAATCCAGGTCGCCCCGGGTTTACTGAGACATTTCAAGAGTTCCACATAGGCCAGGAAACCACTCCTGAACAGAGTGGGCCGATAGCCCAGTTCAAATATCCTTCCCATAACTCGAAAATACACAGAACCTAGGGAACCAGAGCAGCATTCAGTCAGTGTCTATCAAGAAAGGTTATACTGATGTACATACGGGACGGATTGCTCAGCTCGTGTAATTTTTAAATTGCCAACTGGAGTATGTACCCGTCCAGCGCCTGAATAGCCCAGAAGAACAATCTGCGACGACTTGAGCCACTCTCTGTATCGACAAGCACCATGTAGATGGTAATTCTTGTACCTTATTAGCATCTTTCCCGTTGTAGAATTATCAGAGTCTCATCATTGTAATCATGGTGGATCATGAAATGGATTGGTACCATCTGATCCAAGGAGTCATTATATCGAGGCTTTCAGCTACTGCTTAGTGACCTTGCACTTGGGCAAGCATATCAGTTTGTCACCTGTTTCCTGTATTCTAGAATAGAACTAGAGTTGACAAGACCAACGATCTCGTCTTCTAAACGGGGTGGAGGCGCATCCATGGCATTGCAAAAAGGGACAGAAACCAAGGTTGGGTCCAGGAATTATAGTATCAATGGCCATAACTGGAGTTTCAGACTTCCTTTGCTTGAGATGAATAATAGAAGAAGGGACAAAATGGAAGAAGAGGGCTCAATGCTCAAACATCATCAAGCCCTAGAATACCTATGGTGTACTTCTCCTTAGCATGACAAAGACTATATAATCTATATTCATACTGCATAAACACTCTCACTCTACCTATTACCCATAGTCCTTAAATGAACTCAACTGTAAAATAAAATACTTTCTAGGTCAGAATGAGGCTCTACTATCTCCTATACCATTCTCCTCTGACGAGGAGTGCCAGACACATCGCTACGTGTAGACTTGACAGCCACGGCATCAGTATTCCCCAGAATAGGATTGCAGGAAACTGCACAAACCTAGGCTGAGCTACAACTCAAAGCGAATCCAGAATACCAGTGATGGTTTATAATTGATCTATGGAGGAAGGGACCTGACTCATCTTGCTTTTAGTCCAAACATGGTCATCCACTTGATGATCGTTTGTCTCATTTTTTCCCCTTCAGAGGACAGCAACCTAAGTGGAAGTAGATAAGGATGCTTGTGTACATTAGGATGAGAAATAGCAAGCGAGATCTAGTTCCAGAGCAGAGAAAGTTCAGTTCAATGTGACAATACGATACTGAACCACAATGTAATTCGCAATGAGTTTACCAAAGAAATTTGACGTTCCGATTACACGCACAAGTGCCATCTCACCATCAGCCTAGAGAGGACTTTGTTACGATGGGTTCAACCTCTGCAAGGCCCGAGCAAGGAGCAGTATGGGAGACTATTAGCATGTTCACACAAGTTTCTATTCACACTACTCGCAGCATGGTCATTCTACGTGCTCAAAATAGTGCTTAGCCATCACCAGACAAGAGGACAGCAAACTGTCTCTCAAAAGTCCAGATAATTAAATCTTTGAATCAAATATATGATCCATAGGAATACCTTTGGCCATTGTAATAACAACCCGAAAATTGTCACACAACGAGAAGGCAAGACACTTCAGCCTGTGCTTGCGAACACACACCCGGCACACGACGCTCGCAAGAGCCGAAGCCCATAGTGAGCACATCCCATCAATTTTCCCTTCCGGGAAGATTAGATGCCGTCGCCGTGCCCGAACACGACCACAATATCTTTCAAGCGCACACATGACCCGGAGTGAAACGTTCCCAGGCCCCGGGTGTCAAGGACACCGTCGCCATAATCTCAGAAACGCGTGGCGTAGGAAAAGATTGACTCAACAAAGCTCTGCAACGTTATCATGCAAATGCGCGCGTCGTATTCCCGGGGGGCTCAGAAAAGGGTGTGCAAGCAAGTGTCTAGCCAATAGGTCGTAGTACATTATCAAACAGGGTGACGCCGGACAGGGGGGAGGGGGGAGTCAGGAAGAGGGAAGATGAGTCGACTGGGGGTTGGTTCTTCTTCTCAGGACAGACAGTGAGCGTCGTGGCTGACTGTAGCCTAGAAGCTTAGAGCCCCACATGAGATGTGGTCATCTGATTCGACAGTGCAGGAAGATAGCCAAGAGGTGTGTCCGCGCACGGTAGTAACCGCTCGCCCGCGCTATACACTCTACTACACTCACTACTCACGCGTGCCCCGTCCCCGGGAGCCACTCGAGGGTCCCAAGTGACAAGCTCATGACATGAGACGGGCGGCCTCGGGAATAGTAGGCAAGGGTTGGGCCCCACGAGGCAAGTCCCGCGCCCCGGACCGCATGGGGCTAGGAGGGCAGATGGGCGTGAGCAGAAGATCAATACACTGGTATGGTTTAGGCTGGTGGATGAGGGCGTTCAGGTGAGGCACTGCCATCGACCCGTGTCCCCGAGTCTTGGGGAAGCGATCACCCAAGATCAGACGATCTCGCATTGACCTGGGCCGGCCACCCGTCCAAGATCAGGTTACGAGGGGTGGCGCAGGAGGCGGTCTTTGCGCGACAGTGCAATGGGAGGGAGGAGGACTTGGGTCGGCAGCGGGAGATGTTCCACATGGCACAAAGGTATCGTGGGATAAATCCGCCCGAGCGGGAGAACCGCAGGAGCCATTCGCAACAAGCGTGACTAGCGTGACAGCTGCACGACAGACTGGAAGGCAGATAGAAAAAGAAACGGTAACTAGACAGGCAGACAACCAACGCTTGGAGGGCTAGAACAAGCCGAGGCACCAACCACCATCACGACGCTCCCGCACCCAAGGACAATTTGCGCGCATATCAAGAGGCGGGTTGAAGCCGGTGGTAATGCGTCATGCATGTCATGACATGCAACGCCTCGCCCAGTGGGGTCTCCAAGACAAGCTCGAAACATGCACATGCATGCAGGCGTGCAGTAGGGCCCGTCGTATCTGAGAACGGGCGCCGGATCCGACCACGCCTTGGGGAGGGGGGAGCACGGAGTAGACGACGGGCGCGCGGCGTGTGCAGGGCAATGGGACTGACCGTGTTATTAGATATGTGTGTCCGTCCTATACAACCCCCCCCCCCCCTGGCCTCTCCCACCCTTCACACCCCCAACCCACGAGTAGCAGAAATAGATTGGTTAGGGCCACACATAGCTTGACGGGCATGGTGGGGGTTTGATGCACGAGTGGAAGGACGGCATGATGAACCCTGGGCAATTGACCCAGATCATCCGCTGCAGTGTAGCATGGGGTGGGTGTCATACGTCCAGACCCTCTGCCCATGTCCAGCAGCAGCAGCATGCGGCATGGGAGACGCTCGCAGAAGGTGCGGGTGGGTTCGTGTCAATCCTGGATGGGAGGTGGGTACGTGCAGCACTCGAGGATCGCCGGTCCATGGCGACACATAGGATGATGATGATGATGATTGTGATTATGAGGGGAGGAGCAGTAGGGAGTGGAGGGAGGGAGGAGAAGGGCGAGGTGGTGAGGTGGTGAGGTGCGGTCGGAATCCTGATCTGTCATGGCATGGAATGGTGGAATAACTAGAATGGAGCTGGGCCTAGACGGGACCATCTCCATGTAGTAGCGCGGCAGTCGAAGGACGACCCATCGCTGCACAGTATCTAGACGCAGTGACTGTCGTTGCCGCAGTCGCCATCGCCGTCGAAAGTCGCAGTCGCAAGGTCGCAGAGTCCTAGCAGGCAGACATAGATAGACACTCGGGGCCCATGTTGATCACCGGTCCCCCCTAGTTCCCCTCGGATCCAGCCTAGGTGCATCCTCGTGGGGGCCTGGCCCGCCGCCTCATTGGCCGTTGAGTCCCACATGACGGGCTCTTCGCGCCCCACCCAATTGCGCCAGCCGGGCAAGAGTCCCCACCCACATTTATATACATTTAGATGGCCGACGCAGCCACTTTTCTCTCTAGGCGCACTTGCAGCACAATTGCCATTGCCGCCAGACAGGAGAGGACCCCTTTGCCAGATACATACATAGACTACTTTAGTAGGTACATATACATGGACTACCGACCTACCTACATATCCACACATGGCCCCCCTTGGACACCGCCATCGCACCCTCGCTTTCGTGGGCTGCATTTGATCAACATTGCAGTGTGCCTCGCTCTATATTCTACAGACGCGAGGCGATGCGAATCCACCCGGCTGAAACGTCCCGGCAGTCGAATCATTATCTCCCGACGACAAGTACAGCCAAAACAATCCTGCGCTGTCGTCGCCTCGCGCGCTTGGTCCGACATCTGGCCTGATCCCACCGAGAAACCCCGGAACCTTCCCGCTGCAGGTTTTCGAAGATGTGGTGCATTGTACTCGTCCCGGTGGCGGGTGGCGCCCCATGTCAAGAAAATGGACCTCGCTCGTTGAGAAGTTGAAGTGATGATCAGGTAAGGTATCTCAGAAGTTACAGAAACTCGAAAATTCCAATCCGCTCCGCTACCCTCCACCTAGATCCCTCCTGGGCTCGCACACCAAGCTTGCTGTTGCCTTGACGTCGTCCACCTCTTTCATTCCCACTTTCCCCTCCCATTCATCTCCCTCTCCCTCTACCTCTGAGTCTATCTTTGCCATCCTGGTCATATCTCACTTTCTCGCGTCAGTCATCCTCGAGGCTGGTGGTTCGCACCAGTCTCGTATTATTACACCCATTCGCCCCCGTCTATAGCACCCTCCCCTGCCACCCCCGTCTTGTCTATGACTCTTGGCCTCTCTCTCTCTCTCTCTTTCTCCCTCCCTCTCTCTCTGATGACCTCATCCCATGCTGCAAGCTTCCGTGCTCACGCTCGCTGACTGGCGCCATCTCCGTACGCGCTGTAGTCACTGTACCCCCCTCGAGCGCTGCCGTATCCACTCGTGTCTGATATTGAATTCACACTGTAGTCCCATCGCCCGCTTTGGCTCGTCTGCGTCCCGGATAAGCCATGGTGGCTACCTTGCGACGGCAGGCTGTAGTGATTGGAGTGGGACAGCCCCGTCTGTGGGCTCCTCGTGTCGTAGGCTGTCGGAAGCGCATTTAATCGTAGGTTCGAGCTCGGCACTGGCGATGACGTCTTCAACAACCCTGTTGGGGAGTAGCTTCGGCTCACATCCCGCCCCGATCCGTTGTATGATGCCCATGAGGATGGCATGCCCCCGGTCAAGGACCGTGGCGATGGGATGCTGTCAGTAAGGGCTGAGTGGCTGCTCAGGCCAGCACTGCCGATGTAGCCCGATACTCCTGTTGGATCCGTCGCCGTCGTCGGTGTAGGAGGTAGGCCATAGTTGTTGCTTCCAACACTTACCGGCGTCAGCAGGGTGTGATGGGAATGCGAGGAATGGGGCACCGTCGAGGATGGTGACGCGCTGTATTTTCCGATGATTTTTTTCAGGGCTGGAGCCAGGACCTTCCAAGGAAACACTTTGACATCTTTCTCGATGTTCCTCGGCTTCGGGTTCCCAAATCCCATGATGATCTTGAAGAAATCTTCCGAGTCCGCCTTCGCTTTGCTCACGGTCAACGGTTTGAAGCCCTCCAGGTTCCGCCGGATGCGGTTTTTCTCTTCGACTGTAAACCGGTTCGGCGAAACAACCAGTTGCTCCAGGAGGTGAATAGTGTCAACCGACGTGACAAAGCATTCGTGCCTCTCTTCCCACCATATGCAGCTGACGCATATACTATTGGGCGGTCGCTCATTGACAGGGACCGCTCGGAAGGTGGCTGTGAGGCGGCTGCCGGATTGTGACTTCTTGAACATGACAATGCGTCTTCGATTCTCCCACTCTTCTGGAGTCCAGCCGATCGTCATTGATTCCAGGTTCCCCTGGATGTGTAGAATCGCTTTGTGGTGCGAGACGAACGGGCTGTAACTGCCTCCAAGTCCCATCGAAGAGGTCCCTTGTGGTATGCTTGTCGTGCGGACTAGGGTTGGAGGGCCTCCACTCGGCATGGGCAGCGACGGATGCAAACTGGGCCTGGTGATGGTGGTGTGGTGAGCGGACGAGTATGTTGATGTACGACCGTCCAAGCCACCATACGTGGCCCATCCTCCAAGACCATGATGAGGGGAGCGGAGTGAGGTCGGGCTGCGTTGGTAGTGGTGCTGGTTGTGCGAGTAGTTCGAGGTTCGGTAAGCGTGCAGCATGGTGTCGTTGCTTTGGCCGTATGCTGTCGCTCCAAAGCTAGTCGTCGGCTGCGCTTGTGGCACCTGGACTTGGGACTGAGACGGCGCGACGGCAGCGGATGGGTAGCCGTAGTTATTTGTACACGGATCTGCGACATCGTGTTGCGGCAGTTGATGGGCGCCGGGAAGGTGTTCAGTCGTAGGGCTGGTGGTGGCACTCGTGCGTACGGTAAGGCCAGGAGGACTGTTGACATGGAGGACTGATGTCTCATGCTCATGTGACAGGGGTGAGCGGGTGGTACTTCTTCGCGTGATGGACCCGTCAGGTGGACTCGCGGCCCCTTGGGGAAGGTCTGCACCTGCTGCGTCCGTATATGTAAATGACCCCGCGGAGCCGACGCGTGCAAGCTCATGTCCATCTGTACTTTCAATGACAACGGTCAGAGGCACAGTTGAAGACGCTTGCCAATCTGTGACCACAAATGGAGGTGCATCCACCGTGATACTGTACGTGCATGCGCCGGTTGCATCTTGCGACTCCTTCATCATTTGTGCTGGACTCTTCTGCGCAGCATTCCCGAAGAGTACCCACACATACGGCGTTGTCGACGTCACGGACAAGATGTCATATTGTCCGGAAATGCGCAAGTGTATCTTGGTGCCGCCGGGACCTGCATCTGGCTGTGACCCTTGCGCTGAGAATCCTGACGGCGCCAGCGCGAAGTTATACGATATGCGGTTGTTCGACGCGACTGCAGCATTATTGGCTGCGTAGGCCATCTGGTTCATCTGTGCGGCGGCATTTTCGGACTGCTGATGCAGATGTGCTTGTGGTAGGTTTTGCGGGCTGTACTGGTTGTATGAAGATTCGGGAAACCCTGTGAAGATGGCCGGCCTCGTTAGCATTGTCACTTTCTGTATGTGTTGGGGCAATGGGAGAGGCATATTCATCCAGAACTCGGGGTACAATACCATGCATCTGGGGTGGATGAGGCTTGTATGCCGCCATTGGCAGGAGATCAGGGGACGAGCCGCCTCGCAGGTCCCCTCCTCCGCCGTTGGCCCGCACAGCTGCCTCCTCCTCGTAACGAAGGGTCACTGTATCAGGTGACTCTAGGGCGTCCGAATCGACAATTATCGGTCGTTGAGAGTGAAGCCCCGACTATAATTTGTTGGTTTGGGTCAGTAAAGTCTACAAAGATAACAAGTGTTCACCCGCTTTTTCCACCTCCAGGCCGTCCATGGCATCGTGGAGTGGTGGCAACGATTGCGAGACCGGGCTCATGGTTCCGACTGCCGCAGGTTGTCCTCGATGGTTGGACCCCCTCATCTCGCAGCCAAGCTCTCATGATTTGAAACTCGAGAGAAAAATGTGAGGCAGATTGAGTTGATTGATTCGACTCACCTCAAAGAATTTGTATAACGGCTGGTCAAGCTTGAGGGCAGACATCCAGCCTGTTGTATGTTGGTTGTGTTTCGAGACGCGCGAGTTGCGAAAGAGCCGGCGCTAGACAATTGTCTCGGGAGCGAATGCTGGGGGTAGGGTGATAGTGATGGTGGAACGCGTGTGGCCTGCGCAAATTCAAGTGTGAGCCTAATTTGTCCGATCTGATCTGATCTGATCTCACAGCGGCCCCCGAAAGATGTCTTTGATTTTTCTCGCCGTGTCATCCGACTGGAAGTCGCTGTCTGTGGGGAAAGAGAGCTTTTCGCACGAGAGGCTGATGGCCAGGTAGCTGAACTGTGGCCAGCTGCTTTTTCTCCTGCACGCCACTCAGAACGAAACCGCCCTAATCAATGCGGAGCTTGACGTGGTTGATCTTGATCAAATGTTGAGACTGGAAAGAAGGAGCATCCCGGGTTGGCTGAATTGTTGATTTGTCGGATCTCAGACTGACAGACATCAAACCGATTCAGGACCGGACCGAATGCTGATCTCCTGACCGTCTCGTAGCTTTCAAGAGGGATCTCTGCCAGTTTAAGACCAGGTCCAGATGTCTTTGACGAACTAGCTTGCAGCAAGACTCAGACACGGCCACTACCCGTTGGCCGTGACAGCCAACAGTGACGCTGGACCAGGGTTGAGGGTCTCGGCAGAGTGATGCACCTCCCTCCAACACAGCTTTGTGAGGCAGCGGTAATCAAAGAGAGAGCATGAGACCATATGCTACTGACCTGTAGAAGAAAGTCGGTCAGCATGTTATGCATGATATCACTGGGGTAAAGGATCAAGAGCGCTGTACGCCGACGCCACACCCATCCAGGCGACGTCTCATTGGCCGTCTCTCGGTTCTTGTGGCACTTGCGCCGATGTGAGAGCTTCAAAACGTTCCACGAGCGAAGGTCACAGACTCTTGCGTACCTTGGATGTGAAAGAGATCGTGTGGAAAGTCTGGGTCCGTCGGAACACTGATGCTGCGCCGTGCTGTCAGTGGATGACGGACTTCATCGGCTCGACCCAAGTGGAGACGGGATTCGATCTCATGCGGGCACCCCGAACGTGTTCGCATGGGCGAGGGTGTTGGCAGGAACAGCAATCAAAGAGAAAGTCAGGGACCGATGGTTCGGCCAGCGGTAGGCTCCCGTGGACGGTTCGTCCGCGTTTGCATAGGGCAGAATGCTCGAAGGATGCCGGTGATGTTGGGCCTGGTGTAGGATAATGATGATAATGAGGACGACAGAAGGTACGCGAGACAAGGTTGCAACACCACGCACCGCAGCACTGGCAGGAGGAAGATCTAGATGAAGTATAGAAGACGGGATGAAGGGGAAGATGGCTCAGAAAAGTAAGACGCCTGTCGCGCATGCTCAGGGTGGCCGAAGGGAAAGGGAGGACAGTCTGCCGCATTTCTTGACACGGCCGGACTGACCGTGGAGAGCGCGATACACGGTTGATTTGTGGGGTCTGGTGCACCAGGAAGGGCAAAGTAGCATGTGGTATCAGAGACACGGGCGTCGAAGCCTTGACGAGCCTCCCTAGCTAGGCGGTCCTGGACCTCTCCCTGTTTGCGACTGCATCCTCTTGCCCTTGACGATATTGACCGCCTAAGGGGCTTGCTATCGCGGGCCCTGCTCAGCTGCAAGTGTCAGATGACAGGGGTGGAAACTCTTCCGAGCCATCTTTCTTCTTCTCATTTGAAGAGGGCCGAGAATAAGGTCTGTAGGCCATGGGCGACTTGCCCAGGCCTCTGCAGACAAAAGCAAAGGGGTCTGCACGGAGGTGCAAAGCAGTGCTCTGGGGGCGACGTAAGGGGCCAGGCTCCGGGGTGCCCATACGCCTGGGAGCCGTGGAGAACGTCAAGTGAGAAACTGGGGTGGTGGGATAGTCAAGACTTTACGGACGCTCTCCCGTGGTTACATGGCTCACAGGCGAGGACCGAGCTGATACTCGGAGGATGCAAGCCATCGCGAGCAATAACACGGAATGGCAGCAAAGTGTGCGGTACCGAATAGAGCAAGCCTGAGAGACGCGATGGAAGAGGGAAGAATGCACGCATAGTGCAATTTTCAGCGAGTGAAGGGAAAAAGGAAGGCAGAAAAAGGATACAAAATGACACCAGATGACGGAACAGGGACCAGGACCCTTACCAAGCGATCGGTGACAGTACTAGTGGGACCTCTGGGGGGGAGGGGGGCAGGGAAAAGAGGCAGTCGAGCAAGGGGGTCACAGTGCCTAGAAGCGTGATCCTCGTCGAAAGGGTGTACAATGATTGGCTCGTGACTGGTATGAGGCCACGGGATGAGTAGGACGGGTGGGCGTTCGAGGTTACACCGGATGGTGGGGTCCGGAATCAAGTACCGCAGAGGATCGGCGTCAAACTGTAACGCAGCGTGCAGGATGGGGTAGTCTCCGACCTTCAAGAACGCCGTGCCGATTATGACGCGACCACAGAGGAGGCCCTCTGGTGACTTGGTCGGGTTTGGAAAAGGAAGCCTGTATCTTGGAATAGCTGTTAGCTGCAGCCTTTTGCGATTGCCTTGCGTGATACGGGCAGATCTCAGATAGATGGGCTGGTTGGTTCGCCAAAAAAATCCTCCGGGTTATGCGGCAAGGCCCCCAGCTGCAGATCAGCCGACCGGCGATCTGCCTCCCAACTCTAATGGGAAAGGTGGGCTCGCTCGTTCGCGGCAGCGGTTCGGGATACGGGTGTCGTACTGTGGTATACTGTACACACGGCACAGATTGGTCCAGAGCCGCTGGAAGTTTGTTGATTAACCGTCCTAATTGGTCAGTTCGTCGGTGGCTGAAGTCGCGAATCAAAATCACGATGCCGGCCATGTTGAGTCGAGGTTGCCTGACAGCAGTCGCCATTGTCCTGGCATCGCGCTCTCTCTCCCGCCTCCCTTACAGTCCTGTCGGCCGGAAACCCTTCTTTTCTTCTTGGTCGTGACTTCCATGACCTGCCCTCCCGGCTATTGGATCCAAGCCGTGGCGTCGTGGTTCCTGGTCCGGAAGGCAATTCGTTGGCAGCGGAAGCAGCCGCCGATCGCGTCAATCCAAATGACACTCCAGCCCAACAAAGGGATTTAGCGCGGTTGATTGTCGGGTCAGTCAGAGAAGACGTGCAGGACGTCCGCATCTTTGTCAACAAAGATCAGGATTGAATATGTGCTGAATCTGCTCCGGCAGGATCCGAATTTGACGACAGCACTGACTGAGACCTTGGGTTTGCAGAAAGGACATCCAAGAACACAAGAGAACAGCACGCAAGGACACCTGACCAACTTGCCTTTTCAGGGTCAGATACACCTGACAGTAGCTCGGTAAGGTCGCTCTTGGTCGACTTGTGTGGCTACAAAGCAACGCACCCGGCAGAGTCGTCTGAGAGGGTCAATCCGCGCTCGAATTTCCCTAGGAATGTTCGCGTTGGAAGACTGGAGGCACGTTTGATGTTCAATCTGTCGGTGGGGGTGGATTTCTTTTTGGCGCCTTAATTCTGACAGGAGATTGGAGGAGACGGCGGAAAAAGAAAGTGCGTGAAAAAGTAGACATAGGTGCTTGATATAAAAATGAACGGTGGGCAGGTGTGTTGGTTACCGGATGCTGCCATGAGAACATCCATAGAAGGTGTGTCTCTATCACCCATCACTCAATCGTGCATGAGCAACTATACATATGGATACACAGGGGTCTCTGCTCAGGTATCGCCGCTGCTCATGGAGAGCAATGCACTAGGATTGCTAGCTTTGCTCGAGGTCGAATGTCCACTGGAGTGCTTGCCCTTGAGCATAACATACCTTTCAGGGCTGCTGGGTGAAAGTATACATCATGATGGGGTGTGTGGTGGGATGGCCTTACAAGGAAGACCTGTGGGCTCCCTCAGGTATCTTGCACGAGGCAGGAAGAGGCAGTCCATAGCCTGGATCCGTTGGAGCAGAGAGGAGGGGGCAGGGGTAGACCTGATGGCTGACTTCAGTTCTGTGTGGTAGAACAGGCCATCGCGTTGGCATGTACCGGGTGACGGCGATCTTGAGTGCCGTGCGTAGGTACCTGTCCTGGAGGTGTGTCTTCAGACTGCATTCCAAAAGTCGTACGGTCCGTGATACCAATTATGTGGAACGGCGACCGGGGACCCCATGCCTCCTGCCTCTCCCTCTTTGTCACATCCTGGTGAAGATCTGCCTCGAGGCTTTGGAAAGGTCTTGATCGGCTGGCTGATTAGATGGGTTGACAAATGGACTGGATGAATGAATGTGATCCGCCGCAGACACGGGGTGCGGCGAGCTCGGACGATGTCTATGTCATGCATGTGCTGTGTTGTGTGTTTGCCTCAAGTCATCTGCTTGCGGACCCACGCGACCATCGTGAAAGCAGCAGTGGACCAGCCCTTGAAGGAGGAGGTCGAGTCTCAAGGCCGAGGGCATCCTGGCATGAGACGGTAACTGCTAGGGGCGGGCCAGGACGGGGCAGGACGGGGCAGGGACGGGCCAGCCAAAGACGTTGCCGTTGTGAGTCGACTGAACGTTGCACGGGGTACCGTCTAGGGTGCGTCAGTAGAAGGAATGTCTCACAAGCCAGAGTCGCAATCAGCCCAGCTGTCCACTCGGTCCTGTATGGGCTTGCTGACCTCTGACTGCACGATATGTCCTGCCATCTCCCTGTACCCCCAACTCAGGGCTCAGACAGATCGACACGGCCGCTATCGCGCCATCATCTCCGGCCGGCCAGCGCTCAATGAGCGGATGAAGGTTTGGCATGTGGTGCACGATACGTGCAACCCGCCTACGCAGACACTGCGTAGGACTGCGTTGTCGCAGGGACTCCAGGCACTGTTGCCGCAGCCCGTCTGACCGGTGTGTGGAGGGAGGCTGTGAATCTGGGTGAGCGAGCTGCCTTGGAGTCCTGGCTCGGTGATCGTGAGGACGGAAGAACCCAGTCCAGTCAAGTCTAGTCCAGTTCAGTCCAACAATGCACGTTGTTGAAGTTCGCACTGGAGAAGGAGCGGCCCACAAGACTAGAGGCTCGGGCAGGGGGTTGGTGCTGGCGCTCGGCGGGAAACGACCAGGTACTTCTCGAGGATGTACCGTTCTGCAGATCTGTGGTGCGGGCGAGACCTCAACCCACTGTATCAGCACAGCCCACCGACAGCAAAGCACCTCTCCTCTCCGCGACAGGCTGGAGGCGACAGACAGGTAGCTCATGACGTCCGCCTCCTCCTTTTTCTCGTGCCTGTCATTTGCCTCTTTTCGCCTCGCCTCACCTCAATGCCAATCTCCTTGGCTATCGTATCATTCTGGACACAGAAATACAGAACGTTGATGTACAACCTCAAAACCTCGAACATCTTCAGCCTCCGTCCACCTCTCCTTGTTCTCGGCTGTCCAACCCCTGCCTGTCCCAAGGATCAGGTTGTCGCTTGGTGCCCCTCAGTGCACAGTGTGTGCGCCTCCTCTCACGCTGATCCCATTTTGCAATCTTCTTCCGCCGACCCTGCAGCTTTGGCGCATCCTGCACGCTTAGGTGGATGAGACTGGCCAGGCTGGCAGAACTGGAAAGCGCCGCGGTGTTGGTAGGGGGTGGTCATGGATGAGGCGAACACAACACGGGGAGGCCCTCTCTACACAGGTACCTCTTTTTGGGTACCCGGTGATGCCCGGCGGCCACGCCACAACCCAGCCCCCATTTGACGTCCAGTAACGCTCACCTTGCACACCGAATCTCGGCCACAGCAGGATCGACTGCGACAAGAGCCATCTGCAGCTAGCATCCAGTCTCCAAGTTGGGACATCCAGCACCCCGGCCCCAATGCAGCTGCACTCAGCCCACGGCATGCATACCCTGGCGATCAGAACAAATCCTGTTGAGCCCCGTCTTGCCATGTCGTATCGTGCCGGTCCCAGCACCGCGGCAAAGTGATATTGACCAAGACCTCAGTTACGAGAATACAGCAAGCAACATGGCTCCTGGAGAGGACACACCGGAAACCTCGGAGCCGCCCCCGCAATCAACCTTGAGCGAAGCTCACGGCCGTACAGAGACAATTTCAGAGTTTCCCGACTTATCTCAAGGCTCTACACTCAACGCCTACGTTCCCCCCCTCCCTCCCCTCCGGCATCTTTGATGCTCCATGTTGGACAAGTGCCCCGTCATATCACAATGACTCCGCGGCTTAGGACCTGAAAAGTGCACGCCTCTGTATCAAACGGCAACTCGGAGTGGAGCTGGACCATGGCTGGTTCCCAACGTCACATGTGCTTGCAGCCGCGCCGCGGAATGTGAAATGGCAGTGCTGGCTGGGGAGTGTGAGGACGTATTACCTGCAGCTCGTTGAGGACCCCCACCCTATGGTCGCCTGCAGCCAGGAATTCGCCGAAAGGCATCTCGCCTAAAAGCCCTGCCAACATTGTTTGGCGGCTGTAGAGCTTTTGAGAACGCCATCCTGCAGTCTTGTCATACAACGAGCCGTTGGGCCAAGTACCGATTTCGGGTCGGATTTTCGAGTGCATTCTGATGCGAATTGCAGCAGAACATTTGCCACGGACTTGGGCATGCCTGGCAGTTTGGTCTGCATCTTTCGGGTACCCGACAAGTCCGGAGAGACCAAAAATCTATCCACCGGCAGCGGTTACAAAGTAGATTTGCCATCCGCGGATTGCAATAATGCACGGTGGTACAAATCTCGGTACTCATCCGTGGCCTGGTCCATGTCGCAGATTCGCGAGGAATCCCTGCTGCACTTGCCCGACCAATGATGGACAGTTGTTCAGCAACTTCGTCACACGCCCACCTGACTCTCATCCCTTTTCTTGGATTTCTCTTGCGCATCGTCGCATACGTCCGTGGTGATCTGTGAACTGAGTGGCAGTGGTTTGCCGCTGATGCCGTCTAGCTTACTACCACAACACCCCGACCATTTGAGTATGAATGATCGGTGCCACTTTCGACCTAGGCTTCTTCCGCGTGTGATTTATAGCAAAAGCCGTAGTCTATGTGCTTCACTAGCATTCCGAATGCACCAGGGGTGGATGCACGGTTTCATGAAATACGTCTGCTGGGATCTCCCTACTGAATTCGAACAATGTCATTGACGTCGCTGTTTGCAATCACTGTTCAAAGTACCTAGGCCAGATTATGTACATTTGCAACTGTCTAGAGACATAAGCTCTTATGGTTCCAAAAGTGCCGATATACAACGGTTGCTGATCAAATTCCTACCACCCTATGCGTGTTCTTGTTCACGGTCCGTCAAGATCGATACTTGAGGCTCACTCATTGGTAACACACCTGAGCATCTGGTTGAGTAAGCTCGCAGAATTCAACCGTAGTAAGCTACAGCACCAGTATTGGTCACGATTTAAATGTTATGGCGTGGGTGATCCCAAGTGTGAGATCTGTAGAATACGAAGTCGTCAAAAAAGCCACTGGGATTGGAGTCAGCTTCAAGCTCCTCTCCTCAGTGCTTATTTATGCCAGATCATTACACGTGGAATCAGTTTTGGGACTCTTGCAAACTGCAGAGGAAGTTTTCCTGTTCTCCAACTGTCAACAGTATTTGTTATTACCCCAGACCGATCTCTACTGGCCGTCGTTACCCATTGAAAGCCCAACTTGTTGAGCAAGGGTACAGTACCAATATTAAGAACCACATATTTCCCTCCACTGATGGCTGCGAAAATCCCTCAGACACAGTGTCCAGTGATTCCACCGTGCCCCAAATTATGTAGATACTCCCTAGGTGGCTAGATCGATCGTACCGTGGCAATGGGCTGCGAGAAGGTACCTGATTCCGCGTGGGCACCAGGCTTCCTTCCAAACCACAGTTTGCACTAGGATATCAGCAACAGAGTGACACGCAAGCGCTGATGTAAAACATTCAACCAGACGGTGCCCTCCTCCGGCTCAACTTCCAGCTCCGTCCCAGAAGGGCAAAATGAAACGAGCTATAGGTTACAGCAACTGTACATGGGAATTAGATGATATGCGTCGACCGTTCATTCTCCTTGAAGAGACGCCATAATGGACAAGCTGTGTTCAAACAAGGAGATCATGAATTAGGCCTGGACCCTGCTGTGGCCAGGCATGAGTACCCAAGTAAGTGACTTGGGCTCACATGTCTTAGCTCAAGCCTCGGGTGTTCTGTTGCGAATTGAGTGGGACTCAGCTGTTCCATCGTCGCCAAAGTAGACAATGGTGGAGTCACGCGTATCCAAGCGTGACGAGCCCTGTCACCTAGACCCCATGCATCGTCACGTTTCTCTGAAGTCCTGCGAGTTCCCGGCAACATTTGAGACACGACAACACCACGGGGATAAAGCCTGCTCCACGCGTTCCGGAGTGTCGCTACGGGATAAGCCACTTAGTTCTCTGCTCCAATCATTTGTGTCCGATGCTGACCGGTTAGCGAGCCTGCATGTGGATAATCGCGCGCGCCGTGTGGCCACAGGGGCGAGGGTGTAGGATACGTGGGTGTACCCGCGCACATACATTTGCTCGTGGTCATGTTTCGAGTCACTTGATCGAATGGAGAATTCCAGCTTGCAAAACTGGAATTATGTTCCCTAGCCGTCGAGGTAGGCATTTGTGGCTATGGTATCTAGACTTTTCAAAATTGATAATCGGCTTCATGCACGGGGCGCGGACACACTACATGAACAAGCAGTTTCGACTCAATCATTACATGATTGGAAATCGCAAGTCATCATAATGCATGACATCGCAAAAGGTGGCTCTACAGCTCTGTTTCGAAATGGAGAACGATATGAGGTAGCCGTCCAGCGCAGAGCTCCGTGTGGCGGAGGACGCCGAAGAACAGCCACTGCTAGGTTTTGAAGCGCACTCCACGAACATCCAATATTTACTTGGATGTCTATATCGTGAGTCGGAAGCCTTTTAGCCATACGATCCATTTGGTTCGGTCTTGCTTTTCCGAAATAAATCCCATCAATTGTTGGAAACGCCGTCGGAGGAATGATGTTAATTAATTAGGCTTCTGACATGATGCTTCCACCCGACAAAACCGTTTGGACTCAGCCAAGCGTCAACTTCCAGCATCAGAGACGGAACTCAGATACCCGGGGCAGTTGTCGAAGAGTACACACTTGAGAGCATTGTAACGGGTGATAGGTTCTTGCTGCGAGTCAATCATATTCCAGCGATTCCGTCCTCGAAAATGTTGTGAGCAAGAATTAGCCACTCAGTGCTCTCCAGTAGCAGGTATGATATCGATGCAGTATTAGTAGTTGGATGTTCCTGTCTACATACATTGCAGCTTCCAAATTCCGACCAGACTATCACCCGAACATCACAATATGTCGACTTTACCAACTATTACATTTTTCTATTCTTCCCCTTCACAATCTGCTGGAACTCATCTTGGATCAAGACTTCAACTCACATGTATCATGTGCACTCACTTTGCCAATGCTTGACTTTGATGCCACGATGAGTGCAAAAGCGCTGTGAAAAGCCACTCATCGGCCATCTCCGCGTTCCACCTCTGTATATGTACCACCATCCTGCACCTGCATTATAGATTCCCGATCCATGCAGTATATCCAGGAAATCGGTAATGGTGCATTACCCCCCTGCCTGGATCTCAAACTGGCACTCTGCATCGCTCAAAGCTTGGATTTGGAAATCTATACGCTTCAAAGAGCCGAGTCTACCACTTTTAAGAATCATGATCGGTACACGGGGAGAGTGTGACGAAGTGTGATGATGTGGTCGCACAGCATGAGCTTGGCCACGCCTGGGACACCCTCGCGCTGCAGCCAACCGCCATCCCACTTCATCTAGGAGGGAGAAACCGAGATCCTGCAGCGTTGCGCTCGTGCTAGACTCTTGATGAAGCCGTGAGCCTCGCACGAGTGCTCGCTTGCGCCCGTAAGAGGGACACATTACCCAGCCGCAGTATTACAAGAGTCAGAGATTCTGAGGCGCGGCTCATGATCTCGGTGATAACACAAGGCACCAGAAGCTCACGTAATCATTTCTAGTCCTGCTTTTTCCTCAAGCATTGCCACATTAGGTAGTAATGTAAAGCGGCTCCTGTTTGCATCGGCGCAGTCGCTGCGGTATGAATCGTTTCGAGTACACACCATGCTGATCCTGGCACCATTATGGAAACGTATTCAGACCGGTAGGGGAAAGGCCAGACTGTATCAACCAGGAATATGAGGCTGCATTCAAAACTCTCACACTGCACCCGGTTTTCAAGAGAGACCAGCATGCAGTGGAGCTTCGTTGCGATACCCGGGAGTCGCCGCGTCGTCGGCATCACTCAGGCAGAGCCCTGCGCCATCCCTGCACGCAGGGAAGGCACTCCGTAGATCGGTAAACTGGGCAGTTCTCGCCCTGCAGGCTCTTTAGCGGATCTGACAGAGGATCATGCAGTCAGCAGAGATCCAACATCCTGGCCCCGTCTTGAGTCCTCTCGCGCCAGCCCCATCCGAGTCACCCTGTCCGTGTATCTAGCACATCGGACGTGTTCGTCCCTCGATGCGGAGCCTTAGGATTCCCGTCTCAACCTGTTCGATCATGCAGCTGTCCAGATGTGGGTGTCCATTTGTCAATGATCAAACTGTGCTGGGCGATCCCGTGGTAGCCAAGAGAACAAACGGTTTTAAATCTGTGCGGCTCCGCGTCTTGTGACTTGACCATGACGAGTTATTGGCAACTATTCTTATCGGGTATTGAATTGACATGTCATTCTGGTCCTGTAGGTTAGTTAGTCTCCTATCCCGCAGGGTCGTATTCGGCTACCTCAACCGCGGCCTGTGTGCATAAGGCGCGGGACATTGGGGATCCCGTGATTATTCGCTGCCAGTGGAGCGGCACAGGCAGCGAGCAGGCAGGTAGGAAGCAGTTCGAGGCTTCTAAGATTGTGATACGCCGTTGTGCGCAATTCTATGGACCTTGGAAGCTGAGCCGGATCGTACATCGTGTCTCAGTCAACGCAGGGGATGCTGCAAAGTACATCAATAGGGCCAACGGGCGGGCCACACGTGGGATCTCAGACTGTGGAAGACGTTTCCAAGCCTGCCAATGGTAGGACTGGCAGTTGATCCTATGAGCATTTGGCCCGCGGCATTACGCCGGGTTACCCTGCCCTGCATTTGGAATACTGTGGAGAATCCGCCATTTGAGTGCAGAGGGCTCATGGCCGAGGCCGTCCGTCACCGACTGGCGCCAGCATTTACCGTCTTCGGGGGTCTCCGGCTACCGAGATGCATGAACGGATTCTGGCATCGACTGCTGACTATACTAATACGGAACGGACTGCTGGAAACAGTTGCGAACCAGCATCACCAGGAGTTCCGAGGGAAAGGCAATGCAGTCATCCGCAGCCCGACCCGCCACCACGTCCAGCGCGCTTCTGATGTCCTGCCATCTGTGCAGCCCCGTTGCTTCGCATTGCAACGGCCGTTGTTCAAGCGAGGTTGGAGGTGCTACGCTGTACAGGGCCGGTATGTGGAAAAGGGGGCGGGGATTTTGGAGGGGGTCGGGGGGGCGGACATATCCGCGTGTTAGCAGTGAGTACTCCACGCCACAACTTGCGTTTACCTCCGTCTCAACAAGCGTGGGCTAGAGACGTGGGCGTCAGCCAGAAGGAGCCGATTGTGGGAGTCCCCCATCGAGATTGCCCCTCGCATCCTGCAGCCACATCTTCCATGTTCGCGGCTTCTTGTGGCCATCGATATGGCCCGATTGAGACGAATCGGAAAATCTGGCAATGTCATCTCGCTCTACCGCCACCCTCATTGGCCGCCCGCACGCAAGGGGGCCCAATTCGATCTATACGAGGCGTCTGTACGCTGAAGGCTCACTGATCTTCGCAGCCATGGCCCGGACTTTGTCTCAGTGTTTGCCGCCACGCGAATCCGTCCCAAGCATCTTCCATGCTTGTGTGCCCGAATTTCCAACCATTTCGGAGAGCAAAATAGCGTATGGTGGAGGATGGCGAGGCAGCTCAATCCCACTGGCGAAAGGCTATGGCCCGAAAGGTGGCGATTAATCTTGATGAAAGTGTGTCACAGCAACGACCTTAGATATTTGTGCAGCCTGGAAGCGAAATGTCAGCGGGCAATTGACTGGACTGACCACATTGAGAGCGCTGGGAAGGTGTCCGTCCTGTGCCAGTGTAGATACGCTGCACGGCAGTCGACCCCGTACTGCTTTTGCAACTCGAAATCCCCGTCTCGGCCCTTTGACAATGATGCACGAGGGGTTAAGCAGTCGTTAGTGATACTTTCACCTTAATACTAGGTCATTTGTTAGCCTCCTTATGTAGAATATATTCTCTGTGATCTGGGCAGAAGAGCTGTGGAATTAGGGAGGGTAATCGATATGTTTTAGACATAAGCATTGTTCTGCCTTAGATCTTTCGAATAAGAACCATGCGACCAGTCGTATGTGAGCTTCCAAGGGCACTTCCAAGGGCATCTATTGGTGTGAGGCTTTTCTTGAGACTGGAACCATCCTTGATATGTTCTCGCAGACCCAATCCTCGTGACATTTGATGTCACGATGAGAACCAGCCTAATAAGTTGGCTGCGCACATCGGAGGTATTGGGGTTTTCCTCCCCGTTGCAGTGCTTAAGCTTCAAGCACTATGTGAAGTGGAAGCGCCCTGTAGTGTCCTGCTGCCCTCTGGGGCGGTCGATTCGTGAACGAGGTCGGTGTGCTATGGTTACGTGTCTATCCAGTTGAATTTGTTGCGTCAGCTGAAAGTCCTTCACATGAAGCATGTAATTTACCTTTGTCGTACTCAGCTTGAAAAGCACAGGAGACTTGGGGACTTGGAGGCCCGAGCAAACCCAATGCAAAGCCATCTAGCATCGTAGGCAAGTAAGTGATCTCCACGAGAAGCTGATTCGAACTAATTCTCATCCTTTTTTATCAAACCATTTGGTTGATACATTCCTAAAGTGTTCTGCTTAGACTTCCTGTGCTCTCAAGATTGTCGTCGATTTACTTCCTGGTCTGCATTTCGCCGTTGTCAATCGCCCCTTCATGTCAGGAAACTGCTGGCATTGCATCAAGTTCTGTTACCCGACTGATCTAGATAAGATTAGCGGTACGATGACAACAAACGGTTGATTATGCACCATCAGAAGCGTTCAGTACTTGCATGAGACCTTTGGCTGGGCTCTTTCACGGTATGTTGTGAGTTGTGAGACTGGCAATGAATGGTAATGCAGACGAGCAACGTTTATTACATCAAAGACGGAAACTCCGGGACGAAATCATTCAACCCAGCGCATCGGAGATGGAATCAGGTGATACCATGTTCAAAATCTTCGATAAGACAACGACAGGATGTGATTTATCATTTCGCGTGCTCCCCGCCGAGTCGCACCCGGCCTCACCCACAACAACGGCAGAATCCGGGGAAGAGACCTGGCCAGAACTGAGCCAACACAGACTCGCTTCGCAAATCTGGCAAATGATTGACTTCCCCTTTCGCATTTCACATCCCATCAGGACAACAACGTACGTTTGGGTCCCCGCAACGGGTTAGCACCAATTGGGGGCAGAGGCCCACCTCCACCGATCCCTCCCGAAAAGGCGACGCCTGGAAATAATCATCCGCTGACAGAATCCTATGATCACACCACCATCAGCCTAACACCGCACCATCTTAGGCATCTGCTGAGACTCAGACACGCCATGCTCAGAATTTCAGCTGCTCTACTGGATGTGTAGTCGTGAACATGGAAGTTATAAAGATGAAGACCATCGTCTCGTCATGCAACGACACTGTGAACGCCCTCAACGCACACAGACGCACCAAATCCACAATACAGACTCAATCGATTGGATCCCGTTACTTGTTCGACGGATTTTCAGGTCGCTTACATAACTGATTGGACCGTCATACTCTCAACCTCAACCAATTACAAACCCCCTTGAAGCTCATATCAACATGCCAGCAGCACCGATGAAGGCACTGCCCGGTACCAGATACGGACCAGCCATTCTAGCGGTCGCTTCTTGTAAGTTTGAATTTGATATCAAGCAAATTGGAAGACTACTACCGCACGATCCCTTATGTCGAACTCAACAAAGATCTGCTTTGATCGCATGTCTTCCCCTATCACATAAAGCAGGACACTCAAATACACTTGGACTTAAAGAGCGATAGCTAATTAGGATAATAAACAGTGTCCGCAGTAGCCACATACGTCCAATGGCAACTACAAAAATCATCTAGCACATATGACCGGATGTTTGCTCAATACCAAAGCGCTGAGAGCGAGGCATCGCGGCAGAGGGTGTTTGAGGACCAAGGCAGGGGCGATCCGAGGCGGAGCGTTTTCAATGTGCTAGGTTGGAGCAAGTGATGATTGGCCTGATCAGAGGGCATCTTTGGGGGGGGGTGGGGGGTGGAGCGTTCCCATTGCATTGAACCGGAGTTGTGGGAAAGGTTGACATTCGGGTATACCTAAATGGGGCGGTGTTGGATATGTTGCTCAGAGGACGCCCCTAATATTCGGGCGGCCAAGACGAAGACGTCTGATGCATGATTGACAATAGCTACTTATTAAACTCATCATACCTATATTACCAAATCTCTAAGTATGGTGCAGCGCTCCTTGACGCCGGCTTCAAAATGCCTCCCTACCCAGATATGCGCTCGTCTAATATCTAGTCATGGTATCTCTGGATTCTAGCCGCTTCTTCTATATCAGCCTGCCTCAATGCATCCAGAATGGGTATTTCGTCCAAGGAGTAGAATTTGGTCTTCTTGTAGAATTTCCATATCAAAAAGGCGGAGATGACAAGGGGAATGTCCCTACAGACGCGTTAGAAACCCAATAGTATCGTAGGGTGTAGCAGGGTGGACTAACAAGTAAGATGACACAAAGGTCTCAGGGTTCCAATTGCCCTTGGTGAAACAGCTGAACCCGTTCGTCAAGAGGATAATAATGCACAAGCACAATGAGACACAAGAACTGTAAACTATGTGTGCGACCTCGTCAGTATTGGCTGGCCATGACCAGTTTATGAGGGGGTCCAGCTTACAGGTCCAGGAGTTATGCCACGGCAATCTCGCGACGGGGATCCCCTGCTTCTTCATCGCCAAATTCAAGCGGAGATGGTTCAACAGAATTGTGCACCAGCTGACTAGCACGCCCGCAGCAGTGAGGTCGACAAGCCACCAGAAGACCGTCATGGCATTATTGCTCAGCGTCAGGAAGCTGAGGAACATGAAGAGCGTGAACAAAGCGACACACATGTAGGGCGTTCCCCACGACGTAGTCCGCAAGAAGATCTTGGGGGCTTGACCCTTGAGAGCGAGACCATACAAGACCCGCGTACCAGCCATGAGCGACTGGTTGCTTGCGCTCCATGCACTCGTGATGACGATGGCATTGACGACGCTGGGAATTGCCTTGATGCCAGCGGCACTGGCAGCGATAACAAAGGGGCTCTGTGCTGCAGTACCGCTTTCATCACCCAAGCGCGGATCATTGCTGGGGACCAGCATTCCCACGACGAGCACCGCAAGCATGTAGAATAACAGGACTCGGATGAAGACCTGTCTGCAGGCGCGAGGGATCGCTCGCCGGGGGTTCTGGGTCTCAGCTGCTGCCATAGCAATCGACTCGACTCCTGCGAAGGAGAATACGGCAGAGGTCATAACGCCCCAGAAGCCGAGAAACTTCCCCCAGTCGCCAGTTCCGATATACTCGACGAATGGTCCTGGGTTCTGCCAGTACTTGAAGCCGATGCGAGGTGTTCCCGGGATGCCACCGAGGTCAATCACCAGGCCGAGGATGATCAGAAACACGACCAGGAGTATCTTGAGCACCGCGAAAAAGAACTCGACCTCGCCGAAGATGCGAACAAAGGCAACGCCCACGACGACAGTCAAGATGATAAAAATAATGATCCAGAGGGCGCTGTTGATGTCAGTCCAGAACTGGAATAGCACGCAGATGGCGGTGATCTCGGAGGGGATGCTGAGAAGATTTCCATAGACAAGATTCCATCCGATGGCAAACTCAAGGGCTGGATCGACCAGGAAGCCAGCATGTCTGACGAAACTGCCCGTGACCTGTACCCTGTCAGCCATGCGCTCGGCACCACCTTGAAGCGTTGGTACTTAGGCACTCACCGGTAACAGGGCTGTCACTTCGCCCAGTGCAAACTGGACAGAGCAGACGATGCCACCGACCATCGCATATCCAAGCAGAGCACCGAGGGGACCGCCGGTCTGAATTGCGCCGCCGAGACTCAGGAATAGACCGGTGCCAATGGCCCCAGCGATGCCGAGCATGCCCAGATGACGCTCGGTCAGCCCCCGCTTAAGATCGTGCAGCTCTGCCGCCGTGACGAGATCGCCGTCGTGGTCGTCCACATCCGACTCATTAATGCCATCCTCGAGGCCGAGGCCGTTGGCGCTGCCGCTGCCGTTCGGATGATGCCCAGATACCAAGCCGCGGGAGTGGCTGTCGATGGGACGGGGCTCGACGCCCACCAGAGCAGGGACCTTCCCCGCGGCTCCCTCCGAGACAACGTCTTGATCTTGATCCGAGTCGCTGTTCTTGCTCATGGCTGCAGCTCAGGAATTACTGCAAGACCCCAGGGCCGGATCGTCCAAGTCCAAGAGGAATGGGCCTCGGTGACCCGGGAGGTGAGCCGCGGTTTTGTGTGCCTTTTGGCTCATTGCGCCATCGGCGAAGAGATAACGTCGGCGCCGCGATTACGTAACCCCTGTCCTGGAAGTCTCACACCATCTCGGAAAACCCGTCTGATAGTCGCTTTGGGTCTCCATTATCTCATTTTATTCAGAATATTCATACTGTAGTTCCGGTCAGCAGTACGTTTCATTCTATATGCAATTCAGATTCGATCATGCTACAGCATCACTACCCTCAAAGTCGGGCGCATTGCACACAGTAGACAGGGTGCAGATTTCACTTAGAACAATTGCTACTTGCATGCATGCATATGATTCTAGTCGCAAAATAACACCTCCGGCTGCATGCGCTGGAGACAGCGCTTCTGCAAGATTCAAGGGGCCAGCATCCTGTTGTAGAGAGGCACACTTGATTGCAAATGGAATGCGCCATTTCCCATGTCGATTTCCAGAGAGCCAAGAGCCATGTAGGATGCAGAAAGGTCAAGAGATAATGAGTGGACATGGAATGTACTC
Source organism: Diaporthe vaccinii (assembly GCA_039880775.1). Taxonomy (NCBI): domain Eukaryota; kingdom Fungi; phylum Ascomycota; class Sordariomycetes; order Diaporthales; family Diaporthaceae; genus Diaporthe; species Diaporthe vaccinii. The sequence continues at coordinate 1,174,597 of JBCEDN010000007.1, read as the reverse complement.
TCGGCTTGTCTAGGTAGATGCGGGTTTGGTGAGGTCGCCGGGGCCTTAGCCGTACAGCGACGTTCCCTACGCCGCTTTAAAAGGTCTTCCAAAAATCAAGCCTCCAGATTGCCAGAACATCTTTCGGCGTAATGGCCTCAAGAAAGTGAACTTTTCAGCCTCCTGCTTACCTGGGTATTCGGCAGAGCTGTCTTTCTCTCCCTCTTCGCAAGACCTCACAAGACACAAAGTCTGACGGACGAAGCCACTCATGAACCATGGCAAATGCCCAGGAGTTTTTTACTACCCATCAAGTGACTTCCTGTGACACAAGGCCATGTTCATTTTTACTTAAGCGGTATGATTTAGCTGCTTCCGTGGGGAATTTTCATTGACTTGGAAAGCTGGCATTCAACCAAGGCAAAGAATTGGTCGGTCTGGCAACTGGATGTAATAAGTGCATAAATGTGCGGTTGTGGGGAACTTGAAATAGTCAAGGAATTCCAGTGACAGAATAATGTTTGGACATCCAAAGGCTCACAACTTGCGAATGACTTGGCAACCTAACTGGGTGACACAGCACGTCTGGACTTCTCCCAACATGAGCTTCGGCGCGAGAACTGGCCAGCACACTTGCGTGTGTATTGGACGCAGGAGGCATCGTGAACAAGGTCGAGAGGAGGAAGAGGGAGAAAAAATATCACGAAACATGCAAATGACTCGGTGTAGTGTTGAGTGGTCTGCACGACGGTGTGCAACGGTCGAGGATTGGTTGTTGCAGAAGCTTATACGACAAAGTTGCTACTAGCCCTGGGTTCCTCACATTTGTGACATCACTGTCATAGCGGTAGAGACGTCTTGATCCTGGTATTGCCAGCCTCGAAGTGGCGAGGTGCATGAGCTGGACCGAGTAGAAACAGTCGGACGGCAATATATTGAGCCAGAGTAGCTGAGTGGAGAGCAAGGGTGCCTGGGTCCAGTGTCTGCGTCTGAATTGTTCACGGGCATGAGGCGGAAGAACGACGAGTTCTCACGTGCCTCCTCACGTGAGCTGCAAGGGACCGTGGCAAAGTTCGATGGGAGCAGCCGTACCAGTGGCGTACCGTGGCCGGGTAAACCAGGTAGCTGGGTATGTGTCTACCGAGTCTACTTAAGCCACCGAGGCGACGTTGCAGGCTGCTAGGTACTGCTGGCTAGCCCGGGCAGTGAGGCGAGTTCTAGGTGATGCAAGGACTGGTCTCTGCTCTGTGCCCCCCTCCGCTCACCCAGCCCCCTGCAATTGGCTCCAGCACCCAGGTATCTGTGTACACTGTACGGAATCTCCAGCCTGCTTGCATCCTACTGGAGGGAAAGTCCAGTCCACCTCAGTCCCGTCGGTCATTCAGCCAGTCAAGCCATTCCTTGTACTGGCAGGTAACCCGCCCGAGGTTCCCCACTGTGGCCACTGGCACAGCAAAAGGTTTTAGCGCCCTGACCTTTGAAGCTTCGTTCGTCACACTGGCAGCCAGTAGACTGCCGTGTCAGTCCAGGCCACTGCGGTCCAAGCCTTGCCGGTGATGTTGATTTTTGATGTCTGATTTTTCCCCGTCAAGCATCACGAACGACCACAACAGGGCTTCCTCTCGCACTGGTATTGCCATTCCATCTCATTCCACAACCAACCCCCTCTTGCAGCCATCTGCACTCTTTTCGATTACTCAATCGCCCCCGTCTCAACGCGTTAGACACCCTCTCGAACACGCCTGAGCTTGTCGTGTCGTCCCGTGTCCGCATCCCTCCCGTCAAGTGAAGCTTCTCGCATCGACCGCGTCTCCTCAGCACCGTCAATCACAGCCGTCCTCCGTCCACGACGACCGCTCCCCGACCCCCCTCGACACCTATCTACACCTGTCCAACCACACACACAAACAATGGCTGGCCCAAACTTGCCATCCAGCTTTGCTTCGGCCGCAGCAGGCCAGAACTCCGGTCGCGACAGAGGCAGCACCCGAGGTGAATCTCGCGGCAGTGGCAGTGGCAGTGGCGACTGGTAAGTGCTTCCTGACGCTGCTATCCTCACTATTGGCCCTTGAAATCTCCCTGTGCCCCCTCGCGCATCATCATCCCGCATTCTGCTGTGCCGCCAATGTCTATTAGACCCTCCTCTCCCATACGCCCCTCGCGAAAAGGCTGCGATCCGTCCTAGCCCTGTCCCCTACACCCCGAGTCTGCACACTGCGCGCCTTCCTTCCACCCTCATGTACCGTCAGGGCTGCTCTGGACTGCTTCTCCACTATGCGCGCACATCGTGTCTAACGCCAACCGCTCCTCGCGCAGGTTACGAAGAGACGGCCGTTCTAATGGGACTGCTATCCTCCGACGATCGTCAACCACCCCCTTCAACAACCAAGCGTCCGCCCTCCCTGCGATAGACAACCTCCTTAACAGCTCTGTCAACGAGCCTAATCCTTCTTCTGCTTCTCAATTCGCCCCTGCACAAGACACTGCGAACGGCAAATACTCCAGAGACGATCTGTTGGACTTTGGCAAGATGGCAGACTCAGGCCACGTTGATCTGCAAGCACTGTTCATCTCAAGCTTCAGTCCCGGTGGCAATATCAATGGTCAAAATACCAGGGGCTGGGGCAAGCCTAATGACGCACATGCTCACAACGATCCTTCTGTCTGCTGGGACCAAGACGGGGAATTGGGCCCACTTGGTCACCAGGACATGTCCGCCGAGGAAAAGGAGGTGGGTACTCTTTGTGATCCGCGAATTCTTCTACGATCTGTGCGATCTTGCATGGCTAATCAAATTGTTGTCGGTAGCTCTACACCTCGGATGTCAACTCCCCCCTGAAACAGCAGCAGCAGCAGCAGCAACAACAGCAGCAGCAACAGCAACAAAACCAGCAGAACAAGGAGGGCGGTCAGAGCGCAGCCGTCAACGGACGAAAATCTTCCATGTCTCACAATCTTACTTCGCCCTCCGGCGCACCGAGGCCTGGGACCCGCCGCCGGGAGACCACCGACACCAACCCGTTCTCTGGTGGCGGAGGCTTGATTTCGCCCACCAGCGCTGGGCCGAGTCGATTCGACATGTCGTGGTTGGGGAGGAATCGCGCCGACACGAGGGAGATCGACGCACCTGACGAATCGAACAAACCCAGCGGCGCTACAGACCCCGCGAGGCCGGCCGGATTCACTGGACTGGCTCGCAGCAATACCGCCGGTGGTGCTGGTTTTCCATCCGTGTGGGGTGCCTCAGCCTCCAACACACCCGTAACTGCGACAGGTTTCGGCGGCTTCGGCAATTTTGCCATCGCTACACCTGGCGGTGTCGAGAAGAGCTTTGGAGCTAGTACTGGCTCCCGCTTCTTCTCCAGAAAGGAGGATAATGGACCTCCGGAAGACGCTGCCAGCGCCTCGAATGGGAATCAGCAATGGGCGTCTCGTTCCCGCACCGATACAGACCCTTTTGTAGGGGACGTGGGTCTCAGCGGCAGCGCTGCTCTAGGCGGTGCTCGTGACACAAGCCCTCCGCCTATGCCAACGACGGGACCGCAGATCTTCGACACGCCAGCCAAGGGTACCACGGGCGACTTTGGCATGTCAGGCCTCAGTCTAGGAACTGCCCGGGAGCGGAATGCATCTTCGGCTAGTCCCTCTCAGACCAACCCGTACCGGAGCCCCCCCGCAGAGCGCGGAGACAACGAGCATGGTGACTTTGGCTACGACAAGTCTCACCCGATCGGCACGCAATCCGAACAGAACTCGAATTTTGGCTCAATCCGCGGTTTCCCCGCCGCATTCGAGGGCAGTGACCGCAGCCAAACTTCGAGCGTAGGTGCCAAAAACTACCCGTCCCTGGGTAATATAGGGGGTTGGCCTACTGGATTCCCCAGTGCGACCCCTGACCGCGAGCGCTCTGCGTTCGGTGGCGCTTTCGGCAACTCTGTCTTCAGTCCTATCGGCGGCGACATGCACTCCCCTGGCTTGGGCAGTATCGGGGGGCTCTTTGGACCAGGAAACGGTGGCCTCGGAGGAACGGGCTCACTCAGAGGCAGCAGCAAGATCCAATCGCTGTTCCCTCCTGCCATGCAAGCCCAGATTCAGAATCAAGAGACCGAATCGCTGGCGGACTCTGTTCCCGATTTGCGACAGACCAATCCGCTCGGCGTTATTGGGGCCGGAACAATCGGCTCTCAGCGCGACACCGATAGTCCTGGACCGATGGCAGGCAGAAGCTTAGCAGACCTCTTTTCGGCACCTCAATCGGTCAGCTCACCTGGTCTGTTCACCACAGCCGATCACAACCAGCCCCTGCTCGCCACTGCTCCACAAGGCCATCCTTTCGGCGCGGCTCAACAGTCAACCTCGTTCACCCCTGATCCTGTACCCACCGGACCTCCACAATCTCAGGCTAGGACCATGGTTATGCCAGATCGTATGCGCTGGGTGTACATGGACCCTCAGGGTCAACAGCAAGGGCCGTTCACAGGCCTTGAAATGAACGAGTGGTATAAAGCCAACTACTTCACGCAAGATCTTAGGGTGCGCAAGGTTGAGGACCCGGACTTCGAGCCTTTGGGCCAACTTATTCGAAGGATAGGAAATTCTCGTGAGCCGTTCCTTGTGCCGCAGGTTGGCATCCCTCACGGGCCTGCACCTCAGGCCGGCGCTTTCCCACCAGGAGGTGATGCCCGTGGTGTGATACCGCCGCTACTCGGCGTTGTCCCTAGCTACGGCAAGACCCTGACCGCCGAGGAGCAAAACAATCTGGAGCGTCGCAAGCAGGAGGAGCAGCTCGCAATGGCCCGGCAGAGGGAGGTGATGTCGCAGCAGGGCCACTTCCGCAACGTTCATACCGGCCTCCCTGGTGCCCTACAGCACCAGGCCAGCATGCACAGCTTGCAGAGTCAGCCAAGCTTTGGAAGTATGACCTCGCCCATCGGAATGCCCCCTCAACCGCCCATCGGCGGCGCGATAGGTGCCCCCACGCCAGGCTTCTTCGAGCCGCCCTCGGCTGTCACGAAAGCTGCGGCCATCCCGAATGCCATGAGCGCGGGACCGGACCATCTCCGACAGGACATGACAGACTCAGAGCGCCAATTGATGGCAAGTTATCACGGACCTGGTGGCGTCTCCGGTATGTTCCCGCCTCAGCCTGTCGGTCCTCCTACAACAGACCTCAAGGGTCGACTTCCGAACGTCGACCAACTGGAGAGGGATCCCGAGGGGTTCAAAGATAGACTGAAGGAATTTCAGGAATACCAAGGCATACCCAACCAGCGCGCCGACGAGGAAGCCCAACCAGGCCCTTCTCCAAGTGGGCCAACCAGGGGACAGGCTGACGAAGCCGTCGCTGCGAACCGTGCCGAGGCTGCTCGGGTGATAAAAGAGGCCGCTCAGGAATCTTTTCAGTCGCAGCCCGAGTCGAAGCATGTTGAGTCGCAGCAGAACCGACAGCCCCAAGCAACGCAGAGCCTATCTCTGACCCAACAGGTGCAAAAAGCGCAGGCCGATGCTGCTCAAGCCGCCCACCGACAGGCGCAGGAGGAAGATGCGTGGGCAAAGCAGTCCGCGTCTATCGGCCTTCCGATGCCGTTCCCTCCGCCACCGTCAGCAGCCACGCACCTCCCTGCGCCGACTGCCCAGCGGCGGTCCAACATCGCCGACCAGTACGCCGAGTCGCGCTCACAGAGCCAAACTCCTGACAGTGCTGCTGCGGCCCCGCCCCCGTTGGCACCTTGGGCTCGCGATCCTGGTTCCGATTCGCAAAAGGGACCTAGCCTCAAGGAGATCCAAGAAGCTGAAGCCAAGAAGGCAGCTAAGCTCGAGGCGGAGCGGCGCGCCGCCCACGAGAAAGAGGCTGCACTGGCCAAAGAGCGCGAGAAGGCCAACCCAGTCGTTCTCCCCGGGCTGCCTACTTCCAGCACTTGGGGCAGTGGATCCCCGGCTCCGTCGGCGTCCAGCCCATGGTCTAAGCCTAGCGTTGTCAAGACGGGTGTTGTGGCGACACCCGTCACCCCAACCAGCGGCGACCGCAAGAAGACGTTGGCCGAGATCCAGCGCGAGGAGGAAGTACGCAAGCAGAAGGCAGTCAAGGAACAGGCCTCGCAGACAGCTGCAGCTGCCGGTGCCACCGCCCTGGGCAAGCGATACGCCGAGCTCGGCAGCAAGACCGGACCGCCGGGCATAACGACTTCCGCCGCCGCCAACGCTTCGCCCACTACGGCCATCGGCTGGGCAACTGTGGGGGCTGGTGGCAGGGTCAAGATACCCACTGCGCCTGCGTCTCATGCCTCTCAGGGTCAGGGCACTGCCCAATCGCCCAGCCCCTCCACGGTTCGCTCCCCATCAACCCAAGTACCCAAGCCACAGGTCAAGCCCGCCACGGCCCCGGTCACCAAGAGCAGCAGCACTGCTAGCGAAGCGCAGGGCGAGTTCCAGAAGTGGGTTAAGGCGGAGCTTAGCAAAGGCCTCAACCCTGGTACTCCAGTTGACGACGTGACGGGGATCCTGATGAGCATGGGTCCCGATAGCGAGATGATTAAGGACATTATCTACGGGTCGAGCTCAACCATGGATGCACCACGCTTCGCGCTGGAGTACATCCGGCGAAAGAAGCAGGCAGACAAAGGCATATTGGAGCCTGCTGCAGTCGAGTCCAAATCTGGGGCTGGCGGATGGTCCGAGGTGGCTAAGAAGGGTGGCTCGACCAGCCAGGCCAAGGACAACGACGTCGTTGGTGCGACGAGCTTCAAGGTCGTCCCTGGAAGGAAGAAGGGCAAGAAATGAGCCAATTCCTACTCCTCGGCCTGAGCCCGTGTCTCGGAAGCTGTGGTGAAGACGGAGCGGAGGAGCGGGTATCAGTGGGTGCGCTGTAAAATGCGCCGTTGTGTTGGGCGTTTTGGTCACATGTGTGGGCTATGGCTGATGAAGGATGGGGACATAAGAGCAAGGTTTTCTCCCCGCTAAGGTGTGAGGGCTCGCTGCATTCCTGGTGCCAATATCTGGCACTTGTTGTAGGATCCTGGAGTGCTGCAGTCGTTGGGAAGTGTGCCCTTTTAGATGTGGGAGTAGTCCCGGTCCTGACGGCAGCCTTGGCTCCGCTGGTTGGGCAAGAAGCAGTAGCGATGATGATAGCCGTAGCGATAGCGGTAGTCGTATCATGCAGAAGTAGCAGAATTGTAAAATGCGCCTTATGGCTCGCCATCTGTCTTGTTTTCCAACCGATCCTGATCCCGTCCGCCTCCAGAATTGTACCGGTCGGACCTGGGGTGGCTGATAAGATAAGCCCTTGCCCAGCAAATTTTCAAATGCCCCTCCATGACCAATCGCCCCTCCAGTCGCCCCTCCAAACCTTGAGACTGGGCCTCTGTCTGTGTCTTGGGACAAACTACCCTTCTTCCTGTCACTTGGAGTTGGATTGCTTGCTTTTCCCGATGGCACCATCATTACAGGACGGCCTGGCTGCCTTCGACGCCTTCCTTCAGGCCAACGTCACCGGTCCTGTTCTCACCCGCGACCAAATAGACCTAGCGGCCCCCTACTTGGACTCACCCGAGTTCGACTTGGGCATCCGGTCGCTGGATGTGGACGGCGTCGGAGTCTACCCCTTTATCCCTCACATCGACCTGTTCTGTCTGGCAAGGCATGTCATTGAGAATGCGGCTTCTGAGTCGGATTGGGCAGCGGCTCAGGCTCAAACGTGGTGTCAATGGCCCGTGAGTCTGGCGTGGATGAAGCTTAGGCTGTACGTGTGGCACTATAAGCTCTTCATCCAACCCAGCCTGAGCTCCGGGAGTGTCTTCACCAAAAACGTGGGTATGAGCGAGGTGCCGAGCCTGGTGGAGAAGATCCAAGAAGGACTGGGCCGGGTGGAAAGCGACGTCTTGGGCGAAGCGTGGGAAGTCCCCGACGCTGCGTCAAAATTCTCGTCAGATGACAAGGTGCGATTCTTGGTGGAGAAGGCCAATGTTTGCATCATGCTGGGCCAAGACGTCAAAGCACGGGAGGCGCTGAAGCTTGCCGCGGAGCTCAACGGCTTTGTTTATGCTCTGTCCGGGGCGCTGGGGAAGAGGACGCGGTTCCAGTACAAAAGCACCAGCCAGCTCGTGGTGCTTGCTAATAGTTCTGTCGAAACGTCCAAGGAAGGGGAGGAGGATGAGGCTCCTCAGGCGCTGCCCCTGAACGACGACACCCTTCTGGAGCAGATCGAGTTTTCCAAGGACGGAACGGAGGGAAAGCATGGGGAGCAAAACCTACCAGCCACAGAATCAACGCTCCCGGTTCAGCTGCGGGACATCAAGGCCGACCAACAGCCACAGCTTTCAACCCTTGACCAGATCATCCTTCTTACTGAAGCCACACTGAAAGATGCGTTTTCACCAGCAGACACGCTTACCTCGGAGGAGATCCTGCCGTTCGCTGTGAGAGTCATCAATGACAAGAGTACAAACTGGCAGGTCTACACACAGGCACTGCTGGTGCGGTCGAGGATCGAGATGCATCACAGCAGGACTGTGGAGAGGGGTGTGCTGCAGATGCAGGCGGTCATCGACCAGGTCCTTGTTGATACTGCCGAGAAGGTGACTTCCAGCCATGGAGGGGACGCGCCAGCCGGGACCGAAAACACAGGTGTTCCAGCCATATCAGTCTCGGTCGCCGACGAAGACCCAAAGACAAAGCAGGACAGGGAATCAGCCGCGCCTGTTGACGAGAAACCAAAGTCTTTCTTCCCGGTTGGCGAATCGACCGAGTCAGCTTCAGCGGATGTCAGGCTGCAATACATCCACGCTCTTTCGTCGCCTCCACGATGGCATCTGGAGTCAGAATTGGCTTACGCATGGACAGGGGTCGGGTCACTGGTCTCAGCACTTGAGATCTTCAAACGTCTCAAGCTCTGGGCTGAAGTCGCGCTCTGCCTGGCAAGCAGTGCAACGCTGGACAATGAGGACGGGAGCGGAAGGGGAGGTGGCGGTGAAGAGAAGGCTCGAGCAATCATCCGGTGGCGGCTATTCCACCGTAAAGACAGAGACCCTGCAGCGGCCGACGAAGAACTTGACGAGAACACGGAAATATCAACGCTCAAGGCTGAGGACTTTACTGGTCCTGAGAGAACTCCGCCCCAGCCCAATGCACCAAGGCTGTTCTGCATCTTGGGCGATATGGAGTCCGACTCAGCAGTGGCGCATTACGAGCGCGCGTGGGAGATCTCGAAGAATAGGTATGCCCGGGCACAAAAGTCGCTGGGAGAGCATTATCTCGCACTGAAGGACTGGCACAAGGCGCGTGATGCATACAATCTAGCCGTGTCTGTAAATCGGATCGCGCCAGAGTTGTGGAACCGTCTCGGGGACATCAACCTCCGGCTCGGGCTATTCGGCGACGCGGCAGAAGCGTTCACCCGAGCAATCGGATCATCCAACGATACCTCTGGAGGCGAGGACGCGCGGACGTGGAGCAACCTGGGCAGCGCTCTGTACAGCATGTACCTCGAGGCCGTGGGCGAGAGTAAGAAGGCCAAGGAAACCGGCGACGAGACCGAGGCGCCAACAAATGGACATAAGCACGAAGACGATGAGGAGGACGAAGAACCACGGCCGTCGACGAAGAGGACTCCGAAAGATCCAGCGATGCTGCTCGTCCAATCGATGAAGGCCTACAAACGCGGGGCGTCAATAGCAGGCGATAACTGGCGCATCTGGGACAACGTCATCACGCTGGCCACGCGCATGCGGCCCATGCCGTTCTTCGAGATCATCCAGGCGGTGCGGTCCATCAACCGGCTCCGCCAGACGGAAGACGCGCTCGACGACGACATCCTCCGGCTGCTCCTGACAGAGGGCGTCTTGTCCGTGGAGAAGAAGAACGACGTCAACCCGGGCGGGGTGTACGAGCCGCCCCGCGGGAGCGTGGAGAGGAACGTCAACGAGATGATGGAGAACGAGGTCGCGCCGCTCATCACGAGCCGGTCCGAGCTGTGGGAGCTGGTGTCGCGCCTGAGGGTGTGGAGGAGGGACTACGAGGGCGCCATCGACGCCTCGGAGAAGGCGTGGCGGGCCGCAGTCGGGGGAGCCACGTCGGGCGCGAGCTCCATGGGCGGGGGCCTGACTGCCGACTCTGCCAAGTCCAGGTCAGAGGGCGGCGGCGGCGGCGGAAACTGGCTCGAGGACAAGGAGGCGTGGCAGGTCGTGGTTCAGAGGACGGATGAGCTAGTAGCGGTGTTAGAGAATTACGGCCCGCAGGTGGAGAGCGTCGGGGAGAAGTGGAAGGGAAAGGCCAGGGCCGCGATCCGTAGTGTGATGGGCAAGGGCAAGGAAAACTGGGAGGGTAGCGATGGCTGGTTGACTTTGAAGGGGCTCCTAGACGGGCTCAGGGCATAGGTAGACAGATAGATACCCAGGGAATATAAGTGATATGGACGCAAAGGCATAATGTGTTCTGCGATGCTCGGCTGTGTGACTCCATTGCAAGAAGGCTGGCTTGTTCTTCATGCTGGTTAACGAGTGACTAGGTGAGTTCTGTAAGGGCGATGCTTGAAGCTGTTTGGTGCTGCTGTAAGGGCGATGCTTGAAGCTGTTTGGTGCTGCTGTCTTGTCCAGCGGGAATCACAAGGCGTTCTCTGTCTCTGGTAAGTCGAAACGGAAGAGGTCAGTATGTGATTGCACGAGTGACAGGGGCTGGTGGACTGGGCATGAGCTACAGGTCATAGAGATATTCCTATCAGTGCTAGTGAACGAGGAAGTCGAATTTGGACAGGAAATCTCTGATCTATGAATACCGTTTCGTGCCCAGGTGCTCTATGATTCCGCAGTTTCTATTGTGGCCCCAACAAGCCAGTACGGGTAAGTCAACCAGCAACAATAATAAGTAAACAAAAATCCATTCAAAATTACGAAATTCGCCTGGCCCTTGCTGCCGTCCTGTGCTCCTTTGGTGCAAGAGGCGAGCAGCCGGGACCAGCCGTCAACTTCACGAGATAATCCCGGTGGGCGATCACTAATAGTGGGCTACGAGACGATCAGCGATTGACCACTTCTGAGCCAACCTTGGATTTACTGATAATGATCGACTACTTAAAATGATGAATGGCACATTCTTCGATCTCTGGGATGGCCCTTGGTCGCTACTCCCAAGCTCCATTCTCGGGGCGGACTACTCCCCATTGTGAACACGCCATTCCACACCCCCCCCTCTAGGCCAGTTTCTCACATCTTGAGCTTTCCATCGACGCAGGAGATGGGATGGCCGCCGGGGTACCTGGCGAATGCGTTTATACCATAAGTACCCTGGGCAGAGGTTAGTAGGGGCACCACAGGGACATCCTGGCAGAGCTCTCGATGCTGCTTACATGAGGGAAGCCCTTGGGGATGGGCCAGGTCTCATTGTAGAGAACAGTGCCTTCAGCCACTGGGCACTTGTGCCCTATCTTTCCCAGCTCTTCACAGACGTCGAACTGTTTGTGGTACACCACGGAGCTGATGAACTTGACTTTCACATCAACGACGGCACCCTGCACGATGGGTTCGTTGACCGTCGCGACCGCAGATACTACAAGGTCCTGGCCCCTGTCACATCCGTATCAGCGCGGCTTGAATTTGCTATCCATTCTTGACAGGCAACATTACCATATGGGTGGGTTGGGGACGAGGTCGACGTGGGTGATCGTGATCTACTGTCAGTTAGTAAGACTCATGATGAGGTGCTCAAAGAGCACTGTTCTGGGAGGCTCCAAATGTTGCCGGGGTAAAGAGCGGGGGACTGGAGCAGGCGGAGCTCTATACATACGGCGTCGTAGCTACGGTCGCCCTTGCAAAAGCTGAACGAGTTCTCGCCTGGGATTTTCTCCCCGGTTGGCGGCAACGTCCCACCCGTGATGTCCAGATCCTGAGAGTCGTCGCTGATGTCTGGCACGCCGACATTTCCTGACGATGCAATCGCCGCGCTGACGGCGGTCAAAACTGTGCTGAGCTTCATGCTCACCGGGTCAAGGTCGATAACGGAACAGTTAAGAGTGTTGTGGATGCCAAGATTAAGCCACCGCAGATGAAGAAAACGAAGTCGATCAGCGGAACATCCAAATCCAGGGCCCCAGTCTGGCTTTGAGGTATACCTGAACTTTAGTACTTCAAATTTATCCTCGGCTAAGGTCCTAGATACCCCAACTACGCAGGATCTTGTGATCTGCTTTGGCAAGAATTCTCGTGTGATGTATAGAGTACCTCATGTGCCCGCGCACGCTAGCGAGGAGCTGTCCATTGCCTACCGGTTCCAGTGAGTCAAGTGCCTCGCTTGTACTCGGGTCAATCTTAGCTGCAGGTACCCGTGAAAATCTCGAGGGTTGACTGGCTTCACTGAAGCTGCGTAGAGTTACAGATCAGACGGCAGCGAAGGAGCCTCAACACAAAATGCTGTCTCGCGAAGGGTGTAGCAAGAGTGTCATTTGTTCTTATCAACGGTAGTAGTCACAGCAGCGCCTCGCGAAGGAGCGAGACAAAAGAATACGGGACGTGGACGACACTGTGCTCCCAGGAATTGAGCCTGTCACCACTCGGTTGACTTCGGCATCTTGGTAGTTGATGGATATGCCAGATCTAGAACCTTGTTTACTTAGATCGCGCGCTAAGGCTAAGGGTCGCTCGAGTAGTGCAGACTGGCCAGGGACATGCACGTGTCAAAGCCAGCTCAAGAGACGTCTACTCTGGGATTCATCTTGAAAGGGGCGCTAGCATAGTGAACGATGACACATCGGCAGAGGCTGGGGAAGACCACCGCCCACCGTCAGAAATGGCGAGGACAAGTTGCTGGAAGGAGAATAGAATAACTCCAGCGACAGCAACTCCAACCCTTCACTGGCTTGGCCTTCCAATGTGACAGCATCTTTCTTTACTTGACTGTCTAAGAATGAGTTGACAGGCTTTCCCCTTCACGTAGATCTCGGGCTAGGTCTTGTAGCCTATCCGCAACACAGCCCAGGTTTGCAGCCTGTCGCCATTCATTTTGTAGCACTAACAGAGTGGTATGCCCATCTTCTTGCCGACGGCTCACTCTAAGCAGTTACGGCATTCGAATTACTTTTCCGACCATATAGAAACATTGAATCAGCTGCCTCAGAGACGCGGATCGAATGTGAGACCTCTAAATCAGATCCTGTCGCGCAAGCATGATTATTCGTGGAAAGGGAAGAAACAAATCGGTCATTGTGTGATTAGTTAGGAACCACGCTTCCGTCCTTGTCCAGAACACCGATCTCCACTCCTGCAATGCACTCTGGTGCGTCGTCCGCCAGTGTATCAACCTCATTGATATTCAGCCTGAAGCACGACCCGAATTGATTGCACTCTCCCTCCTCTCCGTCAACCGTGCACGCCACGCCCTCCTTGCCGAAGACGACGTTGCCTTCGCCATTAATGAAGCCACTGAAATCATCTCCCTGGCGAGGGAACTCTTCTATGGAAGGAATTGTAATTAGCATTTTGCTCGATCGCTTACTGCAACCGTGGGTGGTGGGTCAGCGGTTCTTTCTTACTGGCAACGGCATGCCCAGCAGCCAACGTGACAATAGACAGCATTACAACCTGGAACTGCATTCTCGTGGAATCTTCGTGGCTTGTTTTGATTTGAAGTAGTTGTTGAACTTGCCACGAGTGGGCTGTAATCGATCAGACAACAGTGAGGTCGGTTATTATGATCCAGTGGGACCGGAGCCCAACGGGAGCGGAACATGTCTGGTTTATAGTCGCCTAGAACCGTACTGTATGGACTGGCAAAATTCAGGGCCCAAACCCTGTCCGTGATATTTTATGAGCTGCCAAGCTCATGATGACAGCAATTGTGGTGATTGACATGCGACACTTGTAGCCAAGCTTGATCCCCGACGCCTCACATTTGAAATAGCGCTGCAGCGCGCATCTAGGCCAGGCTGACATGCTAGGGAGTCCTGGTCAAGCCGCAGGACTCTTTGCCTTTTGTTTTGGTCCAAAGGGTCCAAAGTTCCGCGCACACAAGATTTTCAAGTCAATGTTTCACAGTTGCTCATGGTGGCACAGGTTGATCTCGACAACAATCTTCGTATCTGGCGGTCCTTCCAAATGGGCCATTTGCTGGACCTCATTGTCATTGATACTCGCAACTACGACCAGTCAATCACGGATTTGGGTTGGAATGCAGAGTACATCCAGCTGCTTCGGAATGATGCTTCAAGAAGCCTGATGGGCCCCCACCAGGAGAGTTGGTTTTATAACCAACTGACCAACTCAAACAAGCGAGGTGCAACGTATCGAGTCGTCGCCAACCAGATTGTCTTCTCCCGTGTCATCGAAAACAACGAGCCGGATGGTGACAACTGGGAAGGTTATGTTGCGAATCGTAATCGCACACTCAAACATCTATACGGCAACTCCATACCCAACACCACCTTCCTTGCTGGAGACAGCCACCAGAACTGGGTATCGGATCTTGCATGGCTTGAGACCAAGCCGTACAGTGCAGCCGATGGCGACGGGGCGATCGGGGTTGAGTTCGCCGGGACAGCCGTTAGCTCTACCGGCAACCGCGGACTGATTCTCGACACCCAGGCTGATGCGCAGTCTGCGGTTGAGGAGAATGAGTCCTTGCAGTGGCAGGACGGCTACTATCGTGGATACTTCATCCTGTCTCTTACCCCTGAGCGAGCGACCGCGCAGTACTTTGGAAGTCCCAGCATTGCCACTCGCAATCCATGGGATTTGTCTCTCGCTAATTTTACCATGGAGGCCGGGTCGAATCGTTTGACGAGGCCCGTGGCGGGCGGAACTGTGCAGGCCGGGGTTCTGCGAGGCGGGGAGACGGTGCACACCAACCTGACACTTAATACCGAGACAGAAGAGTACAAGGTCATTGGGTTTGAAACAATGTACTTGACGACATGATCGGGGCAGTTGTCAAACGCGGATAGCCTCCACAGAAACCAAATTGCTCCAAAAGCTTCAACTACTCAAAGGAATTGTCCAGTAGCCAGATAACTAGTACTTTCAAAAGAGTAGTTTCGACGTGATCTCAAATTACCAGCTTCTGCTATTTTAATTAGTTTAGGTGCTGTGTTTTCAATGTCTAGTGCTGTGCTAAAGGTTCATAATAGTGGGGTTTACCATCTAGTAACCACCAATGGCGTTGCCCATCGATATATTTGTGTGTATGTGTCGTGCCAGCGGTATTTGGTATTTATGTCCATCGAATAAAGTCGGACATTCGGTGGCTCTCTCTGTGTACCGTGATACGCTGCAGAAAGCCACTAGGACGGCTTACTGCGTGAAATGGTCTCTCTAGTGTTGTTTAACTCACGCAGAATGTACATAACGGAGACATGAAGGTTTATGTAGTGAATTGAAGATTTCAGATTTTCAAGCCGTGTCCACCAAACTATGTCAGGGCGGGTTATCGTGCATGTTGCAGCCATCTGGAAGTCGAGATCCTTGGCACCGAGGGACCACTGGGCTTGGCGCGATAACGCCATCGCGGGCACGAATTCTGCATTTCGCTGCCGTCATTTTCTGCTACCAAATTTCACAACTTCTGGTCCCTATTAGGTAAAGCATTCATCTGTCCCAGCTGTACCAATGAATCGGAGGCATCCCTCATTGGCTCAACCAGAGGATCGTCGACAAGGTGCTGAGGTCTAATGTGAACCGTACATAAAATCTGAAAACTGACGCATATCCAGTAGTTTCTTTTATCGCGCCACACTCTGTCACGCCTCGCCAGCTCGCAACGACGTGGACGAGTACCCTACAACGACAAGGACAAGGGCGCAGCGCACTCGGCAAAAAGCCGCAGGGGCGCATCAAGAGCCACTGGCCGTGAAAATGTCTGGCTATCGTGCCCCCGACAAGGACTACCTCGAAGCCCGTGCCGTCGAACCGACCCGTCAGCATGGAGCTGACACATCAGAGTCGTCGACCGACGAGGCCACGGGCGATTTCAGGACGATCGACCCTCACAGCGGCGTAAAACGAGGGCTTAAGACCCGGCACCTGTCCATGATGGCACTGGCTGGCATTATTGGCCCCGGCCTGCTTGTTGGTTCGGGAGGGGCGTTGTCAAGTGGTGGGCCAGCCGCACTGCTGATCGGATTTGGCACTATTGGTATCCTGGCCTTCTCTGTCATGCAGAGCTTAGGCGAACTCACGACACTATATCCATCCGGAGGCGCTTTTACAGGCCTCGCCGACCGTTTCGTGGATAAGGCCTTTGGCGTTGCAGTTGGCTGGAACTATTTCATCATCTGTAAGCAACCTTGGCTTCACGTTGCACTCACTTGTGATTCCTGTTGGAGAAATGAGACAAACTCGACACAGGTTCCTTGGGAGCGAGCGACCCTGCGTCTTTGCTATGATTCCTCGCGCCTGCCAGTTGAGTCGGGGCTAATATAGCATGGTCAAACAGGGTTCGCAGTGCTGGCGAATGAGTACAACGCCATATCCAGCATCTTGGTATTCTGGAGTGACAAAGTACCGTTATGGGGATATTTCCTTTTACTTTGGGTAGGTTTTAACCGGACAGTCTGCCGCACTTTTATTCACTGACTTGCTCACATATCGTAACTAGTTTGCTTTCCTCGGCTTCCAACTCCTCGGTATTGAGACCTTCGGCGAAGCTGAGTTCTGGCTTGCACTCATCAAGCTCGGTGGTCTTGTCGCCTACTTCCTGTTCTCCATCATATATGCATCAGGCGGTATCCAGGGAGTGCCCGGCATAGGCTTCAAATACTGGCATGACCCAGGCGCCTTTGCTAGCGGGTTTCGAGGCGTTGCGACAGTCTTCGCCTTTTGTTCCACATTCTACGCAGGTTGCGAATCGGTCGCCGTTGCTGCCACCGAGACCAAGAACCCACGAGTCGCGGTGCCCTTGGCTATCAGACAGGTCTTCTGGCGAATCGTGTTCGTGTACATGGGATCGGCTTTCTTTTTCGGCTTGACATGTCCGTCAAATGCGCAAGGACTCGTCTCAGCTAAAAGCAAGGCATTGCAGAGCCCAATGACAGTCGCCCTCCAAAGTGCGGGTTGGGAAGGAGGTGTTCACCTGATCAACGCCTTCATCCTCATCACTTGTCTCTCGGCGGTCAACAGCTCTATCTACATCGGCAGCCGCACGCTGCTCTTCATGGGGCAGGATGGGAAAGCTCCACGCATCTTGGGCTGGACCGACAAGAGGGGCGTCCCAACCCCAGCCATTGTTTTCACGAACGCATGCGGTGCGTTGAGCATGATGAACGTTTCCACCGGAGCGGGGGCGGCGTACAGCTACATCGTGAACCTGTCGGGAGTTTCCACGTTCCTGGTCTGGGGAAGCATCAGCTATATTCACATTAAATTCCGGAACGCGTGGAAAGTCCAAGGGTACTCAGAATCGGATTTGCCGTTCAAGTCCCTCTGGTATCCCTGGAATGCCTACTTTGGTCTTGGAGCCAACATTTTCTTGGCACTCGTGCAGGGATGGACGAACTTAAGTCCTTTCAATGCCGGGGGATTCGTGGACGCATATATTCTTCTGCCGTTGTTTCCTATCATCGTCTTCGCCTACAAGTTCTTTTACAAGACTAAGTTCTGGAAGGCGCATGAGATTGACCTGCAGTCTGGAAGGAGACGAGACTTGGAGGAGATCGAAGAGCTTGCCAAGGGCGCATTGTCAGAGTTTCGTCCATGGTGGAAGAAGTTGTGGCAGAATTTCTAGATCGGACGGTCTGTCCAAGGACTGCGCGCGTTTCATTTCTGGAGTCTGCCAATGCTGTCCGTATTGATGCTCATCAGAAACATATGCATCCCCAGAGATTGATATTTACGGCATGATAGAATTACGCAGCCTGTGAAATACCCTGACAGACTTTTGGAAGCTTCTAATTCGAGTTAACCATAGCACCCGCTGAGTTTTTAGGAATAATCATCCGCATGGAGATGAATGCCAATTATGCTGTGTTCACCAAATAATGTCGCCTGAATTAGTCGAGGGCGTAAGATCCGTAATACATAATTAATGAGTCCATAGATCAGTCCATAGATCTGGTTGCAGTCGCAACAAAGATGTACTATTCCTGTAAAGGGTAAAAATGAGGTTGATAGGGATGTAACGCTAGAGCCAGGAAATTAAAGAGAATATAGAAAAGGACAGCGTGAGGGGAATATTAGACACTGAGGTGAGGATACCCGCAGGCAGACGGACACTTAGTTCACCAACTACAATCGCATAGGCATTGGGTTTACGTGCTGTAAAATTTTAGCGAAGCACAGACTGCGCGGTCTATCATTTTCTTCACGCAATACGTGGAGCCATCTAAATATCCGGAAAAGAAAAAGTTATATTGTTGAGTAAAATTGAACATATGCGCCCTGTTGAACGTGCAGTACGCCTTGCTGGATCTATGAAACTGGGATACTCTACGGAACTGTGTATGCGCATTGCCAAGTCGTTTCACGCATATCGGCACTTGCAAAGGAAGTCTAACAATCACATGAATGAGAAAATGAGTCTGAGGAAGCTATAATTTGGCAAATCTCATTTTCCTTTGCAGAATTTGCTTGTGCTATATGATTGTCCAAAAATTCTATGTTATCTCGATAAACTGCGAATTTCCATTGCCCGAAAAAAGCCACTCGGAGCCTCCAAGTACGCCATACAGCCCTTACGTTATCCCCCAAAGAAAAGAAAAGTAAAAAGGGGAAGGAAAAAGGCGAAATGATACCGAATTTCGAATTCCCGGCAAATACCATGGTAATACCAAATCACTTCTACATGTCCGAGTGCTGAAATAGCCGGACCGTTGCCACCTTCACACTACCGGGCAGATTTGGCACCCATCTTGGCGTTGCCGGCTTCTCCAGAACCACTGACGGGTGCTGGCCAATTGGCTCCATCTTTGGAAAATCCTCCTAGCTGAACTAAGTTGCCATGAGAAGAATCATCGGCACGTCTCATGACCAAATTGGTCGGATGCGCTGGGAGGGCGTTCACGGCTGAGAACAAGAGGCAAGTGACCGTTGCAAGGGTTGTAATTCCACGCATTGTGAGTCGGGATTGTGACGGAAAGTTCGAACTTGGCAGAAACAAATTAGCAAGGTTGTTTAGTATGTTCTGAATGCGTCTTAATATTTGCAAGTGCAAGTGATGGCAAAGGATGAGTAAATCGCGGCTTGAGCAGACAAGTCTCATTTATGAAATGAAAGATGTGATGAAGTGGGACGGCCGTAGGTTTGGTCTAGAGCCCAGTCTTTTCTTTGTTGCCTTTCGCTGTACCGCCCCCTTCTTTTGTGGAGACAAAATTGAGGTCCAGACATTCGGGACAGTAGAATGGACCGTGAAAATCTCGGGCAGCCACAAAGCAGACACTCAGTGTGTTCCCGAACCAAGGTGGTCTCGACCGTACAGCCTCCGAGCCAAGCACCAAGCTCTACACAATTCGGACGCGACCCCCAAGACAATTGTTCTTGTGTAAAGGCAAGACGATGGTATGCTCGGCTTGATGTTGTCTCGAGAAAGGCGCGTTGGGCTGTGTACTTGACCAAGCTGAAGTCGATGTCGATTGGCTACCAATGTTACTGTCTCGAGCGCAAAGAGGGAACTATACGTATTCGTGCCATCGAATATTTTTTCCAATTTTGAGAAGTCCCATTAATTTCTGCAAACATTAGCATATGTACTGCCTGAAACTTCACCGAGAGGCCTAGATGAGACACCAAAAGGCTGACCTCTGAAAGCAGCCTCGATGCACCAAGGTCAGACCCTCCTGCGCCTGGGAGGACAGGAGAAGGGAGAGGGGGGGGGTGGTTTCTCAGCTGTAAGCTCGATTCTCTTGATTTTCTTTGAAGTAGGCCGGGTGATTTTCCTTCTGGCTGCCGCAAATGGTGGTCGAGGGCGGTACAATGACCCTTCACCGTCCAAAAGCAGGAGATGCAAGGTACTGGCCTCGTTCTCTTTCAAGAACTGGTATGAATCAATCTCGTAGCTGAACGTAAGGCATTATGGCACCAGGGCCGTTTGCCCTTGATCTGATACAAGAGCGATTCCCAGGCTCAAAAATAAAGTAGGAGGAGGCACGCCGAGAATACAGCTCGAAAAGGGGCAGCCAAGATTGCCCAAGTGACCTTGCCATGCATCTAAGTGCTTTGAAAATTCGTGTAGCAACAGGTCAAGTTTCACAAGTCTTGTCTGCCCCTAATCCATTCTTCTAAGAATTCCATCATGTTCTAGCGTCGACATAGTGCCTTCTTTCAGGGGAATAAGGGGTGCAATCCATTCTTCCGACAAAGTTGTCGCGGGCAACCATTTCTCAAATTGATATTGAAGGTCTTCAGTTGGAGTGAGTTGGAGAATGAGATATGAGGGCTCGGGGACCGTACCGAGACTGGATTCCATGGCGTGATGTCGGGTGCGAAGCCCTCGTAGTCTGAATCGTAGGTGCAAGACGAGGTTGACAAATGTGAAAACGAAGAAACTATCCTGGACAATGCCTCGGACATGACTCTCAGATGCGGGCAATCATTTGGCTTGCCGGACCCGGGTGCAGGTGTTCCTGGCACGAAGTGTTTCTCAGGGCCTCGAAGATTTAATTTAGATCATGCTATGGTTCTCAGGCCGCCCGAGCGAGTGGTGCCCTGGATGCCATCACGGTTGCAGTTCGACGGGTAGGCAGGGCAGTTCGTG
Source organism: Diaporthe vaccinii (assembly GCA_039880775.1). Taxonomy (NCBI): domain Eukaryota; kingdom Fungi; phylum Ascomycota; class Sordariomycetes; order Diaporthales; family Diaporthaceae; genus Diaporthe; species Diaporthe vaccinii. Next base: position 1,153,957 of record JBCEDN010000007.1, on the reverse strand, counting down.
ATCCGACAACATGGAAGCTCAGGAGACAGTATCAAGCACCTCCACGGCCAGAGCAACCCGGGGTTCCTATTGAACAGGAATTCAGTTTCATCCATCGCGGGCTGGCATTGGTGGGTGGCTGAGGGTAGTCATGTCTCGAAACCATTGCAGTATTGCACAGACCTTGGTGTCTGGTCGTCGTTCCGTCCAAGGAACCATCAGAGGATTCATGCACACGTTTGTTCCCTGTGCAAATCCGCAGTCAAGCCGAGGGAGATCTGCATAAATGCCGGTAATAGGGTGAGCACGGCGGTTCGTGTCCCTTCCTGCCGCAGTGCAACAATGTTTGCAACAGCCCCAGAATTAATCCATCGCCACAGCGTCATGGGAAGCCACATTGTACACAGGGGCTTCCCAAACGAGCTTGGGCCGCGAGAAGAACAATACGAATTCGAAACTTTCAACCCTCAGAATTGGAGTTTTTGAAACTTTCCCCTTTCCCTCCAGGCCCGGCTCTCACATGCGCTTACCTCCCTCCTCCAGTGCGCCTAGCCCGACAACGGGTCGGCTGGGATAGAGTTCCTCGGGCCCGCTGAAGCAGTTGGTCTCAAGTTGTGCGTGCAGACGCCATCTGGACATCCTCTGATCTGATAATTGTTCGAATTTCATGCGGAGCTGGGGCCTTCCGAATATACTTAGACTTCGTCCGAAGAGGAGGATTCTTTACGCTGAGGTGGTAGTCAGGCGCACTCGCAAATCTGGCGCTGGATCTGAGATGGCTCCCGTCCGACAATGACAGCACTGTCAAAATTGTCAGTGCTCGGCGACTTATTCTCCGGCATGACCTGGCGCTTGGAGACAGTCTGCTGAGTCGTTCTCGACGATAGGCCCAGATGCGATATTCGCGGTATCCACGTGACCATGAAAAAGCATAAGGCAGCCCGCAAGAGAGGCACGGATTAGGAAGGGCCGTTTGCTGGGCGGGAGATCATGGAGGTCGTTGATGGTAATCATGGCAATCATAAGTCGATCTACAAAGATCTCCCAAACGTTTGGTTCCGTGATCTACGCAACAGGATTTCGCCAATCGCTTCTCTGGATACGACGTGGCCGCTAAACAAATCGCAGGCTGTGGACACCCTGCGGCCCCTTGATGCCGGCGATTATTCCAAAGACCACTGACCGAATCCCAGCGTCAATCAGTCGGGATGGAGGGCCATTGCAGCGGTGCTGGCTCGCGTGCAGCTCCGGATTTGAAAACGGTGACGGGGCTGTGGGCTGTGTGTGGATTTCCGAGTGCCGAGATGAAGCTTGTTTTGTTGCTGTGCAGCGTGGCCAAGAGTCTTGGGACCTCTTGGAGAGTCTTGGGCGTGCTTCACTGGGCAGCGTCGCATGTCTTTATAGGCGCAGAGCGACCGAGCCCACAGTTTGGTGCAACGCCAAGGGCCAACCCGCGACCTGCCAAGTCTCTCGGCCCCGCGCATGGAGCCCCTGGCCCCTGGCCCGTCCCGGGAGCATCACCAAGACATGCAAGAGTCACCACAGCCACCACATGGTTGACGGCATCTGACGGGGGGCGGCTGATGCCTCCTTGTTCCTGGTCGACACGGGCCGTGATCTGCAGCCAGAGGAGCCTCTCAAATTGTTTGCTGGCTTGCGATTCGCTCCCGCAGGAGGCTCTTGGCTCCCCAGTGAGGCTGAGAGCCCTCGACGCACGTAGCGCAGGACATCGCAGACGCCGCCGTCGCCGGGCAAAACACTCACCACAGAGCTGCTGAAACGGCTCACTGTTCGCATTTGTTCAGATGAGGTTTCTGGAGATGGAGGAAACACGAACTTCCGAGTCAAGCCTCGCCGCGGCAAGGGATGTTGAGATGCGTCCGAAGGAGAAAAAGGACGACCAGACTGTGATGTCTTGGACTCCCAGAGTTGTATATAACAATCCGACAGATTCCTCCCAACCATCAGTCGGAAATAGCCTCTCATCATCAGCTCCATCAACAGCATCCTCAATCTCCTCTTCGAGCCCGCATCATCAAGCCGGTCTTTCAATACTTTCATTCGACAATTCGTAGCCCGGGAGGCACTTCGACTTATTAATCCAACTTAAACAACACAACAAACCTTGACCTGTTTGACACAGTCACTACTACCTCCCCTCCAAAACATCCAAGATGCGTTCCTCTACCTCAGTTGCTGTGGCCTGCCTGGCCGCCTCCGTCTCGGCCCACGGTGTCGTGACCAAGGTCACTGGTGCCAACGGTGTTGAGATGCCCGGCCTGACTGGTAAGTCTTTTTTTCACTTTATGTGACTCATGATACCTGTCTCGACACATGAGGACAGTGGCTAACATCCCAATAGTCGCTGATGGCACACCCCGTGACTGCTCCTCCAACGGCTGCGGCTCGCAAGCCGACACGGCCATCATCCGTGACCGGGAGGTCAACTCGGGCGCCGTCGGTCCCTTGGGCAAGACCCAGGGCAACGGCCCCGTTGACCCGGCCATGATGATCAAGGTTTTCATGGGAGACATGGACGTCGCCCAGGCCCCGACCAACGGTGCCAGCTCGGGTGTCGGCCAGGAGGACGACCTGAGCGGCGCCCCGGCCGCCGCCAAGGGCAACAACAGGGTCCGCCAGCTCCTCGCCGGCCTCCTCGGAGGCGGTGGCGGCGGTGCCAACGCCCAGGGCGAGAAGAGCACCGGCCCCCCAGAGTCTATGGTCAAGGCCATGGCCGGCGCCGGATCCAGCTCGGGCATGCCCACCGCCAACGAGGACGGCACCGTCGACGTGACCTTCCGCCAGATCAACCAGGACGGCGCCGGTCCCCTCGAGGCCATGGTCGACGGCACCTCGGGCGGCACCGACATGGCCGCCTTCCAGGAGGCTCAGGTCACCCAGGACGTGCCCGGCCTCGTCGCCGGTATCTCGGCCACCACCACCACCGACTTTCCCGTCAAGGTGCAGATGCCCGCCGGCACCACCTGCGACGCCACCGTCGGCTCCGCCACCAACGTCTGCGTCATGCGCCTGCGCAACAACACGCCCGCTGGCCCCTTCGGCGGTGCCGTCGCATTCACCCAGACCCCCGCCGCCCGCAAGAGGGCTCTCGAGTACCGCAAGAAGATGAAGAAGGCCCGTGCCTTCCAGGCCTAAATCATCAGCGGACTTCTTGTCAGCGGGGAGAGTTTAATTGGTGGCCAGGGAGCGTATCGGACTTGTAAATATTTTGACTTGCGGCCGAGCTCCTGGGGCAAGGGGCTGGGAAAACAAAGGGCTGATGATGAGAGATTCCTCCGACCTGCATGGTGGCCCTGGAGGCTGTGTGTAACGATCCTTATATATTATTTAGAGACGACTTGATGAATGCAAATGCTGATGGGGAAAAAAAATCAACTTTGCTTCGCCCTGTGTGATGTCCAACTCATTGCTTGTGACTGTTGTTTCTAATGATATCGATTTCGAAATCTCGAGTCAAGTATGGAAGTTCTGGCGCAAGAGAAACCAAAATCTGGCATCCATTGTGAGCTGAATGCAACGTCCAGCGATCCAGCGAAAGACTGCTGCAAACAGTAAATCCAATATCTTTTACCACCTACCTGCAAAAAGATACGCAAGATGGTGTTTCTCTGAACGTCAAGGCTTTGGGGGTGGTACTCGAAGTTCATCTCAATCGGTGGATAAAAATAACTATACATTGCATTGCATTGAAGTTTTGTGCAGCTCACAAAGATCCCAAACACTTCCCTGCAATTACAGTGTCTTTACCTAATTGGAACTAGGCAAGTCTCCGGTACAAACTGGCTGTGAAGTGTTCAAATCTTCAATGTTCTTCTAGTGAAAGTCCTTATCGAGGAGGGCTTGATATGTGGTAAACAACCCAAGGTCATGATGTCTGACACAGAGTATTTGGGATTCTTGTGCGCCGCTGCAGGATTTGCCCCCGTTTAGATTGGGTGAGTGAGGATGGGGGACTTGGTGAGCATCTAGTCAACATCGAGGAATGGTTCAAGCATTTGCATTAAATATAGAAGATAAAGATGACATTTTCGATACTTCGTCAATCATTCTCACTGCTCATTCACAAACAGTCCCGCCATACCCATTCCCGTGCCGATACACATGCTCGTCAGGAGAATCTTCTTGCCCGTCCTGCGGCACTCGCTAAGACCTGTGACAATCTGCCTCGTACCGGTGGCACCGAGGGGATGTCCCAAAGCAATCGCGCCACCCTTGGGGTTCATCTTGGCCCAGTCCAGGCCCAGCTTGTCACGGCAGTAGACGGCCATGGACGCGAAGGCCTCATTGACCTCGATGACGTCGCAGTCGCTCAGGGACAAGTTGTACTTGTTCAGGAGCTTGGGGATAGCAATGCTGGGGCCGATGCCCATGATACGAGGGGCCAGGCCAGCAACGGTCGAGCCAACGTACTTGGCAACGATGGGCTGGCCCAGCTTGATGGCTGTGGAGCGCTTCATCAGGAGCACGGCGGCGGCTGGGAAAGAGATTGGTGGTTAGTGAACGTGCACCAAGCCATACGGAACCCGGAAAAAGGGCCATGTATCACATTGGCTTACCTCCGTCAGTGACCTGGCTGGCATTGCCACCCGTGGTGGTGGGTCCCCATTGAGGGAAGGCAACCCTGATCTTGCCCAGGGTCTCGGCAGTGGTGCCGGGCCTGATGCCCTCGTCCCTGGTCAGGACGACCTCCTTAACCTCCCCGTCAGGTCCCTTGAGCTTGGTCTTGATGGGCACGATCTCGTCGTCGAAGAGGCCTTCCTTTTGGGCCTTCTCGGCGCGCTGGAAACTCTCGGCGGCGTATTTATCCATCTCTTCCCTGGTGATTCCGAAATCCCGACTGACGTTCTCGCTCGTCCAGCCCATAGGTTGCATCGTGTCGGCTGCCTCTTGGCTGGCCGAGGTGACGGCCTCATCAAAGGGCTTGTCGAGTGCATCGCCGCCGATAGTCATGGACTCGGCGCCAATTGCGATACCGATTTCAATGTTGCCGGCAGAGATGGCATTGGCGATATCGGCGGTGGCCTTGAGCCCAGAAGAGCAGAAACGGTTGACAGAAGAGGCACCGGAGACATTTGGAATGCCGGCGGCGAGGGAGGCGGCGCGGAGTTTGTAGGCGGCTTTTGCGTCAGAGACCTAAAGGGCAACGATCGTTCAGCGGCAGTCCGTAACAAGCATCGGTGGGGCGGCACTTGCGGCCAGGATGGGACTCGCATACGTTACCGAGGCAAATGTCTTCGATCAGTGCGGGATCTATGGCGGATCGCTCCCTGACCTCCTTCAGTAGGGCGTAGACCATGTACTCGAGGCTGGTGTCCTTGAAGCCACCCTTCTTTGCCTTGGCCAGCGGCGTTCGGATGGCCAGGGTGATGACGATGTCGTCGGCATTCTTGGAAGTGCTGTCAGGATAAATAACCACGTCAGCGTCTGCTCGGTTTTCACGCATACGCAGGCCGGTCCATTTAGCAGGAGGGACTCACATCGAGGCAAGGGAGCTGCCCGGAGTCAGGTGCTTGAGGATGGAGCCGAGTCGTTCTACAGCCATGATTGATATCTGTGTGTGTGTGTGGTCTGCAAGTCTGTTGTTTGTGACGGAACAGAAGAGATCAGGATGGATCAACTGGGTGGCGGCCGAGGCGAACAGAGGTGATGAATGGGGAAATAATGATTAGTCGTGGACGGCATTGCGAGACGCAGGTCGGTTGTGGTGTCGGTTCGTGTCGTGTCGTGGCCAAGGTCCGTTCTTGAGCCGGTGTGCCTCGGCAATCCGTCTCTGCCATTTTCCCATCGCCTGCCATTCCCCTCCGCGGCTCCACGGGAGTCCCCTGTCTCCACCGAGTTCCGACCGCCTAATGTTGCGGGGAAAGGCGTGAGGGTGCCGAGGCCAGTCCAACCTGTGTCTAGCCCAGGCGGTCCCCACAAAAACAGCCGTTCGACCCCTAACCCTCACCCCGACTCGGCTACACCCTCCCCCAAGCATTGGTCAGGAGGCAGAGACGTCGACAAGTCTCCTATTCTCCACCCATGTGCTTAATGCTCATATCCAAAGCTTGGCGGCAAGTAACGTTAGCTGAGTGACATGTGTACTACAAGGTAATAAGCTAGTCTGTCCTGGCCGTTCAGAGTGAAATGAGATTCAGCCCTAACGCGAGGCTGATGCGGATTGACAGCCTCTTCCCCCAGCTCCCCTCAAAACCTCTGCCCACAGGCTTTAAGAATGACAAAAACTGCCCATACCTACCTAGGTAGGTATGTGAACAAATCCGTCCTCCCATACGCTCCAGGACGAATCAGTCGAAGTGTCCATGATTGTTTGCCCTTCGTTTGAACGACGATGGCCCTTAAAATGCCGTGACCAATTTGCAGAGGCAGCTGCTGCGTGAAGCCGACAAGAGTCACCTCACCGACTTGAAATCCAGACCAAGTCCCAAGTCAATTGCTACAGTGTCTGTATGCCCAGGCGGACCGCTCCAGAAATGATGGCTCGCCTCCTGCGAGGGCGTTAGTATTGGTGACGTTCGGCCTGAGTCAGTCCGGCCGGACAATCGCATAGATGCAGTCTCAGTTGCCAGTAGACTAGAAAACTGCCAAGATCTGCGGATACTGTCCAGAATGATTCTAGTCTAGATACTGCCCCAATAAATACTAGCTTGTCTAGTAGCCAACCCTGCCCGGCGAGCGACTGGGAGGCCCAGGTACTAGGTAGGCTTGGCTTGGGATAGATCTTGAAAACCGACTCTCCCAATACATCTGAAAGCCCGATAGTCAAGACCCTGGGCCGGCCACTTAGCGAACCCTTGCTCTTCACCGACTGGCAATTGGGCCCAGCTAGTCGGTCAGAGAAAGTGAAAGCATATGTCCTACCTACTGCAGCCGCCCGCAATGACAACATGTCGGCGTGGCAGCTCGTCCAACGGCTTCGTCTAAATGGCCCTGGGCTTGTTACACACAAGAGACAAGTATTCAGCCAGCAGGTGCTCTTTTTGCCTCTGCCCTTTCATCATCCAGCATCTGGTCCATGTACCACAGTAGAAAGGCCAGGCTGCTTGCACTGTCCGCATCCTTGTCAAAAGACCATTCAAGAAAATTCATCTCTCGGATTTGAAAACCACCTCTTGAGTTCTAGATCGATATCTGGAGCAGACAGTGCACATTCAACCCACTTCTAAGTTAAATCCACTCAAATCAAGTCAGGACAGGTCATTCTGCTTTGGAGGTTGAGGTCCGATAGCTGCAGGCGACAAAAGAGCGGCGTTTGCCACCAGAGACCTTCTTCTGCAGTCGCCTCACACTGTCTGGGTGGGCTGCAAACAGGGCCATCAACTCTGCGTTGTCCATGCCGGGCAAAACGGCAGCCACGCCTTGCATGCGAACGCTTTCCTTCTTCACTTCACAGCCAGGCCCCCATCTGCCTGCCCATTGGCCTCTGTGCCCAGGCATCCCTGCTCGCAGCTCCTCCAACCGACACAGATAGACTACATACCTGCAGTGTCTGCTACCCACCTATCTCTTACCTGCCCAGGACTCAGGTGCCCAGGCGCAGGCCGTACCTGCCTTGTCGAGCAAACGACGACATCAACAAGCACGCTGCCTCCAAGACGAACCTCACTTTCTCGCTCTTCCTCCTCCTACCCCATTCTTCCTTCCCACCAGCGGCCATCTGCTCCGCCCTGCATCCCGCAATCCATCCCATCACAGCCATTGCGCTTCCTTCAACATGGAAGGCCTCGCCGATCCTGAGGCATTCAAGGCCTGCTACGCCCAGTTCCGGAAGTCTGATAACGACCGGGATGTCCTGATCACTCAGCTCCTCAGCAACTACGAGGATTTGCAGATCAGATACCACGCCGCCATGAACCAACTTGAAAACGAGAAGGAGAATCGTGAGATCTGGCAAAGGGAGACCAGAGACGCCCGCAGGCAGTTGCACCAGTCCAAGCTGGCTAATGTGAGCCCCGTTTTCTTTCTTCCTTCCCCCACTCCCTGTACTCCATCCCATTACATTCACTTCTCGCTAGTCAACAACTTCCAAGTTTTGTTGCCTCTTTTGGCATCACACATTCTTTCGTGTTACTCTCTAGCAAATCCTCTCGCCTCTTGGGGTCCCCTGCATATTAAGCTGCCATTGGATATAAACTTTTCAACTAACAATTGCCAGGAGTCCCACCCTTTTGTTGTTATGATCATCGATGGCGACGGTGCAAAATTCCGAGACGACTATTTTAGAGCTGGCGATAATGGCGGTGGTCAAGCCGCCCAGGAGCTGAAGACTCAGATCAAGCTCCAGCTCCAGGAGACCTACCCTGATACCAGTACCGACAACTGGAATATCTTGGTTTTCTTTTACGCCAATATGGACGGCCTTGGCAAGGCACTTGCCGCCCGCCGAATCCTTAATACGTGGACCGATCTCCAGAAGTTCGCCTCGGGCTTCGGTCGCGCCAATAGCCTCTTCTCCTTTGTCGATGTTGGCTACGGAAAAGACAAGGCCGACCACAAGTGCCAGGCCATGCTGAAGCAGATGCTCCATGCCACCTCGTGCCGCCATGTCTTCTTCGGCCCGTGTCGCGATAATGGATACCTAAACCTGCTGGAGGAGTACAAATACGATCCTATCAAGAGGGAGAAGCTCACACTGGTCACCACAGAGCCGGCTGGACCTGGCTTTGTCAGCCTCGGCTTCACCATCGTCACTTTCCCGAGAGTCTTTCGATCCGAACCTATGGATAACATCAGCACTCGATATCCAATATCGCCAGTGTCGCCAGTCGGTCTCGATATCGGGATTCAGCCGTTCCCACCCGCCCCAGGCTTGACTCCTGGTCCTGTACAATATGCTACATCAGAGGAAGGCTCCAACGGCTCGTCTCTTTCTGTTTCGAACGGCAACGGAAGTGCCAACGGAAGCACCAACGTTTGTGGATCCACCTGGGCTGTGACTGCTAAGCTTAGCAACGGTCCGGTTATCGACATCTACAGCAAGCAAAAGCCTCCGCCGAAACTCAGGTACGCACTATTCAACGCTGCCAACATGAGAGTTGATGAGCGCCTCCCCGCTGCGGACCCAGTTGCAATTAGGTCCCTCGAGAACAAGGCCAGGGCACAGGGTTGCAACTTCTGTAACCACTACCACCTGACCGGCAGCTGCGACAAGAACGAGAATTGCGAGTACCAGCATGAAGCAAAGCTCTCACCATCGGAGCGACTAGCACTGTGGCACAAGAGTCGTGGTATTGTGTGCTCTGATCAGCAGTGGTGTGAGAGCCCATATTGCTTGAGTGGCCACCATTGCAAGAACGTGTACGATGGCAGGCCTTGTATTTGGGGCACGAGATGCTTTTTCAAGGACACACACGACGCTGATGTCAAGGCGACACTTAAGATCTTTGAAGATGGAACCCGCGAGATTCTCACAATTTGATGGCGTTCCATAAGGCAATACTTTAGCTAGTCACAGGGACACCATCTGTGGAGGTAGACTTGTACAAACAAGACTGTTGGTAGGCCATTGATATTGCTACACGGACCTGGCTGAGCACAGGCAGCTGATAGACCTACACACACGTGGAGAACGCCGGGGTAGGCATCTCATTGCGACATGCCTTTAATCGCAGCCATCTACTAGTATGTCAAATTGGTTGTATGTAATGCCTCGTCTCTTCATCAGGCTTTTGGTGACCCTCTGATTTACTTGATAAACATAGTGGATTATTCTAATATCAAAGTTTTGTGCCACTACAAGGAATTGGCAAGCTTTTTATCCATTCGATTACAGTGCATGCCACGACACATTTCAATATATACTGTTGAGAAACAGTATGCCATCAATCGAGCAGCCTGCTCTGATAAAAGCACACGTTAAGAACTGGTATCTTTCGTCAAGCCATTTGTCGCGAACGAAAATGCCCTCTTGTCAGTCCGAAATGCCTGAATCACCAGACTACATAAGGTCGGGCCCTGGAAGGGAAGTTTTGAACACCTGGAAGCAGGGAAGCAGTCCCGAAGTCGTTGTTGTTCATCTACCGTTCATGAGTAAAATAAATACACATAAAAGTTGAAGATGAGTCCAGAGTTTGCCTGTCCGGAAAGTATTCTTCCATCTGGACGGCTTCACATATAGAACAGAGGATAAGCCCACTCTGTCCTGGGATCTACCATGTTTTGGCATAGGAGGATGTTGTATGTGCGAGCGGATGCTCCGCAATCTTTCGGAAATTCCTCGACATGATGATGACGCTCAGAAACTTAAGTTCCTGCTGCTGCCCCACACAACCAGGAGCATCTATCAATCGCGCAGTGTGTGTGAGTGTCCCCAACTCGCATAAAGAACTGGCACCAATAGATCTATACCAGGGTACATGGACCATCTTTCGTGTGAAATTCTTTTTCTACGCATTATGAACATTTTGATGGTATAGGTTAGGCAACTTTCGATGACTTCCGATTTGCAATGGCAAAAGGACTCTGCATGGAGGGAATTGCTCATCCATCGTCTTTATTTTCTATATGTGCAGAGATATCCTCGAGCGCCCTGCTCTATCTACTGCTTTTAGCGGCCCGTTCTGTAGAGCATTTCGTCTTTAGATTTGAAACCTCCTAAGCACGCCACATCCAGTTCCTGGGGACAAGCCACTTGCGGAACTTCCCATCCACGCAACATGCCGATCCAGGCTGATCATCTGATACTGTGTCACAAACTTCGCACCGACCTTCGCCATGCAGAATTTGCATATTAATATTTATTGAATCTCCCCTCTGCAGGCGGCGCTGCTTGCAAGTTATCTACCCAGCATGGCATCTCACAATAAGGCTATGATGGTCGTGGCCAGTGGATGTATTGATAACGTTCGCTTGCTACATTGCATATTTCACTTTCTGGGGGGCCCAGAAGGATTTCGATATGTGTGTATATATTTATTAGCAGAACGCAAATATTTCAACTTGATGCAGAGTATTGGGATCCGATCACTGCTGTAGTGTCTCAAATTCGAAAATATTCAAGAACTGCCGTCGGCCTATAACGTTGTCTATGGTCGAACACAGCGTTCTAGGATCCCACCAAACTCCGGTGCATTTAGAGTATATTTCGTCAATGAGCATTCCCTCGAGTTGTCTCAGAGTAATGACCGTCCAAATCTCTGCTACGCCCTCTGGTGACCAACGTCGGTTCACTCGAAACTTGACGTGGAAAGCCAAGATATGACGTATGTGGTAATGCAGAAAGTCTTTAGTGTTGCTTGTGTTAACGAGTTCCAAAACCAATAGAACGGCAGCCGGCCCGCCCGATGCGACTCCATGTACTGCCACAAAATATGCCGTGTCACGCGACATGTTGTGTACTTTTCCAACTTTCTGCTTTGGAAATAGCCATGCCACACTAGGCACTGCCTCGTAATCTGAAAAATCGGTGGCGAATAAGGTGCTCTGAAAGACTAACTGTATGCACATCTTTCTGTCATGTGGCACAGCGTGGAGACCAAACCCTTTTCATGTACACCTATTCAACGAAGAGGGTCTGGCTGGGTCCCTGATTGGACTGATTTACGTTGCTCCCAACAAAAGAAGCACGCTATAGGTAGGCACACAGACGGTACCATGTTGCCTGTCGAATCAGAATCTCGGATTGACCCAGACTGTGTGTCAATATAGGATGTTGTCGATGCCGTCGCAATCTACTTCCGTATCCTCGGGGGTTGATACGTCCCTGTGTCTTGGAGTTCTTTTCTTTTTTGGACCACGTTTCCAGACGCCTTGAAACAGACCCTGCGTGCATTTGAATATGTAATCAAACCGGCATGACCATGTCTAGAACCAGTCTCCGCAGGGACAGCAGTCTCTCACGAAGCCGAGTCAGACCCCGATGCCCGAGTATTCCACACTCTCCGGACGGGCCGAGATTTGGGTAACAGTAAAAGTTGGCAAGTCCATTGTAACGGCACAGTCCGATCTCAAGTGAATTCTATGTGAGAATGGATATGATGATAGCGTTTAGGCGGGACTCGCGACTTTCACCATAGCTGGCCGTCTTGAACGCTGTGAATATAAATTGGGCAGGGAGAACTTCCAGATGTCGACGGCTTTCTTAGTCTCCGTCCCATTGACTGCTGTATATCTCGGTAGAATTTTCCACCAGTATATTCATATATTTATCACAATGAATACCGTGCCAGGTCTTCTCATTTTTGTTGTTTTTGTCGGAGCCTGGGCACTCATGAAGCTCCGACAGAAACTTCTTCTCAGGGAAGCCGTCTCGAACGGCAGTCTTCGGCATTATCCGCACATTTTCCCTTTCCTTGGTCTTGACCTGGTAAAGCAGCAATATGTGGACTTCTACAGTGGCCGATTTTCCGAGGGCATACGCCGCCGACATGTTCTCTATGGCTCGACGTTTTCTGCCAACATCCTGGGCAATAACCACGTCTACACCATCGAGCCTCAAAACATCCACACCATCATCGCCACCCGCGAATCGAGCAACTTCAAAAAGTCGGAATGGGCTTCCGAGGCCGCCAAGCATATTGGAAACGGCATACTTGTAAACGAAGGACAAGCTTGGAACTTCTCCAGGATGACGTTGTCACCCTTGTTCGCCGCCAGCAATTCGGTAGATGAGCCTACGCTTATGGAGCCCCACGTCAGAAGACTCATAGCACATATGACGACCTTGAGCGAATGCGAAGGGGCTTTCGAATTTCATAGGCTGGCTGACATGCTCATGCTGGATGTCGTCACGGAGTTCCTGTTTGGGAAATCCACGGGTTGCCTGGAAGCCCCAAGGCGTCCATCGGGAGATGACGGAGTTGACTTTCTGACACTTGTCCGAAGCTTTGACGGCCCTTCAGCCAGCTTCATAGCTCTTGGTGCACCAGCGAGAGTCAAGTTGCTATTTTCCAGGGGCCGGCTAAATGAGATGGTGGTCGGAATGAAAGCCTTCTTTGAAAGAAAATTGGCAGACATCATGGCAGACGCGGAGGGCTCCCCGGCTCTAACATCGCCCTGGAGCGTGTTCAGGATGATGAGAGCCCGAAACATCCCCGACGAGCAGATTCAGGGCGAGCTGCAGAACATCTTTTTCGCCAGTTGGGACACCACCTCTGGTCTCCTAGCAAACACAGTCTACGCCCTGCTGCGACACCAGCACGTCCAGACCCGGCTGAGAGAAGAGATCCGGTCTCTCCAAGGGAGGCCCCCAACGAGACAAGAACTGAAAAGTATGAAGTACTTGCGATTGGTGGTCAAGGAAGGTGCGTGCATCCCCCGCCCCAGAAATTGCCAGAACACAACATTCTTGTCCAGGATCGTATGACCTATCACGTACCTTTGCATCATCCAACCCAGTTTAATGACCTTGCGTCGTGCAGCTCTCCGTCTCTACTCGCCGGTCACATTGCACTCGCGCAGGGCTAAAGCCGACACCACCCTCCCACGAGGAGGTGGCCAAGACGGCCAAAGCCCCATAGTCGTCAGAGCGGGGACGACCGTCGTGTGGTCCACGTACTCACTGAACCGTGATCCACGGTGGTACGGTCAGGACTGGGCCGAGTACAGACCCGAACGATGGGCCAGTCCGATCGGGTCCAGGGTCCCCCATCCCACGGCTGACACTGCAGGAGATGGTTGCACTGGCGCTGACACTGTTGCCGATGAACAGAAAGTCGGCGGTAGCGAGACCAGGAGGGCCTACTTCATGCCGTTCGGATCAGGCCCACGCTCCTGTCTCGGTCGGAATATGGCCCAGGCCGAGGTTTCGTATGTGATTGTGCGGCTTCTGCAGGAATTCCCGTCTCTGATGCCGGCGAGGGAGGAGGCCGAGCACAAGCCGTTCAGGGAGGCCGAGGCAGTCTCGTTCTGTAATGCGGATGGGGTCTGGGTTTCTGTGAATCGAGACAGGCATCGCGAGCTGGGACAAGGCAACTGAATCAGCCGGGAGGGGAGGGGGAACAACTGGGAATGGATGCATACTCACATCCCAGAGGTCGGACCAGATTCTCCGGGCCGAAATGCGAGGGCGCATAAGCCCTCGGGGTGCTTCTTACCCGGCGTCCCCACGTTGGCTCGGAAGACCCGCTGGCTGCATGCTTCCTTGCGGATTCGAGACAGGGCGGTTCAGGTCAGCCACGCTGTCAGGCACGTATTATCTGTCCGTGTTTCCCCGGACGACTTGTCTCTTCTTGTCACCGGCACGTACTCCGTATGGAAGCCTGTCAATTAGACTATGTCCAGAATCAGGTTTTTTTTTGAAACACAACAACGGTGCAGGTGATGAAGAAAACTCTCGCTGAATTCTTTTCCTTTTTTCGGTATCTGTATTGGTCGTAGCGCCTGCTGCAGGGCTACGCTCCACACATCCTACCCCTACGTCAGCTGAATAAAACTTTTCTTCTTGACGTGCATCAAAAACAAACTCAAGATTGACTGAACTGGGTGTAAGATCTGTCAATGTCCACTCCTTCCCACAACCGCCAGCCCAGAGGAGGACCTAAAGTAGATATTTCTCAAAAGGTGGAAAATGAGAAGCCCGGGGCAAAAAGCATGCTACAAAATAAGAAAGATGCCAGCATCAAACCAACACACCCACTAGACACAAAGTCATTCCAGTCCATGTGGACCAGGCTCCAACTTGTCCGCCTGTGACAAAGCATCACTAGAAATGATGGCGTACTGGTGGTCACACTTTCTCATGCATCTGCACGCCGGCATCTCACAAGCAAGATGCAAGACGTCGGATGCCGGTCAACTGCTGCTGGAAGGAGGTGGCGCCATTGTTGATGCTGATCCCTGCGGACACCTTGGTCGTCAGCCATGTTGGCCGAGCGCTCGGCAGTACTCCCCATCAAAAAAGTCTTATCACTGAGTAGATCTCTTCGCGCACTCGTCCGGAATGCCCAGACAGACGGCTCGGAAGGATACTCGCATGCCACCCGCAAGGGTGGCCGGAACAGAAGCTTGTGATGGGGTGGCCGCTCGCTTGGGCCGTGGAAGCGGTGGAAGGTTCTGGTTGTTGCCCGTCCATCACCGTACAAGGCCTGATCATGAGAGCGCGGATCTGACGATCTGAAACTCTTCACTGGTACTTCTGCGGCAATATTGGTAGTTCCGGATGCTCAATTGGTGGATGAGATATAAAGCCTCAAGTAGCCGCGACTTTTCAACAGGCGCAGCCCGGTGAGAGACTGCCAGAGCGGCATCCGTTGAAATGCAAGAATCTCGCGCTCACTTCAAAGATGGCCGCTTCGTATCTCATATCAATTCTTAATCGCCTGTCATGTACCACATCGATTCCTCATCGTCTGGTCCTGAATAGCTTCTCAGACGTAAAATCAGGAGCTCTGAGGGTTGAGACCGTAGACGGGGAGATAATCACGTTGGGGCAAATGCGCTCCGCTGACCGGACCCCCGCCATCACGATCCACAACGACCTTTTCTGGGCCAGGGTACTCTTATTCGGAGACTTGGGGTTTGCGGAGAGCTACCTGCTCCACGAGATCAGTTCGGACGACCTCACGACCGTCTTCGAGTTCTTCATCGGCAACAGCTCGGCCACTAACAAGCCCGCAGCAGCTGGCTTGTGGTCATGGCTTTTTGAAAAACCCTTCCGGGTCATGTTTGGGAGGAGCAACGACATCGGAAATGCGCAAAAGAATGCCAAGGCCCACTACTCACAGAGCAACGAGATGTTTTCCTCGTTTCTCAGCCCGGACATGACATACTCCGCCCCAATCTGGCTGCCAAAGTCAGACCCTGGCTCCCAGGCCGAGACACTCGAGGAAGCACAGCTGAGGAAGCTCGATTATGCTCTGCGCCAGACGCGGGTGCAGGCTTCGGACCATGTGCTCGAGATCGGGACGGGATGGGGAAGCTTCGCCATCATTGCTGCTCGCACGACTGGGTGTCGCGTGACGACCGTGACGCCGAGCGACGAGCAGAAGCGGCTTGCTGAGGAGCGCATAATGGACGCGGGCGTTGGCGACAGGGTCGAGGTGTTGAAGGCTGATTATCGGCAGTTGGACGGCCTGGGCTCGTTCGACAAGATCGTCAGCATCGAGATGATTGAGCACGTCGGACATGACTTTTTGGGTATCTTCTTCGAGTGTATGGATCGATACTTGAAGGTTGAGGAAGGTATTGGGTACTTCCAATGCATCACGATCCCTGAGACCAGATACGAACGGTATCGTCGGAGCGAGGACTTCATCAAGAAGTACATCTTTCCTGGTGGTCACCTGCCAACTGTCAGCGGGCTGGTGGCAGGCATCAATCGTGGTTCGCGGGGTAAACTCATCGTCGAGGAGATAAAAAGCATCGGTGCGCATTATCCAAGGGCACTGAGGATCTGGAGGGAAAACTTCTTGGCAAACTTCGAGCTCAGAATTGTGCCAGCGCTACGAAGGAGTCAACCCGAAATGACAGTGGCTGAGATGGACCTGTTCAGAAGGCAATGGGAGGTGAGCAAACGCTCTCAGATGTCGGTTCGACCGAGGTTCGACCGAGACTGACAGACTTCATACAGTACTATTTCAGTTACTGCGAAGCAGGCTTCAAGACAAGGTCGCTTGGAAACGTAGGCATCACTGTTGGCAGGGAGAACTGCGTCGCTTTGCTGGAAGACCCTTAGATGAGAGATGTCATACTCAGTTGAAAGTGTTGGAGATTAAGCGGATAGGATCTGAGTTCAGGTATTAGGGACGAAAAAAAGAACAAAAAAAGAATGCTTCAGGTTAAACTCGAACTCAGGCTCCGCTGGAAAAGGGGAAGGGGCATCGTCGTCCCAGCATCGTTTTGGCCCAGACAGGCTTTCGTGGGGCCAGCATAGAAAACCTTGGCTACATTAATAAAGTGACAAGAGAACGATGCCTTCAATTGATCAGGTACAGTTGTACTAGATGCCGTTGGTAATACGAGAGAAGAGAGCCAAAAAAAAAAGGATGCTTCTTAAGTGCAGGTCCAGCCTGCGGGCCAACCAGTTCAACTGGCTGGAAGCTGGTACAAGACATCTCGACCATGCGGCACTGTTGACACTCATGGAAGTACGCGACACCAGGGAGGCATCAGTAACACCTCATACGCCAACTATTTATCCATGCTATGGCCGCCAGCCAGACACAGCCGTCGGTCAACCACTATGACGTCGGACCGTGCCTGGTATCGCACACGAGAGAATCGGGTAATGGCCACTCCCCAATTGTCTCGTCTGAGAAAAAACTTGTCCCCCTGACCGCTACGCCAAGCTGCCTTGTAAAGGTGAAATATATGTTGTTTCGATTGTTTATTAGGGCGGGGCAGAGATGACTGCCCACCTGGTCACTTCTCACTGCCCGTGGCTTGCCCCTCACACAATCTCAATGGCACGAGACACCCACCAGGATCAGCACTTTCCCAACTTGGCCTCCTTGAGATATCTCTGGAGAACAGTCCAAAAAGCTTAGGTCTTCCACGCCACATCTAAAGGTGAACAGCTTGGGTCGCATCCAGGTTTGATTCAGCAGTGATAGGTATTTCGCAGCTGGGAAAGCCGCTTGCCAATCCATTGCTGGAATTGTTAAATATTGCCATGGATCTGAAGGAAGACCCCTGGACAACCCACAGCCGATTCAGCGCACTCAGTCATGCCATGAATTATCACCACTCAAGCGTCCTACGCCTGCAACTGCGAGCGACCATCCCAAACACCAATGCCAGACATTCTACAACGGTGCACAAAGTATTTGGCAGGTCCTTGGTTGAGAGTTTGAGTTTGGCGTGTGCCCAGATCAGCAGCTTTCTGTTGAGGCATATGCCTGTGGGATGTTCTCAGACGGTACGCCCTCACCTGGTACTGACAACTTTGCCTGCTGAGTCATCACACCTGTCCAATCAAAGCTCATGTCTCAACGACATCCTTGAGCCGCCCCTTCAAAGCTCGTTTTGCCAGAGCATGCGATCGTTCCCTTCTCCGAGGTATTTCCACAGGTATTTCTACCTGCAAACCACCCAAACAGCCATAATCATACCTCATACTTCCGGAAGGCGTTGTAACTTATCTATAGTTTCCTTTGGATAAGCATTCCTAGATGTGCTCCCAAACCGTCAGTCGGTGCTGCAAGATGTCTGTCCTTGGTTGACCTCGGGGCAGTACTTGAAGCTGTGAGGTCAGCTATCACCGATGGAACAGTGTTTGTGTCAATGTCTTTTGATTTATTTTGTACAAAATTAAACATCAACAAGGTTTTTTTCTTTGAAAAAAAAGGAAAAGAAGACGGCACCAGACGCAGGAACCCCCCGCCCCCGGCCCAACCCACTACTCCTCCATCTCAGCGTCCTCCTCGTCCAAGTTGGTGCAAGCGAGGCCCAGCCGCACCTCCTCCACCGCTCCCTCCTCCACCGCTTCGCCCATCTCAACGTCCCCGTCCTCATCCTGGCCACCCGAAACAGTCTGCGTTTGTGGGTGTGGCTCACCTGCAGCGGGCGAGGCGCCCGTCCCCCGAGTATGGGGCGCCGCCGCCGCAGGATCATTGCCATGGCCGCCCGCCCCGGAACCCTCCTCGACCGGCGCCTGGGCCATGTCCCACAGCTGGAAGTCCGCCTCTCCCAGTAGTCACTAGCTACATGGTGGAAGGCGTCCACGCTGTGGGCGAGCGGGCCGTGCTCGCTGGTCTAGATATATGGAGGACGGAAATGTCAGTTTGAATACTCGATCTTTTCTGTTTCGTGGTAGTGGAAGGGCATGAGGGATAGTGGTAGGCTGGTTGCGAGTGATAGTAAGATGGACGGGATGTGAAAGTATCGGATGCCGACAAGGTATGCCATGGCGCAGCACTATGAAATGGTTGGAGTATTCTCAGGAGTGTTGCTTACGTCGAAGGGCTCGCGGAGGTTCGCGTGCCAATCGAGGCGTCGACGGTAGACCCCGAAGAAGAGGCCGATGAAGCGATCCTCCCGGAGGGCTCCCGGACGCGCCCACGCCAAGACACCGGAGCGCCAAAGGTGGTCGCCAACGAACTCGCAGGCCTCGCGGCCGCGCAGGGTGTCGGTGTCGGCGTCGACGGCGCGCCGGGCCGCGTCGAGCATGCCCGCGAGGGCTCGCTCTATGTCGGCGCGGGTGTGTCTGGTCGAGCCCCGCTGGAGACTGGCCAGGCCTCCGTGGTCGCGCAGGGCGGCGAGGACCTATTGAAGCGCGAACCTTTTAGCAAAATTGAACCATCGCTGTCCGTAGAGAAGTTCAATGGGGACGGTATTGGGACAAAGAAGATAGGGTATACTGGATCAAAAATCTTTGATACTCACAGCGCGGTCGTCACGCTCCTGGCCGAGCAATGTTTTTCGAGGCTCCCACAGGAACCCCGCCGCAGGCAAGGCAGCGCGGAGGGTGTGGCGCGCTGGCGCCATGATCATGATGGTGGTGGTGGTGGTTTTGTTGTCGTTATTGTTGTTGCTGCTGCTGTGGTTGTGGTTGTGGTTGTGGTTGTGGGTGCTGCTCCTGCTGCTGCGATGTTTGTTTTTGCTGGGAAGGTGGGATTGGAAATGCGCAGTGCAAGCTTCAGATTTAAGCAGTTCAATTCACAGGTTGGTCTCCCATTCCTAGCTCTGCCTGCACTATGACTACTATCCCAGAGGACAGCGTAGGACCGCACTTGACATGGGTTAACTACCAAGATTTCAATTCTTGACGACGGATATCGCAACCTATCTGCTTTTTTCTAGACAAACCAGCCGTAATGTAAGTATTAAGTGCTCTCATCTGGATTCTCACGATCGCTGAAAGAGCTCACACATCTCGAGTAGACTGTGAATCAGGAAGGGATTAAATGGTCAAACATCATAGTCAACCTTGGCCATTTCTGGGATCAGTATTGCTCAAGAAACACTGTGGTATGAGCCCATGATTCATATCTGCTTGAAACGGTTGCTGATACTCTACGTTCTTTAACAACGTTTGTACCTGCAGCATTCTTCTAGATTGCAGAGATTCGTACCTGCAAAACGGGAGGATACACCGGTACATCAATCGTGCCATAGCTGGAGCAAATTAAACCCATGCCTTCATTCACACTCCTACACCCAATGCACCCACACACCCAACACACCCAACACCTATACACCCACCACCCACACAACTAAACACGCATACACCTAAACGCCCAACACCAATACACCCAATTTACACAGCTAATTTATATACTTAGATCTAATTAGATGTATTAATTGGGTGTGCGAATCAGGTATGGGTGTTGGGTGTAGGTATTGGGTGTGTGTATTCTCACATGGCTTAGTGCTGGCGATGTACCGTTACCCTCCGCTTTTGCAGGTGCGAATCTCTGATTTGTTCTTTTATGGTAATCAACTACTGAGCCGAGTAAGAGATGCTTTAAAATCGCGTTCAAGCTCCCCAGAGCAATATCAAAGCACAAGCAAATGACCCATAAATTTACTCACCGCAAGTACTCCGGATTCTGGACACTAAAGAAAATGGAAAGCTAGAGAGATGAAAACGCAAAGTCCAGCCGCAGAAATACTAGACGAGGGCTATACTAGCGTACTGGTGCACTTGATGACGAAAAAGGGACGAACGATATCATAACATGATAAATGTGGATCGAATTGGGGGAGAAAGAAGTACCAAACCATGATGATGAATCAGACAGATCGACTCAGTCGACACAGCCCAAGGTGGACCAGGATGTTTTCTTCCTATCATCTATCCGGAGAACCCAATTGTGGTTGCTGAGTATGCTTCTTGAAACATGCGACGAGGTTTTTGCTTAGTTACTTGTCAAGATCTCAAGTACTACCTAGGTGTAAGGTTAAGGTACGAGTCCCACCCCAGTCACTGGAAAAGCAAGGGAACAAACGCAGCCCCTCGTGACCATAAGTCTCCCAGCAATGGCAGCTAGAAGCTAGGGTGTTTGAAGACTAAAAAGTGAATTTGGCCATCGTTTGCGACCCACCCACCTTGCCTGTAAAATCGAGAATGCGAACCTTTGGTCAAACTCGTCGTCCCTCCACGACACCAACATATCAAATCTCGACATACTCGGCCCGTCTGCCAGAACAGATATACGCCATAGAGGCGATGCAGACCTATATCGTGACCGCGTGCACGACGTCTTGGCTGCCCACAGAATTATCACAGAAAGCATGCCAAACGAGGTAGACGCAGTGGACGACGTCGCTCGGGAGGTAATACAGGTCCTTATTTTAACAGCAACTCTTATATAATCGCGATGAAGCCGAATTATACTAATTGCCGTCCGCAAGCGGGCATTACGCTGGCTTCACGGCTATATGACCTCCTTAAATATAGGAACTCTCAGGCGCGTTCACCTTGGACATGGAAATCGAGAACGATTCAACCAGTATTTTGAATCTGTTATCTTTGCGGGAATCAGACAAATGGTGGGACAAGCTCAGACTACCAATATATAAGATCTCATCCGGGACTGGATGAGAAATGCGACCGCTGGTGAAATCAACCTGCGAGGATTGGACGGGGCGGTGGTGCAGAGACGACCGAGTTGGACGCCGCTGGGCAATGAATTCTTGGTCCCGGATCAGGCGGGCCGAGTTGTCGTTGAATCGCCGGGCTAACACCTCTGTCGGGAAGGCGTCTTCCGCAACAACCTGGCCCTCGTGCATCAGGGACCAAGAATTCATTGCCCAGCATGCTGCTGGTACCAGTCACCGATGGTCGATTCCTCTGTTTCACCCTGTTCAATGATTTTCCAGTGGAAATCCAGGACCAAATCTGGCAGACCGCGGCTGTCAGCGCCCATAGCGGTCCACGCGTCCTCCATTTGGGACTTTTCGGTGTCGACATCGATGATGACGATAATAACATCCTCCTGCTCGTACCTGAAGTCTCAACCGTCAATGAGACCCGTCAGATTCGAGCCCTCTCCTCAGCTTGCCACCAAATTCCGGCGCTGGGCTCGTGCTTACCTCCCCGACACCCTGTACCTCCAGCCAGGCGAACTGTGGTTTCGAGACGCCGAGGATATCATCAGCTTCATCGGCGCTGCAGATGGACTCGAGCACCCATTTGGATTCCCTTCTTTCAACCAGCACCGCTGGACACCCATGGTGTCTATCTGGAGGATTGGATACCAGCCCGAATACAGCTGCTTCCCCGCTCAGGACCTGTCTGTCCGGCTTCTCGGCGTCGACATGAACGACCACATACGCCATGGGTTGGCCACGATCCAGCAGCAGCGACTGGGCGATCTCCCAGACGACGCTTTGCGCCGTCTCGTCCTCTGCAATGCTATCATGGCGATTTATGCTTTGAAGCTCATGTATCCCAACGCAGACATCTACGCCGTGTGGGAGGAGGAGGATGTGTCCGGGTTCTGTTCCAACGCTGAAGCCGTCTCGATACTTCAAGATGTTCGGAGGTCACAAGTTGGCAGCGTCAACGCCACGCTCTCGAACGTGCAGCTTTTGCAGCGATTCCGCATGTAGTGTTGACCTCAAGCTCAGGGTGACGTAGTGCTTTTGAGCTGTACGCACACCCGAACCCTATGTATGTATGTATTGCATGTGGGTATCTCTCCTCTCTGCATAAGACAACTGCAGCCGTGTCCCCAGATCCCACGAAGGGAGATCAAGTCATTCAAAATCAATAGCCAGACCTGAGACTTTGACGAGCTTTGTTGTGACTAGAGTCTCCCTGCGTTCGTGGGGGAGCAAATGTGACCATGCCAACCTCGCTGCCGAGCCGATCCCGTCCCCTCCTTGACCAACGTCTGCGCTCCGAGTTTAGGTCCTCTGAGGGAACCCAATGCGCTTCAGATTCGTCTCACCCACCTGCTGCCCTCTGACCTTCTTGACCAAGCCGTCCAACCAGTCCTGGTGTCCCAGCAGCATCTTATTTGGCACTGCTTCTGCCAAGTCCTGGAAAATCGCCCCAATCTGGCTCTCCTGCGTCAGGATCCTCACCCTGTCGCCTTCCAAGTCCTCCACCAGCCACGCGTGATAGACGGCAACCCCTTCCCCCGTATCAGCGCTCCACGCAAGCCTTCCCGCCGTGCCGCTCCTCGGCGTCACGGACTCCTCCACGGTGCACGTCAACGGCGGGAAGCCGAAGGTGGCGAACTTGAAGATGTCGCCTTTCTTCAGCATGGGCCCCGACTCGGGCACGGTGATTTGACCGCAGTTCAGGTAGTAGGACTCCCACTTTGTGATATCGTCCAGAAGCGCCCATATCTGTGCAGCTGTGATCCCCTTGGCGATGACCTCATTGGACACGTAGTTGTCTGTCTCGCCTGGGGTGAATTTGGCTGGCCATATGATCGCCGACTGGGTAGCCATAGTGAGCTCGTTGTGGAAGATATCTTAACAAAGATGAGAAACGAAGATGCCCGAAGAGTGTGGTGACTTGATCGCTCTAGCTAAGCCCAATCCTGATTTTAAGCCCTTAGTGATATTTATATGTTTAGTAGTCTGAAGCTTACAAATTCTTTGTCTAAAGTTTGTGACATTGGCGGGGTCTTTGATTAGTGTACAAGGACGGGGAAACTAGTTTATCCGTCCCTACCGCATATTAAAAAAACCGACTTTGAGTTATAAATTACCTGGGCAGCGGGTCTGCTCTGTAATACAGATGTGGGCACCATTGCAATGTAGAGACACAAATAATGCGTACGTGTGCCATTGCTTTACTTACCATTGTTTCGCTTCTCACGAGACAAATAAAGAGCATTAAACCAACAAGCCTTCCACCATCACAACACCACCAGAATCAAGCAGTATTGTGATCTCAGCATGCCTTGTACCTATGGCCGCCGCATTTCCAAACAAATAGTTATGACTTCTATCCTACACAGCCCTCGCAGCTCAGGTCATTGCAACAACTCTTGAACGAAATTGCTGCATCCTCAGTAGATTCTGAATTTGTAGTCTGTGAATGGCCTGCAAGACTGCAGTATACCGCCTGAGAACGTGCAGGACACAATTTGTCCACACCGCCGGGCTCTGAGGGCTCTTGACTCGGCCTCATTTTATCTCATAGTGAGGGAGACTTCACGGGTTGGGTGGACGCGCAAGGGGGAAGGGAGGAAAGAGAAGGGGAACGTGAGTGAAAATTTGGCAAGGCATCACCTCGTCCCCATACTCGCAGACAGACTCTGGGCATTCATTCGCTGCGTACTGGCACTCCTTGTGTGGTTACAGGGCACCGCTTCAGCGCGAATTTGACGTATGCCCAGTGCTGGTAATGCTGAACTCGGCCAAGATGCAGCTTCGCCCATAGGACGCGGTGAGCTCTCAAAAGCACACCAGTTGGAGGTTGTTGATTGTGAGGGAAAATGGAAAGCTCCTTATTTTTCTGTAGGTTGCTGGCCTAGTCCACATTGCCAGGAGTCGACCTCGGAGGTCCGAGGTTCATCGCCGAGGCTCGGATGTAAGATCATGTCAGCATCTCTCCTGGTCTCGGGAGCGACGTTGAGCGCAGGATGCGAGATCCGACGCTAGCGGCCTGGAGGCATGGCATAGACACGAATAGCTTTCTGACGCTTCGGGGATACGACCAGTGAATCGACTTGTGTCAGCGAGTCTGCAACGCCATAGGGCTTGTAGTGATTATGTGTGACGAGTGTCCTCGGTGTTTCGAGCTCCAAAAGAAAAGAGCATGCCATGGCCATCAAGGTGAATTTGCATTTAAGAAGACCTCTGCTCCAGAAAGTTCATGTTCATCGAAATCTCATGAACCCCATGACGAACCTCATTTCTAGTTTGCAAAGTATCGAGGCCTGTCAAAATAGACAGGATACAACCACCAGTATCAAAGGCAAGGACGGCAAGATTTCGACAACAAGTCTTCAAAAAAGTCAAGATGGAAGCCGTACAAGACATGGTCTCTTACCTCAGAGCGCGCCCTCTCCTCACAACTAGCGCCGTCCTCTTCCTTGGGGGTGCAGTCATTGCCTACCGGGACTATCTCGCATATATATCCCTTGGCCCACATGGCCTTCCTGATACATTCTGGGGTTGGTACACACAGCTCCGCATGTCCCTTCAGTCACGGAAGGACACCGCAATCCCAGCCCCTTACGATCTAGAGACTGTCGCAGGCCCGCATGATAGGGAGAGCTTCCTGCCCAAGACGGCCGCCAGCGGGCTGAGCTGGCGCCCCGGAAACAAAGTGCCGCAGGTCCCTGGTTTTGTCGCGCCCCAGAGGCAGACCAGCGATATCGCCAGTCCCGAGATGAAGAAGGCCATGTTTGCGTACCTGGACGCGCTTGTTGCCGCGAATGACAAGGCCTTGCAGACACAAACGAGTGTCTTGGAGGGCCCAGTTCCAGCAATGGGGTTAAGTGGGGCAGTGAAAGAGCGGGACCGGCCGGAAGTCCTACGGAGCACCAGAGGTGAGATGTGTCACATCCATCCGCCTGATGGGAGTACGCACCTGGTCATGAGCCTAATGGACCAGAAACGGATAATTGAGCTCGGCTGGGGCAGGCGCCACAGGCTGAGCGGTGGCGGAAGGCTCCCATGGAATTATACTTTCATCTACGCACCGCGTAATGACGAGGAGCTGGCAGTATGGAAAACCATTGTCCAAGCTGGTGCCACTTTTTGTTGTGCCAGCTTTTCTGGGATCCAAGCTGCGAATGTGGGCAGGTGAGCAGCCCTCGAGCAGTGTGGATGCAATCAGAGCAAAGGGCTTTGGTTGAGGCAAAGGACCAGCTCTGAACAAGCTTTGAGCAGCTGCTGTTGGGTCGTCTTTGTTGGTGTGAAAGCGTCGGTGTGTAGAAGAACCTACTACCTATATCACAGAACAGAAGTTTGTAAAGCCCTTTGGGTTGTCTTTCTAGTCTTTGCTGCATGGGCAGTCATAGCTTTACATTCGAGTCTCTTCTTGGTCTCTACTTGCGACTTTTGCACCTGCGCTGCTGAACTGAGCCTTCGAAGTGATCCATAAATCTTTCCACTGGTCATATCGCTCAAATATGGCCAGGATCAGCTAGGAAAGCTCTCCCGGTTGCGGCTGCAGGGACTCAATACGGTGGCTGAGGTGCTGTTCAAAGTGCCCAACTGGCTGAAGCTTTGCTTTTAAAGCAGAGCAGTAAAGAAGTTTATTCCTTCCCCATTTGCAAGGATGGGGTGTAGATATTCCAAGTCTTGACGGGGGGTGGTTAGAAGAATGGCAAAGCACAAATCAGCCAGTGTTGAGTCTCATGCAGAATTCGGAAAGAGGCAGATAGTTGTGCAAGGGGCTTATTACCGGCGTTTAAGGCACGGTATCTTGGCATCTCCTGTAAATGAGTGCAGGGACATGCTCACATGCTGGCGTCCAGGGTGACGGCAGCAAGCTGTCTTCCTAGGTACTGCGGGATAATAACGCGCAGATCTGGCACGGATTGAAAAGGTCAGTGGGATGCAGAGCAATATGGTGTAGGCAATGGTCTCGTGGAAGCTTGTTGCAAGCAGGTTATTGAGGCTCGCTATCAATCAGTTTCGAATTGAGGAGGAAGAAAAGGAGACAACGTTGGAAGTTTCAACCAAGGTGAGCGAGCTTGGTGGTGGTCGTGCAGGCTGACTCATACAGCTCAAGTCCCCCTCCCCCTGTTGGGCCTGGCTCCACCTGCGGCTTCCTGGACGCTGCACCCAAACTGACGGTGACGAAGCAAGTGGGAGCTCGCTCGAGGTGGGAGAGCTTGTCAGGATACCCACACCTCATGCCTGTGTCCCTGCTGCACCATGCCCACGCCTTTCCCCGTGCGCTGTCCATGGATTGATCGAGTGCTTAATTGATTAATTGATTGACTGCGAGGGTGCTGCACGAGTCTCTGGCCTTGCACTATCCCATACGTCCGTCTCTTCCAGACTAATTCCAACTGTCCCGGCCTCCCCTGCCCTGCTCCGTGCTTACCTCCAACCCTCCTCTCCTCCTCGCTCCGTCTGCCACCCTTCACGCAGCCGACTGCCTGACTACGACCGCGACGGCGATAGCGATAGCGACAGCGACCACGGCCCAGAGTGCGCTTCGGAACCGCGCCCGGCCCTGCCCCGAGACGGAACTATTGCGCCCACCCAGTACGGCGAGGCCGCCATAGGGTGGATCGGTGGACGATATCTCGAGCAGAAGAAGCATTCAATCCGCAAGATTAGGAGCCTGTCCGACGCCATGGCTGCTCCCGCCCCGCCCGAGGACCAGGTCCGCCTGCTCAGCGATGCCCTCGAGGCAGTGCGCCATCAGACCGGCCTGATGCGCAAGTGCCTGGACATGCCTGGCAAGCTCATGGACGCCCTCAAGTGCTGGTACGTCGTGTCACAAGTCCTCTCCCCACCCGCATGCTCTCCCGCCGCCGGTTTGCTATCGCGAGCTTCGGTCAGGCGGGCGAACGGCCCAGCCCCTCGTACTCGCACTGACATGCTTCTGTCCATCCAGTTCCACCCTCGTCTCCGAGCTGCGAACATCCAGTCTCGGGCCCAAGCAGTACTACGAGCTCTACATGGCCGTCTTCGATGCCCTCCGCTACCTCTCCGTCCATCTCCGAGAAAACCACCCCGTGAACCATCTCGCCGATCTTTACGAGCTCGTCCAATATGCCGGCAACATCGTGCCCCGGCTCTACCTGATGATCACAGTTGGCACTGCCTACATGTCTATCGAAGGTGCCCCGGTCAAGGAGCTGATGAAGGACATGATGGACATGAGCAGAGGCGTTCAACATCCCATAAGGGGCCTGTTCCTGAGGTACTACTTATCTGGCCAGGCTAGGGACTACCTGCCATCAGGAGAAGGAGATGGCCCTGAAGGTAACCTGCAAGACTCGATCAACTTCATCCTCACAAACTTTGTTGAGATGAACAAATTGTGGGTGCGCTTGCAGCATCAAGGCCACTCCAGGGAGCGTGACTTGCGGACGCAGGAGCGCAAAGAGCTTCAGCTGCTCGTCGGCAGCAACATCGTGCGCCTGAGCCAGCTGGTGGATCTTGAAGCCTACAAGAATGGGATCCTCGGTCCTCTCCTAGAGCAGGTTGTACAATGCCGTGACGTGCTCGCTCAGGAGTACCTGCTCGAAGTGATTACGCAGGTGTTCCCGGACGAGTACCACCTCCACACTCTCGACCAGTTCCTCGCAGCCGTGTCACGCCTGAACCCACACGTCAATGTCAAGGCCATAGTCATTGGCCTAATGGACAGGCTGTCGGACTATGCAGAACGGGAGGCACAGGATGAGACTACGGACGACAGGGCGAAAATCGAGCAGGAAGCCTTGGTGCAACTCTTGGAAAAGACTCAGCTTGGATACGAGGAACCACAGCCTGTGCAGCAATTCCCTGACAAGCCTGAGCAACCAGCAGCAGGCGAGAACGGCGACAGTCACGGGGACGAGGCTGCTTCAACGACCGAGACTCTCCCTGGAGAATCAGAGCCTGCTGCCTCAATAGCAGAGACCGACGCCACAGCTGTGAACGGAGAGGAGCCAGGATCACCGGTCAAGCATCGCGGTATCCCAGAAAATGTTGCACTCTACGACATCTTCTTCGGACAGGTACAACACCTTGTTGAGGCCCAACGCCTGCCTATACAGGATACAATCGCTCTGCTGGTCTCGCTCACAAATCTTGCCCTCAACATCTACCCCGAACGACTAGACTACGTTGATCAGGTCCTGGACTACGCCAACGCAAAAGTACACGAGCACGCCAACAGCGCCGACCTCCACTCTCCTGTCGCCCAACAAAGCCTGCTCGCTCTGCTTCAGGCACCGCTGAAACGATATGTCTCCATATTCACCGCCTTGTCTCTGCCTTTCTACGTGCCGCTCTTCCAATCCCAGACATATCCTACCAGGCGTGCGGTCGCTGGTGAGGTCGCGCGCACCCTCCTTAAGAATCATACCCCAATATCCACGACTGCGCACCTGGAGAATGTGCTCGGGGTGCTTGCTGTCTTGATCAAAGAAGGTTCTCAGCCCCAGGGATACCCCGGCGTTCAATCAGCACGAGCCCGCGCCATGGAGACGGACGAGACCATGGAGGAGCAAGGCTGGCTGGCTCGGCTGGTACATCTGCTCCAGGGCGAGGACAATGACACCCAGTTCAAGTTGCTGCAAATGACGCGCAAGGCATACGCAGAAGGCAACGAGCGCATCCGCACCACAACACCGCCCCTCATCACCGCGGGCATGAAGCTGGCCCGGCGCTACAAGAAACGCGAACACTACGAAGACAACTGGTCCACCCAGTCGTCGGCGCTGTACAAGTTCATGCATTCCGCCCTCTCCCAACTTTATACCCGTGTCAACGGCGCTGGTGCCTCGGAGCTTGCCCTGCGCCTGTTCTGCGCTTGCGGGCAGACGGCTGACCAGACAGGTCATGAGGAGGTGGCGTATGAGTTCTTCGCGCAGGCTTTCACTGTCTACGAGGAGGCAGTTAGTGACTCCAAAGCACAGTTCCAGGCCGTGTGCGTGATCTCCAGTGCCTTGCACACCACGCGCAACTTCGGAAAGGAGAACTACGATACACTTATCACCAAATGTGCTCAACACGCCAGCAAATTGTTGAGAAAGCCGGATCAGTGTCGTGCGGTGTATCTGGCAAGCCA
This sequence comes from Diaporthe vaccinii, assembly GCA_039880775.1. NCBI lineage: Eukaryota > Fungi > Ascomycota > Sordariomycetes > Diaporthales > Diaporthaceae > Diaporthe > Diaporthe vaccinii. The sequence goes on along the minus strand of JBCEDN010000007.1, from coordinate 1,124,430 downwards.
CCTTTGGTGGGCCACACCGATCCCAGGAAATGGCGAGGAGGATGGAAAGGATGTAAGTTCTTGCCGCATCGCCGACTGCGAAGACAAAGTGCTAACTTGGTTGTAGCTCTACCGTGACGGCAAGCGGGTTTTGGAGTGCTTGCAACGCGCACTCCGTGTCGCCGACTCGTGCATGGAGACGGCCACTTCCATCGAGCTCTTTGTTGAGATCCTAGACAGATATGTCTACTACTTTGACCAACATAATGAGTCGGTAAGTTGGCAACGCAACGCCGTGTCACCCGTACCTTGATCGTTCTGAGCGATGACATTTGCTGACTCAATCCACAAGGTCACCACGAAATATCTGAACGGGCTGATCGAGCTCATCCATTCGAACCTCGCGGGTAATCAACAAGATTCCGCGTCGATCGAGAACAGCAAGAAGCATTTCTTCCACACGCTCGAAATCATCAAAAGCAAGGAGTACGAGGGGGTCGTTCTGACTCCAAAATAAACCGATAGTCAAGAGATGGAGGATTGGCGCAGCCTGAAAGCCGAAGGAGGGAGGAAGAGACCAGATTCAAATGTCTTTATCACAAGTACTAGCCTGCACACATCCCCGCATGGCAGGATGATATCAGTAGCGAAAGCAGTTACGTTTAATGACCTGCTTTGTAAATATACACCTCTTAAACTGTCTCCACCCAATTGAAGCTGCTGGTGCGAAGGACTACGAGGCATCGCCCACACCACAACGAAGTGCAGCGAGGCACTGAACCGTCCTGCTCCCAAGCACGTCGAGAATCATGTGGCTAGGTAAATTCGCTCGGACGATGGTTCAGAAAGCAACCATAGAATGCCCAGTGGGGATAATATTCAGGAAATAAGTGGCCCTCGGTAAATACCGATCCGCAATAATGTGTGTAAACCAACGAAATCAGAGAGCCACTGGGGGAACTGAGCCTCCATATATAGAAGACAAACAAATGAACCCGCCTTGAAACGCCACGCCATGCCATGTGATGCCTGCCTGTCCGCCTGTTTGCTGCTCTTGCTTTTCGACCGCGTGAATGAGCAAGCGGGTGAGATGGACACTGCCCCATCCCGACGACCGGTTATGTATACATCCCTGCTTCTTTCCTCTCGATATCGACTAAGACCAGTCCTTCAGCGAGGCGGCAGCATCCCTGATGATGCGGGCTGTCTTCTCAACGGTCAGGTTGGCCAGCGTCCAGTTGCCGCTCTCCACGACGTCGCGGATGGCGGGGAAGAAGGCCTCGTCGTAGCCGGACCAGAGTTGCGGGCCGAAGACTACGTGTCGGAATTGTGTCCGGTTTGGAATCTGTGTGTTCAATGACAGGTCAGTCTACGAGAGCTCCGCTGGGTGAGGGCAACCGCGAAAGGCGGATGGCGTCAGCAGAACAACGAAGAGAGGGGCAACCTACACCACCGTCGATGGCCAGATCCAAAAGGTCGGTTTCAAAATTGGCCATGTGGTCATTGTATTCCGTCCTCTTCTGGCCCAGACCGATCGGCTCCCAGCCGTTCGCCGCCAGGACACTGTTCTGCCAGACCTGCTCCCAGTTCTGGAAACTTCCAACTGCGTCGATGGTGTCTAGGACCGCCTTCTTGAGGACGTTCATGTCGAGGAGTCCCTTTGCGTCTTGGTTGGCAGCCTTCTTTTCCGCCCAGTCAGACAGTTCGTTGGTCCATTTGTATAGCGCGTTGGCGTACGCCGCCATGTCGAACGGAAGGACTGGCCTATCACACAGTTCCAGGATGACAAGCCCCATGAGCTCAGCTAGCATGCCGTGGTACACAAAGTCTGGGTCACCGACACGGTCCATCCAGTCGAAGTTGTCGTAGCTAGAGTGGTACGGGTGGCTCGGCAGGCCATCGGACTCTTCGAAGTAGAGGTCTAGAGACGAGGTCCCGGCGATATCTTGAAATGCGACGTAATCGCTCCCCGCCCCAAGACCTTCCAGCTCGCCACTGCGGCGGTCCCACAGCTCGCGGAGTGTGGTGTTGTGATTCGGGTCGTATATGCGGTCGATGACGCGGTATATGATCTTTTGGAAGACAGGGCTGCCGGAGGCGTGGAATTCGTCGCCCCCAATGGGTGTATCGAGATTAATGTAAACGTACCCGTCTTTGCGCAAGCCATCGAGGCTTTTCTCAACGAACTCTGTGGAGCCGATCAAGTTATATTCCTCGGCGTCCCATGACATGAACTCGATTGTACGCAGCGGTCGCCAGCCGCGATCAAGGAGGTCGCCAAAAATGCGAGCCAACTCCATCATGACTGCTGTGCCGGAGCCAGGGTCAGTGGCGCCGTAAGACCAAGCGTCACGGTGGTTGCCGATTATGATAGACTTCTCAGGCTGCTCGATGCCCACGATGCGACCGTAGACATTCCAGATTGGTTGGTCGACGCGCTCATCCTGCTCGTTCTTCAGGCGCACAACCGGTCCGGAGAGGTTGCCTGTCCACCATTCGCCGATATCCGGGACTCCGCCCTTCCACTCGTCTGGGGCCGGCTGACCGAACCCTTTGATATGTTGCAGCAGCACCTGAGCATCGCGCCACGCCAGAGGCAAGCTCGGAATGTTCACCAATCCCGAAGACTCCTCGGGCTTCAATCGCGGCAGGCCTTGCTTGCTCTCCCAACCAGGGGTCAATACATCACCAACCACCCAGCTCATCAAGCTGACACCGCCGCGCTGCACGCCGTCCGCAGGCATGAAGCGTCCGTTGGGGGCGACGTCGCCCCGCAGGAAACCGTCATCTCGGGGGTCGCTGTAAATGATGCATCCAGCGAAGCCAGCCAGCTCTGCGGCCTTGATTTTGAGAGCACGATCACCTTGTGTCCCGTAGTATTTTACCAATGCAATCGCTCCCTTTGTCTCGATCCCGCTGTCAGACAGCTTCTTGAAGTCCTCCGTCGAGCCATAGTTTGCATAGATTAGTGGTCCCTGAACAGTTCCCGATTTCGAATGCCCGTGGAAGGTGTATGTCTGGTGGCCAGCAGTTTCGCCACCCGTGTCCCCTTCTTCCAACTTTGCGGCCCATACCGGTTTATTGTCGGCGTCGAGGATTTCTACTGCTCTTCCGTCCGCTGTCGGGTAGTTCAGGTACACATAGTACTCGTCGACCGTCACATCCTCCAGCCCATACTGGACGAACATGTTCTTGGTGTCCATTGCCAGCGCGAAGTCGCCTTCAGACCCGGCAACGTGTGCGTACGAGCTGAAGTGCTTCAGGTTCTCCCGTATTTGCGTTCGGTCGACACTGCTCTGGACATGTATGCGGACGCTTTCGGGATCGAACATTTGGCCGCCGCCCAGGCGCCGAGTCATATTGGAGAAGAGGTCGCTCATGAACAAGAGCCAGAGGAAGCCCATGACGACTAGGATGGCCAGCACACGTCCGACCAGGAGGAATGTTGCAGTGGAGTCCATGGCTGGAAAGCACCGCCGCCTCGGTGTTTCATTTTCTGTACTGCTACCATCGCTTGCCCTTCCGCCCAGCCGTATGGATGGTAGTTTTGGTAATCGCCAGCGCCAAGACCACTTCCATTGGGGGAGGGATAATGAGAAGGGTATCCGTTTTGACCATAATGATGAACGGGTGCTTGCGCCGTCATCTATTTCCAGCTCTTGCATCTCCCTGCGCACTAGGTCATCCTCCACCCCAGCCTCTGACCCCGAGTCCTCATCATCAGTCTCAACTGTTGGTGGTCGGTAGCCACCCGATCCTCGTTGCGAACGCGCTGCGCCGTTGGTGGCACTCAACCTGCCGCGGGTATTGGGAAGACCATCGGAGTCGTAGTCGCTGTCATCATGTGCGTCGTACGGCGAAGCGGCGGTGCGATCGTAGTCGGTCTCGTCGAGGGCGGATCGGCTGTTGCCGCTGGTGGCTTCATCGTAGGTCGGGATAGGAGGGAGGGCATCGTAGCGATGATCATTTTTATTGGGGGCCATGGTTGGTACGGGTCGTCATTAGGGAAGGGCGGGCTTGCGGTGAGTCGTTGTGTGGGTTCCTGAGAGCACCGTGGTTGAATCTATGGAGCGATTGAGGGCGACCGATCCGAACCGAGCCCGGTCGAGTCCAGTTGATGGCGGAGCCAAGGCGAAGAAAGGAGCGACGGTCTACAGTAAGAGAATAGAATCTGCGGTGATCACGACAAAGAGGCGGCGCTCTTGGGTAGCGCTGATGTCGGCTTCATCGAGGTAGGTGTGGAAGAAGGATTGGCTTGGTCCTATGCGGCCATGATGGTTGTAAGAAGGCCTGTCGGTGTCAGGAGGGCGAGGCCAAGGGGACAAGACGAGACGAGACCTGTTGCGTTGCGGGCGATGATACGGTAATCCCGTACTCCGTAATCAGCACGCATCCCACAGTTACTCCTGGACCACCGTACTGTGCCGACAGCCCGAAGCTGGGCCCTGCTGAGTCAGCAGACCTGGCAGCGACAACTTCCACCAAGAGATCCACCCACGCATACCATAATGTTACAGCTAGCCGTACAGTGATATGAAGCTTTCTCAAGCCTAGATGGGAGCAGGGCGCTGTATATCAGCGATTCTGGTGTCCTCGGAGTCTTCATTTCCTGAGAAGACAGCAGACCCTATCTCCAGCTCCAAGAAAATTCGCGCTAGATCCCTCATTCGTTCTGCTGTTTGGGCGCGCTCTTTCAATATCTGGCATGTCAATGGCATCACAGATCTAGGCGAACTACACACACGTCCTGGAAAATGGCGAATTCTTCATTCTCGCTTACAACCCACCTACTTGGCGTTGATCCGCCAGGGTACAAGGCCGCGACCGAGGCCCCCTTCCTCACGGCGGCTGGTGAGGGGCGTCTCGACAAGCAGACCTTGGGCAAGTGGCTCGCCAACGACCGCCTTTACCTGCACGCCTACATCAAGGCCGTAGGACGTACGCTTGCCGTTGTGGACCTGCCGCAGACAACCCCAGAGCCCGCATCCGAGGCAGCGCCCGAGACGCGGTTCGTCGATTGGCTCTTCTCCACGCTGACGGCCCTGCGAAGGGAGGAGCGCCTGTTCATCGATGTTGCCCACAAATATGGCCTTTCCATCGACCTGGAGACCATGACCACCACCGAGGGCGGGAGGCAGGTCCAGCGGGTGCCGGGCACCGCGAAGCTTCCCGGGCTCGTCATGTTCGAGAAGCTCTTCGGCTCGTTGCACCCCGCCGCAAGCGTCGATAGGAACCTGCCTCTCCCTTGGCTTGAGGCTGCAGTTCTCTTCTGGGGCACGGAGATCACTTACTCTGATGCCTGGACATGGGCTAAGTCCAAGCAAGCCGGGGAGAATGGTGCTGGGAAGGGAGATGCAGATGGGGGTGCCTTGAGGAAGGAATTCATCCCAAATTGGAGCAACAGCGAGTTCACGGCTTTTGTTCAGCAACTCTCTGGTGTTATTGATAACGCAGTATCCGAGGTAGTGGCTGTTCTGGGCGAGGATGTCAAGGAATCTCTGGTCCAGAGAGCGCAAAAGGTGTGGACGGAATTAGTGGCTGCTGAGAAGGCATTCTGGCCTGTGGTCGAATGAGCTCAGGCTTCTTACCTACAGCGGACAAGCGGTGCTTTGCTCAGGGGAATTGCACGTGGGACTCCGGGGTTGCCTCGGCTTTCTGATGGGCAGTCTCCCTGATATGAGACCGATACGAAGGTAGGAGGGCAGCAGATGTTGATAGTGGAGATGGCGGAGTGAGGACCTATGCTAGTATCACTGGGGCAGTGGCAAAAGCTGGTAAAATCATACGAGAGATGAACGGCTGCTGAGGCGATGGGTGTGTTTTTCTCTCATGCTAAGAATCAGAAAGCATGAGGTGTTCTCATCACCATGTTAGCGGGATTGGGTTTCTATCGGCCCCTAGTGCCTTCCAACTCGGCAGCCTGGGCCCAGGCCTACCAGCAATGACGACATGACTTAGCAGCTTTGTCCCGTTGCAAAGTCTAGGTACCAAGTCACAAAAAGCGGATTTACCAAGTCCCACTGTTTGAATTGCCGCGGTACTCTGATTTCTAATACTGAATCGTATGGTAGTAATAGTGACTTCATCGTTCTGTGTGATTTCCAAACCAGCTATCATAAAAGAGTCGACGTGACACGGCGGTGACTGCTACAACTAGGTGGTGAACTCAGACCCCCTTCACTTTCACCGATATCCATCAACAGCATCACTCCTCACGCATCAATAAAATTTGTGTAGCTACAACTATGGCGCCCACACGTTTTGAGTCCGAGGATGTCGACCCCAGCCCTCTTGGTCAGCCCCTGAAGTTCGAATTCAGCGGGCTGACGGCGAAGAATCGATTCATGAAGGCGGCAATGACAGAGCGTCTATCGACCTGGGATCCCAACGACCTCAAGAAGCGCGGCGTCCCAACACCAGAACTCATCAACGTGTACAAGCGTTGGGGCGAGGGCGGCTTCGGTGTAATATTATCAGGCAACGTCATGATCGAGTATGACCATCTCGAGGCCCCCGGGAACCTGATCATTCCTATCGATGAGGCCGCTGAAGGAAAGAGATTTGAGGCATACAAGGAGCTGGCTGCCGCTGCAAAGAAAGAGGGCAGCCTATTCGTGGCCCAGTTGAGCCACCCTGGACGCCAGGTGTCCGAAGACGTTCAAAAGCACCCAATCTCTGCGAGTGACGTCCAGCTCGAGGGTGACGTGATGGGCATGCGCTTCGCGAAGCCTCGGCCGATGGAGCAGAAAGACATCGATCGTGTTATCGAGGGTTTCTCCCACGCCGCCGAGTACGCCCAAAAAGCTGGTTTTAACGGTGTTCAGCTTCATGGTGCCCATGGCTATCTTCTCGCCCAGTTCCTTGCGCCATCGACAAACAAGCGTACAGACCAGTACGGAGGCTCGCTCCTCAACCGTGGGAGAATCATCATGGAGATTGCAGATGCAATCAAGGCCCGCGTGAACGATCCGTCCTTCAGCTTGGGCATTAAGATTAACAGCGTTGAGTTCCAGAAGGGCGGCTTCAGCTCCGAGGACTGCGCGTCGCTGTGTGAGGAGCTTGAGAAGCATGGCTTCGACTACGTTGAGCTCTCTGGTGGAACATATGAGAACCTGGCATTTAAACACAAGAGGGAGTCCACCAAGAAGCGTGAGGCATTCTTCCTCGAGTTCGCCGATACCATTGTTCCAAGGCTCAAGAAGACGAAAGCATATGTCGTGGGCGGCCTGAGATCCACAGGCGCTATGGTGAAGGCCTTGGACTCCGTCCACGGAGTCTCACTGGCAAGGCCGATTGCGCATGAGTTCGACTTGCCCAAGAAGATTCTGGAAGGCAAGGTCAAGAGTGCGATTCAATACAAGTTGGATGAGCAAGACTTTGGCGTTACAAACATGGCCGCTGGTACACAGTGAGTACTCGAATCTTGACCGGCTCATTCGGTACTGTTATATGCTAATGCAACAATAGGATTCGGCTTGTTGGGCAAGACAAGGAGCCTCTGGACCTGAGCCAGGACAAACACAAAGATGCTTTCCTGGAGTCCATGCAGAAGTGGTCCGAGGGAATGGCAAACAACAAGGACGGCTCAAAGTTCGGATATATCGACATTGAGGGTATGGAACTTCAACCATTTGGAGCCGCCTACGCTGCTTGAATGTACCAACTTTTGTGTAGAAACTGCTGCAAGTCGCGGCACGGATACTATAGACTCGTTTCAGAGAGCAGTATTGATTAATAGTGAGACGTTGATAATTCATTCTACATCGCTCATTATTATAAACATTATTCCTTGGGCAGCACAGCTGTATTGACGCACCAAAACTTTCAATTCATGACCGTCATCTTGCAAAACTTGATTCTGCCTCGACGTCCCTGCGCCTAGCGCGACTCCAATGGACGATTTTGGATGTCAAGGTTAGTATTGGTTGTAATAACGCTCTCCAAGATTTCGCCACAAGCCGCGATGCTCTCTGAGACCATATACCATAGCATTGACTAAACCAGTGAGCTGGGTCATGGCCTGCAGTGCTGATAGCCAACTTGACGAGTTCCCACTAAGTTCGACGAAGCGATTTGCTAGGCCCGGAATCCACACAAGTATATAGGACAGAGGAAACGCGCTGAGCAGGAACCAGTGCCATGTTTCCTGATCAAGCTTCGAACTTTGTATGATTCGCAGTTTCGGCTTGAGTGCCAGTCGCCGCTGTCTCCTTTGTCTTTCGGCATCATCGTCGTATGAGAAAGCCGAACGAGCCAGTTCGGGGCGCTTGACTAAATCATCTTTGCCTTGCGGACTTGAGTCAATCAACTTGCTCAGCGGTGCAATACCTGGCCTTGTAGGAGAGTCTCCACTTACCATCGTCGGCGCCAGCACCGAGAACAGTCTTCTGCCCCTTCAAGATCTCATCGTGAGCGTGTATCAACTGCTCTTGGCCTTGAGTCAATTCCACTTGTGATCCATAAGTCACGGAAAAGCGGTGCTGGTTGCTATTCACTCTCGCCACGAGACGTCGGCGGACCCGGATGAATATAATGGCATAGAGGACGATCACAACCAAGAATATCGACATTCTCCATCCATGACCGAGAATGTATCGCAGCCACAACGGTTCTGGTGCTATCCAGCACCAGTTTCCCGATACTGGTTGATACTTTCCAAGGGCCAGAGCTGTCGTCGCCGTGATTACTGGGACCAACCATACTGATGTGCAAATAAGGACCATTTGTAACATGGAGGTATTGGATACCCAGCGATTAAAGGTCAGAGTCATAAAGGTTAACACAGCGATTGCAAGCACAGAGAAATCTGCAGCCTTGAACGGAAATGTCAGCAACAAGGTATCGCCCACAAGTCATTCGTGGTCACTTGTGCTCACCTGCACTGATGTCTGACCAACCCAGCCATTGAAGTTGCATGACGGACCAGTGGGAAGCAAAGTCTTATGCGAAAGGACCCAAGCACCAGAGATGGTGTTGTTGGTAGAGTTGATGAATTCTGTGATCACGGCGAGCATCGGGTCAGTGGTTTGGATACGCTAGGTATCAGAGTGTGAGTGTGTATCCTCACCAGCTAAGGTCAGATTGATAACAAGAGCATATCGACAGGACCTCTTTTTGGCGGGATCGTTTGATATCATCCACATGAACAAAACCGTGGCGGTAGCAACACTCGACAAAGTACTGCAAATAAAAGTGGGTATGGTGATCGCTGGCTGCCACGGCATGATGCCGTCCAGATGGCAAGTAACCTCACGAGGGAAACGCAAACAAGAAATGAATTAATGCCTAGTCGTCGCACTCAGCACGACAGCTTGACCAAGAAAAAGCTGATTGAGAAAAGAAGAATGTGTAATTACATTGAGGCAGTGCGGTAGAAAGGAGGCACTTAATCTCGCGTAACCATTGGGCTTAGGTAATGACCGGGTGGCTTATAAGCTTCACCGCTGCCAAACCGGAGATATTTACAGTTAATGGCTGCAGATAACATGGTCGCGTTGCATGCAGGATCTGGGGATAGAGTCTGGAGCTTAAACACCTGCAACCGTTCCATCATCAAAGCACTCGAGTCTCGTCTAGATTGCCCAGCACATCGAACCTTATTCTGAAACAAGAACCTTATATCAACTCCTGACTTCTGGGTTACCGTTTGGGTGATGCTGGACCTTCGAGTTGAAAGTTCACGGTAAACAAGCTCTGCCTGGAACCCGCCAAGTTGATCATGCTCGGGGAGATAACAGCCCGCAAGCGATTGGGTTGCGGCCCACTCCACCGGCCTCGAATAAGAAGCCATGGCTGCTCCGAGCCATCTCGATTTGGACTTGCTCGTAGTAGGGTTCCGAGTCTAGAGGTATACGTGTAGATGCCGTGAGTGATCTCAGAGAGCAGGACAACTGCGGAGATATTCCATCAGAACTCAGCCCTACTCCTAGCTTCGGCTACGTATCCAAGTATCTAACGAAACAATCAAGCTTGAAACATTCGCGGCAATCTCCAGGAGGCCGTGTACGCGTGTTCAGCGGGGACATGGAGTTGATCATTTCGTGAACCACCTCACTCTGTAGGAGACATTTGAGCGGACCCGCCCCCACATGAATATTCGTCCCAGGCTCCCTGCCGGGTGTTCGGGTGCCCGGCTGTCTCGGCACAGCCCAATAACACCTCCCCACACGCCGTGGTTAACTTCAAATAGCGAACTGATCTACCACCAATGCCACCCTCTGTTACCCTGAAGAACATTGTGGTAGCTCCGTGTCGGGAACACCAGTCTCCGACAGCCTGGTCTCATGCTCTGACCCCTTACACTTGTATGATATAGGAAAGGTCATTAGCCTCGCAAGAGGCGATATAGGGACATGGTTATACATCAGTTGCTCCGGGTCTTCCGGTTCCTGGCGAAATCTGGTCGTCGTAAGGTTCGTTGGGTTGATGCATGAACCTTTTCGAGGGGTACCGGCATTGAAATCATAGGTTGAGCGTTTTTACGGTGGCCTAAATAAAGAGACATGGGATTCGGTGCTCGAGGTACTCTCGGGAGGGAGGTGACATTGGTACGACGGGACGGTTGAGAAATATGCTTTGGGTGGACGGCACATGGTTTCAGGTCATCTTGGACAGAACGAATAGGCAGACAGCGCTTGCGGGTAACGCAGGCTGGGACCCCCTGGGACAAGGTTCTGCTTGATCACACAGCACTCTATAAAGCGTAAAATCGAATCATTTGGCGACTTCGGCTGGGTTAACGGAAAGTCCTGTCAGGGTAGTGGATTTCGAGAATTGTTGATTCCGGCTGAGGCTGGCAACGGCCCAATTCCTCGATGCTCGCATTGTCTGGTCAGCATATTGCCCATGCTTGAGTCGAGGCAAGGACGAGGACTCGGGCCCCGTAGATGCGAATTGAGCAAGTTGGAAGCACCTGAGTGCTTGTTGTGAGAGGTGTGAGGACTGACACACATACCTAGGTAGCTGTCCCGAATGTTTAGTCGGGATGAATTTGTCGATGGACTGCAGCTGAGCCCGTGCTACCCAGCAGATGTCACTTACCTCGCGTCTACCTGCACGTGTGTTGCATCGAGACCGCTTGCAGAGAAAACGTATGCTACACCGTAATGGTCGAATCCGTACAGATGTAAAGCAAATGATCAGACCGGTCAGGCGCCCCACTGTGTCAAAACACAAGAGTACCTAGGTAAATGTAGCTAATCGCGTCGTTCTTCTCGAGCTCGAGAGGACAAATCACGATTCTTAACCTTCGTGGCCAATTTCCTCACTTCCGGTGACATTTGGATTATACCTGATCCAGGACCGTGAATGATCCTTCATCTGAAGTGCTGCTGCTTGAGTCGTGGCACTTGTGCTTCGACATCGCATGACTTGATGCTGTTGCTGACTGAACAGAATGCTGCTTTGACTTGCGGGAAGATCGCTCACTGGTAGAAGATCGCTGAATGTGGTTGGGTTCCTTTGCATTAGAATGTGGAGCACAGGCAGAGCCGCACAGGTCAATGTTCATGGCCGAGTCTAAGACTGAGTCAACGATTGTCTGTGCCAAACCCATGATCCAACCCACGCTCACCTGATTTGAAGGAAGCCATGGGATCATGATGCTAACGGAAGAAGATATGTACGTCTTGAAATGCAAGCTCGCGGCTGCTCAAACAGCTGTGGGAAGAACACGACGGGACAAAGTTTTCTCAAAGTTACATTCCCATCGCGATTTAAGTGACAGATATGCTCTCTCAGGTTGCTGAATCGGAAGACTCATCAGCAAGAAAGGCAGCCAAACTGTCTCTCATGAACAATTGCAGACGGTGACACAGACACTGCATGCGAGAGAAATGAGGACCTCGGATGGTGACCTAAGAGCCGAGCCAATAGCTTGCCCATTTTATATACTGAATCATTTAAGCTAAGAATCAGATATTAAATGCATGCGACGTTGTGGTTCTCTGGCGTATGTCTACGCTCCTTTCAAGTGGCGAGAAGGCCCCGTCGAGTGGCTTCATTCGGCGATTATCCCAAGCTCAAAACGTATGAAGCAGATTGATGTGCCAGCACAAACAGTGTGGCCCTGATTTTCTTTTGTTGCATTGCTACGTATCCCAAGTGGATTCATTGCTTCATTCGAGCAGCCCGTGGCGAATCTTTGACACGCAAAGATTACGGCCTACATCTCATCGTCACAATCCATGAGGTCGAGGATTTAGTGAGGTCATTGATGTTCATTATTGGCTAGTCCTTTAACTCTTACCCAAAGTCAAATGGAGGCTATGTTCCTTCCTCCAAGAACGGCCCATTATGGGCGGAGCATCAAATGTAACTCAAGCTTATCTGTTCGACCCATCTGAAGGCTTATGGTAATAATGGGATTTCCTTGATTTATTTCTTTTGAGCAGATACAGAAAACATTGCTTCAACAGCAGATGGGCTGGGGAACCCGAAAGCACAGCGAGATATCTTATTTCCCAGTGTTGTCATGTCGCTGGGCACCCAGAAAGACTAGCCTTAGTATGCACAATAGCACCACATGTACCATCTTCCCTTGAAGATGCCATTGCTTGTAAATTTCCTCGAGTTTGTCTCGGAATACGGGACCACATTTACGTGCAAATGTGCAAGATATCCGGCAGAATACCCAGGTACATTCCCACGGCATTTCTGGGCCAGTCCAGTGTCATAGCGAAAAAGGAAATGCTGCACACACTCGTTGTGTATGCCGTCTGCAGATCGCGCAAAACTTTCAAACCACACCACATTGAGTATCATCCTACCTCAACACCAATCTATCATGTACAATTTAAGTCGTACAAATTTCACCATCAAGATCGCCCTGGGGCAGTTGAGACCAAGGTGCAGAGATCGCTCCGTGGGAGAGCCATGTTGAGGTGACTTGGACGGATAGGAAGTAACTCAGACCAGTTTATACTGGCTGATATGGGGATGCCCTTGGTGACGAATGAGCATATATCGAAAATATGAGTTCGTTGACTTGCGGGATCTACAATTGGCAGATCAAGACTTCAAGCAACCAGGGCCTGCTTCGATAAAACACAAATACCAAAAAAAGAAAAAAGAAAAAATTACCCACCATTGCTATCTCTGAGTAGTTCTTCTACCTTTGTGGTAATAATGTCCAAACTGTCACACAAGGTCTATTCAAGCAAGGCCAATGGCGGGAAAATCATTGTATACGGTATGACGACAGGCGCATGTTGAAAAATCTGGTCGCATACAATATCTTCGACCGGAAGCGGCCCAGGCCATCGGATGCGGGTCAGGGGCTGCGAGTCAAGTCGACCCTTGCCGTGGGGGATATCAGTGGGCAGTAAGAGCACAACCGCCTGTTCGCGTACCTGCGTTAGGGCCTGGAAACGGTCCGAAAAGCTGGGGTTGTGGGGACACGCGTAGTCACGATGTAACGGTAAACAACCCATTTTGGCATGATGATTTGCTCGCGGAAGAGTGCTCGGATGAACCAGGCCAATGCGGGCCCCATTATAGAGGAGATCATGCAAGGTTTCTACACTATCGTGTGTAGATTGTCCACAGATAGTCTACATTTAAAGGGGCGGCTGGCCCCTCGGCTACCGCCAGGCAATTTCTAGGGGCTAGCCAGCCAAGGACAATTGCAGCACGGCATCGTCGGACCAAGCAGACGGAAAAAGAGCAGGACAAAATGGTTGCTCAGAAGTTTGGTGCCGCATGGGCGGCTTTTATGTCGTCAACTGTTGCCGCCTCGTCGATCCCGAGACACACCATCACCGAGCGTGCGGCAGATCCCGTCGTGCAGCTCGACAACGGACTCTCGGTGCAGGGCCGCCTCGCTCCCGCAGCCTCGACCGTCGCGGAGTTCCTCGGTATTCCGTACGCGCAGCCACCCGTCGACGACTTGCGATGGGCACCTCCCCAGGAATATGAGGTCGCTTCCAACAGCTCGGTCGTCAATGCCACGGCGCTGCCACCTTCCTGCTGGCAGTACATCTCAGTTCACCCAGGTATCCTCCGGACCGATGCACCAGAGTATATGATAGGCAATGCTGGAATGGCCGAGGACTGTTTGACGATGAGCGTCTGGGCACCAGCAAAGGCTATGGAGGCCGAGGAGGCTTTGCCAGTCCTGATTTGGTTTTATGGCGGAGGATTTGCTACTGGCGGTATTGACGTCCCGTACCAAATTCCTGTGGATTGGATTGAGAGGTCGCAGTCTCACATTGTGGTCTCGTTCAAGTGAGTCAAAGCTCTGGGATGAGCTAGATTAATTCGAGGCAAATGATCTGACATGGACTTGCAGCTACCGCTTAAACATCTTTGGGTTCCCAACCGCCGCTGCTCTGGAGGAACAAAACTTTGGTCTGATGGATCAGAGATTTGCAGTCGAGTGGATACAAGAGAACATCGCCAAGTTCGGTGGCGATCCAGAGCGCATGGTCATCTGGGGTCAGTCCGCTGGTTCAACAGCTGTGGACATGTACAACTTCGCTTATGCCGAGGAGCCTATCGTGAAAGGCCTGATCATGGACTCGGGCACGGCTCATCTTGACATTCTCATCAACCGAGAAACGACGGATTTCTCCAGCTTCAGCCTTGTGGCTGCCCACTTTGGCTGTGGCAACCAGACCACATCTGAGGCGGAACTTGAGTGCATGCGCAAAGTCCCTGCTGCGGAGCTCGAGAACTTCGTCGCGACTTACGAGGACTCGGGAGCCTCCCCCTCCATCAACTTCATCCCGGTGGTTGATGACAAGCTTGTGTTCAACAACTATACAGAGAAAGCTGCCGACGGAGAAATGTCTGACCTGGTACGTGATTGAGCATCCTCTCACATGAGCAAAACAAAGTTCAAGCAGTATGTGGCTAATCTTTCAATGCATTCAAAGCCTGCTATCATTGGTTTTAACGAGAACGAAGGCCTGTTCTTGACAACATACAATGCTACCAACCCAGATCTGGAAACTGCCCTGGAGTACTCATACGACTACTTCTGGTGCCCAGCGACTTTGACCACATAGTAGGTCATCTGTTCCAAGAGCGGAGCAACGATTAATACAAAGAGCTGACCATGTCCTGCAGTGAGCGCCTCGAGAGCAACCGCGTTACTCATCGGTACTACTACACCGGCAACTTCACCAACATCAGCCCGCAGCCCTGGATGGGTGCGTATCACGAATCGGAGCTGCCTATGCTGTTCGGGACGCACATGAACTTCCGCGGGAACTCCACCCCATTCGAGTACGCCGTCAGTCACACCCTGCAGGATGCGTACCTTGCCTTTGTGGCAGATCCCGTCGATGGCTTGAACTCGATCGGCTGGCCTGCATACGAGGGACCTGGAGGTTCTGTAATGCAGTGGGCGGACATGTCCAATCTGACATTGGCTCACCTGACGACCCTGACGGACATCGAACAAGGGTGCGAGAGCAAGGGGCTTCTTACCTCGCTTGCTCAAGGATCCTGATCCGGCGTGGCCATGCTTCTTGCTAAGATGTAGATAGTTCGACACGAATCATGGTGCAGTAGATATTGTTGTCTCACCAGCTAGAGCAATGTTGGCCATTTGCAGTAATATTTAATATTACATGTCGGAGACAGCAGCCGAACATGCAGCTGTCAGCCAGCATTATTCATCTCCGAGCGGAAAAAGTCCGTCAGCCCCTTTTCTATGGATGCAGAAATAGCTGCATATAAGATCATGCCTGGTGACTTAGGTACTGGTAGATACTTCATGTCCGAAACCACGTCGAGCTCCTCTATTCCCTTGACCTGGGATAGTTCCGTGATCCACTGTAGGCTTTCGTGCTGAATGAGGCTTAGCAGTCTGATGTCCGCCTCGCTCAGCTCCTGCACGCCCTCCCATGGTTTCCCTGGCCGGCCGCCCTCAACCACGAGTCGCAACTTCTTCACGGACCTGGACTCGTTCAAAAAGCGGCACAAGTACGACCACTCGTGCCTGTCGCTAGTGCAATCAAGGCAGGGAAGCGGTCCTCGTTTGTATACCGAGATGCCGGTGACGAGAGACCGCGTGTGCGGTGAGCGGTCCTGAAGGAACGGGACGACAGCCTCGATATGGTTTCCAAACTCGAACAAATGCTTTCCGTAGAGAATATGAGAGGTCTCGTTATGGATGAGACGGCAGACACTTAGAATGGCGGTGTGAAATTCGGCCCCGTCGCTGGCAAGATGGTAGGTCGTTTCAAAACAGCGGCGGCTAAACATGGAGGTTCGTTCTATCACATGATACGTTGTGGACTGTCTTGGTATGACGGGGCTCTGGTTTCCAACCTCGACCTCCCATTGTTTGTATCTGGCGTCTGGCCGGTTGCGAATCGAGAGCCATTGATTCCCGCCGTCATTGAGAAGGTAGCTGTAGATGTTTAGGCGAATCTCGGCCGGAATCCAAAGAAGAGGGGTCTGCTGTTGTTGAGACATAGCCTTTCCAACTCGGTGAAAAAGTAGTAGATGAGGAAAAGTAATCACTGGTATCCCGGGCCCGTAGCAGAGTATTGTGCTGGAAGCGGGCGGGAGGTATTCAGTTGTCTACAAGAGAAGTGGACAAGAAAAGGTCAGCGTCGTCGGTCTGATTTGAATCGGGGATAGACATATCCACGGGATCCCATCAGCGGACAACGGGTATGTGGCCATCAAGGTTCTCCCACAAGCCGCATCACGGAACGGGACTTGCATGCTGGTTATGCAGATGCGCTCTCAAAGAACTGAGCCCCACATCCCCAGGAGATGTCCATCAAGGTGCCCGAAGCGAAGAAGCCTCGTTGGTTCGCCAGCCTCTGACATCACCAGCAGCACAATAAGAATCAGGACGGTGATTTTCGAGCATGTCTTCTATTCAAGAAATGTTTTCCAAAGCCTGAGAAAGTTTTGGCATCAGGATCTGTGATGTTGATCATCATTCGTCCACTTCCATATCTGCGACGAAGGAGCCAATTCGAGTTGTATGGCCAGCCACTGAGCTGGAGAGGGTCGCGTGTTAAGGTTATCGAACGCGTTGGATCACTTGTGGCCGTCCCTAACGGCGTATCAGCAATATCTCAGTGGCCTGGGCTGCTCAGAGCCCGGTCTTCCTCGATGGTCATGGCATGCTGTGAGCCCGAGGAGGGGGGTCGGCTGCGAGGTGGACAGGGATACTATCTGGACTGCAGACGTTGGCATTTGTGGTGGGGGTTGGGCGGGAATGTGCCTGCCACCACCTGGATTGTGCTGGCTCGACAGGGCAGTTTGGTGGGGAGACGGTCCTGAGCCCATCTCCTAGCCCCGACTCTAGGGTTCCAGGTCCCTGGAGGCACTCATCATCCACATGGCATATCCGCTACATACAAGGCGCATATCTGCTTTTTATACGCTCCATTTCTCATTGTACGTGATAGGCGGTAAAGGCTTGCGGACCCAATCTCGACTATGTTCCTCCGCTATCGCCACAGTGGCGCGGTAGACTGCGCTGAACCCTCACACTTCTCGCTCAAACCAATTCAAGTGCAGATGAGTCCTAGACCAATGCAGCAGAGTCTTGAAGCTTGCGAGGCAGCCTGTCCCGAGCCACCGTTCCCGAGGGTGGCCGCACTTGTAAAGCTCGGACTGAGGCTAGAACGATTGGTGCAGCACACCACTTCTAGACAACAGTGGGACACCAAAATTCATATGCTAGAAAACACTGGCGCAATATCCCTTTGTGATCCCCCGAGGCACAAGATGACTTGTTCACAATGATGAAAACGACCCAAGAAGCCCCACGACTCAGCCAGCTAATGCACCCGCCGCTGCCCTACCATTACTTGTCTTATTCTTTGGTCATCCATTTCGACTCCGTACCTAGCTTCAAATATGCGCCTAAGGCTGGGCACCATCACGCCAGTTTTGGTATCATTATTCATCTTGACCGGCCGCCCTGTATCAGCCAAACCGACAAAACGTGGGCTCTGCTACGTACCGGACGCCAGAACGCCAGAAGATGATCGTATCTGGACTGAGCAACCCGGGAGACTATCATGGTACTATAGTTACACTCCGACCCCACCGGAGATTTTCCGTGGCTTACCGCAAGATGGGTTCGAGTTCGTTCCCATGCTCTGGGGTGCACCCTCCGATATCAACGACACGTCCTTCCTCAACACCGTCAAAGGTCTTGCGAACGACGGTACCAAGATTTCCAACGTTTTGACCTTCAACGAACCAGACATGTCCGAACACGGTGGCAGCAACGTCAGTCCGGCGTACGGAGCCCAAGTCTGGGTGAATAATATTATTCCCCTTCAGAAGCTGGGTTTCAGAGCCGGTCTGCCTGCGCCAGCCGGGTCAGAGTATGGCCTACCGTGGCTGGAGCAGTTTCTAGGCAACTGTTCCGGTATCACCGGCAAACAATGCGCGTACGATTTTGTGACTCTGCACTGGTATGGCCCTTTTGAGGGACTGGCAAGCCACATTGGCGAGTACGCTGCAACGTGAGTAGCCCTCCAGTTTCTCGAAGTTGAGGGGACGGGTGCTGACGAGATGCAGATTTCCGAACACTTCGATTTGGGTCACCGAGTACAACCTCAATAACCAGTCTCTGAAAGACACACAAGAATTCTATAAGATGTCGGCCGAGTACTTGGATCGTCTGCCTTTTATCGAGCGCTACTCATTTTTCGGAGCGTTTCGATCATCGGTGTCGAATGTTGGCACCAACGCGACCATGCTCAGCGTGGGAGGGAGATTGACCGACATTGGGAGATGGTACTTGGGCCTGGAAGGTAACGGTGTGGACCCAAATAGCACAGATTCTGGCAGCCCGGCACCTGGGCGTCGGTTGGCGGTGCTTGCGTCTTTGGTGCTCCCTTTTCTTGCGATGATTTCGGTTGTGTGATGTTATAGTTATGGCTCATTTTGCGATAGAATCTGGAGAAAACAGTTGTGAAGTGTTTGGGAAGATTGAGAAAGGTATGTAGAATAGGGCTTGTGGTTTGGAGAGGCTGGGAGCTGACACTTCCCGTTGTGCAGATGAGTTCCTTGGGAGGCTCTACCAGGAGACCGATCGCACAAGAGACCCTTATGGGCCCGAATCGGGAGCTTCAGTCTGATCGCTCAAATCTAGAAACTACCGTTGCATATTGCGTCACTGAAAGGGGCCAGACTGAGGACCTGTATCAGACCTAGAACAGTCGGCGAGTTCGAGATGATCCCGAGCGGCTGGTGAACCAATTGTCTACGGTTGTGTAACTCCCGACATTCCAATGTTAGCACGATTTCCGACACACTCAAGCTATGAGTGTGGGGTCCTTTGTTCGAAATAGCTAGCAAAGACTATCGGATTGGTCATCTGTACGCACTCAAACGTCGCATCAAAGCGCGCCCAGCGACGCTACCATAACAGCTTGCCTTTTGACAGTCTGGTGCCAGTGGTATTGACAGGTGAGGGCCGTCCCTAGCAAGCCATTTCCGATCGATCAAGCGGTAACACTAGCATCCAGGCGTACGGGACCGGTACCTTCCGCCGCCGAAGCCAGATCGTCGAGGGCGTGCGTTGCGATAGCTCGAGGATAATCGGGTTCCGGCCCTAGGCCGGTGTTGTCATCTAGATCGTGATGAAGAGCACACAACCGAGCTTTTGTCCACCATCACATAGAACTTGGCACCAGAGATCACTTGATGAAAGAAAATAGCTGGCCAGATGGAGACGCGAGACGAAATGGGCACGGTTGTTGTTTGTATTGCGTCCCGCCGTGCCAAGGCGGGACCCTTTTGCTGAGCCGCAAGTGAGAAATCAGAGCTAGCAATATCATGTTTCCTACGTACATAGGCTTGCGAGGCGGTCAGGGCTTTCCTACATGGCACATACATTCATGATGTGATGTTCTTCAGATGTGGGGGCAGGCAGCCACGTCGTCTCCAACGCATGTAAACCTGACAACTTCGATATGTAAAATTTCTACTGGTCTACAGTCATATCTATCGGTATGCAACGCCGAGATTAATTCTGTAAATTGTACTTAAGGTTCTAGCTAGTTGAAGTCTATCGGAAGTCTGGACCGTCAGTTGCCAAAGGGAGTGTCGAGCACGGGTGACGAATTCGATAGATCGATCAGTTATTCTACAGTAGGAAGAATTGATTCTGACAGCTAGCTAAGGGCTCTCCTAAGACATGTCGGTAGACCCCATTTGGGAGTTGTGTGTGAGAATCGTGCATGTGCAAATAACGAATTAACGTCAATTCGTCCATGAACAGTGGCGTTGCAGTCTGGCCACGATCCGAGACCCTTACGATATGTCGTGCCAGTATTGATCGTCGGGCCCAGCTCACGATGGATGCTGTGAGACACGAGGTCCAACGATGGCTGGGACCCAACTAGAGGGTATCGATGCAACTTGGGCCGCCGGATCGTCAACTTAACTGTTGACTGTGCCGCCGGTCACGGACTGCGCACGTCTTCTTGTCCAATTGCGCTATGAGCAAGTGCCCGGTGAGACTTGATTTGATTTTCTTTGTCTCCTGATCTGGACTGGCCTACTCGTCGACTCTTTGTGACGTGGGAAAGGTTGGCGATTGGATCGCGTGTAACCATTTTGGGCGCCAACTTGATGATCATTCGTGCTTTTGGTGTGAGAATGACCAAAATGAGCTACATGTGAGCCCCTTGGCGTCTTTACATGCTGGCTTGTGGCTGCTATAGGCTTCATAGCCCAAGGGAGTCTCGGGCCGTAGCCTCACTAGGTCAAGGGAGCGTTTAAGATCCGAAAAATAGGGAAGTGATTGCTGTAGCCCCCACGAAATTGCCCAAGTGGGATTCTGATGACATAATGAGCTCAATTATGTCACTCTCGTAGATTCGATATGATATGCTGCCGAGGATGGAAGTATAAATACCCTGAGATCATCCGCACAAATGTGGGATACGAAAACTGTTCTTCATCAGCTCCTTCACTCGCAACAACAAGAAACTACCTCGCCACAAACAACCCAGACCAAGACCAAGACCAATCTTTGCACTCATCCCTCAAAATGAAGTTCTCCCTCGCAGCAGCAGCACTCTACGCCCTCAGCGGCACCTCAGCCGCGGCTGTGCCAGTGATCGATCCCCGCGCTCCAACCGTTGTGGGCACCATTGATGCTTCGGTCGATGCTGTGAAGAACGCTTTGCCGACTTATCTGTCCAGCATCGGTATGTTCTTGCTGAATAATCCTCCTGACAGCCATGGCATGCAAATCAAGTAAAAAACTTGACTGACAATCCTTGTGTTTCGCTTAGAGTCAAGCGCCGCTGTGGTCGCGGGCGAGGCCAGTGTCTATACCGCAATTGCCCAGGCTGCCATTGCTGCTATTCAGGGTAGTGCAGCCAACATCACCGCAACCCTCAACGCTGCTGCTGGAAACATCCTTCGTGCGACCCTCACCGCCACCGGAGAAATCAACACCAGGGCTGCGGTTCTCCTCCAAAGCGAGGTCGACCTTCTGGCTCAGGACCTTCGAACAATCGGCGTCATCCTCCAGAACATCAACGCCACAGTCACCATTGTAAGTTCCTATCCACGAGGTCCAAGACTATCAACGATCTGTACGATTGTATGAGGACATGTCTCGTAGATCATCAGCTAACTCTTGACATCACAGGTGCACGCGGACCTCGACGCGGCTGCCCAACAACTGGTACAGACTGAGTTTGGAGCGGTCGCAGCGGCCGTTCAGCCCTTCGTCGGTCCAGTAACAGCCTTCGCCAACGCGGCGGCCACACTTAGCATTGGTGCTCAGGTCAATGGGCTTCGTGCCGCGATCACTGGCCTTATGAATATTTTGGCCGGTCTCATTGCTACTATTGGCCTTTGATAGCGCGCGACAGGAAAAGGGATGATTTTGTGCAGGAAATACTAGCCAATCCTTACTTTGATGAAGATGTTCTGGTCAAGTTCTACTTAGGCCGCAAAGTTTATGACTTTTACGACGATACGCTCATTATCTAGTACGACCACAATATATTGATTTGCTCTTACAATCATGCTATCTACATTGCCTTGCGATTCTCCAATGCTGCTGCGCCTGAGACTCACAGCAAACTCTTGCTTGGATACACTATGGGCATCCAAGAAATTCTTCATGGTTCACCTGCGGAGTTGTTGCTTCCGAATATAAAGTCATGTGCCGTATTGATCCCGGAGTTGTCTCAGAGCTGCAAAGAGACTTCTCTGAATCTTCCCAATAGTGAAATTGGCAGTGGGCGCGAATACTACGAAACGGCTCATCTTGGTATTTGATAGCCACAACAAATACAACATACTTGATGTTCCCTATCCCTCATCTTATCTTGCTTTCTGGGAGGAGTTATAATGGTAAGTATATTCATCCAACCACTAATCATCCAAAGTCGCTGGGATATTGTGTTGTATTGTATTCTTCTAGATGAATTTTGAGAAACGGAAAACCGACGAATGCACCCACTATGGCGGCGACGGCAGAGCCGGGCTCGTGAAAGTGTCTGCATCGTCGGTGGAGCCGTTCGGACAAGTATTAAACCATGTTTGTGCCGAATTCTCAACCGCCTCCGCGAAGAGCATATCAGCCCGCTTATTTCCATCCAGGTCAGGGAAGTGTAGACAATGTCCTGGGTAGCGTATTAGGTTAGCTGCTGCTACTATTTCTCGGAAAGAAATTATTTAGACAAGGATTCCTTACCCTGTGCCGGAGCATTGTATGATGGACCTTTGTTGACCCATGTAAATGAACTATCCCCTGACGGTACCATACCCTGATTTATCCAAACGGTCGCATCGCCCTTGAATTTATCCGTCCAGATCAAGTCGGCACGACCATCACCTAGGAAACTTGGTTAGATGCTTCTGGAGACTGATCAAGTAATCTGGATCTTACCATTGACATCGGCCCATCGATAGTTGGCGCGGTCGAAGTTGTCAGTCTTCTTGAATTGTGGAATCAAGTCGAACGAGCCATCGGCGTTGTGGAGATATCCCTTTGTACGGCCGTCTCTCTCCATACACAGGTAGTCTGGACGTCCATTTCCGCTGAAACGACCATCAGAATTTGTGGCAGTTGCAGGAGGTAAATAATGAAAACTCACCTGAGGTCGGCGAGTCGAACGGCCAGGTCGTTGATCCCCACGCCTCTCTTCTGGTCGCACGAAAGCTGTGGCGCGGGATTGCCAATATACTCCCAATTGAAGTTACCCGTGGTCTTGATGCGATTCATCCAGACCTCGACTGCTCCTCCATCTGGATTTGTGTAGATGACTGCGAGTTTGGTTAGTGGCAGAAGCACAACGGTGCCGAGTCTTCCGCATGCAAATCTCGATAACTTACTGTCGCAAGCCCCGTCATCATCCCAATCAGCAAGATGAAGATCCCTTCTATCCATCGCTCTGCTGCCGGTGAGATCGAACATGACGTAGTCACTTCCCCAATATGGGGGACTATCTGGGAAAGCGTCGAGAGCCTCGTGAATGTGCATCTTGCCATTGCTAGTACCTGTCAATCACCTGCTACGGAGCGTAAAGTAATGCATTATGTAGCATTCCAAAACATGGTAGATTGGGGAGTTGTGAAAGTACAAGAATGGTACTTACGACCAGATCCAGACATAGTCCTGGCGACCATTGGAGCGGCCTCTCATGTTGCAGTATCGGTCTCCATCGCCTGCAAAATGTACATGTTAGTAATATGATTGCGGACACAATGTGAAAGATAACATACTCTTCAGTTTCGACCCGCCAATGCCCTCGTTCCTCCAGACGTTAATTTTGTAGGTGTGGGCAGCAGCTCGGGGCGTGACTTGACGTGACGAAGCTTCAACGCTGCTTTCGGATGCTGTAGTAGTGTTGGTGAGAGCCGGGAGACTATCCCCTGTGGAAGAGGTCGTTGTGGATCCGATTATATCTTCTGTAGTAGATGACGTGTCGCTGAGACTTGCGCTCGTAGTGTGTTCGATCCAGACATAGTCTCTGCCCGGCAGAAGGTTGTACGCTTGAGGGTTTCCAAATGCTTTTGCGAAGTGAATTCCGCTTCGAGCCCCGGAAAAACCCAGACCAATGTGTGTTGGGCCAGCACCATTTGCACGATTCTCCCCAGCACGCCACGTGGGAGTCAGACCTTGACCCTCGATTCCCTTGACGCAGCCCCGGCTGTTGGTCCAGGTCCACTGCAGCAATCAGAGTCAGCTGGCAAAATATCAAGGAAGAAGTTGTCTATGGGTTCGCGAATGACCAGGCTGTTGTGTTCTGATTGTCTGTTCCAGAAACTGCAGCTCCAAAAACTGCGATGAGGTGCAGATTACAGGCAGCGAGGCTCTCGGAACCTATATGGGTGGCTGCTTACTGTTGCGCCTTGATCGTTCAGCCAAAGCCAGTCACTACGACCCTAGTTGATAAAGTCAGCACTGGGGTACAAGATGGACGGATGATCCGTGCTAGATGGAATAGAGTTGGGAATTGAGCTTACATCACCATTAATGTCGCTGAATCGGACTCCATTGAGGTCGCCCATATTCTTCCCTGTGAATACAATGCCCATATCTTGCCATAGATCAGCAGTATCAGCTGTGGCAAGCCGTCGGCGTCAGAATCGAAAGTCTTCAGATGTAAGGAGTCCGTGGATTGGTTCACTTACACCTCCCGCCGTTCCGCCAGCACTGGATATCGCCGTTGTCACGGGCCGCGCAGTAGTCGAATCGTCCATCTCCATCGACATCCGCGAGATGAATTCTGGCTTGTAAGTATCCCTCGCTAGACTTGTACTTGCCGGCCCCGGTATACTCAAAGACAAAATTACCGCGATTAATAGCGACAGAGAGCTCTCCACCTGGGGCGATACAAACAAAATCATCAAGTCCGTCGCCTAGACAAAACAGAGTCAGATCATCAGTGCTTGAATACACAGGGCCCATATGTGAATATACCGTTCATATCTGCCCATCGTACGCCACGTGCGATGCATGCATCTGGGATGGTGAAAGTGGTCGATGTGGCGTCCCATGTCGCTGCACCTCTGTTCCGGTACACCGAATAGGATCGGCCCCCAGCAACGGTACCCCCAGATTGTATTATATCGTCAAGCCCGTTTCGAGTGGCAATGGTGGCCAACCAGAACGAAGTGTCTTCGGTAGAGGTGATAGTTTGCCTTGCGCCCTGAGCAGAGCTCGAATGAACATAGATTCCATCATCCCAACCGCTTGCAGATTGTGTAATTCGTCGAGTTGCTTCTGAACCTCCGTACTGTTTGTCGCACGTATTGCTCCCACTGTCGTCGACTCCGGGAGCATCATCTGGGGCAGTGAGCTTCCCCTCAAATTCAGCAGTATTGAGGGCCTTGCGCCAGATGGCAGCCATCTTCAAGTAGCCTTTGTCGTTAGGGTGAGTCTCGTCAAAGTAGTCACCACTGCCCACTCGGGTATCGAAGTATCCGGCAACACCATCCACTGGATCGCATATCAGTCTCCGCAAAAGTTAAAGTGGGGGATCTCACAAGCACATACTCTCAGCCAGGACAATTTTCTGGCCCCGCGATCGACGATCATTAACGAGAAGACGATACTGACGATTGGCCTCTGTCCTGAATCTCTCGACGTCAGGGTCAGTGCCAGGAATCAAGGTAGAAACAATAAGTGTTGTGCCAGGTATTTCTGTAAAGAGGCTGTCGAGGAGACTGCCCAGGCGAGCTCCAATGTTAGGAATGTCGATGCCGTTCTCGCAATCGTTCACTCCTGCATTAATAAGAACGATGTTTGGTTTGAAGGGCGTGGAGAGATGCGAGATGTCATGAATCTGGTCTACTGTATAGCCAGGGACAGCCTCAACGCTCTGCACTCACTGATTAGACCTTCTTTCCTCTAAAGAGTGAACGGGCTCGGAGCAAAGACAATCAACCCACATTATCGGCCATGGTCCCTTCGCTCTTAGACCCAACCATGTTGACCCTCCAGCCATCCTTTCTGAGCTGGTCTCTGAGAAACTTGCGGAACCTATTTGTCACCATCGAAACGTAAGTAAAGATCTTGTGCGGAAACCTGACGTCTGTCTTACCCATTTCCAGAAGAGGAGCCCCGACCCTGAACTATAGACGCTCCTAGTGGAAGGATCCGTGCATAAAAGTTCGGTGCCCGCCTATCAAGGGAGATCGAAGGTGCGTCGTGGAACACGTCATAGTCCCCCAATTCTGTGGGCAGGGCGAAGACCAGTTGGACGGCAAGAACTGACAGAAGAAAAGCCAGCCGAGGGCCAGAGCGCACCAAAGAGTAAAACATCGGAGCGAGTGTAAGGCGGCTACAAACCGTCACAACGAAACAAGTGAAGTTAGCGGACTTGGGTTAGGCCCCCATCATGGCCAATATCACGGAGGGACACGATTATAAAACATTTTTCTATGGACGCCCAGAGAGGGGGCTGACTCTGTTGTTCGAATTGTACCCAAATTAGGAATTGGAACATCCGTCCCATGTGGGCTGGCCAAGGTTGCAAGATCCCGAGGGAACAGACTGCCTGTGGATGTTACCTGCCAAGCCAAGAGTACGTACGAACATAGCGGTAATCAATATATATTGCATCACGAGCTTGATTACTGGATACCCAGGTCTTCAATAAATTGAATCCTATGTCTCCTAATTAGATGTGTGCCGAATTCTTTTGGAGCCCTGCTGAGGAACGCGTGCACGGGGACATGTCCGCTTCCATCGTCATGGGGTATCTGGTGGAGGGACGACCTCACCCCCACTATATGCTCTCACTCACCATGTGGCCAGACCCTGAACCTGGCCCACCTGCTCGCCTCGGCGAACGGCTTCCTTCACGCGACGAGCGAATCACATGGCTGAACAGTGGTATGGTATGCAGGAACATGTATGCATCCCTGACTCATCCACATTCTTTCACAGCGCAGAAACTAGTGGCACGATGATTTGAACGCATAGGCCTTACTCAGCGCTGCCATGAGCGAGGCCATTAACCTGTGTTGTAAGCCCTGTGGCGTGAAGACGGGGGCCATCTGCGAGAGATCAAAGCGGGTCGAAGTCGACAGACCTATGAAGTCAGTCGGTGCCTAAACAGACGGTATGCATGAGCCAGATATGAGGTCGGTCACCAAGTAAGCCAAGTAAGCACCTGCAAGTAAGCGACGTCACTTTTTTGCTTGTGCGGCAGCCGAATTGGACCACCGAGACTGCTGTGAAAGGAACTGGCCTGGCTTGTTCGTTCCGCCGTGCGCTCTCTGGTCATGCCAGTGCTCAAAGACCGCCCAGGTGACAAACAGCGGTTCCACCTCAACTACGGGCATGAAAGGAAATTTCCTTGATCCTGCTGAGTACGATGTTACGCTCCCGGATACTACACCGGCCAGAGCCTGATTTTGGCTATTATGCCAAGCGGAAGGGTGAACGGGCCCGCTGGGTACTTCTGTCGCCGGACACCACTTGGGCCTCGGCCGGCCCTCCAGGCCTGGCATGGGTTGAGGGTTACATTAATCGCAGCCCCCGCGGAGATCATGGGTCAGCATTTACACAAGCGACCGCGCCTAACTACCCTCTCTCTGCATATGTATGCAACCCTTCCGAGAGCCACCTGACAAAAGGACGCCGCCCCAACTCCACTCCAAGCATGCGAATGCAGTCATATCCCACGAGCAGGATCTAGAACTCACGCCAGGGTATGCGTCTTATCGTGTCGAGTGTCACGCACTTCACCGTCAAGATCTGATCTCCTTGGCAGTTTTGGTAATGAGTCCACACGTGCAGGTATGGGACGCCTGGCCAAGCCTATCAAACCCTTTTCGCTTTTACGCGTTCCCCTCTGAATCCCTCGCGCGACAGGTGGCCCATATTAATTGTTTTTAGTGGCAGAGTAGTAATTGTGAATCGCCTGCTGCCTTCGCCGAAATGCAGTAGTCATGCGGAAAAGGACTCTCCTCGGCCGGTCTGTACGTAAGTTTCATGTGTTCGATAATTTAGAGAGGAAGTTCCCGTGGAATCCTACCAAATCTGAGCAAAGTTCTGAGCAAGCTGACTGTCTCCTGTTCCTCAAAAGAAATCACCAAATATGTGGCGAAAACCTTTATTCAGATAGGGCAGATGCCTGCTCAACTTGCTGGGTTGATGTCCTTTTATATATAGACTCATAATCGTACTACCTCTCATACCGCCGATGTGAACAACGTTTTGTGAATACAGCCTGCCATGACTCATCAGCTGAAGGTTTGGTATCTGATGGCTGCCGTCTTTGTTTCTCTTCCATATACTACTCTCGACCCATCTGTGCTCAATCAGCTAGTTGCATATCGTTCTGACATGCCCGAATGGTCACATGAATAATAGTACTGGGATGGCATTGATCTATTTGGATATGCATGAACAGCTCTGGCTTTTTTGGGAGCAGGGGCACTTTCGAAGGGCAACGTAATGAAGTAGAAAGAATGATACCTTGAAATAATTTATGAGACACTTCGGAGATTGATTTTTCGAAGAGTATTCGCTTTTAAAGCTCGAACTCTCCGACTAATTACTCCGTCGAATGCCTAAAGACATTAGCGAACCGTCTGTTGATAATCTTACTGAGCAGTCTCAGTAGGGCTAGATGACGAGTGGGAAATGACAAGAGCAATCTTGGTCATATTTCGTCTCTGTCCAGGCACCTGATTGCCGACCCTGGCGGCACAGTCTTGTCGCAAGACTTCTTGCGACAGTTCCGTTTCTTTCCGGTGGTTTCTTCAAGGACTTCACCGCAATCACGGCACTAAATCACAGAGTTAGATTCCCAACAACTACGGCTGGCGTCTGAGTAGAACGAGGAAGGCTGCAGTTACGTGCAAGTCGCAAGGGCATGTCCGCATTGCTGTTCAAGGTGTTTTGGGATGGGGGTGGGAAAGGTTCTGTTAGTACTTACCACAAATTGCTTGTAAGCGTAGAAACACATTTCTTGTAACTTATGGAAATGCTCCCAATATTAAGTTTGGTTACCCAGGTTGGACGAATTAGGATTTCTTCTGATGGATGTCACTGATTGACCGATCGATTACTCTGGCTCATCATGATGAGACAAACAACATGAACCCGTTCTTATAGACGAGTTACGTGGGCTTTTCTCATCTTCGCCGGTACTGTCTCTCGAATATCACAAAGAAGTCCGGCTCGATAAATCCACTTCCTTCTCTTTATTGAACATAAGTTCAAAGCGCTCATTACATGTTTTCTTTCAAGGGCCCAGCATTGTACTTACAGGCACTCACATTAATCGGGCATGTCTAACATCGAACTGAAGATGTGCTATTAGTGGTAATGTGTACTTCCTTGCAAGAAGCCTAGTGTGTGCATGTGAGACATGTAGGACAGAATCGGTCGAATCGGTCGAAGGAAGCCGTCTGCCGGCGTTCTGTCTTGCTTATAAATCAATTGCCAATATGTATACCGAGCTTTGCAACGTGTCAGATCTCCGAGTTGTCCTTCAGATTCCGGTCACATTCACACCGCCTGCAGCAATCCGTGGCACTTTGCCGCAAAAATGCGTCCGTCAGTGCCTGATACCGAGGACAACTCCCAGACCACGGTAGACTTGTTTGCGTCATTCAACAGCTACGAGGAAACTTACAAATATGTCGACGGAGTTCCCATACAAGCCAGTATACTCATTCCAAAACCTCCATCAGATGGCAAACGCCCGCTGCTAGTCCGATTACATGGCGGAGCGTGGACAGAAGGGAGCGGGGACGTCTGGATTCGGCCTTGGTAGGTCACTTTCTCAACAAGTCTCGTCGTCGGTCTCGGGTGCTGACTATGAACCAGGATACCGGAGCTAGCTCTGAAGCATAATGCTATTCTTGTGAGCCCAGACTATCGTCTTCGGCCAGAGGCTACATTTGCGGAGATTGTCGACGACATTCGCGACTTCTGGGTCTGGGTTGAAGATGGACTTCCTGGTGCACTTTCTTCTGCTTCCCCGCCTGCAGAGCTAGACCTGCACAACATTGCGCTTACAGGTGAGAGTGCCGGGGGTCACTTGGCAGCAGAGTCTGCCCTGCTTGGTATGACGCGCAACCTGCTTCGCATTGTTATTCCAATGTATCCTGCCTTGGACCTCACTGAAGCGCTCGAATTTACCAAACGAGAAATTGAATACCGGCCCGTATCCATACTGGAGGACTACCTCGCAAACTCGCAGCAAAAAGTGCTCACCCGAACGCGAAATGGCGCCCGGATGGAGCTTGCCTGCTCAATGATGCAGAATGGCCGCCTCGTGGATCCGACGGGTCCCAACGCTTACCTGGACCCCTTGCAAAGCCTGGAATCAGCTGGTGCACAACCACCGTATCTGGTAGCGCATGGGAAGACAGACAAATCGGTAAGCCACAGCTCGCGTGGTGCAACACCGTCATATTAACAAAAACATAGGTTCCCTTCAGCACGGCTGAGAAGTGGACCAACAAGCTGAGAGACCTGCAACCGGAGGTGCCACTCCTCTTTGCTGTCAACGAAGGCGACCACATATTTGACAGAGAGTACACTCTGGACACACCTTGGATGAGAGAGCCCATCGCTTTCGTTGAGAAGTATTGGCCGAAGGACAACAAAGACTGAAGTTTATAGCGATGTGAATATCTGGATGTCCTGGACAAGTCTGCTGGACCGAGGGGATTGGATTTCCAAGTAGATGCAGCATACGAAAGGTAAATGGTCTAGCTCATATAGCACGTACAAGTAAAATGGTCTGTGAGATCGATCGTCCGGGTATGTCCAGACCTATGTGCACCAGGCTTGATTTGCCCTAAATCGCGTTTCTAGGCCGCCCTGTGAGCCACGGCTCGGACATCTAGATTGGCTCTTTCTTTCAAAACTCTCACCAAAATCTACAAGATGGTTTTCTCTTTCGTGTACATGCAGTTGCGGCGTTCAGTAGCTGTCAGATATCTCAAGTCGAGGCCAAAGTTCCATCCGCGATGACAAACTGCTCAGAGATCTGGCCCGAACTGTCGTCTTCTGGTGTTGAAATATCTGTACTTATATGTGAATGACGTGCTATCCCTTGGTAACAGGAAAACAAAACCTTTTCCCCTGTATGCTACACCGTTTTGCTTTAGAACAGGGCTCAGCCATCTGGTAGAGGCAAGCAAGTCTTGCTCTGACAAAGGGGTGGATGTGACCCGCCCTTCTTCACTTTCGTATCATGACAGCTGGCAGATCATGTCTCGCGGATTTTTATCGGGTCACTTCACTGTAGTATTTAAATTTCCGAAGACTTTGCCCAAGTCCGTGTCCAACTAATAACGAATTGCCCGGTGGCTGCTTTGCTACTGAGGAGATGGATAGTTGGTGGTGGGAAGGGGACCCCTGGGAAGAGGTGGGTCCCCGTGCCCGAGCCCTAACCCTACACTAGGTGTCTCACCTCCTGCTTCTCCTGAAGCCAGGTGGCAACGGCCATTTGTCTACTTTCTTTCGGCACGCATTCTTTGATCGACTATCAGCCCAAAGGTAAGAAGCCTTGCAGTCTAGGATCCACAATGAAGCGATTGGTAGCTTTCGATCTTGACGGCACTCTCGCCGAGAGCAAGCAGGCCCTCGACGATGAGATGGCCGCCATCCTCGGCCGTCTCAGTCACGTCGCCGACATTTGCGTGATCTCAGGCGGCGACTGGCCCCAGTTCGACAAACAGGTCGCCAGCCGTCTACCCGACAGCACCGATCGCTCACGCTTCTGGCTGATGCCCACCACGGGGACGAAGCTTTATCGCTTCGAGAACGACCAGTGGGCGCGGAAGTACGCTGATCTGTTTAGCGACGAGGACAGAGCCCACAGTAAGTACCAGGGCACTTGGATGCTCACTAGAGCGGGGGCAAGTTGTTAAATCCAACAAAAAAGAGCCTCCACTCTATTTTTCCGAAGTGGAAGCAAGTCACTGATGAATCTGCAGTCATCAAGGAGCTGCGAGCCTCCATTGACCGCCTCGGATTCACGCCCACCGAGATCTGGGGAGAGCAGATTGAAGACCGCGGAAGCCAGATTACGTTCTCTGCCCTTGGGTGAGTTTCTTACTGACCCGCTCGAAAACCAAGATCGTACATCTAAAGTCACATAAATTACCTTGTGTCCTGGAGTCCCGGGCATGCATCACAAAATCATGCTGACTCAAACCATACAGACAGCAGGCGCCCCTTGGTCCCAAGGAGAGCTGGGATCCTAAGCAGGAGAAACGTCGCTTGGTTCAAAAAGACCTGCAACCTATTCTTCCAGACGTTTCCGTTCGCATTGGGGGTGCGACCTCGATAGACATCACCCGCGCGGGTGTCGACAAAGCGTACGGCATGGAACGCCTGTCCGAGCTATCCGGGATTAAGAAGACAGAGATTCTCTTCTTTGGAGACGCTCTTTACCCTGGCGGCAATGATGCGCCAGTAAGAGACACCGCAGGCATTGATTCTGTCCAGGTCTACAACGTCGAGCAGACAAAGCGAGCTCTTGAGGCTGTCATTCTGTGCCTAGCCTAGGCTATACTACACGTCGTTTCAATGCCAGCATGTCTTCGAACTCTTGGTCAAGGATAGTGGAGTAGCACTTTAGTTCAGTGTCTATGAACTTTTTAGCGCAATATGCTACTCGAGGCCAGCAATTTGTAGCAAGATTTGCCAAAATAGCCGTGGGATAATTGACCACTGCAATCCGATCCAGGCTCAATTTTGATGATTGAGATCTAACAAAATAAGAAATGAGTTGACCAGAGCTCATGGAAATCTCAAGTATGATGCCGATGAGCTCATCAAGACTTTCTGAACGCGTCAGAGGATTGTTCTTAGGCCTGTGCTCTACTTAGCGTGCGGCCGCAACACGATGATATCACCACTTTGGCTTCCAAAGGCACACCTCGGCAGGCTCAATTGGATATACATATAGATCACAACAGTCCACAAAGGTCATATCCTCCAAGGCCAATAACGATATGTTACCCAGACTGAGAAACGTGCTCGCCAGAACCAGTACCCTTCGCCTGCATCACGCGCATACCACGCGCTCATTTGCCATGGATTCCATCAAAGCGACAGTTTACGAGAACTTTGGCGGAACGTAAGTCGGCCCATTGCATTGAGAAACTTTTACCACCGCTGAACATACCAGTCATTCTCTTGCTCCTGAGGGCGAGAAATTCTCGCTGGACCAAGTCCCTGACCTGAGTGGGAAAGTAGCCATAGTGACTGGCGGTTCACAGGGCATCGGCTATGGCTGCACTCGGACCTTGCTCGAGCATAACATTTCCAAGCTTTTCATCATCTCGCAGTCTGCGGATGTAGTAACCGATGCCACCAACTCCATCAAGGAAGAATTGGGCCATGCTACCTCTGCAAAAGTGCAATGGAAGCAATGCAACCTGGCGGACTGGAAGGCGGTAATGCAGACGGCCGACGAAATCAAAGCCAGCACCGACAGGATCGACGTCCTGATCAACAACGCAGCTAGGGGCATCATGACTGCCCAGCTCACACCCTATGGAGTAGATGAGCATATGGCCATCAACCACTTCGGCCACGTACTCCTGACCTCGTCTCTTCTGCCTGTCATGAAAGACACGGCGAAAGCAGGGCATACGGTCCGCATTGTCAACCTCGGCTCAAACGCACACCAGGCCGCACCCAAAGACACAAAGTTCGCCAGCCTGGATGAGATCAACAAGGATATCGGCCCCAACGGGCAGTACGGACGCAGCAAGCTGGCCGCAATGCTCTACGCGCGCTACCTCGCCACCCACGTCACGGCAGAGCACCCCCAGATCCTGGCGAACAGCGTGCACCCGGGGTTTGTGGACACCAAGGCGTCGACCTTTGACATCCACGAGGCGTACCCGCTCGGTGGCTACATGATGAGCGTCGCCATGAAGCCGTTCCAGAAGAGCCAGTTTGAAGGCTGCGTCTCGGCCATGTACGCGGCCACCGCGACGGAGAGGAGCGGGAAGTACATCTGCGTGCCTGCGCGCATTGAGGATGGATCTGAGCTTGCACAGAGTAACGAGTTGGCCGAGCAGCTGATGCGGCTTACGGAGGAGGTCTTGAAGGAAAAGTCGCAGTCTGTGGGCATAGAGTATTCCGTGAAGTTTTGTTAGGGGTGCCCATGGCGGTGTCAGTGGTTGCTATGGAAGTCTGGTTCAAATAAGGGCCAGTGAGGCTCTCAGAGCTCAGCTTTGCGCGCATTAAAGATATCGCTTAGGGAAGGCTCCAAGCTACCAGGAAAGATAGCAAATCTATGCCATTAGTTGCGTAACATATGTTTTGGAGGTTGAGCAGTGCATGCCTGGATGCTTTCGAGACGGTACATGGCTGAAGTTCAGAGCGCGTTTTCAGGATCATGCGAATCACAATGCGGCCATTTCAAGCCGTTCAGACTCGCCTCGAGTCTGGCGGAAGCACAATGTTGTTGAAATCATGGGAGAGATGGTTGTCTTGTGGGTAACCACCTGTCATTAGTTAAATAACTCCAGCACTGAACATCAAGGGTCGTTACCAACACGAAACTTATCGAACAGCTCCTTAGGACCGACGACGGAGAACCAGCCGTCCTCTCGCTCAAAGCCGACTAGTGGTATGTTTCTCCCGGGCGTTGTACCCTTGTCAATCGGCGAGACAAGCCCTCTCCTGATCTTGTCGAAAAAGCTCTCGACCTCGTAGAGAAACTCGGCGGCCGGGGTGTCTTGTGTACAATGACCACATGCCATGGTGACATGGTCGTCTTTCGCGACGCCTCTGTTCCACCCATCTACGAGTTCCCGCAATTTATGCAAAGTCGCAGCATAGTCATCCAAATTCCCCGACAGGGAGAAGAGGATAGGCGCCCACTCGTAAAGGTTGTCGCCTACAAACAACACCTTCTCCTTATGGTCCCAAATAGCCAGCTCATCAGGTGTGTGGCCTGGTGTCTGGTATACAGTGAGTCCAAGGTCTTTGTCGCCAAAGAGGACCGGTTCCGCGTCTGCGGCCCATTTAGTCACGGTGTACTTGGGTGTCTCCATTCCAACGAAACGACACAAGGATGAAGTTGGTAAGTCATCCTCGATGAATCCTTTATCGTAACCGCTCGCCCATATTGCAGATTTGGGTACATCTGTGAACTGGGCAATGCCGCCTAAAGACCAGATTATCAGTGGGCCCAGCTCGGCAGAGGGTGGGAAAGAGAGGGGGGACATACCGATGTGATCGTAGTGGCAGTGAGTGCAAATCACGATATAAGATTTTCTCCCTCCTGGATTGATTGGCTTTCTGTCGTTTTCCTGGACCGGATACGTTTCGATGAAGTCTCTCAGTGAAGTAAGTTTGACACCTGGGTCCCTGGCTGCGCCGCCGCAACCGGTGTCGATCAGAACGATGACAGGATCATAGACCTTGGCATATATGAAGGGGAACTCTCCATACTTGTCAGCCTCAACTATGCGAAATGTAGAGGGGTTCAGCCTAGTGCAGGTGAAGCACGTCGACGGAGCGTCGTGAACGTCTTGGCCCGTCGGGACCATGACCGAGCTGGCAGATAATGACGTCAGCGAGAGTGACTTGACGTGAGTGGTATGAATCCGAGGCGACGGAGTTGTCCCTGCAGGGAAACGGAACCAGTCGAAGCAGCCCATATTGATAGATCAAGACGTGGTTGCGAGGGAACACGAGGGCCGGTATGAGAGGTCTCGCTGTAAGAGAAAGCTCCACAGAAAGGCAGTGTGGGGAGCTTGGTGGATGGGGGGTTTCGACTGTGGGTCCATCAACCCATGTCCCATCCAAGCCCCAAGCCCCTGCAGAGGCAAGCTTCCCGTCGCCTGGAAGGGTCCTGTCCTCCTCATCCGTGTCTACTCAAGTAGTCTACACATCCACCTTCTATCTACCTGGACACAGCAATCTCATCCTGCCCGAATGCCCACCTCCGACGAGACCACGCCCCTGATCGCACAGCAGTCCAGGTCTCCACGCAACAACATGAGCTCCAGCACCACATCCACCAACTACTGGCGCGTCGGCGCGCTGTACGGCGCTGCCGGCGTCGCCCTCGGAGCCTTCGGCGCCCACGGCCTGAAACAACGAATCTCAGACCCGGCCAAGATCGCGAGCTGGAGCACCGCCGCCCAGTACCAGGTCTGACTTATCGATCCTGCAAGTCTCTGTGACATCCATCCTGACACCTGAGCGCCTCAATAGATTCTCCACTCCATCGCCCTGCTCGTCGCCCGCGACAACCCTATCGCGGCTGGGTTATTCACGGCGGGCATGACCATGTTCTCTGGTAGCATATACGCCCTTGTGCTGAACCCCGCACAGTTCAAGTTCCTTGGGCCCGTCACGCCGCTGGGTGGCCTGTGCCTCATCGGCGGTTGGTTGGCACTTGCATTCGGCAAGGGACCATCTGTCGCTGCCGGGGAGCTGAGGTTGTAGGAAGTCTGTCACCAGAATGCCACTACCCAGATCGACGTCCCCTATGTATGTCATGTTGGATAGGCCAGATTTCGTGGCTTGGCTTATGGATCCGGAATTCCATCGCCGGTTTCCATTCCGCTTTGGAAAGGTCGTCATGCTGAACAGCCGCCCAGAACTGTCCCGCTCTGGTGCCAGGACGACGGACCCATAGCATAAGCTATCCTTGCTGTCCGGCTATTCATTGATGTCTAGTGGTTACTCGAATATCGCTATGTAGGTATACAAAATGAAAAATGCCACATCCAAAAGCTTCAAATCAGGTCACTTCGATCCAATCACCCACAGCCATCGAATCCGCTTCGCCTGGTCTCCTGTGTCCCTTTATGACCTGCTGAAGAATCCTCGGACCCATCGTGTCGCCTTGGTGAACACCAAATACACGCTGACCAGGCCCCAAAAGCCCATGATGACACCGAGCGCAGCAGCAAGCTTGGAGCCTACCACCGTCTCCCGCACCGCATTACTCAACATCAGCCATCCAAATACCGGCACGGCAGACGCGGTTGGGCTGTGGCCAACACCTCCGTCCTCCATTCCCATCTCCACCAGCTCCTCTTCTCTCCGCTGTATTGTGTCCGCCATTTTCCATGCCACATTGTTGTTGATCTTCTCCCACGTCGCCTCCCGAGCCTGCTCCAGCGCACTTTCTCTGAACCGGCCCCTCAGCCTCCCATCGTTCGCCAGCAGGACGACCTTGTCCACAAAAGCGGTCAGATCGTCAGGCGGCGTGAGGAACCCGCTGACCCCATCATCAACCGTGTCACTGGGCCCGCCCATGTCCCTCGCCACGACGGGCACGCCCGAGGCAAACGACTCGAGCACCACGAGCCCGAACGTCTCGGAGACGGAGCAGTGCAGGAACAGGTCGGCGCTGGCGTACGCCTCGGCCAGCGCCTCGCCGACCTTGAACCCCGCGAAGACGACCTTGCCCTTGCGCACCAACCCCGAGAAGAGGTCCTTGATCTCCGCCTCGACCTCCGCCTGGCGGTTGCCGCCGACGATGTACAGCTTGAAGTCCAGGCCGCGCGCGTCGAGCTCCCGGGCCGCGAGGGCGAGGAAGTCGAAGCTCTTCTCCGCCGCGAGCCTCGCCACGCATATCAGGATGACCTCGCCGTTCGGGGCGATGCTCTTCCTCAGAGCCTCGCTCCTCTTCGCGGGGTGGAACATGTCCGCGTCCACGCCCCGCGTGAGGACCTCCATCTTGCCCCTCTGGACACGGTGGCGCTCCAGGTACCTGCGCACATATGTGCTGGGGTAGAAGATGGTCCGCACGCTGGCGTGCCTAAATAGAAAGCTCTGTACCGCCGCAAAGGTGTAATCTGCAATACCGCCCATCGGCCATGGAAAGAGCGTTTTGCAGTAGCCGGCGAGGTCGGTCTGGAAATTACAAATCACGGGGACCTGCTCGGCCTGCGGCCGCTGGCGCAGCTGCAGCATGACTTGGAAGCCTAGGCTGGCAGGCGAGGCGAGATAGATGAGATCGGGCGGGCAGCCGAACGTGCGGCGGTAGAGTTCCGAGAGCCGGACGAGGTAGGCTATGCTGAGCTCCGGGTTGAAGGGGACGGGGTAGCCGTGCAGGCGGACTTCGATGTCCTTGGAGCCTGCCGTGGTGTTGCTGGCCTCGCCGTTGGACGATGTCGGTGTCGA
Organism: Diaporthe vaccinii; assembly: GCA_039880775.1. Classification (NCBI taxonomy): domain Eukaryota; kingdom Fungi; phylum Ascomycota; class Sordariomycetes; order Diaporthales; family Diaporthaceae; genus Diaporthe; species Diaporthe vaccinii. The sequence continues at coordinate 1,086,410 of JBCEDN010000007.1, read as the reverse complement.
TGTAGTGGTAGCAAATTTCGGGATAAAGGTGTTGACCTTGGTAGAATTATGCGGCGACACGACGGCGAGGTCGCACCCATTGGCGCGCAAGTGGTTGACAAGCATCAGCGTCGTCCGGCTTACTCCGTTGACGGGGCCGAAGGACTCGGTGCAGAGTAAGACTTTCTTGCCCTTTAGGGCTTCCGGAAAGACTGAGACATCATAATGTCCATCTGGTGGTAGGGCTGCAGGTGCCATGATGTATACAAGGCCCAGGCTGCTGGACTGCAAAACCCTCGGTCGACCGACTCAATATCTGAAAGCCTTTTCAGTTGCACAGCAGCGATTTCACGCTCTGCGCGCGAACCAAGGTGTGATATAATGCAAGTACTGGTGTCGGAAGCGAACGATAAGAATACCAGCAAGGAAGAGAAAAGGCATGCCACCGTGGAAATCGTTGGTATAAAACTGCGTTGCGATCTGGTGTATCGAGTTGGCTGGGGTGGGTGCAGTTGATGAGCTTGGTCAAATGGACTTTCGAGGATGTCATATGTCGCTCTCATCCGGAAGGGTCTGTTCAGAAGCCAGAGAGCACGATGGTCTCCCCCACAACAGTACCACCTGGGCAGTCATGTGCTTGCAGCGAAATGTCTGACATCTATTCCGACCAAGCCTCTCCGCCAACATCTAGACCGCCGATCACGGCATCTCTCCTGCCCGGCGACTTGTGGACGACGATCACCGAGGTAGTGGTCTTGATGGGATGAATCCAGGGTATGGTACAGCGGCAGTCTAGAATTAACACACTAATGGGCAAAGAGCTGATCAATATGTACGACGGATTTCACCCAAGCTGCAGGTGACCTTGACCTGCAGGAGGGCATCGAGGCAGGGCGTGGGAGCAGACTGCATCATCCGTGGGGTGCACCTGGGCCGAATATCTTATCTCGGGACTTACACCCAGGGCAGCCAATCAAAAACGACAGCCCAAGCACACGGCCTGGCCCACCCAATGGACGAGCCCCTCCAGAGCATGATGGAGGGGCATGCGGGTTCATTGGCAGGCTGTCTCAGACCCTTTTCGACTTCTAGGGGTCCAAAGAGCCGGTTCGAGGCCTGGCTTGTGCTATCTGCCTCTTGTGAGAATCTCGGAACCTGCTACCATCTACGGATTCAGAGACACTGGTGCTTTCTCTAGTCGGTCAGGCGCCGGGCCCGGCCTGCCTCGCCAAAAGCCAACAGAAGCCACCAGCTCAACCCCCGTGCTCGCAGTGGTTGGGTGCCGTGACAAGTACTCTGCGCACCAGGACGCGCCGTGCAACAGAGATGAGCAGACGCGCGACTCATTCCCGGCTCCTCTGCCTTCTCTTCTCCCACGATGACTAGGAGCAATTTGAAGCTGCGATACAGGGGGGTGCAGTGTCACGCTGTGCTCTGCCTGTGGGAGTCACCAGGGTGAAATCCTGTGCTTGCGCAGACCCCTGTGTCCGACGACGTGAAGTCACGTCGCCACTCTTGTAGTCTTTCTGTAAACGATCTCACTGTTTCAGCCGTCCTTGAAAATTGGCGACCGGCCCAGAATTGTTTTCATAAATATCTTTCCTCAGTTTTGAACTGGAGACCGGGCTGTGTCAGGCCACGCCACCTAGGTACTCGCCTCCTGAGCATTCACACGAGGTCAGGCACCGACCACGCGACGCCTTATCAGTAATTCTTCCATCCCACCATCACGGGGCCACTTCCCGCTGCAAGGAGGGTATCCGACGGACAGGAGTTGAAAGATCGCAGTACTCGCCAGCCGCCAGATTTTAGGCCGAGGCAAAATGAATCCATTGTCGTCTCCCCAAGTGGACAGCCCTGAGGATAGCAGTAACCTCGACGGCTCAACCGCTCCCACAACGCCAGAAGGCAGCTACATGTCCAGCCCGCTGCTGCGCCCACAGATTCTCGAGGCACTGGACATGGGCATCAACCAGACGAGGCCTGTCCGCAACATTTGCTGCGTCGGCGCGGGATACGTTGGTAAGAGAGAAGGAACCTGTGATAGCAGCATGCCAACGGCCACTTGCTGATCAGCACTGAATGCAGGCGGCCCCACGGCAGCCGTGGTCGCCTTCAACAATCCCCACATTCGCGTGACAGTGGTCGACCTCAACGAAAGCCGGATTCGACGCTGGAACAGTAGACACCCTCCGATCTACGAGCCTGGCCTTGAAGAGATCGTGCGGGTTGCCCGAGACGGCACACGAGAAACGGTTATCCCCAACACTCACGGGCCAGCCTCACACATAGATGACGCGGAGGTCCTGCCCGATGCATCGTTGGCCAGCCGCGAGATAATCGTGCCGGCCAGACAGCCCAATCTGTTCTTCAGCACCCAGGTGGGCCGGTGCATATCCGATGCGGATGTCGTCTTGATCTCTGTCAACACGCCAACCAAGACGCGCGGGGCGGGTAAAGGGTGTGCAACGGACATGACGGCCTTCGAGGCAGTCACGGCCGAGATTGCACGGCATGCGAGGCCCGGCGCAATCATCGTGGAGAAGAGTACTGTGCCGTGTCGAACAGCCCAGATGGTCAAAGATACGGTATGTTCTGAATCCTGTCGGCACGAGAACCAGACACAGTCGACCACTGACTCCTGTTTCTCCTTGGTAGATGGCCGTCCACCGGCCCGGCGTGCACTTTGAGATACTCTCGAATCCCGAGTTCCTGGCTGCTGGTACAGCAGTCAATGACCTCCTGTACCCCGACCGTGTTCTGATCGGCTCCTCGCCCACTCCCGCGGGCCGCAAAGCCGCGTCGGCCCTCGCAGCAGTTTATGCCGGCTGGGTGCCACGCCAGCGCATTATAACGACCAACGTTTGGTCCTCTGAGCTCGCCAAGCTGGTTGCGAATTCGATGCTCGCCCAGCGTATATCCTCCATCAACTCGATAGCAGCTGTGTGCGAGAAGACCGGCGCGGACGTAGACGAGGTCGCGTCGGCGATCGGGGTTGACCCGCGCATCGGCGACAAGTTTCTCAAGGCAGGCATCGGCTTCGGCGGGTCGTGCTTCAAGAAGGACGTGCTGTCGCTCGTGTACCTCGCACAGAGCCTCGGGCTGGACGAGGTGGCAGAGTACTGGCGACAGGTCAACGCAATGAACGAGTACAGCCGGGACCGATTCGCGGCGCGCGTGGTGCGTTGTCTAAATAATACGCTCGTTGGGAAGAAGCTGGCTGTTTTGGGCTACGCGTTCAAGAAGAACACCAACGACACGCGCGAGTCGCCTGCGCTGCAGATCATCCGGACGCTGCTGGAGGAGGGGCCTCGAGAGATTGCCGTGTTTGACCCGTGCTGCAACCCGGCCACAGTGCGCGACGAGATCAAGCACTTGCTGAGGGGTTGCGATGGCATTGATGCCGACAGGATACTGAAGGAGGAAGGGGGGCCATTGGCCGTGTATGACAGCGCCTACGAGGCGTGCGCGGCTGCGGATGCTGTCTTGATCACGACTGAATTCGACGAATTTAAGAACGGGCCGAGCAAGGCCGTCCAGGCCAGGATCGGCGCTGAGGGGCTCTTCGCTCCTAACCCTGCGACCAACACCAACCCCCATTCCAAGTTGCCAGTACAACAAAGGTCAAGCTGCACATTCGACCCCCGACCATTTTCGACCACAGAACCGAGTGAGCTGGAGCTTCTGTCCCTGAGCAAGCATATGCTTAAATCACTACCAGTTGCCTCGATCGTCGTGCCAGTATCTGCATCTGCATCTACATCTTCGTCGTGGTCATCCTTATCCTCAGCCGATCCCCTGCGGAGGCTTTATGCTGAGCCAGCCTGTGATGCCAGCTGCCCCGACTGCAGACTGGAGCACAGCGGCCACGCCCCCAACGAGGAATACAAACCCAAGGAGAGGGTGGACTGGGCCAAGATCAGCTACCACATGATGAAGCCTAAGTGCGTGTTCGATGGAAGAGGAGTGCTCGAGGTGGAGGAAATGGAGAGGCTTGGTTTCCAAGTTGAGAGTGTCGGAAGGTGATGCTTTCTGCTACTGTGCATAGTTCGTCCGAATGCCTGCTCTCATAGAGGCAGCGAAATTTGAGTTTGAGATAGCGTGTGCTTCTTTTTCAATTTCTGCTTCGCCCTCCTCAGCCTCGAAGTCGAGGTCTATACCCTTGGTGCAGCAACTAGATCATGTTCGGTACTAGATTGAATAGAATGGTCAAGCCATGGCCATGCTCCCATTCCAAATTCCTCTTAGAACATGGCGAACATGCCACACACCCCTTCTCAGGCGATATTGTGAGTCCTATAACGGATGAGGTCACTGCTCAGTTCCGCGTGTGATAGGAGCACCAACGCATACCAGTGTTTCATGCGAGTGGTGGCCGGCGGGGGCTGACCCCGGCTTCGTCCCATGTCGGGATATATGAAGAGGTTATATGCTGCACGTCGAGCCAATCTAATCCTTGGCGATGACATACCGCCCCAGACTCTCATCTCAGGGTCTCGGTAACAAGGCCCGAAGCCGTCACACTCAACGTCATCCTTAAACGTGGTGTAAGTCGGATTAGCTTTACTCAAGCCACGACCCACGATACAACTGCCGACACAGATTGTGGCACTCTCAAATATGTGAACAGCGTCTCGTTGGAACTCCACGCACTCCTACTTTCAATACCCATACCTTCGTTTATCGAATTTCAACAAACACCTCGCATCCATAGTTCGAATCGGGTCACAACCTCACCAACGATGGGTTCCTCGTCGGGACGTGCGGGGCTCAAGTGCCTCCAGTGGCTATTTAGAGGCATCCAGTTCGTCTGCTCAGTCGTCATATTGGGCATTTACTCGTACTATCTCGCGACAATGGCTAGTCACAAGATGACCATTTCGACCAACGTTAAGGCCATAGAAGGCATCGCAGCCATCGGCACACTATACACAGCCCTTGGTCTGCTGTTTGTGTGTTGCTGCGCAGGCTTTCCCGTTTCCTCTTTCATCGCAATCGTCTTGGACATCGGGCTCATCGCCGCCTACATTTATGTTGCTGTTGGCAACCGTGACGGGGCAAGCTCGTGCAGCGGCGGCAATGTAAACACCGTCTATGGCTCGGGGGAGGCGAGTGCTACTCCTAGCACGAGTGGATCGGGAAACAGCATAGCAAACATCCCTGTGAATGGGCTGCCGACATTCCAGATGGCTTGCAGGTTGGAGACAGTCTGCCTCGCCGCTGCTAGTACTGCCTGGTGAGTAATAGTCCTCCCTGGACAACATGGGTTCAGCCCCATCAAGTGCTTGGTGCCATGGGTGAGCGCAACTGATGGACACATTCGAACTACAGCATCTTTTTCGCACTATCAATCTTGCTGGAAATCAGCCTCAACCGCAACCGCCACCGAGCGTCACGCCCTATTCGAGACGCCGACGGGGAGTACATCAACAAGTCAGACTATTACGGCCAAGGCGCCCCTCCTCAGCGCCACCAAGGCCTCAGACCGTTCCTCGGCGCGCTTCCGTTCCGTCGTCGCGAGCCTGTCGACCCAGACGTGTTGCCGATGCACCAGCAACCCGGCCAGGTGCAGACACGGCAGGTTGAGACCTGGGGAGAGGTCGTGTCGCTCCACGACAGCGACCGGCTCTATTTCAACGAGGGTGAAGATCGGGACGAGCACGGTCCGCCTGTGCAATTCACATCGACGACGGCGCCGCGGCCGGCCGCGGGCCAATACAATGAGGGTGAACTGTCTGATCGGGAATACAACTTGTATCAAGAGGACCAGAACGGCAATGATCATAGCGAGACCGGGAAACGAACGACGCAAAGGGAGAGCAGGGCTGCACGAGCCGAACGGTTTACGGCATCTTGAGTGAGTCCGAACTCGGTTGTGTATGTGCCGATGCCGGGTCTTAATAAAATGCGTGTGTATCTTCTATGTTTTCACTTGTTCAGGGATACCATGAAATGGATGACTTTGAGGCCAATGGTATGAAGACCGATGGTACAGAAACATGCAAGGGCTTTTTACTCATGTTACGCGATAATGATATCCACATAGCAATCTTTGAAGTAACGAGTAACTATCACTAGTATCCAGATGCTAGATATTCTGACTGTGATGCTTTACATCTTTTCGTGTCTGTCCATCTTGAGCCATCTCCAATCTTTTGATCTACGTTGCGGTTTCTGTTCCCTTGCGACTCCCTCTTGTTGCTCACATATGTCATACTGGCTGAGTTATATGCTGTTCGTGACAGCAAATGCTCAACAACATTGCCTTCGTTACCCTCATGTCTATAAGAAGGTACTGTGCGGAAAGAAAGGGCGCAAATAAGACATTGAAAACATCACTCGATACCCTGAGCGGTGCCCTGGACACTAATCAGAAGGGAGGCAAAGGCACATCGCACTTTTCGGTACTGCTGTCTGCAACGCAAAGGACACCTTCTGAATCCCGAGACACCTGAAATTGCGCCCTCTTTCTACCAATAAACACAGGACTTCCTCCCATCGCTTGTAATTTATGGCCGAAGTTGTTGCACCGAAGAGGCTTGACTGCGAAAACTTGAACATCTCCAGAAGTGTGAGATACAAATGCTTGAGACACAAAGAGAGATGTAAAAATGCTCAGGGTTAATAGCAGCCTAGTCAATTTTGCATGGTTTGCGCTGACGGGATTATTTCTGACGTTTCGTCGATTTTCCGACTTTAGGCATAGTGTGAAGTGCTACTGTTTGAGGGCATTTGCAAGTACTCGAGGTTCGGTGCTCGAAACACCAGGAGAGCAATGGGAATGTCCTCAGCAGCGGCCTGTGTGACCAATTTTCAGGCGCATGGATTCAGTGCCGAGAACTTCATAATTGGGGCCAGAGTGACATCATCTAATGAGATGGAATTCAAGTATGGACTCTTTTGTTTGTATGGGGTAAGAAATCTTGTCTGCAAACCTGCTTCGAACAAAGACTAAGTTAGGACGATACCAGCTGGTCAGAGGGAGAGGGGCAACGCGAGTGTCGCAGAGAACTTGAAGAGAGACCACGGAACTGGGAACTGATCCGAATATACACCTTTTCCCCCTTAAAAACATCAAAGTTAGGATGGAATGAATACTTTCGTCTTTTGATGAAAATGTCCTTCTTGGCAGAAGCCAGTATGGTGTATCGTGTGTCGGGGATCGAGTATCTCATGAGTGAATATACAGCATTTTTATCTCTTAGGCTCCGAGAGTCTATATTTGTGTGGTTGGTGTAAGAGATGTGTCTTAATTTTGCTAGCCAGCATCTTTCTGTGCCGTGACGGTCCTCACATCTGTTGCCAGCGATGAGTGCAGCGGCAAGAGTTTGCCCTGGAAAGGATTTTCCGAGTCAAATTCTCATGAGACTCTTCCAGGGTTTTCTCAATCAAAGTCTTTGTTTCCTTCCGCTTTGGCCAAACCGTCTATATCTGTCGAACCCAAGCCCGCTCTCCATGTCTCCCAGAGATGCATACGTGGTCAGTCGTCTCCTTAGCACTCCCAGACGTAGGTACACTTGGTGTTTGCAGGTGTACAGCTAGTCTTTCCAGCGTTTCCAGTTCCAGCGAAGCGTCCCGTTCTGTTTCCACAGACCTCAGGCAATTCTGGGGCCGTATATTGGGTGTCGATTTCACAAGTGAGATCTGCCGAGCAGGTGCCGGAGAGGTTCCAGGTCACAGCCTGAGCAAGGGCCAGGGGCAAGAGGAATGTGACAATAGTACTGAACTGCATCTTGGCGAATCTTGAGAGATGAGACTGGGACGAGGGATTGGGTAGAGGGTGAATCGTAGCGAACAGACTTTCGGAACGGTGAGAGAATGGCGTGGCTGATGTTCACGTTAAGAACAAGAGCTATGAACATCGTATTAATAGAAGTCCGGTCTATAGAACAGCACTGCCTCCCCCATCTTCGGCGTAAGCGGTTCCAAGTATGACTCGCTTTTATTGCGATGTGCACTTGGACAGCCGTTAGAGAACAGCCCGATGTGGAGATTGTAGCCAAAATAGGTATAACGAGGAATTCGCAAAAAGAGAGCATTTACAAGCTTGAATAATAATAACCCAAGTAAATACCGGTAGAATCCAGTGATGAAATATCACGATTCAAGCATGCAACGTGAAGCCAAAGTAATTATGCTCGCTAGCAACACCTTGAGGCATGTGAGACCTTGGCTGTAACAGTCTTCATCCAATGAAGCCAAATCCAGTGGCTTCAATTACTGTTGGGGGGTGGGCAATCAGAATGGCTGCATAGCGGCTACCGAAGAAAAGAAAGAAGAGGGTGGGAGGCACGTGAGCCACGTTATGGATACTTGTCGGTGTGGTCCGTAGCTGGAACGTCCAGTAACAAAACGCCACTGTCTGGCATACTACAATCAAATTTATTCGACACAGAACCGTCCTCGTCCAGTCGGCCTGTAGCTTGAGTGTGGAGCATGTGCACCCATGGACGTGAACCAAAATAGTTACGTGTCACGCTGACTCGTTTCACAATGCACTGCCCACATGGCTCGGAGATACTCCGAGGCAGCAGTCCATCGCTCACGCTACAGAGCACTACGTGTACGAGTCAGCCAAAGGGGAAAAAACTCCAAAAAAGATTCTAAAAAAAGACTCCAAAAAAAGACTCCAAAAAAAGACTCCAAAAAAAGACTCCAAAAAAAATCTGATGCAAATTCTTCTCTCTCGCCGGGAATTGAACCCGGGTCTCAAGCGTTGCTGCTTCCAGGATGGCGGTGACAAGCTTGCATACTAACCACTATACTACGAAAGAAGTATCTTGTATCTCGGTGTTGGCCGAGGTAGCTGGTGGGCTGGTCGTTAGAAAACGGTGAGAAAGAGGATATATATACCCGAGAAACGGTGATCGATTGGGAATCGCCACCTTGAACTCTAGAATTCTCACCTGATCTATCATTGGCAACAAGCGCCGTGATGGCTCAGAACTGCGCCCTGCATCAATTGGCTTAATGCAGCCTGGTTAAGTAGCAAGCTGGGATCCATGTTTCAGGCACCCGCAGTCGCTTGGGCACCATCGCATTGCAGATGAGCGATGCACACACATGTGGATTGTAGGCAGCCAATCTATCGCAAACTATGAGTAACCCAGCTGGCATGTGGCTTCTGGTAGGGGCTGGGAGCGCCTGGTGAGGCCTGATGCTGTAGGAGGTCTCCTGCAGCGGCTCGATTGGTACTATCGTTGGATGGTTCCAATGATGCTTGGTATATGTCAGAGAAACCTGTCTGAGGCCTTGAATTGGGACTTTTAACACTGTCGAGAAGGTGGAGAGCATTCTTGGAACATAGGGTCCCCGTGTCTCTCTGAACCCGCTAACAGCACTTGAGATATTTGGCTGAACTCTCTCAGTGCTTCAACTTCGGCCAATCCATTAATGTCGACAACCCGATCCTCATATCTCGTCCATCTATGCCGTTATTTTCGTAGAAAAATTGATCATGCCCTGGTTCCACAACTCTAAAATTCCTGAGATTTGTTGACACGCAGGACCGCTATGAACGCTCATGTCTGTATCAAAAGATCTTTGATTGTTTCCCACGGGAAACACCAGACCCAGCAACTTGGGGCCGTCTTTCCCATCGCACCAGTAGACAGCTCCGGGGTTTCGTTACAGCTTAAGAACGTTAATCACTGTGACGATGGCTGAAGTCTAAAATATGAGAGATGGTTGGACGTCCAGCGCCGATATTATTGCCTCAGTAAATTCCTGTGTTTGGCAGCCGCAACGGATCATAGTTCTTGGTTATCATGAACCTAGTCACTACTCTGCGCGTGTTGATGGGGCACAGAAACGCAGTCGGGGCAGGTAGTATAGCTTTCGACATCAAGATCAACATCACTTTGTAATTATACAATGAAAATGAAACTCATTTGTGGAATTCTAGATGGCATTGTTTGTATGGTCATGTATACATGTTGCCAAAGAAAATTGCTAAACGCATGGCTAAGCTCCTAATTACTTGGGTTCCCAAGAGAGAATTTGATCATTCTTGCACTACAAAGAATAAATTCTACATTTTTGTGACAATATTATAGGATGACCATGGTTTCCTTTCCGCTGTATGTTATTCCAGGTCGTTTTGCTCTAGAAAACTACTTGATTGACAGATCGAGATTTGTTGATTTATTGAACAAAACAATCTGAGCTTCAGCTTGCTTTATCCCGTTTCGCTATTCCACGGATTGCTTGACACTATGCTTTACCAGGGAATGATGGTGCCATCGTGATTCCGGAAAGTCCCACTGAGATCCTTTGGCTCGATGCTCCAGATAGCCTTGAGCATGTCCCCCACACTGGTATCCACGGAGATGGCACCCAATGCCTTCAAATTCATACTCCCGCCAGAAGTCAGGTCCGTTTCCACCAGTCCCGGGTGGAACACCCAGCTGGTCAACCAGGGCTCCTCGAATGCAAGAAGGCGGACGAACCAGTTCAGGGCCGCCTTGGACGCTCCGTAGGGGCTGGAAACTTTGGGGAAGTTGGCCAAGATCTCCTGGGAGCCGATAGAGCCAATGGCGGTCGACACAGCAACGAACTTGGGACTGCCCGTCTTGCTGGCCTGGAGGAGGTCGGCGGTGGCCTGGAAAAGGGTCAGAGGGCCGATGGAGTTGACGTTGAAATGCTTCTGCGTATTGGCTACTGAATTGCTGCGTACGCTAGTACCGCCTTGAGCAATGCAGGCGTTGGCGATGACAACGTCCAAAGAGCTAAGACCTCGCTCAAGAAGTTCAGCCACGGCGGCAGCGGCGTCAGTCTCCACGGTGGAATCCAATTTGACGACAATGAGCTGAGTGTCGGTGCCCATGGGCAGATCTGCGAGTGCCTTGGAGGTCGGGTGCGAAGAGTCGCGAACGGCGGCAATGACAGTCGTTGAGGGCTTCTGGAGGAGCTGCTTGGTGAAGCCACGGCCGATACCGCGATTCGCACCAGTGATGAAGTAGATTGCAGGGGCACTCATTTCGGGAGATTTATGCTTGTTGCGGCGGAAATAGGATGGTTTGAAGACGAAGGATCTGTGAATTCCGGCTCACGAAATGCTGATTGCTCTCACCTCATGTACATCACATGAGGTGGGCGAAATTGAGCTTGGCCGGTGACCCATGCTGATTAGGAATGGAATACACAAACATTTTCTGACCATCGCTTTGACTCGGATACGGAATCATGAGTGTCTCCGCGTCCAATATGGGCCACGAATATGTAATGGCGGGTTGACTGATCTCAAGGATGTCGTGGCCTAACTAATTTGGTATCTCTCTTTGCGTAACAGAGTATGCCAGCAGGGGAGTCTGCTACATCATCCCGACCGGGGATCGTGTCATTTGGCAAAGCTCTAAACTGTTCCCTACTTAAATTCTACGAAACGCGATGAAAAATCTATCGAGGGAGCTTTCGGTTGCTGCAGCGATCAGCTAAAGTCTGGTCTAGTAAGGCTTCCGGACATCAGATTAGTCAACAAGCATCATGGAGAGATTGAAAGTGGTCTTCGAGCGGTCTACAAGATCTTTTCAACTAGGTTTGTAAGCATTTTTGATCCCAGGGACAAGTATGGTGTCGCCGGGCGTGGAGCCCCGGGGTTCTGTATATTTATTGATTACTATTCAGTGCGATGTCCAGCCGAGGCTGCGGTGTGAGCTATCTCCCAGGCACCCGCAATTCCAAGTTTCCGTGCGATCCGTAAATATTTGTTGTCACTAATCTTCACAATGTTCGCCCGGTGTTTCAGTGTCGTAGAACGCCCAAGTAGTTGTGTCGTACTGGATAACTTAGAGATGCAAATTAATGGACAGATCCTTAGTAATATATGACCCAGAAATGCCCACTTCCTGCACAACAAGATCTCTCCATGAGCATGTAGACCCAGATGTTCTGTGGAGTTATATATGTGTAATTCCCTTGCTTATTTGTGGTATAGGCTGCGAGACTGGCCTGAATTTGAGGTGTACTGGGTTAGACATGGGAGGGTGCGATAGACTGCGCGGACAAGGAACGGGGACATTCAGGCGAATTGGCTTTTTGGGTCATAGTGGTGACACGATTATATATATTTCTCATTGCATGATGCCCCAGGAAGCAAAACAGATAGCCAACGCTGAAGCCCAAAGTAGCGCCCTTTATCGAACACTTATCGAACGACAAGGCTATCATAACACCGACTTCCACCTCATATCATGTTCCTGGACAACAAGCTGTTCCGCCGCCGCGCGTAGAGCGAGCTGGACCCGGCCCTCTCGTCCAGCGACGCCTCGAAGTGGACCGTGTTTGCCCCGGAAACGTGCACCATCTGCGGGGGCTGCATCGCCGCATCAGGCAACACCGCGGGGCTCCGGCGGCCGTCGGAGCTGCCGGGGCTGGGGACGGGCGAGCCCTGGTGGCCGAGGGTGGGCGAGTGCCGGCCGTAGGGGCTCGTCGCGTCCGAAACAGCCAGGTACGGACCGTGGGAGACCCGCTTGCTGGGGCCGTACCCGGGCGACGGCGGCTCGTACGGGCTGCGGGACGAGGGCGCCGGGGAGACGGGTGTCGGGGGCGTGGGCAGGGGCGACGGGCTGTGCGGGCTGCTGAAGGAGATTGTGTCGTCGCCGCTGCCGCTGATGTACGAGAAGCGGGCGCTGGCCCTCTTGCTCGTCCTCGGGTTTGCCTGCGCGCCCAGGACGGCGACGCTCATGCGCCTGCCGCCGTCCGCCTCGTCCTCGTAGATGGTGTCCTCCTTTGTGACGGGCGTCGTCTCCTCCAGGCGCAGGACGACCTCGACGGCCTTCTCATCCTCGATGACCTTGGGGTGCCTCTTTGCAAAGTAGCGCGCGTACTTGTACAGGCTCCAGTAGCAGCTCGCGACGTTGACCAGGGTCAGGACGAGCTTGTAGGGCATGTAGTACAGCAGCAGCACGTCCCAGCCGATGCGCTCGTTCCGCATGCGAAGGTGTACCTCGTTGAAGATGACCACGTTTATGAGGTAGAGCACGATAGTGCCGGCGAGCAGATAGCCGCAGAAGGCGGGCGAGACGATAAATGAGATTGGGAGGATGAATGGTGTGAAGAGGTACAAGAGGGTCTCATAGACCTCTTGGAAGACAAATATCTTGGCGCCGATCTCCCACCAGCCCAGCTTCCAGCTGGTGAGGATGTAGTGCATGTTATAGAACATGCCGTTGACGAAAAAGAAATTCCACCGCATGAACCGCTGCTTGAACACGGTCATCTCGCCGAAGCCGCCGCGGCTGCCACCGCTGCTGAAGAACACGGCGGGCGGCGTCTCGGTCTCGACGAAGACGGACGTGCACATTTTGATCCTGCCGCCGAGGCGCCGGCAGCTGTGCCCGAAGAACCAGTCCTCGGAGACGGAGAAGCCCGGGTGGTCGTGGAACGTCTTGATCAGGAACTTGCGGTCCCAGAGCGAGATGGCGCCGTGCGGGAACGTCGCGCTGCCCATCTTGCCGGCCAGGGCGCGCTGGAGGCCCGAGATCTTGTATTCCAGGTCCTGCGCCTGCTGGCAGTAGGTGCCCTTGGAGGACTCGGGCCCGACGCTCTTGATGGTGTAGCCGATGGAGCGCACCTTGTCCGTGAGGCGCTCCGACACGACGGGGAAGTTTGGGGGCAGCGCGCAGTCGTCGTCGATGAGCAGGACGTTCTTGAAGCCCTTGGCGGCGTAGCACCCCACAAACTGTGCGACGATCTTGGAGCCGACCGGACACCAGATGTGGTTGACGCCGTAAGGAATGCAGATCTCCTCGGTATTGTCGAGCGGTGTCTCGGAGTTGCCGTTCGCGATGACGAAGATGTGTGAGGCAGGGAACACCTTCAGCGCTGCTTCGAGGGTAGCGCCGACGAGGTTTGCGGATTTGTAGCAGGGGATGAGAAGGGCGGTTGTGGCGACACCAGGTATCGAGGTCCGGTCAAAATCATCCGGGCGGTCGACGACCGGGGGCTCCCTCTCGAAGAAGAGGAGAAGGGGAGCGAACGAGTAAAACGCCGCGATTGCGATGGTGATGGACCAGCCCCCCGCGACGACAAACTTGGTCGATATCAACCAATACATCCAGTACACTGCCCCCTTCCAGAGAGGCATGCCGATCAGGACAAAGTAGACAAAGCAGATTAATATCGTGTAGACGGTGCACTCAAACAGCACCTCGACCCATCGCTTCCGTTGGAGCTCGACACCCCTGGCCTTGGCCTTTTCATACACCTCAGCCATAGAACTCCGGCGTGCGCGACCGATGACGTTCCGAGCTGTTTCCTGTACTTTGTCTGGCACCACGGCATCTACGACCCTCCGTACCGTGTTATTACGCCTGGGCACATCCTGTGGACTGTGTGTCGACGAGTCCTCGTCTCCCCAGACCGACGATATAGCATCTGAGGAGCGGTCCTGGAGCGGGAACCTATGCTGAGGTATGGGCCTCGGGTGGAACTCAGGGAAGGCCTCTGTCTCTCTCCCGTGTGATATTCCGGCTTCGACGTCCTTATCCGCGGCCTTTCCCAGGTAGACAGATTGGTGGACGGAGCGTCGGTCGTGATTCGTCACCGGGTCACTGGTTTTCCTGGGCCTCCCTGATGCTTGGGTGTCCTGCCATGACGTCCTCTTGTCCGAAGGTGGCAAGAATGATCGTCGCCTGTACTCATCTAGGACCTGCTGGACTGGTCCATACGTGTCGTCATCTTGGTCCCGGGGCTGTTGATGGTGAGAGCCACTAGGCACGAAGCCATTATGTATGCGAGAGGGCTGTCTTCGGTGTCGGATATGGGGCGTGTTCGAGAATGACGGGAAGTCGTCCCCTCTCCTTGAGACAGACAACAGCCTCTGGGGGATGATCACATCCTTCTGCACCTTGACCGAGGCAGACCTCTTCATGCCTCCACTCATTGTGAATTAAACGATTGAACGCTGGTTATAACCAACAGGAAGGGGCTGACCAGCCGGTGGAAAGAATGAATGACTAAGGGTAGGAAAAGGAATGTGATAGAGCCAGAGGCTCTCCTTGACCGAAGGGATGGGTCAAGATGAGACAGGGAACTTGGAAGAAAACGAACGTCTATAGTCCAGGGGATCTACTCGCCCATAGTCGAAGGACTAGAATCGGACTGAAGAAAAAGAAAAGAGTGAGTCTCGCCTCACACACCCACGAGTATTACGCAAGAGGGACAGCCCATGTCATCGACCCAGTAGGATCTGTTTCTGTGGACGCCCTAGCGATCGACAGCATGGATTACTCGTAGCAACGGACTCACCAAGGGGGAGGAGGGGGGGGGCCGCTATCGTCTCTCTCCTCCCGCGTCCTCGTCCGATGCCCAGAAAAGACAGAGGAAAATATCTCTCCCAGGCTCATCAGGCCTTCCCACCACTAGGGGGACTCGTGTTTAGGCCTTGTGTCGCCCGAGTCAACCTCTTGTGAACCCAATCTTCTCAGCCTCATTGAGGACTGCGATGTGGGTATCTGCAGTAGCGTACGGGCCACAAGAGGCGACGGGGGGACTCGTGGCACGGTGGGGAGAAGGGGATCCACGGGCCATTGAGCCATGGGCCACGGTGCTGCAGTTGCCGTTGGTCATAGGAAATTTCGGACATGCCCCATCATGACGCTCCTTCGAGGCTGTCGCACCAAGTCAGCCTGCATTGGCGCCTCGTGAGAGGTAGCAGAGGGCAGCCAAGCTGAGCCTGCGTGCCGCGACTGGAGTGAGACGAGACGGCTTCAGCCCGAGAGTCCCGACGAGGGACGCTCCAGACCCAGTGTTAAGCCGACCGATCCTTTCGTATCCAGGGAAAAAGAGACAGATGGTAGGCACGCTGTGGGAGGCGGGAGAGCCGCGCAGCCGAGTAGCCGTTCAGCTGTTGGGCCTGGGAGTTTGATGATGAAGGTCGAGTCAGTCGGAACCTAAAAACGTTCTTTTTGGAATGAGGACGGGACCTTTCGCACTGCGGCCATGGGATTACTTAACTGTGACACCCCTCCATCCCCCCTTTCCCCAGCGACGCTTTCAACCCAACCCATCCATGTAAGCAAGGGAGTATACTTAGTTGCGGCCCGTGCCTTTGGTTTACACCATCTAGGTATTTGTCTTCAGATATCTGCCGTCTCGTCCCTCTCCCCTCAGACACGTGTGCGTCAGGATTGGATATAGATAGTCGATGTACCACATAGATCTCCATGGTCCGCACGAGCAGGTACTAGTGCAGATGTCGCAGGTATCGTCGTGGATGAAGACCCAAGGGGGGATTGGATATCCCTGATGGCTGTTCATCTGCCTGCATTCGCCCGTGCGGGCTCAGACGACTCACCACTCCCGCCTGGCAAGGCGGAGGAGACATTCGAGGACAATGACGAATTCTCGAGCTGGAGACAGACCTGTGCGCTAGTGCCTTCTGTGGCACAACGGTTCCCGTCATTCCCCAGTGCTCTGGTCGTTGGCCACACAGCACCCATCCATACGAGTGGGGTTCTCCAGTGCCAGGCAAGGGTGGAGGGGGAGGGGGGAATCCATGCACTAACAGAATTTTGAGATGAACCGCTTGCTTCTTTTTATATCTTCTCCGAGAGAAGCATGATCCCCCTTCAGGCGGACGACCAACGTGGTGTGAATTTGCAAACCACGTATGACGACTATATTGGGGCACAGTAACACTCCCACGCATTTTCGTAAGCACTGTTCAATCCCCGAGTTCGTGGTGGCAGTCACCGAACAAGTCCCAGACGTCGAATGAGAGGGAGAGGGTGGCATGGCAGCAGAGATTCTCCAATTTTTAGTCCTACGTTCTGCACTGTGGAGGCTGACAAGACAGGTAGCAGCACCTGGCCCAGCTGAAGGACTGCTCCTCCACACACGTGGGGAGACGACACCGCCGACTCGGTTCGGGAACTTCCTGGCTGCCTGTCATGCCCTGTGTCAGGGTCAGATCCACTTTCTCTCCCACCTCCCGGTCGTCGACCGGGCCTTTGAAACCTGGGACGAATCCGACAGCGGCGGGACCGCCAGAACGGGCTGCTCTATAATGATGCAAGAGTGTGTATGAATAAAATGCCACGTATTTCTTTGATCATTTACATTCATGACTGTTGTAAACATGGCCGAGGAAAGGATGAAGCCAACCCCATCCAACCCCCAGCAGCGGTCAACGCGACCTCGTGTTCGCTGTATCACACAATCACATTTGCTCTCGCTTGACCCCAGACCGACGACCAACGTTGCTTTTCGCCGTCTTCCACAGTTTTGTTAGTGCGTCTGGGCCGGCCCAATTGCATGGCCAAGGTAGCACCTAGCCCGAGCCTCGCCCGGCAAACTGGCTAGCAGGAGGCGACTCGTCGCTGTCGTCCTCCAGGTGGTAGTTACCTTGAATGCGTCTCTTGGCCTCCCACTTGTCCTGTTCTGTGATGTCCTTCTCGTCCTTCCGCATGTCAGGTGCCCACTGTGCCTCGTTGGGTGAGTGGCCCACAGACATGCCGACACGAATCTGCCTCCATGTTAGCTCGCAAAGAACTTGTGTATAGGACAGTCAACGACCTACCAAGGTCTCGAGGGCGCCATTCGAGTTGTCCACCAAATCATCGTCAAACACCATCTTGCCCTCTTCGAAGAGCAGTACAATGGTGCTGCCACCGAACTTGAAGTAGCCAAGCTCTTCGGCCCTATGCACGCGCTCGCCTTCTTGCCTGGTGATTACGGTGCTGCCAACCATCATGGCACCCACACAGATGACCATGACGCGGCCGTGTGTCTCGCTGTCGATTGGCACGATGACGCGGACGTTCTCACCATAAACATCCAGCGCGGAGCGGATGGCCATTGGGTTGACTGTGTAGTATTCACCTTCGATGAGCTTGGGCTTGCCCATGATACCGTCGACGGGAATGTGGAAGCGATGGTAGTCCTGTGGCGCAAGGCGGAAGATACCGAGTCCGCCCCCGTTTTCATAGCGCGCCGCATCTTCGGGGTATGCGTCACCAAGCAGTCTCTTGACCGAGAACTCGCGACCCTTGATCCACACACCGGTGGCAACGTCGACACGGTTGAAAACCACCGAACGGCAATCTGCAGGCGATACGATGATATGAGGGTTGTCGGGTGCAGAACATGGTCGGGCGCCTGGCTTGAGAGCTCGGTAGAAGAATTCGTTGAAGTTCTTGAAATCCTCCAGCGGAAGCAGGACTTCAGACATGTCGAGCTTGTGGAATTCAACGAAGCCCTCGATCTCGGCCTTGGACTGCGGATCGTCGTACTTCTTGCCCTGCTTGATGCTGAGGCTCTTGAGTAGTTTGCGGACTTATGGCAGGTTAGTAGGGAGACCTCGTGTGCAGCTTTTGCAAAAGAAACTTACTCCTCTTGTTCTCCATGTTGTTCGACTTCAGTCCCTTGTAGAGAAGCCGGATACCGAGTCTCACGTACACACTCATCTTCTCTTCACTTATCTGTCCTGTTATGCGATCCTGGACAAGAATGTTGGCAGAATTGGCACCAAGCTTGTAGCCTCCATATGAAATCTTGGTGATGACCTTGGAGTACCACTTCCTCTGCGCCTGGCTAGCGGTCACAAATCCAGCCATCACGATATTGTTGACTTGGCGCCAATCCTGGCTGGCGCAGGTGGCTATGTGGGTGATGATATCCGAATCAGTCCGCTTGTTCAAACGAGGCTGGTGGCAGATGGGGCATTCCCTAATCTCAACCACATGCTCTTCTCCGCGGTCATTAAGATCATCTCTCTCGGCCAAGACTTCGCCTTCTTCGCCTGGAGTGGAAAATTTCGGAACAGTGATGGTAGACACGGATGTCTGACTGCCAGGTGCCGTCTCAGGACCAGGAGCTACCTCACTAGGAGCTGGCTCCTTTCCAGAAGAGTGCCCTTTTGCGAAATCCGGCAATCTATCCTTGAGGCGATCAGTCATTGTTGGCTTCGGTTTGGACAGAAGCTGATCTTCCAAACAGATAACGGCCTCGTCGGTGGTCAGATCGCTTTCACCGCTGTTAGCGGCATGTGGAAAGCGCTTAAAGAAGCTGTCAATGGTAGAATCTCGCAGTGTCGAGCCGAGGGTGTCCAACATGGTTGTCAATTCAACCTTGCTGATGCTCCCGTTCTCGTCCGTATCATACTGCTTGAGCATAGATCTCCAAAATTGCTGCCGCAAGGCTGGATAGGGCATGTATTTGGCCCTCAGAGTAAGCACTGGATTGTGCTTCGCCTCCCACTTCTCCAGATTCTTCATCTTCAAGGGCACGTCGAACAGTACAAAGTCAGGATCTTCGCCATCTGCAGCCGTCTCTACCGCGGGGCCGGCAGCGGTCTGGTCGACAGGCGCCAAGAGTCCAGGGTTAGAAAGCTGCGTTGTTTCCACTGCGCCGTCGCCCGGGACAGAAGGGACCTGGGACATTTGGGACGGGTTTTTGCTTAGAGCTGGCCGGGAAGACTTCGCAAGGCTCTGCTGAGAGTTCGACCGTGACATGCCTAGCCTCTTGAAACGAGACTTCTGTGAGGAGCTGTCCGGCTGCACATACTCTGGTGGCTCTCTGAGCCTGTAAAGACCAGTTTCTGGATCAGCAGTAGGGGCCGTCTCCATGAGTTCCTTGAGAGGGAGCGACGTGGATGCAATGAAGTCATTGCCCGTATAGCGATCCCGGTCGATGACGGTGAAAGCGAAAGAGTAGGTTTGCTCATGGGCGAGTACGTTGAATATCATCTTCTCGTTGAAGACTGGGTTTAAGTTGTGTCGCACAACCTTGGTCCGGTATGTCTTCTTGCCCAGAGACGCGACCACGAAAGGATCCATGTCGAAACCGGTCTTCGTAAAGTTCGATTCCGGGGGAAGGTCGGTAATCTTGACAACCTCCAGGAATATGATGCCGACAACGTCGCTGCGGTCTCCATTGGTGAACTCATAGGGGTTGTCGCGCTTCTTGCGCTTCAAGCCCTTGATTCGGAGCCGCCGTTTGCGCTTCTCGACACTCTCGGGCTTCGATGGGTCTTCCTCTTCAGGTGTTTCGTCATCGTAAATGTCATAATCAGCGTCATCGTCGTCGCTAACATCTTCTGTTGGCCGTCGGCTGATGGGTGGAGACGGAGAGGTGCTCGGCTTAGTGGGAGCCAAAACCGGTGTGCGGGTGGGCGTTGGGTTCTTAGACATGGGGTCGGCCTCAGGAACCGTGCTGGTAAGAGACGTGAACTTGGCAGTAATTTCGGCGTCGGTAGCATTTGGGTTCGAAGCATCATAAAGAGTGAATTGCAACAAAACCTCGCCGGAGACTTTGGTAGCCTTCTTGCCCGTCCTCTTGTTCTTCAGAGGAAACCATTTCGGCTCCTGCTCGTAGTGGCCGTCGGCGAAGATCTCCTCAAGAGCGAGATCAAACTCGCCCAGATAGTCCTTTCCAAATCTGTCCTTGTCCCAGCAGATGATATCGAGGAGCAGGTGTCGTGTCTCGTTCACGTAGAACTCGCATTGTTCGTTCCAGTGCGGGTTAAGCGTCTTAGACACAGAGTGGGTTTGGTGCCTGTTCTCACCGAGGGTCAAGACAAGGTACTGCGGGCAAAGGTCAGTCGACTTCCTCAACTCTGTCGTCCAGGGAGAAGAGGATGGGGGCTTACTGGATCAGAGGTACCACTTCGATCCGCTGCGGCGAGATTTCGTGCCTACCATGCGCGGGTTAGACGTGTCCAACGTGAAAGTGGCAGGAGTGAGCCTGAGTTTCAAGCACGAGCGTTGTTTACCTTCAGAATCACAGTGTTAAGCATCAAGCCCGTCTCCCTACGTCCCTCGGGACTTGCTGAATCTCCTTTGCTCCTCATTGGGCTGGCGTTACGACTACTTGCGGTTGAGCCGGCGTTTAAGCGTGATGATGATTTCAGACGTTGTGGTATGATGCTTCTGACCATATTCAACACTCGCAATATTCGGCGAAACGGCTGCGTTCGAGGAAGATGGAATGGGGGTTCCGTGGTCTCTCGAGGGTGTAGTGGATAGTAATTGGGTGATGTCCTCGTCGGTAGTGGCGTGCAGGGATAGCTCCAGGGAGAGCCGGTCTTGACGTCAAAGGTGGGGGAAACTTCGGGTTTGCGGTATTATTCTCGAAGCCGACGGTGAGGAGGTGTGAGAGGTGATACTCTGAGAGTCTTGATCCGTATGGGATACCTGTGGGGACGAGGTCGAATCTTGAATTCTACAGCATATCTGATGCCATCAGCGACGAGTGAAGGCCATGACATGGTGGTCGCGAGGCGGCCCAGGGGGAGGGTTTGACGCGGGCCCTGCTTACCTGATGGATTCCAATTGCGTGTCTTCAACAGCTGGTAGCACAGACCAAAGAAGCAGTGGAGCAATAAATTGGGCAATTTCAAGACATCTATCTGACCAGTTTTAGGCAAAGACAGAGCGAGATGGGACGGACTGGGTCGGGGCTGGGACCAGGTCTGTGGCTGCGTGGTGCATCTGCGATGTCCGCGTGTGCATCCGCAGCTGCGTCAGATCTGGCTGCCGCTGACTCCGACCATCAAGGCGTGTAGGGCTTCGGATGTTTCAATTCGCCTCAAGGCCTCGCCATGGCAGTGCGAGAAGGAAGGAGGGTGCAGGAGAGGAGGGTGGATTCTGCGGATGACGGAGAGGAACGCACGGGGCGGGAGGAGTGGGTTTGGAGGACGAGAGGCTGACGTCGCCAGAGAGAAGGAGGTGGCTTCAGGCCCAGAAACCAGAGCTGAGGGACGAACGGGACGGTCTATGCCAAGACCAAGGAGCAACAACGTCACACCTGCCGTTTGTGCTCTACGTGGTAGCCCGTACCTACAGCACAGCACAGTACCTACATAAGGTTGCCAGGGTAGACGGAGCTAACGGGGCAGCTTGGCCCTCGCGCCGGCCAGTGTCTTGTGCTCCTGGCTGTCGGGCTGTCTCTCTGGTAGCCTGTACCCCCCTTTTGGAGATGGCTGTTAGTGTCAGCCAGATTACGGGCCACCTGAACGGTGCTCAATCCTGCCGAGGTACATGAAACCCGCTGCTTCCACTCTATTTGTGGCCCACCTGGGGCGATCGATGCCAGATCTTCGACAAGGAGTACTAACAGGGACTAGTCAGGGGACGGTATCGCTACACCGACGGACGCCCGGCGCGTTGGTTTGTCTGCATTTGCACTTGCACCACACACGGTAGGAAGGAGCCAGCAGACAGACCAGGCAGTTTGCACAGGGCTCAGCCACCTCGATGAAGGTTGCCCTTCGTCACCAAGACAAGCAAGACGTACTGCACGGAACATGATTCGCTTCGTGGTGTCGTTGGTCGGTAGTGTCTGTCCCCAACGATTGATAAGCGTAGACCACGCGCTGAAATCACGATGGGGACGGGCAATTTGGTGAGGAATGGGGGGTGGGGATGGGGATTCCAATGTGTCCTGGCCCTGTTCCTACAGCACAGTCAGTCAGTCAGTCTAGAACAGACCAGTCCGACTGATTGCGTGCATTGAGTTACACCAGGCGTTACCCCGGAGTCGCAGTCACAGCAACAAGCTTCCAACTATCAGATAATCGGAAGCCTAATAAAGTTGTTCTGTCACAAACTACCCCTCCATCTGCCTTGCTGGCCGACATGAAGGACTCCTCTCCGTTCCACCCGCCCCTCCCCCTTCCTCGAGTCGCCAAGATGCAGAGGACAGCTGCCCCATTGTGGCTGATGACACGCTACTGTGTGTTAACATAGTAATATCCCCTCACTGCCCCAGACAGTGCCGTATGTGTCGGTATTGGCATTTCAAGGGCAGCTCCGAGAGCCCATGGATACGGTGTGCCGAGTTTCCCTGGGGCAGAAGCTTCACATGTTCAGCCCTGTCCCCTCGGTTCCGATTGAGTTTGGCAACAGCTCGTGAACCATGAGCTGCCCCCGGGACCTAGAATTTCGCACTCCCTTGCAAGACTGAGGTCTCGCTCTGACCCTTTTGGAATAGTGCACTCACCAAAAGATACAACACATCTTCTTGATTTTCAGGAATATAAAGAGTACCGGGTTGGGCCTCAAGTGGTGCTCGGCGGTGCCTACCGGCACCGTCCGTCCTCGCCCCATCCGGCCCTTTCTTAATTCAATTGCCAGCCAGGAAATGGAGAAGTTTTGTGTTTTGGATAGAAAATGTACTTTGGAGATATCGTGAGAAAAGTGGAGCCGCTAAACCAAGAGGGTCAGAGCGAGACCTCCAGTCTTGCAAGGGAGTGCGAAATTCTAGGTCCCGAGCTGCCTCAGGTACTGCCAAGCGCCCAGAATGGAGCTGTCAGGCCGCTCCCGTCTTGCCACCCACTCCGTCCGTGCAGCAGCCACGGCGCCTTGGGAGCAGTCGTCCTCGGCAGCAAAGTCCCGAGCCGGCGAGCCATCGAGCTTGCCTACCACACCACCCTCACGCCGTCAGCTGGCGATTCTGCCGCCCAACAGCGACGGTGCCCAGCATCCCAACGCCAACCCTGGGTGCAGTCTTGTATCACTCCCACTCGGCCACCCTGCAGAGAAATGTGCAACCCGTCCTGTCTAATACCGCTGTCTTGGATTCGAGACAGCTGATTCAATGCTGTGTCGGGCTCACCTTGCTTCTCCGACGCAGCAAATATGCCACTCCGATCCCTGCCCCCTCTAGCCACGCCTGACCTCGGCGCCACCCCCTGAGTTCAATGACGATGAGAGCATTGCATAAGGTTTGTAACTGTGGTTTGTCACTATTTCTTCTACTATTGTGGTCGTGACGTGGTGCAGGGTGTCGACGGACTCTCAAAGACGTAGGTATTCCTTGTAGTGAGTCAAGCTCGGTGGGGACAGTTCCATCTCCCACCTCCTCGATATGTGGTGCGCCAACTCAAGCAGGCAGTGATTTGTGCCTCTGCATCAGCCCGTGTCCGACCAAAATGATGCAGTCTGAGCAGCCCGGATTCTGAACAATCACATTTTGCGTTGGAAAGCTCGTCTTGTGTAAGTCAGGGTCCGCAAGACCATGGTGGCGAGTGCCTATGGACACTCTCACACATCATGTATGCCATGCATATTCAGGCAGTCAGAGCCCACTCGGTGTGCAACGGCAGTGGAGACACGTGCATCAAAAGACACTCTACCTGCATATGTGGCATTCTGAGCTGTGGGGGTTCGTGGATCTTGTTTGGATATCAGAATGCTCGTTATAATTATCGCAGTTTCAAGGCCAACAGCGAGCTTGACCGAGGTGAACTATGCAGCACCCAGAATCTCGAGCTCTTCAGTGATCAATGCCAGAAGGAAATGTTCCACCACAGTTCTGCCCGTCACTCCCTAAAATGATTAATTAGATTCCGAAATAATAGGAGGAAAGGGTCACTTGATGAAAAGAACCCCATCAGAGCATCGGAAAGGCCGACCCATGAAATAGTAGTGGCGCCGAAAGGCATACTCGTGAATATAATCCCGCACCAGCTCGCAACATTTCTGATCAGTCATGTGATGCCTCTTGCTAAGCTTGGATCAGTGCGTGGGACAGTTCAAGCCCATGGCTCGAGTTTCGTTTGTTGCTATATCTCAACAGAGCATGATTGATATCAATCAGAAACCTCGGGTGATGCTGCCTGTGGTGGCATTTGTTTGTGGGTCACTTCTTAAATCCAATATACTATTCAGTGCCTAAGCTATTTGTACGAGCAGAGCCAGCTGTAGCCGTCTGCTTTCCTCTAGGCATTGTTGAGAGCCCAATGTTCGCTCCATAGTTGATGAGGTATAAGTATAGTGTGCATATTTCTCCGAAGAGGCTGTCTGATTAATAAATGAAACAATGTTCTCTTCTTTCCCCCACATCTAGCCCGTTCTCTCGGGAATGTCAATCTTGGTTTGCCAGCAGAGGTTGGATGTACCAGTAGAGTAGTATCTCAGTGGGTGGCATGATTTGATGGGCGTTGGGTGCAATTGTGCTCTGCTGTAGCCTCACTGATAGTCACAAATCTGGACTGAGGGTGCAGTATATATAGAAATCGAACTACTCTGAAGGAGCAATATATTTCCCGCTTATGACAAAACTCTTTTGCCTACTTCTCGGTTGGGGTCGGGTGTTCCCAGACCACATCATGTGCATAGGGCATCCAACACCCAGACTCATTAAGCTTGGCTTACAAACAATTGTGAATGTTGGTAAACACAGGTCTTCTACGAAAAGAAACGTCGGACGATCAATGAAGGAAACTCTATTATTATTCTCGTTCCAGATTTTGATCTAGTACTTACAAACCTGTCTACCTGCACAGGACAGGAGATCTCGAGACCTAATTGAAGCAAATAAATAAGGGCTAGCAATGCAATGTGGTTGTGATCTAACGTTTGTGTGATATGTTTGTATCATATCGAACAGTTGGATTGGATTCTAGATTTGATAAAAGCTGGTGTGTCAGTGACGCCGGCCGTACGTACTCGGAACCATGTCTAGTACTATATGGCCCAGTGGAGCAAGCTCAAATCAATTCTGTACTTATTCCAGTTATTCTTAACTCTCATAAGCAGTGGGCACCGATAGCAGGAGGGACCGCTGTTCGGTATGTGCCCTATCGTATAGAAGGCTCTAGAAGCTTATTTGTATTGACGTATTCTTCATTATTCGCCACAGATTCATCCTAAAAATCTTCTTCACGGCCCACCTAGCCTTATTAGACTGTACCCTTCATCATGTATCAAGGACAATAAGATTGCAATCGCTCTGGTTTGCCTTACTAGGCTCGGCTTGAGTTCCGGCCCCGAGAGGGATCTACACAGGCTATGGATATGCACATGCAGAGTGACTATTGTCCCTGTAGCAGCTCCCATATCATTGAGTCCAGCTTATCAACTTGATACTCTGGTCTACTTCAAGCGCCCTCTAATATTGAGGGAAATACATAGATACCACTTCCATTCCAAACTTCTAAGAAAGTTTGTATTTTGCCTACCTTGGTTCTTTCAATGCTGACAGGACGGTGAGATCAATTCGAATGTACTGATAAAACCGTTGTGCATTCCAAAATGGATCTGCAAAGTTTATGAAGATCGCCATCACATGGCTTGTTCAAGAAACGAGGTCCACGGGCCATGTTGGAAAAGCAGCCAAGCTTGGGTTCCACAGGGGGTTCAATCGATTGCGTTTATTACAAATCTAGAGCATGCTAACTCGTGATTCGTGTGATAATTGACATGCGGATGCCCGGTTGATCCGGATAAATTGGGTTCAAGTATCCACAATGCTGAACGTCCAATTCTTGCCGGATTTTATTATGAGGTTCGAGATACGTAAAACTGATCTCTGAGTGACTCTATTCTCTTTGACCAATTTCGTGATACAGAGATGTGAAAACGTCCAAGAGACCAAGGGCCGAAGAGCACCTTTCCATCCTGGGTGTACTATCCTGTAGATCCTGCAGGGTAACGCTTGAGCATGTTCGATCTTTATAATAAAGTTGGAATCCACCAATGACTAGCATGACGCCAACTAGATCTCATCAAGCCTTGACCGCAAGAGGCAAACCTGCTTCCTATCCAATGCACAAGTCAAAGTTTCAGTTCATGGAATAGGGGATGGCACGTGGGCGCCCCAGTTTTTGTCCCGAGGGGACGGTCCGCCCCAGGGTCCAAATCGAGACCCAGAAATTACTGATCACAGCTAGCAACAGGAGATTTGCGAACCTCCATGCTGATCAACCGGTCCCTAAGCGATTGGCTGGAATCAACCACCGCGCCCCCGGCCCTGCGAGGATCAGGGGCTAATTCCGAGCGTGCAGAAATGAATCCTTCGCTCTCTGTTTCTTTTCTGCAACTAGATGCTGCGGTAACATTCCCCTGCCTGTCACCACTACTCATGCGCCCAAACCCAGTCAGAGTCTATTATAGGGCCCCCCCGAGTATCGGTCAGATCGATCAATCATGGCGAACAAGATGTCCATGGTCAAAATAGCCGTCCTCGGCGAGGGCGGCGTTGGCAAGACCTCCCTGACCATCCAAGTAAGTCCCCGGTCGCGCGAGCTCCCTCCAAGCGTAGGCCACCTTGCTCATCGATCTAGATGTCGCACCAACATTTCGTTGAGGAGTACGACCCCACACTAGAGGACTCGTACAGGAGACAGTGCGTCGTCGATGACGAAGCATGCCTGTTGGAGATCCTCGACACGGCCGGGCAGGAAGAGTTCACCGCGCTGCGGGAACAATGGATACGCGACAGCGAGCTCTTCCTCATCGTCTACAGCGTCACGTATCGCCCCAGTTTCGAAGCCGTGCAGAAGGTGTTCGAGCAAGTCTTGAGCACGAAGGAGAGGTACTCCGCGCCGGGTGGCTTCGACGCCAGCCTCATCGTGCTGGTCGGGAACAAGTCAGATCTGGACCACAAGAGGACCGTGGGCATCAGCGAAGGGAGGATGCTGGCCAAGAAGCTGGGCTGCGGCTTCATCGAGACCAGTGCGAAGACCCGGACCAACGTCGAAGAGGCCTTCTACAAGGTCATACGCGCCGACCGCAAGCGCAAACGAGACATAAGGGAGCGCGAAGACAGCCGCCACAAGTCCGACTTGGCAGACCTGGGTATCGACCCGCCCAAAACGAAGAAGAGCTTTTTCAAGAGGATTTTAAATCGCAGTTGAGAGTCGTCATCAAAAACCAACATCGAAGGCGTTTGGGTTATAGATACTTGTGTGTGTCTGGTGGTAATATTCTTGGAATTCGGGAGGGAATCTGGCTGGCGGTCCCCATGGCTCTCAATAATTCCGGTCTGTCAATTCTTTGTTGAAGAAGACAAGGGACAGACTACTTGTACTTAATTAAATCTTCTCTGAGGGTTATACTAGCGGCGACAGAGATTTGGGCACATCTCCATACCCCTGCCCTCGTCACCAGGCCTGTATAAACATGTAATGCTGGACCGAAGTGGCGCTCCTCACAGCTGTATTGGGGACGCTGCTTTGCAGGGGCTATTTATAGTGATAGCTAGGGGATATATGCCCATGCACAATATATTGGCACCCTGAACAAGACCAGTCGCTATTTGACGCGCTGTGCCGGTATAGTCATCCGTGTTCGCGGCGCTAGATCCATTGTGGTCAACGCGGAGTTTGAGGTCCGGCTCGCCGTCTTCTGTGTGACGTAGGATGCAGGTTGCTCCTCTCGCAGACGGAACCTTCTTTAGGCTGTTATTAAGGCTGATTTGCGCATCACCTGGACACTTGATTGTGTTGTCTTCGGAGAAACCGTGGACCATAAATGAGCGTGCACGAGCTTGAATCTGGGAAAACCAAAAAAGTTCGCGGCATCCAACCCACACCTCAAAACGCCAAGCCGACATGTCGGGGAAGAAGAACATCGTCATCACGGGGGCCGCTCGGGGAATCGGACGTGCAACTGCTCGGCACCTGGCGCTTTTGGGCCACAGGCTGTTCCTGATTGACATTGACGTCGAGGAGCTCTCATACACGGCGAACACGCATATCCCAGGAGCATTGACCGGCCAGGTCAACGGCACGAAGGCCCCGGTTGGTGTCGGCCACGGCGCTTGCGACTTGCGAGACCCCTCAGCCATCAAGTCAACAATCAAGGCCGCGGCTGACTACTTTGGTGGACAAATTGATGTTCTGGTCAACAATGCCGGCATAGCGAGGGCCCAGTTCAGCCAGGGGCGCAGCATGGCAGACCCCTCGGTTCTTGACGAATGGCAGGCTTACATGGAGACCAACCTCACTGCGCCCTTTCTCGTCAGTCAGGCCTGTATACCGTACATGACAATCGAAGACGACGGGCGGAAGGAGCACGTGGATTCCGTCATCAGGCCAGAGGCTGCTCATGCAGCTGCAGACCAACTCACGGAAAACCAACGGAGCGGCTTCTCGGGCCGTGCCAAGCAAGGCCCCAGTATCATCAACATCGCCTCGTTCCGTGCTCGTCAGTCAGAACCCAACTGCGAAGGATATGCAGCGTCAAAGGGCGGAATCCTTGGCCTCACACAAGCCATGTCTATCTCAGGTGCCCAGTGGGGTATCAGGGTCAATGCCATTCTCCCTGGTTACATTTACGTTGAGCATGAAAACAAGAAAGCGGATGAAATCGACGGCTCCCAGTGGTGGGCAAAGGGAGTCCCCGCCGAGCGGCATCGAAAGCACCCAACAGGTCGCATTGGCTATGGTGAGGACGTCGCGGAGACCATCGAGTGGCTCATGGGCGCTGGTTTTGTGACGGGACAGGAGATTGTCGTTGATGGAGGCATGAGCAAGATCAAGCACGTGGATGCTTGACTGGGCAGTGTCATCTTCCGCGGGCATCATGAGCGCCCTCCCTGGCTTCCTAACTATGACATTTCAACCTTACTATATTCCAATTTGCCTAATTGTGAGGTGTCACGATTCAGTGACCTCTGTGACTGACCAAAAGCCAGAACAGGCGCTTTGTGTATACCTCTGTTGGTACCTAGTGAGTTCATGCCACAGCCCTGGTGTTAGCTTCGGTATTGCCTCAAGGTACTGTACTACCTGTCGCTGCTTTCAACGGATTGCACAGTATTCTTCGCTCAGCCGGTGTGAGAAATGTCATATCAGAGCGCATCTCATGCCTATCTCCCAAGGATCTTTCATCTAGGTTGCTAGAGACCCACGTAATGTAATCCGGACAACACTGTTGGTGATTGCACAAAATACGATGAATATGTAAGTTCCCAAGAATAATGAGACAATGTCTGAGAAATATTCAAAATACTCAGAGTGACATGGAAGGGTTAAGAGATCTGCAAGATCTACAACATAGCTCAACATAGCTCGCCACAAGCCCGGGAAGGGGGCGGGCCGGATCGCAGCGGTGAAGAGTATGACAGGCAAAGAAACGCAGATCTTGCCACTAATTGAAATAAAGTGTGCAACTTTGACCCTAGCTTGAATTGGTAGACGAAGCGTTCCTAGCTGGTGAAGGAATTAGCATGGAACCTTGGAAGCAGACCACCGAAAGAGTTGCCTACCCTTCCTTGGGGCAGCCTCAGTGAAGCCATGATAAATTGATGGCGAAGAAGACAAAATATGAGGCACCATAACGGAAACACAGGCTTGATTGCTCGGATGAGACGCTGGACTACAGCAGAAGAGACTGCACTGCCAAAGCCAGCTCCCCTGGCCCCTCAGACCATAGTGAAGCGTGCTTCCTGAGAAAGTACGCTTGCCATCCTGGCGAGAACTGATGGCATGGAAACGATGCTCAGCTAGAAGCCAATATGCGCAGATTCATTGTGAGAATCTGCTGGTATCCAGTGGAGGATCTTGCCACCAGACTCCCAAGTATCAAGCAGCCGGCGCCCAAGGGGGGTAGCCTGCGCAGGTCAAAGCCCCAGATGCTGAGGTAAAATGTCTTGCTCTCGATCTTCTCGGCCGTCCTGTTTTCGTGAAGCAATACCATCACGCACATCACACATCAATTACGGGAGTAAGATATATTATTTCTCATTTGTTGTGGTTGAGAGGAGAGTTCCAGGTAAAGTACACTGACACGACGGCTAGATCCTAGAGAAGAAGGATTTCAGTTGTATCTCCATCCATCGTCAGGCATCCATCAAATCATCTACTGATGGCTTCTTGCCCTCGTGACGCCACACGCTACCTAGATATAGTACATTTTATTCCTCACTCGGGGGTGAGGGGTGATCAACTCCTGAAGCCGAGACTGTCGATGATCATCATCCAGCTCGTCCAGTTCACTCATCATGGAAGCGGTATCGGAATGCGAGGACGGGTCGAACAAGTTGCTCAGGTAGCGCCGAGCACGGTCGCAGACAAGGTCTGCGTAGTAAGCCGGAGTGCAGTACGAAACAGCCCTTGTGCATCGCCCAAAGACGTAATGCAGGCTTTGTGTCACATCTTCGAGCGTGTCTGCGACGTTGTAACCTTGTACACGTGGAGCGGCGCGGAAGATTTCGTCGTGAACTACGACATAGTGAGCGGGCCTAGCATGTCCCTGAATGGCAGAGTGGGCCTCTATGTTCCCATGTTAGTACTTTGAAGCAAAATAATACACTATAACGAGAAATAAAGTGCAGACTTACGAATCCAGAAGTCCCACTGGTGGGCCTCGGTGATTCCACGGTCGGTGACAGTGCCAGCGAGACAGTTGCCATTGCCGTCAGCCTTGTCCCCTGTCATCGGCCCAAAACGTGTGTGATGGCGTTTGGTCACTACGACGATGGTGATTTGAGGGCGCTCCTGTCCTGCAAGATCATACATCTCCTGGCAGGCCTGTCGGAGAAGCGGCAGTTCATAGTCTTTGACCGTTTGGTGCTGGCCTTCGGATACGCCATCGCGGTAGACGAGTATGTGCTTGGGAAACATGGTGTGTCTTCCTTCAGTCTTCCAGAGGTTCAAATGACGCTTCAACATGTCTTTGAGACTATCGATCATCTCTTGACGTCTTCTTCTCTGAACAGACGATGTGGCTGGCCATTGAGCAAGGTTCGGATTGATGCTGGCGACCATAGCAGCAATGCTGGGCGCCTGATTGCTTGAATTTGGATCTGGGTGTGTCACGTCGATACCCACAATCATGGTATCCCCTCGGGAGACAAAATGAAGATGCGATGGCTGTACGAGCTGATTGTCGCCTCCGCCCTTGAGGTTGAACTTGAGCGCCACGTTGCCGAAGTACTGTGGTCGGCCGTGAGACTCCACGAGTTTGTTTCCAACGGAACATATGTTGACAAGTCCAATCTTGACGTCGCAGATATGCTTGATCCGATTGTAGAGGGCGGTATGCCTGACTGGTAGGATGATATAAAGCAAGCCGAGTTTCTCCGAAGCCAATGTGAGCATCTTTTCTAATCTGGCGTCTTCCACTTGGCTCAGTTGAAGTCGATGGTCTCCCGGACTGGCATTGCCAATGTTGATACCTGCTCCTCGCAGTGATCCCCGGAAGGATTCCAATGCGGCTTGGAGAGGTGTCGGGGTCTGGAATGTTGTGGGATATCCGGTCATGGTGAGATACAGCCAGCCCCATGTGCCCGCGGGGATCGTCGCAGGTCGACTCATTGCTAGGCCTCGAATGTTCCAGGCAGCGGACGAACTCACTGTAACGAGCTTTTTGTTGCCATACGCGACTTGGGGCTTCGACAGAATACGGGCTTGGATAATCGTAAAGTTCGGGTTAACTTCCACATGGAAAGAATCCTATGTTGAGTAAAGTTGATTAGCAAACAAAATGCTTTCACTTTTAACTCGCGAAGGCTTACCAGCAAAGGGTTGTCTCGCGACATTCCAACCATCGAAAGCCCCTCTTGAGCAATAGACAAGGCATTTTGAGCTGGGGCAGGCCTTCGAATAGCATAACTGATCATTCTGCTGGTTTGCTCTGCGTCGAGCTTGACACCAGCCTTCTGACCAACCAAGACTTCGCAAACCTGTGCCGGGAGGTACACAGGATTAGCCCTCGAGCCGACATTGACCACCGGCAGCCTCTCGTTGTCTAGCCGAACGCCGTAGGCTTGGTTTGGAAAAATTAGTCACACTAAACTGCTCCTGCAAAGGGGTTATATCTTACATCTGTAGAAGAACTCAGATACGCTCACATATCGGTTCCGATCCTGGAGCCAGAACAACACTTGATTTGGACAGGCTCCAAATTCCGGTACTCTGGGTCGTTGTTGATTCGGCCCTTGTCCATCGCTGGGAGAGGCGAGCGCTAGGATTGTTCTGATGCGCGGCGTCCCCGTGTGGGAGGTCTTCACTCGGACTCCTTTGAGGAACTGCTCTAGTCTGTACTTATCCTGCAACCCATGTGCTGCCATGAGAGCAGTCAAGGGACCGGGCCGATAGAACGCACTGCAACAGACATTCACGTTCACTAAGATGCGGCCTGTGGCAGCCCGAACGCTCGAGAAGAAACCCCGGATGGCCATCAGGCCACTGCCCAGATCTCTGCCTGGTACATCGTTCGGGAAAGTT
The DNA here is from genome assembly GCA_039880775.1 of Diaporthe vaccinii. Lineage (NCBI taxonomy): Eukaryota > Fungi > Ascomycota > Sordariomycetes > Diaporthales > Diaporthaceae > Diaporthe > Diaporthe vaccinii. Next base: position 1,053,535 of record JBCEDN010000007.1, on the reverse strand, counting down.
TTGTTTCCGAAGGTAACCAGATTGCTGTGAGACTTGGCATAGTGGTTCAAGAAAATGTTGAATGCCTGGATTAGACTATCCTTTTCGTCGAAGGCGGTAGACATGCTTGTTGTTTTCAGGTATTCGAGGAGACGTCGAACCGGCAGCGTTCTTGTGTGCTGCAGCCTCAAAAGATACGGTGTCGCCCGCGGTCCGGGCTCAGTCTCGAGCTCAGATCGATATTCGACATGGCATGCAGTAAATTCGTTCTCAAGAAGGGCACGTGAAAATAGCGTCGACTTGAAGTCGCTGCAGATAGTGTGGGAGCGGGCGACAGACTCAGGCCGCTGTAGAAACAGCTCGATGATGCGGGTTCGCTTCCTACCCACGGCTTGCGGCTGTATGTCGATGTTGTACAGGTGCAATACAAGCCTGGGATCCACCAAAAGTTGGAAGTAGTTGGCCCATACGGTGACCTTTTCGCCCTTCGTTCCAAACCCTGGTCGGCTAGGGAAACGTTCTGGCGCCAGAGACAGGCCGCCGACATTCGGTGACTTCTCGTACTCATCTTCCAGACGCCGGACGTTGCCATCGATGATCAGCTCTCCAGGATGTCTGATTACGACGACCACGGTCAGTTACGATGATTCTTTCAAGCGATATAAGGGGTCTCATACATGTACAGCGGGCCGTGCACTCTTCCTACAGGAGGTGGTCCCTGAGCACCCCTCTGTGATCCCGGGGCGCTGCTTCGAAGTTGTCCACTTGCATGAGATCTTTGGGACCCGCCGACGCCTCTGTGAGATTCTCCGCCTCCTCTGCCGGATCCCACGCCACTTCTCTGCGACATGTTGTGTGAGGGGTCCTGAGTTCGTGATTCTTATCGCTGATGTTTTGCAATATTTCTTAAGGGTTAATCTTTTGACCGTGGCCGTTAATGCGGAGTGGAGGGGTATCTGATGGATGAAGAGAAGTGTGTGATGTGTTGGGAAGTGAGTTGGATCGGGTGCCGGAAGGGACCTCAAAGTTTTCGGCAAGTTGCGTGGTCAATCGCACAAGGAAAGATGCTTTCTGACTCCTTCGGCACTCGGGTTTTGGTGTTGTTCGCGGAAGTAACCACCAATAAAGTTCGAAAGGGATAGGGAAGGGACACAGGAAGGTGCGTGAAGAGTTGGGAAAGTGGTATCAGGCTGAAGGACACAGGAGCAGATGAAATGCTGAACTGAGTGACTCACGTTGTAAGTATCAAGACTGAGTACCCGGACACGGCGCAACCTCTTTGGCGAAATGGTATTGAAGCACAGTTGGCTGCGACTGCCGAATTCGAAGGCCAGTGGCTCCGGCAAACACGTGATGGTGCTCGGAGAACCTGAGATGTTAAAAGAGCAAGTGCGCCGTCGAGTGGAATGAGACAGAGTACTTAGTATCCGAGTTGGATGATGAGATAGGCTTGTCTTTTGGGTGGCAATGCGGTAGGGGAAGGAGGAGGGAAGTTGATCCGGGGCAGTTGATGAAATTGTCTGGAGAAGGCAAGAAAAGAGTAGCTGAGGGATGTGAGTTGGGGAAGGAAGGCCTTCTGATGGATCGAGGGAAAGTAAGTGGTCTCGTTTTTAATCTGTATACATATGCCTCTTAAGCAGTATGCATCAGTCCCTTCATACAGTGATAAACGCTTAAATACCTAGCGTTGAAAAAAAAACATAATGCCGATAACAGTAGGTTTCGAATATAATTATAGCTTGCGGCTAAGCAAATAGTGACAGCCTTATGATAGCCGCATAGACAAGGCTAGCGAGAATCGCTTCTAACGGCACCATAGACTAGAACCGTCGACACAAGTAGCCGAAGACTAATAGTCGGGCAAATAATCATACGGCGAAGACTAGAATAGTCTCTATAAAATATAACAATCCCATAAATACAGTCCCAGTCGAAAACTTAATCTCTTTCCACCCACATCGACACACATCACACTCTCAAGAAGGCCCTCACCAAGTAAGCTACCACCACAGCTAACATTCAACCCCAAAGCTAACTTCAATAGAAGTCAAAATAACAGATGATTTTCTCAATAATTATCTACAACCATTCTATAAAGCCATCGCAAAACTCTCCAAGAAGAGCAAATACAATATTTATAATAGAATAAACAATACGAAGAAGCACAATAATATCATACTCCTTTAGGTTTACTTTTCAGTTATTAGCAATCAGAAAAAGGTTCAAAGAATTGAAAAGCAGTTGAGAAGCAAGGGCAGGAAGGAGAATTTCGGGGTTTATCCGCGAAAGGGCAATAAGCAAATGTACCAAGCCGTCGAAGACTTTATGCACGAGCTGAGGGCTGAAGGACAGTCGGAAAGCCAAGCAGACAGCAGTCAGACCAATGAACAGTTGATTTGAAAAACACAGTGTGGCCGAAGCCCGAGGGAAAGTAAAAGTGGCCGTAAGCAGTAAGAGGTTGCTTGCCCAGCCGTGTCACCGTAGAAAACCGGGACTGAAAAACAAGGTTGTAAAAGAATGAAAAGTTGCAAGGCAGGAGTAGTCTGTGTCAGGATACGGGAAAGGCTGACGGCCCTTTTGAATGTGGCTGCACTTCAACTGTCAAGTTCAAATCGTGCTCCTTACGTGCCTAGAAGGGGCCACTAGGTGGGTGCCTAGGTAGGCAGTCAGGAAAATTCATAAGCAGAGTGATCTATGAATGAGGTAGGTCGTATGTACCACGGAGTGGAAAGCAACATTGCCGATTTGCAATGCGGTGAGCCCGTGACAGGTAGCATCATTTGGAGTCTTGTTGTATACAGTCCATGCCATTCGCCCGCTCGACAGTACGTTTCATGTCTCCCAATTTATCCTAGACAAGTACCTAGGTAGATCTTCCAACACTTCTCGTCCTATACCTCCACCACATTGCGCAACCCTGAGCTCAGCAAAACGTGCTGTGACTACACCTCTCCACGGTGTACGTGGGCAGGTACATGCTTGGTCCTGGGCTTAACCAGGCGACTTAAGTCACCGACTGGCAGCTGGAAAGGGAAATCGACAGATTCGAGCACAATGGCGAAGAGTATCCACCAGCCTGCCGCGCAGCAAACGAAAGCACATGCTCCACTGGCCTGGTAATTGTCAACTATGTCGCATCTTTCGGGCCAGGTACGCACATCACGGCAGAGGAGTAAACTTACAATAACAAAATCATTAGCTGTCGACGCATTTCCCGTGAAGTCCTCGGCAAGCAGCCAATACGCCACAGTCAATAAGGCAAAGGTAAGAACCAGTGTCAGGAAGATAATCACAAAGCAGACATTCGTACGAAACGCGCAGACGAAGAAAATGAACGACACAACTCCCATGAAGATGAGGAAGAAGCCTATGCGGACGCAAAGACGCATCAAATCCTGTCAGTCCGAGTACTTCGACAGGATACACGAGACAAGCGGCTCGGCCTGAACTAATGATGACCACGGTGATAGCTTACCGAATCCAGCGTTGAATCCTTGCGTCGTAAGACCAACGGACGCATCCTGCCCTGCCGGAGCAAACGACGAGAAGGCGGCGAAGGATGGGTTGAGAGTGCCCCCGAGAGACAAGAAGAATGCGCCAAATGTACAGAATACGACGGACGGGAAGGTATTTCCGAGCACGAACTCGAGAAGCCCAGTGGTGAATTGGAGCAGGCCCCCAAAGAAGAAGAACTGTGGGCTGGACGGCGTCAACGTGGCCGATCATCCCGTGTTGTCACGGTCAGCAAGGACTCACATTCCGTTCGCAGCACTGCTAGAAGCGCCTCGCCATTGCATCAGATCGCACGATAAGGGCGTCAAAGCGAGCAGGAACCCAACGAGACCACTGTTGGGTATACAGGATCAGCCATACTTGATACATCGGAAGAGGAGGAGCCTTGGATTGATGGCGAGGTAACACACATAGGAGTCGGGTTTCCAAACGTTCTCCTCAGCTGGCCGCTCACATCCGTCTTGGGAGCAAGATACAGCTTCTCGAATAACTCCGCCGATATAGAGACGGCACCGGTCGTCCTAGCCTCTTGCAGCGTGGCACCTATATCCTCATGATAATCGAAACGAGACTCCTCTATATCGGGCTTCGAAATTTTGCGGCCAGGCATGGTTGTTCGAAGGGGAGGAAAGACGTGGGTTCGGTATGTTGGGCAAAGACTTCAAGGAGAATTGTCAAGGTTGGGAAGTATGAGGAAGAAGTGTGTGCGAGAGTCCCAACCACTCTATATGGAAAGGCCCAGCAGCTCGGGATTCGGAAACTTCCAGGCCTGAGACCACCACCCTACCTCATGTCAGTTACGATCGGGTACCATTACACCTGGAGGATCGAGGGCTCTCGTCATGCTCCTCCACACATTGAGTTTGACAAGAGGCGAAGCTTGCATGGGCTGGGTTGCCCCGGGACAGGCCATTGGTCACCTGCCAGCGGAGAGTCGTGAACGCAAGTGATCCGCGAGTCCGGTAAGGATCCTGTCCCCCTTGACCGGCTGGCTTCTAGCCCTCAGCAGTGACCGAATAGGCTAAGGCAACTTTAACTACCGATAAGCCCCCTCTTGAAACCACTCTCAACGTCTACTAGTCGATTGGGATCGAGAGCACAGAATGCGGGGATCTTTCTCAGGGGCTGGTTCCGGACAACGTCAGCTTGCTGCCAACAAGGATAGCTAGACCTGAGGTGCTCGCTGCGACTGTTCTCAGATCGGCATCAATATTCCCGTCATCGGAGGGTGCAAAAAGCATGCAAGAAAGTTCCTGTGCTGAGAGAAGTCATGTAGCCTCGAGCCGGTCTGTCCCACAAGTCCCGAGACATCAGGATTTAGGAAATATCACTTGAACACAGATGAAAGCATGACTCCGGCAGCTGCATCTAGAGCATAGTTGACTAGGGGTTGCCAAGGCAGTGGTCCGGGGTCAGAATCTGGGGTAAGTTCGTCCAATGCAGGGTTAGCCCTCGGAGACATGGCAGTGAGGATCGGCCGGGCGGATAGGCCGGTTGTGGCTTTTTTAGTCGTACGATGGCTGCGGCTTATAGCTTCGTCCACTGATGATATAACTCGTCTTGTCCGGGCTAAGCAATCTGCGGATCCGCAGGTTCAATTTCCGTCCGGAGCACACAAAGGCCACTTTTTGGGGTTGCCGGATGTCTCCGGGACAGGGGCTGACCACTTGACCAGTCGACCATTACTTTGCCCACGAAGCTCATTCTTTAGCAACCCACAACGATGGAAGGGTGATGTGAAGCGTGAGCATCGGACCAAGAAGTGCTGAGTCAATGCTAAAATCTGTATTCATATCTTGAAACGATGTGCAACGAAGAAAAAACAAAGACAGGCTATCTAAACATGATCTTGGGCAAATGTGTAGGGTATTAGATGTGAACCAAGCTCCTCATGCAATGTCCAGTCCCGGAACTCCAATAAAACAAACACCACCTTGTTCACAGCTTGTCGTTCACCTGGATCAAGCCGGGCGCAGCCAAAGTGGCCGCGACGACATCATCAGCCGTCGCGAAATCCGCCTTTGTCGTCAAAGCCGCGACAGACAGACCCTCCATGACATTGGCCGAGAATGGGAACGATGCCTCAAGCTTGATCTTCTTGCCATCCCAGGAGACGTTCGTCACTGGCTGACCGATAGGCAGGTTCTGCCCTGTCAGGTATGTGATAAACAGCCCGTCACCACTTCCACCGATATACTTCTCGGCACCCTCAACGCTGGTCAGATCCGCCTCGAAGGAGAGAGCCTGGTCCCGTGCCTCGACATCCAGGCCACCTGAGCCACTGAGAACACTCAAGGTCGGGAATATGGGGATGTCGATCTGGCTCACGTCGAAGGGGCAGCTGTCGACGAAGCCCTGCAGTACGCTGAAGGCGAATGCGGCGACCGAGGTGGTGAGGAAGGGCTTCTCGCTGGGCTTGAGGCCCAGGAAAGTCCTGTACCAGCCGTTCTGCTCGCCCTCTTGGCCGATGACGGACGCCACGCTGCGGACCGGGCCTGCGTCTCCGTTGGTGGCCAGGAGCTGCGAGGCATCCTGCAGCACGCCGAGCACGAAGGCGGTAAAGGTTTCGGCGAGGGTGATGGACGAGTTAAGGTCGGCGGTGGGGAATTTGTACGAGCAAGGAGGAGGGGCGAAGGCCCCGAAGTTGGTCAGGACGTTTTTGGCGTTAATTGCATGGAGCTCTTCTTGCTGTGTGGGAGGTTAGTCATATGGACGAGAACGGCGGGCCACCAAGGAGTCTTACAGCTTTGACGGCTTCCAAGATTGAGAGCAGCTCAACTCTCTTCTTGTGATCATCCAACTGGAATCCCGGGGTGTTGTTGGTAATGTTGTCGATGAGCGATGAGAAGTAGGCCACTTCGAAGTTCTCGTTGAAGGCGATGAGCTGGAAGGCAGTCAAACTGCTGCTGGCAAGCTTTGATGGTGGCGGGGCGTTAGATGGCTGGCCGCCTGCCTTTTGCTGGATGGTAGCCAGTTGTTCCGAGCTTGGGTTGGGGAAACCATCGCCTGCAGGAATATTGTAGGATCGAGGAATGGTCGGGGCAGCAATGGTCGCTCCCGCCAAAATGACCAGAGACTTCAATATCTGGATGGCATACATGGCGAAGGTGTGCTTGAATAGCAGGACTTAGAAGCGAAGAGGAATTAGTTGATATGATACAGGACAGGAATGTAGATGATATCTCTTGGCTAAGAACATCTATTGAAACAGGAAACAGGCCAGCTTTTATTTACAAATGCATCGCCATGCTGTACTGACGGTTGGTCTATTGACAACAGTGGTCGGATTCACTGATATTGGGGCTGATGACCACGGAATCTCGGAAGAAGGCCAGGCCTCAGCCCTAGCATCTTGAACATAAGCTTTTTGGAAGGAAGAATGACATGCCGTGCTCACTCCGCCTGCGACCCTCGTCAGAAGCGGGCCTCGTGGGCCCTGCTGACCGGGGCGGAGCAAGCATCACCCAGCTAATTGCAGATGCAGATGGCCGTTGAGTGCTGATATTGCTAGCGAGGCAATCTTTCAGATTTGATAGGTAAAATTAAGCGCGGATGGGCATCCCGGAGCTGTTTCCTACCGGATGGCTGGGTAGTGTGGCTAGGCGCGGGAGGCTCACCTTCCGGTCCTTGAGGGCGGGTAAGCGCTAGGCGCCGTAGTACGGGGCCAGCTGCATCTAAATCTGGACTTGCACTATGACAATTCAAGTTTTTGCTGCTTGCAGGGATCCCGGTGTTGGTCACTGGTACCTACCAAAATGTGTGAAGAAAGCAGACAAGAAAGATCTTACTCAACACAAGCTTTCATCCCGTGTAGGCCGCGTGGCTCCGGAAACAATGACTGACAGCTGTCAGGTTGCATTACTGGCCTTCATGATCCCTGCCAACCAGAACACTATGCCAGCTCAAGTAGACTGACTGCCTGGTGGCCCGGTGCACACAAAGATTTAATCTGGTTACCTCAGAAACACCCGATGCCCGTCACTGCCACCCTCTCCCACAGGGTTAAATACCGTGATCTTCATGTTTTTCTGGGCATCACCTGAGCAATAAGACAGGTATCAAGACACGTTTCGCACGCCACGACGTCCACGGGAGGCTTGGGCGTTGATACGCGCAAGCTCTCATCTTTCATGTCAAGTCGCTTTATTCTGTCCGGCAGATAACATGGATGCATTTGGCAAGTACCGCTATATACGCAAACAGCATCCAACTTCTTCCAGGGTCCATTGTCACACGCGTAAATTCCCTGGGATTGCATAGCCTGGATTAAGAGTGCTATCCTGGGGCTATTTCTGGCAGAAATGGAGAGCATTAATGTTGGCACCCGGTGTCACGGCATCTGGGTGATCTTGATTGTTTGTCCCGAAAGAGTGATACACCAGCCATACGGCGACCAGCAAACACATGAGTTACATTCAACGGGACAGCCTGCTCGCTTTCAACTTCTGATTGCCCAATACTGTTACACATCTGTAGGTGGCCAACATTGAAGCAGTCTCCCGTCTTTAGGTCAAGACGCCATCTCTTCTTCACATCAGACTGCACCGCTCTTTACTAGAAGCCTGCTATACACTCCACTCCTGTAGACATCAACGCTTTTTACAATCAGTCCGATCACAAAATAGCAGAATGGTGTGCCTCGGGTATCTTCTCCCGGCACTAACCTCCGTCTTTGCCACTGTTGTCTCTGCCTCCAACATCCAAGCTACTCTAAGGAATGGCCCCTCTGCCCGCAGCAGTCCACCAGCATATGTGGCCAACAAGATCTCGTGGGACCCAGGCGATGATGGTGACCATCCAATTTGAAAATGGGAAGGCGCTGGTCAAGTTGGCATTGACGACCCCGACTGCGAGCTCAAAGTCTCAGACTGCTCGTTCCTCAGCCTCGGGTTCCAGACTGGCTTCCTCCACCCCAAAGGCACTTGGTTCCAGGTCAACCGTCAGTTTACTCAAAGCGTCTCCAACCTCACCCAGATCGCTAGCTATGGCACCTGTTCGATCTCGGTTGCTCTTCTGAATGGGCCTTCCGCCTCGTAAGATGTCCCCAGAGCAGAGGCAACAACACCAGCTTGACTGACGGCCCGCTTCTTAGTGTCTCCATACTGGATATTACAACAAAATTCAGCAAGAATACTACTGATCTACGTCCCAGCTACGGCAAGATGCAGTGCCCAGTGCTGCCCGATTTCGGTGACAAAACTCCTAACAGCGTGGCGTGGGTGATTGGCTGTCCAAAGGCTGGTGTCCCTGTGGCAAACCTTCCGGGCATGGTCAACAGTTAAGGTAGGATGAGGGGACACTGAGATCCCAGAGTGTGCATTGGGGCAAACCATATTGCAACAGTTATGATAGTTTATTTTGCAGTGTAATTAATCATTTTGACTGAGTCAAGTATTATGTTATTAGTTTTTTAAATTAAACCCATGTTTTGATGCCGTTGCTCTTGCAGACCATACCCCATGCTTTATATTCTACTTCGTATTCCGCCATGCTATCCAAAATACATAGAATCCTCCCAGCCTCTGTCTCACTGAGTCTCCAGGCCATTATGTTCATTCAAGAACCAGGGCATCTTCTGAGAGTCATACTTGTGTAGCCCAGGCATGGACAACCTCCGTCTCAGATCCTTGGTGGCCTCCCGGATCGAATCCTCAATGTCGAAGTTCCAGATATGGTTCAGGCGCTCGTTCAGCTCCTTCTCCATCTTGCCAATGTCTTTCCCAACGTCCTTGGTCAGGTACTCGGCGAGGTTCCCTGCCCGTCGACTGCTTTGCACGTGCCACTGCGTCCGCTCGCGTCTATTGGCATCATAAGCTGCAAAGACCTTCTCGAGCGTCTTGATTCCTTTGTTTTCTGGGTTTGATAGGAGGGAAGCTAAAACCGCGGCGTCTTCGATGCAGAGACTGGCCCCGGCTTCATGGTGTGGACTCGAGCCGTGCGCCGCTTCACCGAGCAGGCATATTCTGTCTTTGAAATAGGACGAGAGGGTGTAATCGCTGAGGTCGAAGATCGCCCACTGTTTCTGAGGTCAGCGGTTGGGGCCCACCAGCCTTTTGACAAGGCCGTGTTGCCAAGTGGGGTCAACTCACCCTCTCGAAGTCTCCTGTTGTGAGTTTGATAATGTGCTTGACGTTTGGACCAAATGCACGAAAATCGTCCAAAGCTTCGGCTTTTGTTGTGGACAGGCATTGTGTCTTGTCGCTCGGCCAGCCCTCGCGGTCGTTGGTCACAAAAGCCAAGAAGCTCATGTTCTGGCCCTGGTCCACAGGAAACGTCATACAGTGTCGGTTCTTCCCTAGCTGTAGGTCTTTTTCAGTCTTCATTCTGGGCGTTGGTCGGGGCGAGTCCGTCCACGCACCCAGCATGTTGCATTCATCGCCCTCTCCGCACCCAGCGCCAGGGACGCCTGTGACATGGGAACGAGGCCGCGGTAGGCGTACTTGTGGGTGTAAGATGCCATTGCGGCAGGATGATCCTCGCCAACCATAATGGCTCTTGTCCGAGATCTGACACCGTCGCAGCCAACGATTGCGTCTGCCTCTGCCACAGAGCCATCACCGAATTTCATGAGCACTGCGACGCCTTGATCAGCATTATCCATTCCATACTTGAAGGGATTTTGAAATGGTGGAATGGCGATCGCTGTTCCGAATACAAAAGACTACTGAGCATTCTCGACACAAGGCGAAGGGCCGTTCCAAATGACACAGAACCGTGACATATCCAACACGCTGCTTACTCTTGCCAGATCCGATTCTATCATCCAGTACATGTTTCAGCTCCTTCTCGAACCTCACCGCGTCCCTTGGTAGAAGCCTCACCAGCTCGTCCAGAAAGCGTGCACAAGGCACGACGCTATGTCCAACATTTTCCGCGCCGACAATTGAAAACAGGGGCTCGAGATGTGTCGCCGGCTGTAGTGACATGCCGTCCACGAAGTCACACCACACATTTCTCTTCGAGACGGACTGGTTTCGGGTCGATGCGAGGTTGTAGGCGCCCAGGACACAGCGGTCGACCTGCTCCATAGCGCGCAGGGCATTGCAGCTGATCGGTACTGCCCTGCGGGTCTCAGTCAGCTCCGAGGCAGCCTCGTAGACGGTGCAGCTGACTCCCCGCTTGTACAAGGCTATGGCGAGAGTGATTCCTGATATGCCACCGCCGATGATGGCGAGGTCCAGGGGCCTCGGGGATTGGCCCATCTCGGCAGCCATCGTGTGGGATCAGGGTTTCGATAGTCGCGCTCGCACTGAGGCACTCGATTGTCGATGGACTGCAGCATGTGCTTCTTTGAAGCTGCTCACACAACGCTGGGGAGGAAGACCGCCGTCTGTTGTCTAGCTGGAGTCCGCCGGAAACGTAGGGGTGGAATATGCCAGTTGACAGGCGGCTCGATTATACTGTTGGCTATTCAAGCACAACCTTCTAGAAGGTGACCATCCCGTGCTCGCACTACCTTGATATTTATTACTCTCATTGCAGACATGTTAGTCCGTAGCCAAGGGGACATAGACGTAGTTTCCGTGCTCAGTCAACACGCAGCTGCTCGGCACTGACAGAAAGTGCAGGCCGAAGTGGGCGGTGACGTCATCACATCCTAGAGGTGGCTCCATGTGCAAACGGGCACGGAACAAAGGCTGACTTGGAGGCGTTCGTCCACGATGCAGCAGGCCAAGTCAAGATCTGTGTCACCGTCAGCCAATGTGCCGAATCTTCGATTTCTGCTAAAAGCTACCTAGGTAGACTAAGTGTTTCCCAGAATCCCATACGTCTGCATGGCGAATCGGTGACGACATTACTGTGGTCCCCCATCCAGAAGCAGTCCATTGCCGAACATTCCCATTCTTTGAACAAACACCCAATGGCCTGCTTACCAAAGCAGATGGACCTACCGTCCAAGGCTCCCCCCCCCCTCCAAGCCCCCCTAACCCTACAGTCTACACTGGGAACCCCCATGTACATGTAAGCTGCTTTCCGACACTTGTCCCAGTGGGAGATGGGCTTTCTTGATTCTTCCTGTGAGGCACAATGTACCACAGCCAGCTGGCACAGCTGGCTGGGTCCGTGGACATGTCTATTTCTCCTTCAATTGTCCAATTGCCATACTGCAGTCTGTATACTCTCGGATTTGGACGAGGGCCAGCAACAGTCCAAGGTTCCCAGGTGATCGAGGTCACTACCTACTGAGTGTCGCATTCATGATGAGAACAATGTGGGCTTCGCCGAGGCTACCTATTTATTTCTGAGCATTCTTAATCCTCAACTTACAACCTTTATTCAAGCTATGCAGGTTCAAAATAACTGACTTTCTAAAAACCACGTTGGAAAAAATGTAGCTGCTCAAAAACCAGTTTCTCATTAGCTAGCCGGTTGCAGACATGGAAAAGAGCAAGGACATTGTCTCCAGTTCTCATGACAACTCCTAAAACAGACGTCAAAAACCAATGATCTAGAAAACAATGTCTTCAAATATGCCTAACCTTGTGTCTATAGTCAAGTTGGATAGCAAAGTCACCACTGTCCCTCCCAGGCTCCCAGTAATTCTTTGTATTCTGGAGTGGACGGCTGTAGCAGTTGGTGCCAGGTTCACGTCACTCCATTTGCTACTTCCTTCTCTTTCTACAGAGGTTGAGAAAGTCTTCAACTCTGGACACATTGCTCTTGTTGTTTCATAGTAAATCAATGAGTGTCACCATGCAGCAATTGTTGGAAGCCTCCTGGCATTTAAGACTCAAATGGATGGGAGTCTGCTCAAAGCGCGAGGCATGACCCAGCAGTCCAGAATGCTCGTTCTCAGACAGTGTTAAAAGCTCCCCGCAATTTCTTAAATAAATTGCTACTTTAGGAGGCACAAACAGACGCGCTACCCAAATTCACCCCGCGGGCCAACAATGATCAGACTCAAGCTGCCTTGTCGTCCCAGAGTTTTGCACCCCAGGCAACAACTCAGGGTGAATCAATGTTTGTCGAGTGAATACCAGACCTACAGTTCATCTTCTCTCATTGATGACCAAGATCAAATACCTTTCACGACGAAAAGACACTTTCAAGTAGCATCGTCTTACAGCCCTCGACGACGCTGAAAAGCACACCAACCTCACTCCAGCCCTCTCTCCACTTCTCTTCCTGCAACCCAGCATGGACGCAGCAGCGCAGCAACAAATCGCGGACGCAGACAAAGCCGCTCTCAAAGCAGAGGCTGAAGCATGCCTCTTCCAGATGGCCCAGACAACCAGATGCTTCAACAGACTCTGCAACGACATGCAGGCCGCCGTCAATGAGCTAAGCCAATACGACGTGGCGCGATACCTTCAAGTGACTACTAAATGCGACTACCTCAAAGACCGCATGATGACTGCGACAAATCAATCAGCAATGTTCCTTCGCCGCTGGCTAGCCCATCCTGATGTCACACGATACCACATCGCCCAGATAACGTTGCAGCTCTCAGAGCTGCGCGGCCACCGCGACAGAATTGCGGATTTGTATCTGGAAAGAATGGCTTGCGAGAACCCAGAGCCCCGGGAACTGCAGAGGAACTTGGACATGCATATGGCTCTGCTCCAAACAGACGTACATCGGATTTTCATCTTCGCAGGACAGCAGGTTCACCTTACCAAGTCGGACTTTGAGGAGGCCGGACTCATCTCGAAGCAACGGAGTCCGGCACCACAGGAAGGCTAGGACGAGGGACGTATCCAGTACCAAATGGATGGTGGCAAGGAAACAAGGGAAGCGGCGCTGACAACACAGCCCTGAAGGGCTACATGAATGTATGCTCAAGTGGTGGATACATGTCGTTCTAGAAGAGAAGGACAGTCGCCCTGGGGAAGTTTCTCCTGAAACGGAAGGAAGGTTTTTGTGAACTGTCCGCCTGGGCAAACAAAATTCGAAGTCTCAGTCATGTTCAAGCAACACTGAAGCTGGGTCAGAAAGTCTCAGCACAATTCAATCACATTGCTGTCAGCACCACAAAACGTTCAAGGCCATGTGAAGCTTGTGCAAATTGTTTGAAGCTATGCAGGGCTTAATATGCGTAGACCAGAGTTGGTTGACACTGGACTGAGCCAGTGAATCATGAAGTCCTGATCTGCGTCAAAGATTGGATGTAGCCATCTTGCTTGGCCGTGACATTAGTGACCCGCCTCATCCTGCAAATCATGCACCTTGTAAAAACATGGCTCAGGCTGGGTCACACGAAGGGGGAATCCCAGAGACCCGCCGGACTGCAGGACCAATTCTTACTAGCCTTATCCCTCGTTATCTTGCAGCGAAAAACGACAGGGTTGCTTCACAAGAGCACGTGAGGAGGTACCGTAATGCCGTACGAAGAAAGCATAGTCTTGGTCAGGTCATCTGCCAATGTTGCTCCTGTGGCTGTGACGTAGGATTGTTGGATCTTGTTGCCTATGGCTGACAACAATCCGTCTCTCCAAAGGCGCATCGCCTTGGTCAGTACATGCACCTATGCAACAGGCTTGATCAGACAGCAACGAAGTTACGAAGCCGTAGATCGTAGCTTGGGCAGCACTGCTTGACACACCGTCAACCTATGGAATTCCTGTTTCAGCACTGCATGTTCCTCTATGCGGCGTGATCAAGCTCAAGCAGATCAGGGTCCAATCTAGGACAGCAGCCCAACCATCTTTGTTACGGTCTTCCGACAAGGTTTCAACCATTCCTAAATAGTAGGGTCACTTCCGAATGTCAGGTACCAATTGACTTAGCGATAACAATGCCTGACCTCAGCGACAGCGGCGGCTAGGGCGGCGGTTATGGCGGCTCATGCGTTCATGCAGGCCGGGGGGACGACCAGGCATGGCGCATTCCTTGGTTGGGAAAAACGAGCGTCGGTTGATCGGAGCCTGGGGTTACGTCTCAGCAGCACGGCTGCGAACTGGTGATCAGTGGGCCAAGACGGCACGCCTACTCTCGAGCTACTGTGTAAGCCCATTCCTCCAGGTCCTCGCTACGGCAGCAGGCCCATTCAGGAAGTCAAGAATGGGTAATGTGGTTCCTGCAGACGATGCCGGTCATGTGTGGGGAGCGTCCAGAGTTGGTGCATTGGCGCCTATGGCGACTCCATACCAATGACTCTGGGCCATTTGATTTGGCAATTGCGAGAACCGGCGGGCCTGCGCCGACGACGTGATTGGGCCTCACCCTCTGTGGATGAGGCTTCGAAATTTTACGGGCTGCAAGTGTTGCTCTTGGGTGGAGTCAGGATCCGGAGGATGTCAACGTGGCCGCGGGTAGTTGGCGCCACATAGATTAAATGCGAAGGTTCATCATCTATGGATTCAAATGATTTAAAAAGGAGGATCGCATGGGAAGAAAAGGCTTTGTTGAGTGCTGTCGTCCCAACCACAATGGGTCTCTCTGACATCGTGGCCGGCGGCCTCCCAAGAAGCCTGTTTGTTTGACTATAGGCCCCATACCTGGACGATCATAAAGAATGGCCCATGACCAATAAGGCAACAACACTTCTACCCGCCACTACGATTAAGCACATCATCTTGCGCCGGAAGACCGAGCCCCAAACCTATTGTTCCAGGATTGTTACTTTAAATACCTCATCTGACGGTACACGGCTGGCCAGTATCGACACGGTTCGGGGCTTTTTGAGAAAGTGATCTGCAGTCTTCAAAAGAGCTGGAGTCATTGGTCTTTTGTGAACTTGGTTTCGGGAGCCGGTGAAATACGGACAAGCAGTCAAACTGTGTGAGAAACAGTGTAATGTGCGTTCAGTGTTTTTGCGTCTACGGGAATAGCCTGAACAAGCTCCAGTCCTCAAGTCTAGTCATTATGGATTTGCTTGCCTCAAGTGTACTGCAAGATTGCTGATGCTGTTGATTTCAGTGGACCGTCTTCCCAGCAGACACGTCGGTCCTCATAACGCTACGCAAACTACATCTTGAACACACAACTTGGAGTGTAGCCGACCGATTGCCGGCAATCTGCGACCTACGCGACAAAGCCACCAAAATTCATTAAGAGCGCAACAGACTCTTTGGGAACACTCGCATCATCAGAATCTTCTTGTCTCGAATTCGGCTGCGTCGTCCGACAAGCCGTCGTCACATTACTTCATCAAGATGACCCGTAGCGGGTACGACACGGTACGTGACACATTTCTAATTTTCAATTCGGGGCGGGTAAGAGCATAACTCTACCATGTGTGATGATGGAGTGGAAACACTGGAAGCTGTGTCTGCTTTGCCCACATAGTCCGAACGTTGTGGGCTGTTCAACAGAGCGCAAGTTTCTTGCGATCAACCCGCAAGACCAAGTTCTTCATATCTCATATGTGTTTGCTGACTCCGACTTTTGCAGACCGGTACCAGGAAGCCGCCGGTGAAAGAATAAATCGACAGTATTGTTAGTTGTTTTGCGTTACTATTGCAATTGGAGTTTTCCTTTCATATGCACTATGGAGTAATATCTGCGGCAGCAGAGGCAGGGTGCGGTGGGCTACAAAGGAACTGGTTGGAGGACATCAATTTTTAGAAATCTTTGGTGTTAGGGGTAATTGCATCGGATATCTGGTGATGGGAGCGAAATAGGAGTTGTGGGTTTTTTGTCAAGCATTGCAAGGAGTTCAACATATTCAAACTGCTGGTACCCCGTCCGCTGGAATGCTAGCCAACTTAAGCTGTGGTCCAGTTTCCTTGGTGCTATTGGCCACGCTGGTTCTTCGAGTGTCTTTTCCGATGGCTGAGACCCTCTCGGTCTCTGGTTCGACCTCTACAAGTCTTTGGGCGGCCTTGGATCGTTTTTGTCTATCCTCATTGTCAGCCAATAATCGCTATATAAAAATACACGGAGAAGAAGAAGAAGAAGAAGAAGTAACTTACCCGTCGCTTCCAAAAAGATAGGATATTATGTGTGTCATTGTAACAAGGCATACGACCATGCAAGCCGAGTAGACGTAGCCTTTAGGGAATCGTGGCGACTCCACAGTCGGATAAACAAACAATGGTATCCATGCATTGGTTGACGTGGCAATAGCAGTCATCAGCACAAGCGTCAGTGCCCTCTCCTCGATGTTGTCCTTCAAGATGATATTGGCCCAGCCGTAGAGCACCGAAGAGACAGCCACAGCCGAATACGAAACACTGAAGGCGAACAACTTCGCGGTCTCGGGGACATTCCAGACCGCGAGGATCACGAGCCCGGTGAAGTTAAAAGCTGAAGCGAGAGTAATAGCCGCAGCTCGCGAGATCCACAGATCGGCGCTGAAGTTGATGAAGAGGACGAAGAAGATTCCCAGGGCTGGACTGATAGCGGAAAGATTGTTCATCGTGGCTATGTCATACCGATGTAGACTTTTGATCCACAGCAAGAAGGCCGCTGTGTTGGCGCTGGTGTTGAAGAAGAACACGTCCCAGAGGACCAGGACGTAGAATTCCAGTTCTTGAAGATTCGTTTAAGCAGTGCCCAAGAGAAGGGGACGCTTTTGACAACCGAACCTTGGCGTTCAAGATGAGACCTGGCCAGCGCCAGCTGGTGCTCACTTATCACGAGCTTGTTGGGCTTTGCTGGCGTTCCGGGCCAAATGAAGTAACCGATGAATGCAAGTGGAAGGGTAATTACCGTGTTAATGATAAAGAGCCATCTCCAACCCGGCAATCCGCTTTGTCCATCAAGGTAGGTTGTCGCAGCTGCTTGAAGGAGACTGGCAGTCAAAGTGCCGATAGTCAAGCCCACGTAGAAGATACCGCCTCGCCTTCCGATCTCGTCGGATTTGTACCAAGAGCTCAACACAGTATGGATACCTGCAATTAATTAGAAAATAGACACCGTCTGTCGCCCCCTCTTTGCGATTGATTGCGCCGTTCACTTACCAGGGAAATAGGAAGCCTCGAAAATGGAGACCATGAACCGATAGGCCATAATCTCCCCATAACTCTGTGCGCGGTATTGCAGGAGAGTGAATATTCCCTGGCCAAGGTTTAAAGTAGGCACCAAATAGTGCATTGGCACTCGTGGAAAGAGGTAGATGAACGGGAGGAGGCCTAATACGTTGCCCACAACAAAGATTGTTTGGAACTGGACAAGTTTGTTGCCGTTGAAGTTGAACTCTTCGGACATTCCAGAGACGTAGGCATTGTTTATGTCGGGTTAGCTTTGCTTGGCTGGACTGGCTTGGGAGTAGCGTACTGATGTTTGTCTGGTCGATATATATTACCCAGTATAGAATGAATGCATATGGGACAATCAACAAATCTAATTTGAGAACCAGTCTTCTCTCTTCTGGTGACTGATCAGGAGAGTACCACTCATACCACTTCCTGGTGGAGGATTGGTGGTCGTTGCCTCCCATTTTGAGTTGAGTTTTGGAGCTTGAAGTGTGGAAGCAATGCAAGTTGATTTCCAAGTAGGGGGTCTCGGAATTTTTCTACTACGGCTAGATTTACTGCACGAATTCATTCGCCGCAAAACCGGCACTGCAATATAGATATTCGCCAAGTTGTCACAGATGTATTCAGTCACATCACCCACCCTGTAACTTAGCTTCTCGTAGCCAGTCCCACTGAACATAGATAGACACCGGATAGGTAAATTTCGCGGCAAAGATATGGATGCTGATGATATACTAGCATCATCTTCAGGCAATTTTCCTGTGAGCTTAGTGGTCATCTTCAACACCCCACATGGTACCATTTCTTAACAGATGGCGCAACATACCGGGTACTAGGGCTGGCCCCCCTTAGAGCCGTAATGGCGGCAACGGACAGAAATGCAGCAAAGCTATCGAGTACGGTTCCCTTACCATCAGACTATGTGACACTTAGAGACGAAAATCAGGCAGTGACATATTTCGTGACAGACTCTCGCCAGTAAGTAAAGCCTGCATGCGTCGTGCTTCCGAGGAAACGTTTGGCTGCGTACATCTCAAGAAGGCGGCCCATGGGCTACAATTATACTAACACAGACATCTGCACGAGTGGCGAATTCTGATCAACTCGATCCGGGTCCCAAAAACAGCCATGTGCAGGAACTTCGCCTTCAGGGACATATCCCTGGTTTATTTATCCGTACCTCGTGTAACAAGACTCGTGACGCAGTGCTATACTCTGACTGCATTGAATCTTTCTTGAGCTCATGAAGCTTCCACTGCTGTATTTGTGGCGCAAATTTCAGATGAAGGAAAAAGAGAGAGTACACGAGACTGTTCGAGCTCTGTCAAAGCGAGCACGCCAGTAATCTTCTGTCGCTGCTCGGCGGTTAGGATGAAAGATGGAAATAGCTCAGACGCTGGCACATTTATCTATTAGACAATACGCAATAATCTCTTTTGATGCGAGAGAGGTGGGTATTGCGCATCTAAATGCTCCATCCCGTGTACCTAGGTATTGACGTTCGGGGATTTGTAAGAATGTTCACTACTGAACGTTCTCAACAAGTGACGCACGTGTCCACAACAAAGAAAATATATTCTCGTCGGAATTGGAACATACGTTAACGTGCAGAATACGGGCCTGATAGAATATTTGAAATTAGCCTACGCATCGTGCTTACCGTATTTCTGATCTTGATGTTACGCATTACTCACACGCCTCAGCGTTGAGTCCCCTGCTATCAACCACCTGAGGAATATTAAAACGTGCTTCGGAAGTGGGCAGCCCGTGTGGCAGAAGTTTATATCTTCAAATGTCACTTGATCAGAATTAGAAATGTGACTTGTTCGTCCCTACCTAGATACCCCCGGGTGCCGGGCTGAAAGTGTGCCAGTGAGTACCCACCAGCCCCCCACCGGCCCCCCGCCTCCATTGCACGAGGGTTCGGGTCCGCGGCGCTACAGGCATGGTCAAGCTTAAGCAGTGAACATCTACAATTCCGACCAACGACAGCACACCCCGTGAACACCGCCTAAAAAGCCCTGAGTCCCTGTCCTGGACCTTCAGTCAGTCTTCGAAGCTTCTGCTACACCAATCTCCACAATGTCAGCACCACACGCAACACTCAGCGCCGCGGCAGACGACCGTAAAGCGCGCCTCGCAAAACTCAAGTCCCTCAAGCGCAAACAGCCCGAAGACGAGATCGCGCCCCCCGAGTCAGACCGCATAGCGTCGCCAGCGCCACAAGCCGCAGAGGCACTCGGCACAGAAGCCCAGAACGAGGGACAGGGGGAGGACGACGTCTCGAGGAGATACCTGTCCGGGCGCAACTACGACGCCGAGACCAAAGGCCCCAAGCTGGGCTTCGAGGCGCCGCCCACGCTGGGGGCAGAGGACCAGACGCTGGAGGAGCAGGCGGCGGAGCTCGAGGCGGAGGTGCGGAGGAAGGCGGCCGAGGACGCCGAGGACGACCGGGGCATCGATCTGTTCAAGCTGCAGCCCAAGAAGCCGAACTGGGACCTGAAGAGGGAGCTGGACAAGAAGCTGGAGGTGCTCAATGTCAGGACCGACAACGCCATCGCGAGGCTCGTGAGGCAGAGGCTGCAGGAGAAGAAGGTCGAGGCGCAGAACAAGGACGGGAGACTGGCGGACGGGGACGCCGTTGCTGCCGGCCTGGAGGGCGGGGAGTTGGAGGAGATTGTGAGGCTGAGGGAGAAAGAGGAAGAGGCAGAGGAGCAGAGGGAGCGAGAGGCTATCGAGGCAGAGTGATCTGTGACGAGGATGGCAGAGTGCGAGAGAAAAAAGCTGCAGCAAGATATTGTTTCGGCACGAGGAGCCCGGCCTATACCACTACTCTGGATGGAATCAGAAGAGGATGCTACAGCCAAAACCACACGGGAAGGCGTCATAAGGCAGGTACGGAACCACAGTTTCCATTGGGCGAAAAGTCCTTTCTTGAGGTAGAGTATGAAATATGATACCCATTTTTATCTATCTATTCATGGCCTGAGTCAACGCTAACCGCTTGCTGAAGGGACTCAGACTGCGCTCCCGCGGTGGCTCAGGTTCCGGTGGAGGACCTCTATGTCCACCACGTCCCTCGTCCCGATCCCTGTACTCCCTGTATCGACCTTCCTCTGGACGGCGACGATCCCCGGGATCTGGTCGGCCCGGCGACCGTGAGCCGTACCTCTGATGTCGTCTAGGTACTGGTCTCTCATCGTCGGAAACAGAAGGGCGACGTGTTTGACGCATAGGCGGGCGTGTGTCTCTTTCAAAAGAGTCGCCGCGAGACCCTTGGCGCGAAACGGGACGTTCACGACGGTCAGGTGTTTCCTGGCGCCGACCGGGTCGGTGTTGTGGATCTGGAGTGGAGGAGCATCCTCGACTGCCGTCACTGACAGAGTCAAAGGACCTACTTCGCCTCGGCCGCCGTGTGGGTGGCGAAAGATCCTGGGTCTGGCGCGGGGAGGGCGATGCTCGCCTTCGCGGGGGCGGTGATTTCGAAGACCTCGTGGAAATGGAGGAGACAGAGTCCACGGAACTAGAGCGTTGGCGCTTGAATTCAGGTTCCCGTCCGCGGGGTTCATCATCGTCCTCTAGCTCCCGCTTGCGAGCCCTCTCGGCGTCCTTTTTTGCCAGTTCCTCATCCGCAACTCCCTTCCTGGTGTAGGATTAGCAGAGCCCATTAAAAAAAAAGGGGTGGGGGAGTAAGTGGGAGTGGATGGAGATTGAGATGCATACTTCCGCGTGGCATCATCGGGCGTGTCGTTGGTGAGCTTGGGGACAAGCTTGGGATTGAGTAACTGCTGGGTACGAGACGGTCTGGGGTTGTAGGGCCGTTCCTGAAGTTGGACCTTGCATTCGTACGAATAGTGGCGTGCTGAGACAGTCAGCCTGATGAAGATAGGCAGAAGTGAGGGTCAAGCAAGGCAGACATATCTCGTTTCAAACACTTTTGGCATTGAACATTGGCTGATGTAGGCTTCCTTGGGCCCCCACGGCCCCTGTATGAGTTCATGCCGACGATCGCTCAGAGTGTATTGCGTGTGTGAGTTAGCTTTATGATCAGAGGATGGCGGCAGAGGAAGACGTGTCAGGCAATCGACTGAGGCTGTGGCTGACCGCTTTTTTGTATGATAGTTGGCAAGCCTCGTATGGCTGACGGTGGCCAAACTCGGTCAGTCGGTCGGTTGCCTTGATTAAAACTGAGTAGGTTACTTGACGAGGTGAGCCTCAGGTCAAGCCTCGGGCCGCTTGGCGAACGGACAAAGTTCTCACTCGCCCATACCTAGGTAGTCTGGCTCGCCCACTCACCCGTCCAGGCCGACGGAAACGTCACGTGGGGTCGCAGGATGACTAAAGCCGGCTCGGGTCCAGAGTGGGAGGAAGGAGCAGCAAGGACGACAGGCGTCTAGCGGAGAATGACCCGCCCTGGACCTGGACCGTGCCCCTGCCCCTGCCAGCTAGCTCCCTTTCCCCCCAATCCAAAGTTGGGAGTAGTCTAATGGTACTCAGTGCTCATCCTACAGCACCCGTCTGTCAAGTCGAGGCCCAATCCAATCCAGCCAGGCCAGGCCAGTCTAACTAACTTTCTGCCGAGATTGAGGGCCTCTCTGAAGCTATTCACAATCCTTTCTTTCCCACGCGCGGACGACGAGAAAGGGGATGGGAGAATAGCCACTGTCCCTCAGCTACTCGTTTTTTCTCTTCTCCCCAATCTCTCACCCTTCGACCAACGGTCGACGAACCGCCGAGGTGTCAGCGCCGCTCCCGCCCGGTCAGATTCTTGTATTCTTCCAAGGACGACCGACTCCCACCCGCACAGCTCCCGCCGCCCATCACCACAACCGTGCCTGGCAGACTTTGGAGGCGCGGCCGTTCGGCTCCCAATCCCATTCTCAGTCCTAGCCTGCACGGTACCTTCGCTGGCAGAGCTGGCTATACCGTGCCTGTGCTTCTCAGAGCGCCTCGTCCACCACTCCCCTTACGTCTTGGTGCGACCGCATTTCCATACTCTGGCATCGCATCACTCCCCATCCTCACCTCTGCACGCCTTGTCGGCAAGCCGCGCAGCCTGCCCTACGGCCCCCGCCTCACAGCCTTTCTGTCGCCTTGCACTTGTCGACCTCGCGACTGCGGCTTGTCCGTGCCACCTCGGCCACTGGACCGACACCCCAAGGCTTCCCTTTCCGTCCCCTGACCGACCGAGGATAAATTCCTGGGCAGGACAGTCGACCGTCTATCCAGCAGACCAAAGCCACCAGAGAATGAACCTCGACTCTCGACAATGAGCAACTGCACCTCCCTCTCGACCCGGACCGCTCTGATCCATCTTGTTTCTTAGATTTCTTCAACTGCCCATCTTTGGAGTTCATTCCTTGAGTGCGATTGAACCTTGCGCAACTGGACGACCACACTCGCTTCTTGGGGGTTACCAGCATTCTCTCCGACCTTCGCAACTCGTTCATACTAAATACTCCTCCAAGCGCCCATGGCAGCTGTACGAACGACTATGACTGACGTCAAGAAACTTTCGTTCGCCAAGGTCAGCTCCCCTGGCCCTGACGTCTTCTGCTCTGCTCCAGCTGACAGTCAACCGCCAAAGGTCCTTGCCTCGGCGCCGACAGAAGAGCAATCGATATCATCCTCGACTAGAGATGCCGCACCGCATCCTGGAACCGAGCACCAGTTGCCGACATCGCCCAAAATAGCAAGCGACAGGGCGGCTGGGAACCCGGTTGTGGCCAATGGCGCCAATGCAGTCAACAAACCAACGACGACGGTGGACGACGATACCTTTGACCAGGACAAACTTGTCGATGGACTGGACAATCTGAAGATCGAGCCCTCGGCTCCGAGCCTAGTGGTCAACGGCATCAATTCCGCCTCAACTGGGCCATCTTCAAAGGCCCAGAGTCCCTCGGACGAAGCTTCGCAGAAGGCAGATTCTAGCTCGGAGCTGGGCACCAAGCCTCCCAGCCTCGATGGCAAGAGCATCACTTCAGGGACCACTTTCAACGCGTTGGACGAGAAGGAATCGCTTCGGCCTGACGACAGTGCGAGTGTGATGGCAGCTGATCAGGATGACGATGTCTTCTCCATCCGAGGCTCACTCATTGCTGGCTCTCGCATGGGCTCTGAGGTGGCCGCTCGTGTCTACCGGATCCAGCTTGGCGATATGCCCCCACGCAGTATTGCCCCCCAGCATGTCATCGTCGAATCTGGGAATCGTGCTGTCACGGCGCCACAGTCTGTGTCCATGGAGCAACAACCCGTGACAGACGCAAAGATTGCTCTCGTTGGCGCTACGTCTGCGCCTAACGGCATGTATGGACAGAACCCCGACGAGAAGCTCCTCGAGGCAATGCAATCGCAGAAAGACCGCTTCTTCCTCTTGAAGCTGGAAGAGATGGTCATAGAGTTTGTGCAGGATTCGAAGTGAGTTAAGGTCCTGAAGTATTCCCCATCACCATCAATTTGCTAATGGCCCGATAAGAGAACCTTTCATGGACCTGCCTCCATCCAACTCCTTCTGCAGGATGTTGACCCACAAGCTAGCTGATTACTATCACATGACGCACTCCTTCGAGGCTGGCGCGGGAGCTGTCCGCATTTTCAGAACCCCTTTCTGTCGGGTACCGCCTTCATTGGCCAGCATAGCGCAGAGCGCCTCTGCTGCGAGCACTCCTCCGCCAATTGTGATGCCGAAGAAAATCATGCGGCGTGGAGAAGAAGGGGAGTTCGGCCCAGGAAGTGCTGGCCCCTCGAAGCCAACCTCGGAGTCTGGAAGCGACTCTAAGGACAAGCAAGCAGCAAAAGAAAAGTAAGCCTAGCAGAATGATGCCCCGCAGGCAACAGAGAGCTGACGTGTCGTGCCAGGATGTCGAGAGAGGAGAGAGAAGAAGCTTACAACAAAGCGCGGGAGAGGATCTTCGGGGCAGCGTCCACAGACATCTCCACTCCAGGTACGGACGGTTGCCCTCTGGTTCTGGTGTCTTGACAGTGCTGACTATTATGTAGAGAACGACGATAGTACCGGTGTCTCTCGTGCCAGCTCCGTGTCGATGCGAGATAGGATCAACGGCGCAAAGAAGGCAAAGAAAAGGAGAGACTCTGATACCTTTGACACCCGGTCCAACTACATCGCTTACGCACCTGCCTACGGGCACCCTCACCAGGCGACATGGGCTCAGCCTCATTACATGCCAGCAGGTGCCCAACTCAACGGCTCAGTACAGCAACAATCTTTTCCGCCTGCGGTGCCAAACATGTACGGTGTCCCAAACCAGCAGTTCCCTCCAATGGTGCCGGGCAACGGCTATGGCCCGCCATATAACAATATGTCGAACGTAAGTCATGGCGTACACCTGTGGATTGCCCTCTTCACAATACTATTGATATACTGACAATGGCTTTGACAGTATGCCCAGCCTCCCGGCCCGCCGCGTTACCAACCTCCGGTGAATCAGATGCCTCCCGCACCCTACGGACCGCCCATGCAGGGTCCACCTCAACCGCAGAGCGGGTGGCAGCAGCCTCCCAGCTTCAACTCGAGCCCTTACCAATCTCGGGCCACGCCCGTGGCTCCAAATGGGATCCCCTACGCTTATGGTGCCCTGCCAGCCAACGTCAATCCAAGTGACCCAAAGAGCCAGCATCCCATCCCTGGCAGCTTCAACCGTCATGCATTCAACCCCAAGACGCAGTCTTTTGTGCCCGGCAACGGGATGGGACCAATGCAGCCGCCTCCTGGGCCATATAGTGGCTATGGGCCACCTCAGCAGGGGAGCCCGCAGATCACGCCTCCTCACCTCCACTACCCGAGCTACCAGGCAGGTCCGCCTATGGGTCAGCCGCCATACGGCAACGCGAATGGGTACAACATGATGCGCCAGGGCTCTAACAACTCCCTCCCTGCCTATCATGCTCCGCCACCCAACGTCCAGCACCCGCCTCATGTCCCTCACGTCCCTCACCAGCTGCCTCCTCACCCACCAGCCCAGGGACCTCCTCACATACCCAGCAAGCCCTCTATGCCGCAGGGCCTGCCCATGGCTCATGGCCAACCATATAGCAACCTGCCAACCTATGGCAATCCTGCGACGCTGCCGCAGAAACCAACCACCTAGGAGTTTGTAGCATCGGATGGTGTTCACGGATGACAATTATCATGACGGCGTCACGGAATTTTCTGAAAGCATACAGGCGTTCAAGGAGGGTCTTCTGGTCTCGAAGGATCATCATCATCACCATCATCATCATTTGACAAATTGCCAGCGTTCAGGGGTTCGTTGTTTTTTCGACCCCACCGGACAAAAATGTTGCACTTGCTAGAAAGACTGATGATGGCTCTTCTCTACTACTACTACACATAGAACAACCCTAATGCGATACAGGTTTCATTTCCCCCAGGGCGGGAGTGCATTTACAATGCGTATCTCACTGATCTCTTGTCACTGAATTTGAATCACTCCTATCCCCAAAAATCAGAGCTATTTGTACCCATAGATTCAGTGCCCGGAGAATTAGATTTTTCCGTAATACCGACGACGATCTAATCCCGCCTCTGAACGCCAAATCTTGGGTGATATCACTTTTGGGTGTAAACAAAGCCAGTGTTCTCTCTCCAGCCCCATGTTGCCCCCTCTCTTGCGCTTGATCCCGCTGTAGGGAATCGGCTTGACCTGGGTAATCTCATTTCCTCAAGCTTGGTTGCTTGACACGCCGCTGCCGCCCCCTCCCCATTGTCCAATCCACCCTTGGGGCCCGAAGCACTAGCACTAAGGTATGTTGTGCATGTGTCTCCTGACGTGAATCTACATCGCCCGTTCGATCCAACCGATCCTGTTCTCGAAGTCGGAGCCGTTGAAAAAAACCGCTAGAGGCGGCGCCTACTCGCCGTTCTCGCGCGGCTCCCGGGGCTCCCTGGGCTGGCCGCCGCCCCTGCCGCCGCGGCCACCTCGCTTGCCGC
Organism: Diaporthe vaccinii; assembly: GCA_039880775.1. NCBI lineage: Eukaryota > Fungi > Ascomycota > Sordariomycetes > Diaporthales > Diaporthaceae > Diaporthe > Diaporthe vaccinii. Next base: position 1,027,228 of record JBCEDN010000007.1, on the reverse strand, counting down.
CCCTGCCTCCGCGCTCGCCGCGCTCGCCCTTGCCTTCCTCGCCCTCCTTGGGGGGAGCGCCTTCCTTGTGCTCCATGGTGAGGGCGCTCGTGGCGAGGCGCTGCGACAGGTCGATCTGGGTGCGGATGGTGTTGGCCAAGTAGCTCACCATGAGGACGTCCTGGATGTGATTGTTGAAGTCGTGCTCGATGGCCTCGGGGACGACCTTGGGGGCCAGCGAGAGGTTGTTCATCATGTACTGTCCCAGGGCCTGGTTGGGGTCGCGCTCCTCGTCGAGTATCTCGCCGACGTAGCCGGAGCTGCGCTCCAGCAGGTCCTCGGTCTGGGCGATGGCGGTGGCGAGGGCTTCGATGTCCGGGACCAGCGGGGCCTGGCGCGACTCGTTGTTGGCGGCGGCGGCGATGGCCTCGAGGGCGGCGCGGTCGGCGTCGCCCTGGGACAGCTTGTGGGGCACCTCGATGAACAGGCACGACTCGGCCGCGCGGTCGGGGTTGACGGCGGCCGGGGCGGAGATGTAGGCGTGAGTCTCGATGTCCTTGCCTGGCTCGGTCGAGATGGTCAGGTGCACGGCGGGGTGGGGGAAGGTGCCCGTCTCTGGGGAGGCGAAGAAGTTCTGGATGAGGGCGGAGAAGCTGTTGAGCTCGAGGCTGGTGGCGTACCAGCCCAGCAGCGTCTCGCGAGGGCTGGCCTTGAGGGACAGCTGCAGCATGGTGCGCTGATACTCAACGTCGACCTCGACCTGCTCCTCATTCTCGACGTGGGGGATGGCGAAGGTGTTGCGCACCTCGACCTCGGTGCCATCCTCGGATCGCACGCCTATCAGGGCGCCGATGACGCGGGGCTGGGGTGCGTCTGGCGAGATGTCTTCTGGAGCAGTGTCGTCGCGACGGATGGCATGGTCGAGGATGGAGAGGATTGCCTGGAGAGCGGGGGAAAAGAAGAGATCAGAGCCTGCACCGCGACCAGGTGTGGAAGAGAAGTGCAAGAGGGAGGCTTACTTGTGGCTGGATGTTGACTGTCATGGGGGAGATATTTGTGTTGAAGCCTGGGGCGGCAGGGGCAATAGGCCGGGCCAGGTGGAGGAACTCCTCTGAATCAATCGCCATGATGAAGATGTTTCTTCGGGGTCGGGTCGCGTGGTGTTTTGCGAAGGCGGAGGACGGTGGGATGAGGTCGGGAGAGTGGCGGGATGCTGAGGCTAGAGGAGAGATGGTTGATGTGTCGAACCCCGCGGTGGTGTGTAGGGACCTCGATCTTGACCTTGGTCCTGCTCCTGGTGTTGCATGCAAAATTCCGCCCGGTTTTGCTCTCACCTTTGATCCGTCGTGTCAAATTGTGGGGTCCTCGCTGGTTTGTGTGCGCTAATCGGAATGCCCAGACGGGGGGCACAGTGTGGTACCTTGCCCAGCGACGTGAACAGTGCTGCAGGTCAAGTGCTTCGCGGGTAGACGGCCGATAAGATAAGGATTTTATTTTCAGGAACTCCCCAAGTTCACCCTTCAGAGCACCCCAGCTTTCGACAAACAAATGGTTCACAACAGATTAGGCTTCAGTGACTTTCCCTTATACTACTTCTCCCAGTTTCTCATTGACAGTCCACGCATCTCTGCCCTCACATCGGGATCATGGCTCCAGGAGGTCGGGCTGGCTTCCGTGGAGGTTCAAGAGGCCGAGGGGCACCCAGAGGAGGCGGCATGGGGAGAGGCAGAGGAGGACTAGCCAGGGGAGGCAGAGGTGGCAGAGGCAGGGGCAGAGGAGGTGCATCACAGCCACGGGGGCCAAGGTTCGAAAGTGCGCGAGTGGAATATAGGTGAGAAATTACTGTTACTGCTATCGACGATCCATGCGCACAGAAAAGCTAACGCGAGTGACAGTGATTCGGAAGATGAGTCTGGCCAAGAGGAGGAGGAGTCAGACGTCGATGGAGGTGATGAGGATGTTGAAGACGCCTCAGAAGATGAGGAGGCCGACAGCAAAGCAGCTGCCCGGCCTTATATGACCCTCATCAAGAGCTTGACAGATGAGAGCGCTGCGCCTCGTGCCAAGAGAAGGAAACTAAACCACGAAGCAGCCCAGCCAGAACGGCCAAAGGAACAGCCCGAAGATGAGCAGGTGGACGCTGAGGCGAGCAGAGTTGAAGATGTCGACTTCGTGGAAGAGCCTGAGGACGCCCCAGAAGAGATTGCCGCAGAAGACGCCTTTGACAAAGACGACGAGGACGAGGTGGTGGACAGCTCGGATCCCTTTCAAAGCCATTTCAGTACTCCTGACGAGGTCAATGTAGCGAGGAGGCTAAAGGCGATCGAGGAAGCGAAATGGACGACGAAGAAGATAGCGGCCAAGGGCACGAGAACAGTTCTCAGCACACCGGACACGAGCGACAAGAACGACGAGGCTTCGGTGCCAGTTCCGATTTCAAACGCCTCAGATCTGCACTTGAAGCAAAAGTTGGCCGATTCTATGAAGGAAAAGCGAAAACTCGATGGCCTCGAACAGTCCCTGGCACCACACGTGTTCGGATACCGAGATTTGCTTTTCTGTCAGAGGTCACTGAATAACGGCAAGAGTATCCGGCGGTTGGCCTGTCTGCATGCGCTCAACCATGTCTTCAAGACCCGAGACAGGGTAATCAAGAACAATGCCAAGCTTTCTCACCAGAAGGACGGAGAGGAGCTCGAGCTCCGCGACCAGGGCTTCACGCGGCCAAAGGTACTTATGATTCTCCCCACACGAGAATCGTGCTACAAGATGGTGGAGGCCATGGCAACCATCTGCGAACCCGAGACTCAGGAGAACAAGAAGAGGTTCGAGGATTCATATCATGACAAGGAAGAGCGGTTCTCAGGGGAGAAGCCGGCTGACTTCAAGGATCTCTTCGCCGGAAATGACGACGACATGTTCCGCATTGGCATCAAATTCACCCGCAAGACAATGAAATTCTTCGCGCAGTTCTACAACTCAGACATCCTGTTCGCCAGCCCGCTAGGTCTGAGGATGGCAATTGGCTCCGAGGACGGCAAGAAGGTCGAGCACGACTTCCTGTCGTCGATCGAGCTCGTCATCATGGACCAGGCTGACTCCCTGCTGATGCAGAACTGGGAGCATGTCGAGTACATCTTCGAGCACCTCAACCTGCAGCCCAAGGACGACCACGGGTTCGACGTCAGCCGGGTGCGCAGCTGGTACTTTGACGACCAGGCTCGGCACTTCCGGCAGACGCTGATCTTCTCGCAATTCAACACGCCGGATCTGTCCAAGCTGTTCCGGGTGCACTGTCGCAACTGGGCGGGCAGGGTGCGCGTCGAGCCCGAGCACGCGGGCGTCATCGGCGAGCTGGGGGTCAAGGCGAGGCAGACCTTCTCACGCATCGACCCGCCATCGGTCGAGGGCGAGCCTGAGGCGCGATTCGACTACTTCACCAAGGCGGTCGTGCCCACCCTCGTCAAGCGGGCCAAGGACGCCACCGGCACCCTCATCTTCATCCCGTCGTACCTGGACTTTGTGCGCGTGCGCAACTACTTCGCGACGAACCAGGCGGTGGAGAGCCTGACGTTCGGCGCCATTTCCGAATACGCCACGGTGCCCGAGGCGTCCCGGGCGCGGTCGCACTTCTTCGCCGGCCGGCACAAGGTGCTGCTCTACACGGAGAGAGCCCACCACTTCCGGCGTTACGTGCTCAAGGGCGTGCGCCGGGTCATCATGTATGGACTGCCCGACAACCCGTTATTCTACAAAGAGGTCGCCGGGGCCAACCTCGCAAAAGCAGAGCAGGACCTGGTGATAGAGCCCGGGCAGGGCACTGTGCGGGTCATGTTTTCCAAGTACGATGTGCTGAAGCTGGAGAGAACCGCTGGGTCACAGAGGGTCGGCAGGATGATTCGCGAGAGAGGCGACACGTTTGACTTTGTGTGAGTAGTCTTCTGCTGCTCGGGCAGTCGTTGTTAGATAGATACACATATATCTCGGTCTCAGGCGACGCGAGTACTAGTATCTCACGGAGGGGCAACCCCCTTAAGAAACCTCTAGATTGGGCCCACGAGGTCTTGGTATCATCCAGCCCATATGTTTTACATTTGATGTGCAGCCCTCATACAGCGCCAGCCCCCTTCTAGTCCAGTTCACTCTCCTCTGTCGCCTGCTGGACCCCACTGCGCCGGCGCTTCAACCTCGGCCTATCGATGTGGAACTTGTACAAGCTGTCCTGGGCGGCGCGCTCCTTCTCGGCGCGCTCCTGGATGGCCTCGCCGTCGCGCTCTTTGATCTCGTCGACGAGCGCGCGGAACACGTGCTCGCCGTCCTGCCGGAACGCCGTAACCTTCTTGACGTTCATCTTGGTGATGTGCGCGCTGTCCCGGCCCAGCACCTCGTCGCGGGCCACCGTGGCCGCCGTCATGGCGAAGCGCATGTCACGCTGCCCGTCTACCAGCTCCAGGATCGCGCTGGGCGCCTGGTCGGCCTTGTCCTTGGGCTCGGTGCGCAGCACGCGCGTGTAGCCGCCCGGCCGGGCGAGGTAGCGCTCTCGCAGCTCGCCGAAGAGCTTGGGGAGGAGGGCGTCTGGTGTCTATAATGGAGGAGGTGCGTTGTGCCCCGGTCAGCTTTTAATGCTACCCAACAGTGCATTTTGTCATGCTTTCCTGCAACTGTCCACCCGCCCGCTGCGTGAGAGCTGGGTGGCACGAGGTGTTCGGGGAACGTACGTAGAGGATGCTCTGTGCCTCCCGCCTCGACGTCTCGTTGTTCCTCTTTGCCAGTGTGATGAGCTTATCCGCCAGGCGCTGGGCCTCCTTGGCCTTGGGCCATGTTGTTTGTATCGACTCCTGCTTGACCAGGGAGGTGACCAGGTTGCGAAGGAGGGCTTGTCGGTGGGACGAGTTGCGGCCGAGGGTCCGGAATTTCATATGGCCGCCGGCCATCTTCACTGGGTGGTTGGAGGGATTGCTCCCTCACGATCGCTCTGTGGGTTCCTCGCTGTTCCCCAGTACCTGTAGCTACGGCAGGAGCGGTAGTTTGTTGTCGTCGGAGAGGGCGGTTTGACGCCGGATTGGTAGGTCGGGAGTGAATTGTCGATGTCTGCAGCCGGTCGATGAGACTAACACGGAAGGCGGTCGCGAATTTTCTGGACGGCGCGGCGGGAGCTGCAGGCGACCTGGATCAACGGCGGTTGAGTACTGCGGCAACGAGTACAATCGGCTTCGATGTCAAGACTTACAGTTCCCATTCCATGAGCTATTCTGATAAAGTTGAGTCAGATGATTCTAGTTATTATTTTAGCATGAAATTATGAGTTAAAATGCCTCCTAGATGGATTATGGCTCGTTTGATAGCAATGTAGTCATTTCGATGTACCTGCAGAATGCGTATCCTCCCGCTGCCAGCTTAACGGTCCAGGACTGACCTCATCCCCTGGAAGTGCTCTTTCAGGGAATCCGACCTTCGGCGGAACCAACACAGCTCACGAGCTTCGCATCACGACACAACATGAGCCTGCCTAGCCTTGAGTTCCTTTCCTCATAGCCTAGCACTATTCTGCTTCCCTCGGCTCCTTCAATTGACCCGGCAATTCACCCAAACATACTTGCGACTGGATCTCGACGCGGCACGAGCAACACCACCCGTCATGGGCTTCACTACCGGCTTCGTAAGTATGCTCTTTCGTGACCATGGAGGACCATTTAACTAACAGAAATAACCCTACTCTTCTAGACCGGCGGTGTGACCCTTGTCCTCGGCATATCCTACCTCAGCCTCCACGCACACAGGCGCACCCGCGAGCGCCAAGCCGAGACCCTACGCGCAAACACCTACATCCTCAACTCCCTCTCCTACATCCCCGCCACCGCGCCGCCGCCAAAGACGCTGGCCGAGGAGCTGGCCCTTCTGGAGCAGCAGCAGGAGCTCCTGGCGCGCGCCGAGGAGAAGCGCAGGAACCTCTCGGGAAGGAACGAGGGCTTCTTCGACAAGGCAAAGGACAGGTGGAATACCGAGATCGAGGGCGCCGTGCAGTGGGCCGCCAACAAGGACTGGGTCGCCGCGCGCGAGAACGCAGAGGTCGCTGCCTCGAGGCTGTGGGCGCGTGCGAGCGGCGGCGACGCACCCTCCGACTCGGCCCAGCGGGCCGGGGCCACCGTGACCGACAAGGCCGCCGCTGCGACGACCACAGCAAGAGGTGCAGCCACGGAAAAGGCAGCCGAGGCCAAGGAGGCCGCGGCCAGCTTCTGGGAGCGAGGCCTTAACAAGAGCAAGGAGATTGCCAGCCAGGCCAAGGCGGGCATTGCGAGGGCCGAGGAGAAGGCGCAGGACGTGGTCAGGGGCGCAGCGAAGAAGACTGGCGAGAGCGACATCGAGAAGGTGCTGCAACAGCGGTATGAGCGGAAACCAGACGAGTCATTGAGCAAGAGCCCCGAGCAGCTGCTTGAGGAGAGGTATCGACCCATGGTGGAGCAGGACAACACCAAGCTGAGAGGTCTTTAGGTGGGCTGGAAGACAAAGCGACTATTGGAGACATCGCCCACATTATTCCATGGAAATATACCAACTCGGTTGTATCAATACAATGCAGTTGTCTTCGGGCGTGCCGTCTAATCTACCGTACAGCCTTTCGTCGATCCTCTGCCCAGCTGAAGCAGAAACAAGGGGTGCCTCTTCAGCAACACGAAGAAGCGCCAAGGTTCATCACTAGATACAATCAATCACGCTTAGTCCAAAGTTATGTTCTGTTGCAGGGCTGATTGTGAGAAGTAGGCCGTGCAACGTAGGGCTTGCGGGAGTGCAGCGTTCAGTAGTGAGTGGGTCAGGGGCTATTGAGGGTATCATAACCTTGGCGGCCGCGTCAGCGATATGACCGTCCTCGTTGGAGACGCCCTCGAAACTGTACACCCCGAGCCTGACATTATAATAAAACGAATTCTCCTCTGGCCCTTGATCACAGCCGAAACCCTTTCCAAATATTCTCGTTCCGCTTGATTCATCCATCAAGGGGTTTATTTATCTGCTCGTCTCCACGTCCGGTTGAATAGGTAAATGCCCCTCACGCAGAGAGCATCATCGAGTGGTATCAATATGTTTATATATTCTTGTTTCGTTCTCATTCAAATACATAATGGCTACCTGATGGTATAGGCACCGCCAACTCCAAAGATGCCCAGAACGCCCTCTACACTATTAACCATGCTAGCCAAACCGGGCCCAACCACGACGGCCAGGCAAAACCGGATCTGGGAACCACAAGCACCTCATCTTCCAGCAACCCAATATCGATAAAGACTGTGGTATGCAAAATATACAAGAGCTATCGCCGGAATTATATGCGGCCCAGCTTCAAATCGTCACCCATCACGACCGCCCGTGGGTCTGACCGTGCCCCTCCTCGGGGACGATACACCTGCTCTCCAACCACTTGGCAAAGCGGACGACGGGGGCGTCGACGGAGCGCCAGAACAGGTCCGCGGCCCAGACGACGCTGGGGACGACGAAGACGGCGGCGAGCGTGAAGCCGGCGTTGTAGCGCCAGCCCTCGATGCCGGTGACGCCCCAGGCCCAGCGCTCGGTGGCGTACCCGATGGTGTGGATGACGGGCCCGTGCATGAGGTAGATGGCGTAGCTGATGCGGCCCAGGTACTGCACGACGGGCGTCATGAAGACGCGCTGCCAGGACGGCAGGTGGCCGACGCACAGCACGAAGAGGATGCTGCCCACGCACTGCCAGTACCGGTACTTGTCCGAGAACCACTCCGGGATCAGCGACGATAGGTACACCCACCCGGGCGTCTTGGCGCCGTGGACGTCCGGCTGCGACATCAGGTACAGCCCGCCTACCGAGAGAAGCATCCACGCCGCCGTCTTGAGCTTCCGGCTCGACACCGGCGACGACTGGCGGCCCCTGCCGACGAGGTCGAAGGGCTTGGGCTCCGTCACGGGGAGCTGCTGCTGGGAGCTGCTCGAGACGGCGGCGGCGGCGGCGGCGTTGGACACGGGGTCGGTGTGCGCGCCGCGGATGACGTCCAGCTCGGCGAACAGCATGCCGGCGTAGAACAGCACCATCTCCCAGCGGTCGTTGCGGTACGAGAACCACACAACCAGGGCGAGGAAGGCGAAGCGCAGCCACGTGCGCATGCGGGCCAGTCCGATCATGGTCAGGAAGAGCATCATGCTCGCGCGGAACTCGACGGGGATCGTCCACAGGTGCACGTCGTAGTAGGTGCTTCCTCCGAATGGCTCCCAGCCCCAGATGTGGACGAAGTTGAACATGTTCCGGCCCCAGTCCGAGAGCTGCTCCGACAGCGAGTCCTTGAGGTCCGGCGCCGTCTCCTGCACGTTCTTCATAAAGGTGCTGTCCCGCGAGAAGTCCCTCGTCCACTCGTACGCGCCCAGCCGCAGCAGCACCACGATCATGAAGGTCGAGATGGCCGTCGGGAGGAACAGGCGGATCGCCCTCCGGAAGACGAAGCTGGCCATCGTGGTCGCGAAGCCGTCCCACTTCTGCTGCCGCGCCAGCTTAACGGGCTTGAGCGACAGCGCGTACCCGGACACGACGAAGAAGATGGCCACCTGCGGCGGCCCGGCGTAAATGAGCCGCACAAAGGGCAGCTTGAAGAAGTTGTAGTTGTGCTCCTCGAAGCCCCACCCCTCGGCGATGATGAAGCATGTGTACAGGTAGTGGCACAGGAACACATTGAAGGCCGCCACCCCACGCATGCCGTCGAGGTAGGCCGTCGGCCCGAGCTTGTCGGACGCATGCTTCCTCTCGTGGCTCAACCTGCTCTGGACAAACGAGGGGAGGAGGAAGAATCCCACGCGGCGCAGGAGTGCCAGGTATGCGGACATTGGCGGCGGCCGTTGCGGGACCGGTAATGACGATAACGTGGACCTAGCTGTGTTCGCCCATGCCGCGGCGGTTGGGAACCGGGTCTCGTTGTCTGCCTTGCCGGCGTCGCTGTCGACGTCGGACAGGTTCTTCTCGTCCAGCAGGTTTATGCTCTCCTCGTATGAGAGGGAATGTTTCGAGAAGGCATGGCCATTCATTGTCCAGCAATGCGAGGTTCCGAGTATGTACCTGAGGGATCACGAAATAGGAACGGCAAAGCGCAAAGTCTAACGAGAGGTATAAGTGCGGCGAATGGACTTGGTGCGTGTTGAATACAAAGGTCCTGCCTGGCGAGAATGGATGGAATTCACAAACAGGACATGAAGAAGTCGTGACTCTCGTTCTTGGCAGACGCGAGCGCAACAGAGAAGTAAGACTGGTTAATGATCTCCAAAGAGAAGAGAAAGTAAAACATCGGTGGTGGTCTCGACGGGTGAGAGAAGGTAGCGCCTCCCTCGGGTCTGGGCCGATTATCACCAAATAATAGCTCTTCGGATGGGTAGTAGTCTCAAACGAGAAGAGCAGCGGCCAAGGTACGGGGTTATGTGGAACGGGTGGGAGTCAGCGAGGCCCTTGCGAGAGGGTGTGGTGAGAGATCTGGCTTGGTGGGAAGCTTGGCCACTGGGAGCCGGGACCCTTCGCGGATTGTTTCAAGTCAATGGGTGATAGATATAGCCGCACCAAATCGGAGGCCCAGCCAAGTTTCAATGCCAACTTCTGAGGCAAGCGCTGGCGCTGTGGGTCAGGTAATAAGCATAAACAGCCACAGTGCACGCAGGGCGAGTGTCAGCTTTGAACGGCATCGACATAAACTGTGGACGCCTCCTATGTTGATCAGCGCGCTCCCTGTGGCTCAGGCTGCTCATGACGTTGGGATAGACCATTGCACAATCTGTAAGAAGTTGATCACCTTCTATCACTTCGAGATCAAGGACTGTAGTTTCGGGTTGAGGCGATGGTGGAGATGATCTGATGGCAAGCGGTAGTAGACCGCGGTATGCATTAATCTTGGGCATATGATTGTTGACTCGTCACAAAGAGGGCAATTCAATGAGACTTTCGCGTGGCAAGGGGGCTTCAAGCTCAAGAAACTTACTCTCCTCCTCCTCCTCTCTCTATTCACTCCTCAACACGCAGTCTTCAATGCACAGAGACGAGTCCCTGCAGTCTCGATCCCATCGTCAAGGTTTGGCCAGGCTGACTGAACGGGCGATTGTCGAGGTGCTGTTCCTCGCACACCTCGGTCGTTTTGAGGCTCTCAGGCCGCTCGACAGGGCTATGTCTTGGCTTTTCGGCTGTCGATCCCGCCCATACGCCAATAGCGTGCCGTAGACGGCCCCACCTCCTGACAGCAGACCTGTTCCAGATCTGGGGATCGCCCACTGCGGTTGGTCTTGGACTGTTTTGGAAAACGAGCTAGCCGGGCGCGGGAAGGGATGAGAAGGCTGATGATCCGCTCTCGCCGGCTATGTGACACAGCCAACACGAGGAGGTGCCCGAGTCGTATCGGCCTAGGTTTCGCCTGAAGTCGAGTGGTGTGTGTGCCCGACACGTACCAGCCGCGATATTTGTAAATGGCGATGTCACGATCTTTTAGAAGCTAGGAACAGGCCGAAAGACATCAGTTGACCCTTATGAGTGTGCTCGCTCAAACCAATTACATTGAATTTTCCGATGTTGAGGTCCCATCACGCATCGTAAACTTTTGCACCACGGGATCCCATCCTTGAGTCCGCATGTAGTAGAACGCCCGAACTCCACCTCAAACAGTGCCTATCATCCCAAGTCTCATTAATATTAGGTGGACAGCCAGTCCAAAAACTCCGGTGTAAAGTAGCTGATAACTATCGTCGCTCCTGCTCTCAAAATGCCCTCAGTCGATTCGAACGCCATGGTCTTGAGGTCGAACACGCCAGCTTTTGCAGCAGCATGGATCATGGCGAACTCTCCGCTGACTTGGTAGGCGGCGATAGGCAGGTCTTTGCCAAGCTCCTTCGCATCTGAAATGATATCCAGATACTGGCTTGCAGGCTTGACCATGATCACATCGGCACCCTCGCCGATGTCACGCACAATTGCGCGACGGGCGAGACCGCGGCCTCCCGGCGGCAATTGGTAGCACTTCCGGTCGCCAAAGGAAGGGCACGACCCAGCGGCGTCGCGGAAGGGGCCGTATAGACAACCAGAGAACTTGGCCGCATAGGACATCAAAAGTGTCTTGTGTGCGATTCCCTCCTCAATCAGCTTGAGCTTGATGGCACGGATCCGGCCGTCATTCATGTCGGACGGCGCTACGCAGTGAGCGCCTGCCTGGGCATATGCGATGGCGACATCGGAAATGCGGTCCACAGATAGTTGGTTGTTGAGACTGCCGTCATCCCTGAGAATACCGCAGTGGCCGTGAGAAGTGTACTCGCAGAGGCAGACGTCTGCTGTAATATACAGCTGGGGAAATCGCTGTCGAAGAAGTCGGATACTGCTGATGACGGGACCCTTGGGGTCGTCTGCGGCGGTGCCCAACGCGTCTTTGGTACCGGGGTTGAGGGGCACACCGAACAGCATGACGGCACGGAGACCCTTGTGAACCAGTGGCTCGAGGAAAGGAATGAGTTTGTTTATGCCGCGGCGGTACTGGTTCGGGAGGGATGGAATGAGGACTTCTTCGTCGTCTTGGTCGGAAACGAAGAGGGGATAAATAAGCATAGACTGCGACGTGCACTGTTAGCCTGAAGCAGAGAATTAGTAGAGGCAGGAAAAGACCACAAACCTTTGTGAGTTGCCTCTCTGCTTGCCACGACCGCGCCAGGGCATGGCTGTATCCTCCGTGAAGCTGGCTGGAGATGTCTCCGGAGATGCTCACGCTCGTCGCAGCGGTGCTCGTGTAGGACATGGCACGAGAGATGTGGGAGGTCCGGGAAGCCAGGCCATCCATCGTGGAAGCGGCGGATGTCATCGAAGCGTCTTCGCGGTTGTTGCGGGCGTCAGCAGCTGACCGCATTGAGAGATCCTGGACGAGGCTGGAGAAGGACATGTTGTTGATTGGCGTGGACGTGCGTCGACAGGGTCGACTCGACAGTCAATTGCAGAGGATAGGCAAAGGTGTATCAAGGGAAAGAGTTGCACAAATAGAGAGGACGTGTACAAGGAGTTGAGGTCGCAGAGATGCACCAAGGGATATATGTACGGAGGGGCAATCTTGGGGGACGGAGATTTGAGGTGGCGAAGGAGGAGCTGATGGGTATGTTCGGGAGCCGTCGCACAAAAATTGGGGTACAGCAAGCGACGCCGAGGATGTAAATCGCAAATCCTTTGCGTATGCGTCAGACACCGGGTAATGGCGTGTCCAATTGGATTCGGCTGGATTGAATTGCACAGTACTCAGCGACGGCTTCGCCGCTTCTCGGTGCTCGGCTTGGAATGAAGGATCCGTCAACTGGGGAGTGGGCGGCGGAGCTGCAGCAGCGAACGGGTCAACAGGACTGACTGATCGAGAGAGTTGTCTCTTATCTTTGTTTCATCAACACACCGCAACGGAAGGAGCGGCCACCCGACTCGACGGCGTCGGGTTGCTGCCGGCAAGCCTGGAAGACAGGGCCCACTAGCCAGCTGCCGCAGGCCAATCACAGCACAGCCATCTCCAATGCCTGCTCTTGCCAGGCCGCGGTCGGTCAAGTGCCAATTTCCGTGTCAGCATGTACACTGCAAGTCAGGCCGGCAGACCGACGACAGTCTTCCCTACTGCCACCCGCTGTGCGTGTTACTTCACTCCATGCTCAACATCCCAATCCAATAAGGTGCAACTGTCCATACTTGATAATTCCCAAAGGTGCCCTGTCGACAGTGAGCTCAAGCGAAATCGCCTTCTGGCATCTATTCATCCAGGCACGAGAACATGCAAGTCGACGCACATAGTGTGACGGGGGAGCTGCTCTTTAAGACGATCAAATTGTATGCCACTCGAGAACCACATGCGCAATTTCGATGGAGCCAGTAGCACATGATGTTTTCGCTATGAGTGATCCCGATCTATCGCTTATCTTGATATCCATGTAGCTTGGCAGTGTTTTGCTGGAGTGGGAGCCTACGGAGGCCATCGTTGTGTGATCATCGAGACGAAGCCAAGCCCGCGAGATCTCAATTTTGGTAATGTGAGGTTGCAAAACAACAGGGACGCAGTTACAGACCTGGTGTTTCTTGAAGTCAAGGAGCCACAAGTCATCCACTGCGTGTTGCTTATGGACACCTGGATTTTGAATCAAGGGCTCCTCAGTACAAGGCCTTGTATTCGCTGAAGCTCTGGGTCACTTGTGCAAGTGTCAAGGCCCATGGAGGAGAGCATTCAGTGTGCTTCTTGGCATGAGGTACAATCATACTCATGCTACATACCATCGACCAATTCGGGGCTCTCAGTTCGAGGCAGAGTTGACACTCGGTTGGCAGACTTCCTCGAACGCCTGGCTGGACGGATAAGCTATGGGCGTATTGTCCATGTGGTCGGGACCTGGATTAAGAGTCAATCATTTCGGGGTGGTTTAGAACGTTTCATGGCCGACTGGGTGAGGGAAAGATGGAAGGCAGGCGACAACACATGTCTGCTCAGGTAGGTACGCAGACACACGTTGGGCTGATATGTGGCTATTACCCATAGAACTTGCGTTCGCACATCTCTGGCATGGGAAGGGGCCTTTCTTGTCGAGGAGGAAGGCACTTTGTTAAGCCCGATCCTTCCTCCATTGCTCCCAAATTCCCCCTGGTCTTGGTCGCAGCGTGGACATGGGAGCATAGCGCACGTTTGTCAAACTTCTAAATGGTGTGCAGATTCCAAGCCGTCGGGGTTCCTGTCAACGTGCCAGTGTTGAGGTTTTCCTCTCTTGCCTGCCCTTCGGTCAGCTCAGAAAGGCAGAGAACCCTTCTTTCTTCTACTTTTCACTTGAGATAGTCTCTTGTGTGGTTCCCCGTCTAGGTACCTTAACTTGAGCTCCTTACCAGGCAGGCAACTCAGGGGGCAGCCATTCCGATGAGCTCCCCTCATCGTGACCAGTATTCCCTCCTACTTGAAAAATTCATCTCTGCTTCCTTAACGTCAACGTCTGCAGGTGACCCGTCGACCTCCCCCAACTCAGACAAGCTTGGACTCTTCAATTGAGCTTCTCGATTATCCTTGCTTGTCGACCACGCATCGGCTACCTGGTTTACACCTCCGCGCCTTGTGGGCTTCTCGGTCTGCATGCGCGTCGTTGCAGCAACAGCATCTCATCTCTGCCAGGTCTGGCCTCGCAACCAACGCGATCTTTCATCCTTAACAAACCGTCTGCCTAACGAAACCTGCCTTTTCTTCAATGTTTGGATCGACTGTGCGTTCGCACTCCCTTCGTTTTCCTACTCATTCTCTCATAGAACCCTCTGCACCATCTCCATTGTTGTTTTGGCACTGGCTGCCACACCGCAACCATGTCAACCAACAGCAGCAAGTGGAAGAAAGCTCTGCTTCCTACCCTTGGAAACCGTCACAGAGGCTGGGATCCCACTAGCCGCCTCCCTGCTTCGAGAACAGGTGCGTCGTTTAACAAACCTCTTTCGAGATGCTACGTTCCAAACCGATACTTGTCTAACAAGCCACAAGTCTCCGATATCAGCGCCACAGCTGCGATACTGCAGCACGCAGAACCTACTCCTGAATCTGTCGACGACGAAGTCGACGAGAGAGTCGTCAGCGTTCTGTTAGAGACCACAAATGAGGCCGAAAACGAGAGCCAATCTGCCGTCATCAGAAAGGTATGACCAAGGATATCTTTGCACACTCTGGTACAGAAGAGGCATTCCTAACTCAAACAATGTGCAGACTAGAGGAATCTCTCACAGCCAGACCGTGGGAATGATGCCCTGTGCAGATAACTCAAGTGTCGCGGCCTCGCCTGCCAGAGTCCACAGCAAGGTCACCAAGCTTGCCACTCCACCCCGCAGGTCATCGAAGCGCAACCTCCAAGCCGTCACCCGTGACTTTGCAAAGTCGTCGCCGAAGCGAAGCGCAGATGGACTGGTTCGGCCTTTGCCCAAGCCCCGTTCGTCGAATCTCCTTGGTCGAGAGACTCGCCGAGTTGTACAGTCGCCATCTGTGTCTCCGGTCAAACCTCCAGCTCGTTGTAGTGGCAAAGGCACGATTGGAGAGAGTGGAAGCTGTGTCGCTAAGACCAATAATCCGTTGGTGTCCGTCTTTTCTGGAACCGACGACCTAAGTGGAAGTGCCGTTGACTCGACTGCGTTTGCCTCCCTCCCAAAGATGTCTCGTCTCAGAAAGAACAAGGTCTTTGCCAAATTTGCAACTGCTCTTTCGGAGCATTTTAGTAAACAGCAAACCCGGAAAGAGCAGATGCCTGGCGACGGTGCCACTGAATTGCTATCTGTGGCTAGCAACGAGGCCATCAAGCCTATCCTGCATGGTCTACCACTGGGGAGACTGAACTTGGCTCAGCTGCCTCTTCCTGATACCGAAGCATCTTCCGCATCCACCGATCGCCGCAACAAGAATGGCAGTCTAGAACACCGCAAAGGCAGCGGGGCTGTGGCAAAAGCCCGGACGGCGCCTTCAATGCCTCAAAAGCGACTCAGCATGGTGAAGGGCAGTCCGCCTCTGGAAGACCCCTTTTCAGACGAGTCTCCTGGACGACAGTCAACCGAATTCGATGCTCGTTTGAAGACCATACAAGCGTTCGGACCTGCCGGCAGACCCAATCCCGTAACTTCACTTACCGATCCCTTCTTGACTGAGGCCATCATGGATACCAGCGACAACTCCATTTTGAAGACGCCTCCAATTGGCAGTTCCACGCCCAGGACCCGAGTACAAGCTCTGATACCTGTTCAGGTG
Organism: Diaporthe vaccinii; assembly: GCA_039880775.1. NCBI lineage: Eukaryota > Fungi > Ascomycota > Sordariomycetes > Diaporthales > Diaporthaceae > Diaporthe > Diaporthe vaccinii. Next base: position 1,011,497 of record JBCEDN010000007.1, on the reverse strand, counting down.
TCTACCGAGAGCACTCGAATTGTCCCAGGTACCACGACCGAAGCGGCCATCGTTCCTCCGGATGGACTACCAACGAGCCCTTCCAAGCGACGCAAGTTTGCTATCATATGCGACAGCCCAACCAAACTCGACACTTCACTCGAGTCAGGTCACAGAGACATTGGCTCTGGCTCTCCGTCAAAGGCTCGTGGTAGTTCCGATTCGACTAGGCTGAGTTCCTTTCCGCCCGGATCTACCATTCGACATGTGCCACGTTCAATGGGACGTCTTACTGGACTTCCTGATTTAGCAGCGTCAGCAGTGGCCAGGCGAAAATCTCCAAAGGTCGGACGGAAGAAGCACCCATCACCTAGCAAGCGAGATCTTGACCTTTATGGCAAGTTCATGGAGGATAGTGTTGGCCTCGGCGTCTTCAAGGACACAGACGAGCTGGCCATGAGCTTCACCTCTTTCGCGGCCACCAACAGCCCTGCCCTGGCGCCTCGCGACAAGAACAACCTAATTCGAGGTTCAGCCGACAGCCATTGTGACTCGGGAAAGGGTTTCAGCCCGAAAGGGCCTGTTGTTGGCTTGGGCGCGAAATCTCGGAGCCGAATTCCACAACCAGTGAGCCGACGTGCTCGGTCGCGCACGGAGACAGCTTTCGCTCGGGACTTCGCACCTGTCAACCACGGTGACTCTACCACCGAGGATGAGTTGCAGTGGAGCTCGTCCACCTACATTCTAGGCCGCGGACGTGATCACCGCTGCCAACGTTGTGGCAGCATGACAGAGACCTTGTAACTCTTGTACCAACATCGACCCGAATTCGCTCTGCTGCGCAGAGACCTGGTGCAGTGGTCATTGAAAACAGTATGCCAAACACCGTGGGGGCTGAAGAACCGATGTGAGCACATTGGCTTTCAGAAGAGGCGGCTTGGTGGCCAGGAAACATAGAAAAGGCCAATCTCTCCTTCTTTTTCTGGCACACAAGGTTAATTCTGGACATTTTGGGAGCAAATTCTCCTGATGGTTAACCACGACCTGACGAGGGGCGAGAACTGTGGATGTTTTTCGGTGCTCAGGCGTAGGTTAATAAAGACACCACAGGAGTGCCACACCTACAGACACGGAAATGAGACTACTATTTATGTGACATTATACGTGCCTGTGTCACTTCTTCTTAACTCCGGCTAACAAGAATGGAGACGAGGTGATGTGATGATGTCTTCATTTACATATCTATCTTGTATGGGTATCGTATCGTATCAAGCGCTCGCTTCATTCCCTGCACCCCTGCTCGTTCAAAAAAAATCTCAGTTTCGTCAAACACATATCGTACAATCGCTCCGCATTGACTTGTTCACGACGCTGCCTCACGTCCGGGGTCAACGTTGACTCTAGTAGCGGTGGCTACCCCGACCATCGGTACCGTGCATGCGACGAGTGCCAGCAGCCTAAACAGCGTGCAATGTTAGTTACTGGTGTGGAACCGGGGAGGGTGTTAAGAAATGAGAAGATTGGAGGCATCGTACCTTCACAGCGGGGTTCCTCGTCAGAGTACCCTTGAGCTTCTTGAGCCCGCCGGCGATCTTGTCGCCCAGGGTGGCGTGGCGCTTCTGGTGGTGGACCTTCCTGTGGAACAGGCCGCGGCGCTGGGTGGTGGTGTGCGAGGCGTACTTGCGGGCCATTTTGCTATTGGAACTTGGTTTTGTTCTGGTGGTAGTTTTTGGGTTGAAAGAGGTGAAGACTTCTGACGTGGGAATCCTTCTTGGACTTGAACGTCTGCTGTGGTGGATAGTGTGTTTGTGGTTGATAAGCATTGGGATGGATTTTGGAGGAGGGATGTGGTTGTGGGGAAGGCAGGACGATGTTTATATACTCGGTTCGCTTGATACTGTTGACTTGTGTTTTACCTGCTTTCCTGGGTCTTTCATCATCGGTCACCAAGGTGTGCGTGCGCCAGTGTACACGTGCGGTGATGCCATTCCAGAGTGATGTCAGCGCGGTAGATCTGGCCTGGGCCCAGATCAGCATACGGGGTAGGTATCGCGCTGTGTTGTGATGACCAGAACAACAAGGGTCACTTGTGAGACAATGCCTATTGGAGAGTAAAGCTCAATACTCTGATGCGATAACCGTCTAATCTTCCGTACTACGTATGCACAGCATAGAGAGAAAGCGCTAGGAGAATTCCCAGAATCAGGTTTTGCGGTGTTGATTGTCAGCCACCCTGAGAGCGACCCTGTGGCTTGCGACGTCATAGCTGGGGTATCTCGCAGACGGTGTAATACGTGATTGGGCAGACGTGCAGGTCAATTATAGGCCCTGGGACCCTGAGTCTCAGGGCTGGAATGCCCCAAAATGTCCCAGAGGGTCAGGCGGGTGTGGCTGTTGATGTCACCTTTTCTCTCGGATTCTGTTATTCCCTGTTTGAGACGGGTGTTCAAGCACACCTTTTCCGCTTCTAGAACTGCGAACGCATCGAGGGGATCGGTGGCGGAGAGTCTTGGCCGGCCCGGCATCCGATTGCGAATGATGTCGTTTGCTCCGCCGGGAGGCCTAAGGGGATCTGCACACGCGCATACCTGGGCACACTGTCGACTTGGCAGCCTGGCAGCCTGGACAACACTCAGCGCGGAATATGGGGGAGACAGAAGCGCGTCAGCCGTCTCAAGATGACGGAACCGGCACTCCAACGTGACTCTGATTGCTTGTCTGCGTGACAAAGCCCTTGGCGGGAACATCACAATGATTTTGGAGACTCTTGACTCCCCTCCTCTCCTTGCATCAGCTTCGGTCATCAAGTCGAAGAGCTGCTCGTCTTGAGGCGCTAGTGGCTTTGTCGAGTTTACCTAGTTCTCTTGCAATGCATAGGTGCGACGAGGCCCGTCAAACTTAGAATCGCCTGAGCCTTCAGAGAATTTCGTTGCTCAAGAGTTGGTTCCTTGGTAAGTGTGTTGTTTTTCTTACTTGCTGGACCGCTAATTCATATGTACGTTGTTCTCCCGTCTACACTTGCATTAAACTTCTGTACCTAAGGGTTTATTACCAGGCCCGAGAAAACTTTTCTACATATGTATATGCCGACTGGACACTGTATGTGTCTTCATTGACTGTCTTGCGACGACTAGGAGACTTGGAGATATGAGTTCCCAGGCCAAAGCTTTTCCTGGCCTCCAGCTTGTCCCGAACAGTGCGAACAGAGCTTTCGATCTAGACTCCAGGATAAAAGTTAGAATGCAACACCAAGATGCTAATAGCCTTGGCTTGCTGGCTGGCTGCGATATCATGGGGATCAAGCTTGGCAGTGCTTGACACATGGCTTCGCCGGCGACATGGTTCACAAATTTCGCCTCGAGAGCCAAGTTCTTGTAGGGGCACAGGGCACGTGCGGTTTAAACCCTCGCTGAATCATTCAACAAGACATGCAAGACGGAATCCACAAGTCCACACACACCCAGATCTTGGATCGCAGCTTTGGGTGGACCAGTGTTGATTGCCAGTGGGGCTTGTATAAGGCTGATAAACCTTAATATGCAATAAGACTGCTGGACTGCAGCATAGGAAATTTCGAGGACTTTGCTACGAGCATTTGATGTCGCGCATCCTGATTTTGATGCGGGTGGGCGGTAGGCAACCGGCTCGGTGGTGTGGTCCTCATGCGAGACCCCGGGACGGCCCCACCTCTAGGCTGTGAGGTTGCGTAGGTGACCAAGAACAGCGCCTGGTGCCCCTGAATCCGCCCGTGAGGAAGTGGCCTGGCATTCCCCTTTTGATGTTGCCCAAGTCAATCTGGCACCCAATGTGTCTCGAGGGCATCTTTCGAGGTTCCTCGCCCCATCGAATCCGAGGGACGCATGACTGCAACCCCCTATTTTGGTACAGAGACGTATGTAAAGCAGAGGCTTGAAACTTGCTTGCGCCTAGGCTCAACTCTGATTCAGCTTGTCAAATGTAGTCGTAAACCAGTCCCAGGTCACTCAATTCCAAGCCAGCGTGGTCTGGCAGTTGGCAAGGGAATGCCGGCTCAGTAGACTGGATGGCATCCTTTCCCCCAACCGTGGGTCTCTCAGACCATGGATCACAACACACACCCAGTCAACAAGACATCCCGTCGACGATCACTCCAGGCACAGGGTGTCGGTGGGCTTCGGGATCCGCAAAAGTGACAACCTCAAACCATCATCGTGCCCTTTTCAACACGTCAAACAAGTCAGACAGGGACACACAAGGCTCAGCCCTATGCAACATCGTGTAGCCCGTACAACTGCCGTCCGCCTTGCTTTGATGGCCCTGCCACAGCGGTCGTGTTCATCACCTCGTTCGCAGCGGATCATTGGCCTGGGCACTCGATCCTTGAAGTGCCGCATCCAAATTGCAATTGCCTCGTCACCACCACTGACAACCCACCTCCCGCGCCGACAGTGCGGGTTGGCTAATTAGCAGCCCTCGGCGAACTCGTTCCCACCTCGCTCCCGGGAGATCAATGGTGCCAAACTATATCTCTAACCCGCGGACCCTCTTGTCGATCAGGGAAGTAGACTACATCCCCAATCGCCGAAAAACCCAGATCCGCGGGTCCTGGGCGCAAGTGTTCCGCGACCGCGAACCCGAACAACGGTCCTGACTCGCCGTGTGCGCGCGCGGGAGAAGAAGCCCTGCCTCGCGTGCTGCTTTGGCCCCTCGACGACTCATCATGCTTACCTGGAACCCACGGCTTCCCTTTTCATCCCAAGTCGGGGGCCCTCATGCCAGCAAGCCCAACCCGGCAGTCTGGAGGGGCACGTCACGCTCGAGACCAATGATCATGACGGGCGGGGGCCGGAGATATGTTTAGATGTAGCAGCCATCCTGGCAATGATGGTCTGCTGGTGCTGCACCCGGTCGAGCCTTATACAAGGCGGTGCCAGAAGTCAAGTGGTTACCCGGCCTTGGCTATCCTTACTAGCTGAACTATGCGATACAGCCCCGGGGATCATGGACGTGTATGCAGGGCTGTGGATATTGCCCGCCGACTCAACGCAAAAGTGGTGCCCCCTTTGGTATTGTGCAGGCCCGGTCGGATCTCAGGGGAGAGTCATGAACCATATCATCTGGGGGACGCCTCTACACAGCGCGAGGCTCCGTTAATCCTTTCCCACCTACTCGAGACCGTGGCTGGATTCCGGCAACCCACCAGACATCGGGACATGCGCTGAAGGAAGAGAAGACACCCGGGCCGAACTTTACATCGATCATTCCTACAGCACAGACCTCCAAGCCGTCCCCGATGTCCTCCAGCTGGTTTGAGTGAGTAAAAGGGTTCGACGCACTTTCCCAAAGCGACCGAGACGATGTCGACGAATACCGAAGACATCGTGCAAAAGGCGGCCCAAGCCAGGTCGTTTACGCGCGATGGGTTTATATTTCTAGGAATTGCTATTGCCGTCACTCTCCTGCGGACGTACGCGAGGTGGGACATGGCCGGGTTCAAGAAATTCCAGGCCGATGATTATCTGGTCTGGCTTGCGCTTGTAAGTGGGTGCCGAGCGAGAGGATTGCGAGCCGAGTCATAAAGGCTGTAACTAACGGGAGCGCTGCCAAAAGATGCTGTATGCTGGAGAGACGGCCAGCAACTTCCAGTTTGTCAAGGTCAGCCGAGGGCTCGCCAACAACGACATGACAGACGAGGAGAGAGCAGCTCTGGACCCTAACAGCGCGGAATTCAGCATGAGGTGAGTGGACTGAGAAGACCTGTCCTCCCGAGTTGGCAAATGCTGAGAGAGGGCCACAGGGAAAGGGGGTCCAAGGCGAATTTCGCTGCTTGGCCACAATACGCAGTAATCATGTGGTCTTTGAAGGCTGCGATGTGCGTCTACTACCTACGTCTTATGGTGAGATCCTGTCGCACGCATATACCCCTTTTGCGGCACTATGTACCAGACCAAACGACAAAAGACCACGGACTGACATCCCTCCAGGAGAGATCAAAATACCGCAACAGAATATTTGTTGGATTTGGCATGATTGGTGTGACCTTCGCTATCGTCATAATCGTCATCTTCGTCTCGTGCACCCCGATCACGAAATGGTGGCAGATGAATCCCGACCCAGGACGTGAGTAGGCCAGAGCGGACAAGGCGAAATAATCGCAGAAGAAATCGAGCGACTGACTGACGAGACATGGTAAAACTTCAGCCCTCTGCTACTCAGTGTCCTCCCCTGCCATCCTGTGGACGTTCCTGGCATGCAACATCATCACGGACCTCTATATTATTTGGCTTCCAATGCCGATGCTTTTCAAGTCGACGCTGCCCATGGCCACAAAGATAGCGCTGGCGACTCTCTTCGGCTGCGGTATATTCGTCACCATCGCTGGTATATTGCGGGTCACATACATCGTCTATGTAGGCCGCCCTCGCCCCCCAGTCTCCCGTGAAGAGTTATGCATGACTGACACACCGGCCGCAGTCGCCCCATGACCTCCACCACATCAGCTTCTGGGCTGTACGGGAAACATTCGTCGGTATCGTAACGACGAACCTGCCTTGTATATTCGTGCTGGTGAGGCGGTGGCTGTCGCCCTTCTTCAGCTTCCTCCGGACGGGCAGCTTCAGCAGCAGCGGGAAGACCAAGATGTCAAGGCTGTCGCGGCCCAAGAGCGTCTGGGCAGGCCAGGGGGGCCAGGCAGCGCATGGCTCGACGCACAAATCCTCCACGACGACAGCAACACGGGGAGGCCAGGGCTTCCAGATGGACCGGATGGGCACGTTCGCCATGGCCGAGGGGAACAGCAGCCAGGAGCGCATCGTGCAGGAGTTTCCGGACAGCGACGAGGGCGGCTTCGGCTTCGGCTCCAAGCTGGGCCGCAAGGTCTCTCTCAAGAGGATCAGGGGCAGCCGGGACCCGAAGGCGGTCGAGAACGTGGTCGAGCATGAGGGTATACAGAAGATGGTCGACATCACGATTGTGGAGGAGCACAGGCCCGCGGCAACATACGACGTTTCCGATGAGGAGGCCGGCCGGACCACTAAGTCGTTCGACTTCCCAGAGCCTCGTGCCGTGGTATATAACAGGCGATGAGGTGCTTTTGATCGATGTGACATTGACTTTCTGGGCTTCTGATAGATCCAAGCCTGCTGTAAGGTGCGAGATACCCAAAAGAGAGCTTGTGTTTCAGCACTTGTATATTGCTCTGGCCTGAATATATTTGTGACTGTGCTGAAATACAGAATCCAAAATGTTCCGTCATCCTGGATTAGGATAGCAGAATTGTGTTACCACATGGGTGCCTGTAAGGCGAGTTCCTGCCTCTTAAATCAGTGGAATCAATGAACCTCGGGGCTTTGAACGCTATGAAACAGATAACTGACAAAGACAAGGACAGACGGAAGTCACAGCTCCACATATTCAGGGGCTTCGTTCAAGTTTTGCTTGATAGTCACCAGGTCCTCCTTCGAAAACCCCAGCACCTTGGTGGCGTACCCTTCAAAGCCTCCAAACTTCCTCCCCACAGCGTCGGCGAACGCGTCCCAGCAAGCACCCTTCAAGCTGACGAGGTTGAGAAATCCGGGGACCTCATCGAAGGACGCCGAGCCGTCGTCGTCGTCCTCAGCACTCATGCTATACTTCTTGGCGAACGCGAGGAGGTGTTCGCGCGCCACCTCAGTGCCGATCCGCGACAGCAGGAAGTCCGTCCGCACCGTCTCGGCGTCGTACCCCGCCAGCGTCTCCAGCAGGCCTGCCAGTACGCCGGTGCGATCTCTGCCGGCTGTCGAAGACACCACACCACCCTGGTCAACAAAAGAGACCCAGCACTCGGCGATCTCGTCCTGGGTGAGGAAAGGGGGGGGGCGCAACCAAGAAGGAATCAAAAAGTATCTCACTCACCTGTGCAGTGAAACAAGATCGCCTCGCCAGGCCGGTCCCTCACGCTCGTCAGTACCTCCCGGAAGGTCCCACTGTACTTGACCAGCACGTCCATGTACATGTGAGCGTACCCCTCCTCCCCCTCGCCCTCGACGAACAGGCCAAGGTCCAGCATGGGATTGTCCTCGGCCCCGACCCCGTCGCCGAGCCACACACCCTCAACGCCCTCGACGACGGGGTCCGGGGCGCGCTCGTGCTCCTCACGCGAGCGCAGGTCGAAGATGCGCCGCACGCACAGGGTGTCGCGCAGCACGGCCTGGCCGTCGCGCGAGCGGGCCAGGGCCTCGAGCCCGCCGGTGCGGAAGACGAAGCCCGGGCGGATCCTGCCCGCGGCCCCACCTTCTCCTCCCGCCTGGCCCCCCTCCTCCCCGGGGGAGAGGAGGAGGCCCAGGTCCCTCGTGTTGAAGGTGCCCGGGACAACCACGAAGGGCGGGGTCTGCAGCGCCGACAGGAGGACTTTGGCAGGTATTGGGTCGCGGACGTCTGTCTCTGCGAGGGGTCGGAGGGCGGCAGCCATGTCTTTCCTTTCTGGTGTGTTCGTGGTTAACCTGTTATACCTTGGCTGTGCCGCAGAGGTGCAGCGGTGGTGTTTGTGGATGCTCTCTTTCGCCGTGTTGGGTGTGTGTTGTGCGAGGGTGAGAAGGGGTCACACAACATGTGTGCGCGGTATCACGACGTCGCTGCCCACGTCTTTACTTCTAGTGGGCTCCCTTTTCTGCTGTGTCGGCCTCCCTGTGTGTCTGTCTGTCGGCTTTTAGGAGTAGGATCCTGGTCGCACGTGAATGTTGACTTGGGCGAGAGACGAATGGAATGAGGAGGCGGAGGTGGTGTCAGCACTGGTCGCTGCGGTAAGGCGGGCTAGCCGCGACCCGTCCCCGCTATTAGGACCTTGATGGCCAACCTCCATATTGACGGCTCATTTCCAATTCCGTATTTCAACCTCACATCTCGTTGTCGCCACTTTCATCAACGTCTACACCGGCGGTTGTCAGTTGCTGTCACCACCTTCTTCCCGTCCTGGAGCTTGTCACACCTTCACGTCACAAGGCGTGTCGACAGGCCGAGGAGGATTGGGTGACTTGGAGCTGTTTTGTTGTTGAACGAGACCTTGTTTTGAATTCTATGGCAACCCCCCATACATCGCAATACCCTGCATCTATCCAGCCCGTCCAACACAGCGCTCTCAGTGCTTGCCATAGTTCTCGTTGACCAGCACGTACCTGTACCTCGCCTTGCCCGCTCCCATGTCAACGACGACCTGGTTCGCCTCCTTGAGCGGCCTGGCCTGGACCCAGGGCTTGATCTTCTTCTCCACGGCAAGCTTGAGCATCTCTGGGATCTCGTCGGTCGGGCTGCCGATGCCGCTACCGCCGATCTTGATGCCGCTGGCGAGGAGCGTGAAGGCGTTGATGGGTGGGAGGTTGCCGCCGTCAGGCGCTCCGACTTGAATCAAGGTACCCCTTGTCTTGAGGAGGCCCAGGTAGTCGGTCAGGGGCATGTTGGCGCTCGATACCGTCGAAATGATCAGATCGAGTGTGCGCTTGTTCTTGGTCTCCCAGCCCTTGTCCTCGGCCGTGGCGATGTAGGCGTCCGCCCCGAGCTTCAGCACGTCGTCCCTCTTGTCCGACTTACGGCTGATGCCGACGACTCTATCCGCACCCAGCGCCTTGGCGAACAGGACTGCAAAGTGGCCCAGCCCGCCCACACCCACCACACCCACCGTCTTGCCCGGCCCACAGCCATTCTTCTTGAGCGGACTGTACACCGTGACGCCACCACACAGCATCGGTGCCGCGTCTGCGCTGTCAAGGCCGTCTGGGATGGGAACCACGAAGTGGCCGTTGGTCCTGTTATAATCCGCATAGCCACCGTACGTCTTGCCCTCGTCGTTGGGGTAGACGGAGCCGTACGTGGCGAGCATCTCGTTGGCGCAGTAGCTCTCATGGTGGCTGGTGCAATCAGGGCAGTCCGACTTCAGGCACGAACGGGCCTGGGCGCCCACGCCCACGCGGTCACCTGGCTTGATGTGCGAGACGTTCTTGCCAACACGGACAGCGGTGCCGACAATCTCATGGCCCACGACGCAAGCTGTGAGAGAAGGGGTTGTCAGCAGACGGCCACGAAATGGACGGAAGGAAACATGACTCTGAGCTCACGATAAGGAGTTGGCCCCCAGCCAGACTTGAGCGTGTGCAAGTCGGAGCCGCAGACACCGCAGTGGGAGATCTCAATGTCGACGTCGTCCTCGGTCCACTTCTTGGGCTCGAATGCGCCCCACTCCATCTTGCCCTGGACCGACTCCTCGTCCTTGCCAAGCCATCCCTCAAACTTCGGTGCGGCCATGGTGGTGTGTGTGGTCTAGTGTAAGACGGGAGAAGACAGGATATGCGGCGACGAGACGAGACGAGGTGAATGGGTATCAGAGTGAGTGTTGGTGGTAATCTACTGTGAGTACGAAAGAAGGCCTTGTCCGTTGATCGCGTGATCCGACCAGTCTAGGAGATGCACTGAGGATGAGGGTGATTTGGCTTTTTATGTTGTTTGACTCTGCCCTCCCCTCGCTATCGCCGTATCGACATCCACCTCGCATTGTCCCTGTCAATGACGTACAGTACCCGACGAGCTTCGGGCCCTTAGCAGCCACCGCTCAGACAGACAGGAGACCACTGCTGGGTCCTGCCCAGACAAAGCCCCGGTGTTGCTCCGGACTAGAAGGCAGGGCAGCACATTTTCGAAGCGGCCGCTTCGACCGCCGACGGCACGGCGTTTAGCCTCCCGCCCGAGCCTTCAATTCCTGGGCATGCATTGATATGCTCTAACGCTCTCCACTCCGAGGACCTCAGCGCGGAACCTGACCACTAGCCCAGCCGAACCGCTGGCAACGACTTGGAGAAAGAAATCAGCTCTGAGCTCGTGCCCCTGAAGCCCTCATGATCATTAGTACTTCGAGGGTGCATCCGGATTGGATCAGCGGTGGCACGGCTCAGGTCCGTGTCTTGCAATTGGTTCGAGTCTCGACGTCGCTGTCGCCGGAATGAGTCAAGAAGAGGCCTTGGTCGTTATGCAGTGCCATAGAACCGCGCAGAACCTAGCTAAGCGGCGCGTTAACCCCGATGTTTAAATCCTAACCCCAAAACCCAGGGCGGGAACCATGGGCCTCGGCTCCGGTCCAGCAGGTCTGACCCTCGGGCGCTGCGTACTTAGGTATAAAACAACGCATTGAACACTGCTCGAGGCAGCTTGACTGGGCAGCCTGTGTGACCGCTCGGGTAAATGTTTCGCAGGAGTCTCACCGCGTGCCAGCATTTCAACCAGAACTGGTAAATCGTATTCCTAAATATGTATTACAGCCGAGTAAGGGACCGTCTTGGGCACGAACAACAGCTGAGGATTAAGCCCATCCTCCTACCGACTATCCGGCCATGAGACTCACCATCTCACCTCGCTGCAAAATTGAAGAGAATAGAAGGGTTGGTGAGCTTGACTTGGCAACACTTTGCGGACCTGGGCATCGGGTCAAAAGGCAACAATCAAAACTCCCTGGGCAATATGCCTCTCTCGCGTCTCATCATCAGAGTTTCCCCATCAAGCTGACAAGATCCATTATTATGTCCGTGACAGACGTCGAGGTCAAAGGCCCTGAGCTCTCTGCAAAAGGCATAAAACGGTCAGCAACGAAGACTGGCTCGAGTAAGCAAAGTCAGGGAGGGTGGCACTGACTAGCCAAGACCTGCTTCACCTGTTCTGACTGCGTCCCGTTGCTCACGACGGCCTTGAGGGCGGAGTTAAGGCAGCTCATCACGGTGCTGGTGGACCCGGTGACCCTGTTCAGCACGAAGTTGATGGGGGTGCACAGCGTGTCGGTGTCATCTGGGTCGACATAGGACGGCTCCGCCTCGCCCTCGAATGCGAGCCGCGCAAGGGTGTCGGCTAAGAACAGGACACAATTCAGCAATTGAACAACCAAACTCAGTCTGGAAGGGGACACGATATTCGGAAAGGCACAGCCCTTACCGTTGGGATCATACTTCGGCCAGCCCAAGTTCGCCAGCCCATCCTCCGGGTCCCTCGCGAACTCAGCCCAGGCGTTCCGCATGAAGGCGCCCATGGAGGCCTGGGCGGGCGTGTCCTGGATGCCCGTCAGCCACGAGGCGGTGCCGAAGACGACGGGCAGCTCGGAGGTGTGGTAGTCGGAGCCGACGTAGTCGACGTACAGGTTCGTGTAGTTGCCCCCGTAGAAGCGGTAGCGGTAGGCCGTGACGCCCTGGTCGACGCGCAGCCCGGCCGCCTGCCGCGCCCCGCACGTGAAGCCGACGAGGTTGGCGATGTCCAGGATCGGCTGCACCACGTTGGTCAGCGGCGCGATCGTGTCCACCGTCGACTCGTCGAAGTACGTGTACGCGAGCAGCACCGGCCAGATGAAGCCCGCCTCGTTCTCGACGTTGCCTACTAGCATCGGCACCTTGGCGAAGTCGCCTGCGTTTATGCGGTCCACAGCCGCCGACGGGGCAGTAATGTCATCAGCGACGGGAGAAAAGCCTGTCTGTACTGGGGTCTTGTTAGTATCTTGCTCCAATCTTGAAGATATATTATATTTATATCTAATATAATCATTCGAGAGTAAGTCACTTACTAGCAATAAGATCGTTCTCGTTAACAGCACCCAGGATCTCGGCCGTCGTCTTCATGCGCTTGCAGTCAACGGTCCGCGGCCCAGCCTCCTCGCCCCCGCAGCCCGCCGAGGCAGACACGTCGTACCAGGCGGTGGCGGCGTCCTCGGGCGTGCCCGCAAGCGCGCCGACAGCGCCGCTGGCCACCCCGGACTGCGGGATGAAGCCGTTGGCGATGGGGTCGTCCGGGTACATGATGTTCAGATAGTCGGTCGACGCCCCGCCGGCCGACTGGCCGAAGACGGTGATGCGCGAAGGGTCTCCCCCGAACGCCGCGACGTTATCTCGCGCCCACTCGAGGGCCATGCGTTGGTCCAGGAGACCGACGTTCTGCTGCAGGCCGGCTGGTGCGTGTTAGTGAAATGCTATGGGGAGCCTCAGGCAATAAGTTTTGGATGGTTCCAAACACAGCAGGCGGAAAACTGTCAAAGGGGAAGACTTGTACTGACGCGCGCCGGGACAGCCAAAGATGTTGACGCGGTAGTTTGAGGGTATTAGTGGTTATGAGCCCGGAGACTGGTTCTTCTGTAGCTATTCAATAAAGAGAGCTCTGTTCTGAGACACTCTCTAGTTCGAACCCAGACTAGAGCAAAAGAAGGATTATTATAGCAAAGGGGAAGAGTCCGAGCAGGTAGAAAACCTAGCTAATGTTTCTTTGTGTCTAGCTCTGCGATTTAAGGGGGGAGAGTTGGGAACTCTAGCTAGGTTAATATAAGGCCAAAAATCTATGCTCAGAGTTGTGGGTATATCTATTTTTCTCGATAGCTTAGTGGTATTACCATTTTTGGTGAATTACTGTTTATTTATAGCTTTTCCATTTGCCGGTGAACATTTGTAGTTTCCATTACCGGTGCATTCACCCTTTATTTATAGCTTCCTATTACCGGGTGAATTCATTATAACACAACATACTTCTACCAGCTTCTCCAGACCTGCCCTCCTCCTCCTCCACTTCGTCTTGTACCATCCTCAGCGCTCACCACCCTCCTGTTTCCATCATCCTGCAGCACCTCAATCACCACCACGTCGTTCTCGTCGGCGAGTACCGACCCGTCGTAAATCTCACACGCAGTGTTGCCGATGGAGAAGCCTGTGTCGCGTGTCAGCTAGCCGGCTAGGACCAGAGCATGCGGATGCTGCTGTTTCCAGGGAGGTTAATGCTAGAAGACCAACCTCCCCCAAAGATCCAGAAGAGCACTGCCTTGGGAACTCCTGACCCCGACTGCGGCTTCGTCCATACGTTGAGCGACAGGCAATCCTCGCTCAATGGCCGGCCAGTCTGCGCTTCCGCGGTGAGAATCGCCTGTCCGGCGGGTCCTCCAATGTACGCCTGGTCGGTCGGGACTGATGTCTGTCAGTGATTTGTTGACAATTGAGCAGATCAGCAACCAGAAGGAAAATTAGCCGCGGGCGCGGTGGGAGAATAATCGAGGGATTGAAACTTCTTTGATGAAGAAATTGCCGCGTCTCAGGCAACCACCAAGGACTGATCTGTATTTCCCATCTTATTTGGTCACTCACTATGATTGCTCGGGCAGTCTGGCCCAAAGTCTGAGGCGTCAAAAGCAGTCGAGTTGTCGGTCGAGTTACCCCCAGAGCTGAACGAGGCCACCGCGACAGGGGGCATGAAGCGCAGCTGGCCGGTTGGAGGCTGGGCAAAAGGGATGCCCAGATACGCAGACACCTCTGGTCGCACCCGGGACGCCCCACCTCTCACCGTGCCGGCTCTTACTGTCACCGGCTGGCCTACTGTCCATGATGCCTGTCGTGTGTTCGTCTTTGGACCGTCGGCCAGAGGTGACGCGGAGCCCAAGCCCGCAAGTGCTGGGAGGAGGAGGAGAGGGAGAAGTAGCGGGCTGATGGCGGGCATGGCGATGTGATTATGAGAATTAGACAAAACGGCTAGTAATGGTAATGTTAGTTGTGTTCAGAGGTCTGAGCCTTGTCTTCGCTCCGCTTGCCAGAGTGCAGAAGCAGGCCTTGTCTTCTCAAGCCCGGGCGAAGGAGGCGGTGCCAATGCTGTGGCAGGTATACACTTATACACGCATCCAACTTGCGATCCCAATGTCCAAAGTCCATCCAACTTCTTCTGCCTTCCACATGCCATCTCAAAGACCGACTGCGTCATTCGTCTCCGCACACCCAAGCCGAGAAGGCTCATCTGAACAAGGGAAAGGGAGGGATGATGGCTGCCCACCAGCTACTCCGTACCGGGGGCGAGGGGGAACGCCATCTGAACATCAGAACCGACGGCCTGCCAGCCCACCTACTCCGTGCCGGTTCGTCCGCACAGGGAAACCTCCACCTACCGGACCAGTCTCACAAGCCAAAAAGAAAAGACGCCGATCACCTGGGAGACCGACGGCCAGCCTCCCTAGAAGCATTCAACCCTTGCCCTCCCTATTTCGGACGGGTTGTATATGCACCCACCGCATGAGTTCCCCTTTTGGCGATAGGATGACAGCAACAGCCGTTGACTGCGGGAGCTGCCGCCAGCGGGACCAGGCCTCGAAGCCAAGGGTGTTCTGGGAAGGAAATGCGGGGGGAACAGGCTGCTTGACAGGTTTGGCAGGCCGCGCGATCATCGTCTGAACTTCTCGACTCAACAGGGGAGGAGGTAAATCCGTGGCCGTAGGGTCGGCAAATCATCATCATTATCACAGCTCTCATGTCCCCGCCTTCAACATGGGAACCCGATGCGAATGCCAAGCCGGACACATACCGTAGGAAGTGACAGGAGATGGACCAAAATCATTTGGACAGTCTATTAACTATAGACTATATCATCTATTGCTCGGGATATCGATTCAATGATTCCCACGGTATTCGGAAAAGCGTGCGAACCATTAATTGAACTTTGAGACCCTTTGCGCTGTGTGCAACTGTGAAAAGACAATAGGCTGAAAACCGAGGTATCCCTGAGCAGTAACAATGCACCCCGCTGTTCAGACCGGCGCCTACCTATGCCATTCGGTAAAACGCCTCCAATATCCGACTCCGTCCCTTCACCTGGTCTAGTCTAAACATGACTGACCACCATAACTTTCGCCGGAGATGATAAAATAGTATCAAATGATTTGAAGTTGACAATCAAAACAACCGACCTCCACTCAGACCCGTGTTCGACACATCTCAACTTGTACGACTCTCCCCAGGGTACTTCACCAGAAAGCGCCCCAGCTACCACTCTGAGTTCCAACGTTGCCCAAGTACCGTAGCTAGTTCCATCTCCCACCAGCTCTAACGTGAGGGGGCTGATAATGGCGTCGGTATGGTACTGGGGGCGTGGACAGGGGTAGGCATTGACGTTGTAGGCGCCGCCGAAGGAACCGCAGAAGGCGCTTGCTTATTCCTGAGGTAAGTATCTATCCGGGGTCTCAGGCTGTTGATAAGCGCGTCTTCCGCCTCCCTAAGGCCTAGCTTCCGGTCTTGACTGTTGTGCGGGACGATTGTTTCGGTTGTGAATCCCAGTACACGATTCACCGCGCTCATCACCAGTATCTCCGCCTGGAGCTTACCGACCTGGGGTGTCAGTACTTGCTGGCTGAGATTTTTGTACTGCTGAATCACTTCAACAAGCTTCGGGTCCAGGAGCTGCACGCTGTTCGCATCAGGGGCAGGGGTGCCTGGTGCTGGTGTCGCGCTTGAGCGGGGTGGGACGGGACTGTTGACCTTTGGGACACCATTAGATTGGGCACCAGTCGATGATCCAGACGGGTCACCAGCGCCGACAGCAGTGCTGGTATGAGCGGGCTGTGGCGCAGTAGAAGGTGCGGTGGGGCCGGCCGGAGCAGGTTCAGTGGTGGATGAGTCATTGCGACCAAGTACAGGATGTGTTCCCACAGTGGTGCCATTTGGAGCGTTGGCGGGCGCAGTCAGAGATCCATTGACTTTACTTGCGGCGGCACCAGAACCGATGGGAGCAGAGCCACTGCGGCCGGACCCAGTAGCAACAGAGCCACTGGGAGCAGAGCCGTTATGAGCGGAAATTGGTGTAGCATGCACCGGAGCCGGCGCCACCGGAGCCGATCCAGCTGCAGCCGTGGTACCGCTCCCGTTTACAGCTGGCGCTGTTGTAGGGACCGGAGGCCTAGAAGGCTCCGTCGCGGCCGTTGGTACCGTGGTGGCCTTCGGCTTGGAGTAGGTCAACTTGTGGGTGTGGAAAATGCTGATGATTGCCTTCTCGAAGTTCTCGTGCTCTGGAGCCAGGCTCATGTCGGTTAAGCCCAGCCCACGATTAATAACAGACACAGCAACAGCGTGTGGGCGTTTTACGCGGCCTTGGAGTTGCTTAACAACCTCGCCGGAGAACTTCCCAAGGAACTCCCTCAGTGAAGGCTCCACCGCAGGCCCTAAAGCCGCGGGTGGTACAGTGTTCGACACAGGCTGCTGTGGGTGCGGTAAGCTAGGAGCCCGCTGATTCTGCTGTACCGGACCAGTATGAACGGTCGCCGCACCACGCTGGCTTGTCGGTTGTGCGCCCTGGCCAGGCCGTCCTGTGAGAGGATGCTGAGCGTGGTTCTGTATCTGGTGAGTACCAGTAGCAGTGCCATGTACGACTGGCGCCTGTTGTGGCCTTTGATTGAACGCGGGATTGTAAGAATGCTGCTGAGAGCTTGGGTATTGTGGCCTGGGCGGTCCCGCGGTAGCGGCATAGGTACTTGCGTGGGGCACAGTAGTCGGCGTAGGCGGCGGTTGTTGTGGCCGCTGCTGCTGCTGCGGTGTATGTTGTGGGAAGCCCGGGCGAGGAGCGGCCTGCTGGCTCGGTGCGGTGCCAGGATGGGTCGAATTTGGGATGGCAGCCGGATGCGCCTGAACGCTGGGTTGATAGCGGGACATCCCATTCATCGGAGGGCCACCTCCAGTGGGGACCATGTGTTGATTTGGATATTGCTGGGGGTGAGGGGGTGGCTGATATCCGTGGGAAGGATTGAAGTTGCCGTTATAAATTGGTGGGCCTCGCGGCTCTGCGGCAGTGTCGCTCGCCTTCCGTTTCTTACCTGACTCCAGGGGAATGCCTTGAACACGCTTCCAGAGATGTGTTTCCTGGTTCTTCTCGAAGCAGTGACTCCCGATGAGATTGTGTCGCACACTGCTTTCCCAGCCTTTGGTGTCAACCATGAAGAAGAAATACGGATACTGCCTCGCGATCCTCTTGTAGATCTGCTTCAGAGTGAGACCTTCCTCAGGCCCCTTGGACAAGACCTCGTCAATCAACGTCTGGTAGTTTTTGTTGGGTTTCTGGAGCTGCTCTTCCGTAAAATCCTCCTTCTTGCCCAAGTCCAAAGGTGGAGTCTTTGGCTTTTGAAGTCGCTTCTGTTTGTCAGCCTTCTCGCCCTCCGGATCTTCATCGTCCTCCCCATCTTCGTTCTTTGGCTTGCGTGACTTGTATTTGCGCTTCTCCGGCTGGTCGCCCTCATCTTCAGGCCGAGGATGTTTCCTGGGCCGCCCGACCTTCCTCTTCGTGGGAGGGTTGCCCGGCTCTTGAGGTGGGTTATTTTTCTTATCCTCCTCCTCGCGCTTCTTCTTTAGCTCGCGCTCTTCCCTCTTTGACATGACGCCATTCTTCGGAGGCCGCCCTGGCCCACGTTTCTTTGGAGGAACCACAGCCTGTGATCCGTCCAGCCCCACCGTCTGCATGGGTTCTTTGACATGATCGGATTCGATCGTTGGCCGTATAGGCTCCTCCGGCTCGGTCTTGCGAGCAACATCCTTGACAGCTGGTTTGGGGCTGGTGGACCCGTGAGCCTCACTATCTGAGTCATCCGAGTCATCGGTGTCGAGCATTGCAGTCGCAGTAGGTATTTGTAGCGGCGACGATAACGCGTCGTCGGTGGATCGCATGTCGGACTCTAAACGGGAGTTGGAAAAGTCGAGACTCATCTTCTTACCGTCCTCGAAGTAGGCTCTTGGTTCTTCATTACCAAGCTTCCCATCTTCGACGCCGCTGATCGTAAATATGAAGCCGACAGCTTGGATCTGAAGGTGAGAGCCAGAGCGGAGAGTGACGACCTCGTCCTTGTGGTAGAGCCTCTCTTCACAGAAGAAGCCATTTCTGCCGATGGCTGTTGCCTGCCAGACACGATTTTCTTCATCATACTGTATCTTGAGATGATCCCGCGAGATGCCCTTGGAAGTCTCAATGATGTCGGGACCGGCGCCGTGGATGTCTATTCTGGCTACATCATCGGATGAAGGGCGGAGGTTCTCCATGTCGACGGGTACCGCTCCTGGGGTATGGTCGACATATTGCCGACTGCTGATGACGTTGTCAGGTGCTGAAGGGTCATCCGCGGCTGGTGTCTGTTGCTTGGGTGAAAGCGTATATTGGCCATTGTCAACTGTCCTACGTCGCTTGGACGATCTGGACCTCCCCTCGCCGTCCGACTCGGGGCCCAAGGCACCACCCTCTTGACTAACGTAGGACTTGCTGTAGTGGCCACGTTTTTGGGGCACTGTTCTCGACACGGGAGACAAGCCGCCCTCGGCGCGTTTCTTGTTCATTACAGCCCTTTTGTAGACGCGCTGGTCTCGTCCTATTATCGTCGTATTTGTTGTGATTGCAACGAAAGTATCAGCAAACTCTAGGCGTGCCATTCGGTCGAAACTGGTCCCATCCAATACTGGCTCGTCAAGTGAGGCCGCGTCATCATCAGACATATCCTCGCCGTTTCCCTGGGAAACGCTGACGCCAGGTTGAAAGATGCCAGGTTGGAATGTAAATGGCCCAGGGAGCGACCAAGAGAGGGGCAGGTTTTCGCTGGGTATGGGCAGGTATGAAACTTCCGTCACAGGGAGGCCTGCGGGTAAGCCCTGGACGAAGTCCTGCGGGGTGTCTTGTCCTAGCATTGCTACGTCAGGTTTGGCGAAGTCGCTGGGAAGTCCGTTATGTGCATGGGACTCGACTGCTATCGCTGCGGCTGCCGCAGAAGCAGCAGCAGCAGCAGAAACAGCAGCGTCGGGAGGCGCGACGTGTTGTTCAGCAGTCTCAGCCTGAACGGACTGCGGCGGCCGCTGGTCAGTCGTGATGAGCCAGTTCTCAACAAGATCGTTGGAGTTGTTCATGTGGTCATCGTCGGGGCGGCGGCGCGGCGGAATCCCCTCGCCGTGTGGTGCGGAGGTTTGGACAGGATGGGCCGGTGGGTCGGATGATGGGGGCAGATTCCTGGACGGCGCCGACTCTTGGTTCGTTGTGGTTGTCGTACCGTCGACACGGCTCGTGTGAATGGGTGTTTCGTCGGAGGGCCGACCGCTCGCGGGCGGTGTTCTTGAGGGAGTCGGCTGGCCATCTGCGGGCTGTGAATGCGACTGGGCTTGTGGTCGCGGTTGCGATTGCGGTTGCGGCTGTGGTTGCGGTGTACTGTGATGGCCGCTGGGGCCTTCCTGAGAGTGGGACGAAGTCATCGCCAGTGGCTACGGACAGCTTGCCCGTGGGGTATACATGAGATGCGGTCGGGGGTGGTGGTTGCCGAGGAGCACATGTATACAGCCAGGAATGCAGAGAGTAAGCAGTCGAGCTCAAGTTGTTGGAGGTTCGAGGTTTAAGCGGCCGAAAGGTAGCAGGGAGGAGCAAATGCGATTAGATGCGATCGACGACGGGGTAGGTGGACTTGGAGAGCCCAGTGGGGCACTTTCCTGCCGCGAAGACGACGGCAATCGGGTGGCCAATGAGATGCTGTGGTCGTGGGCAGGACCCACCAAAAAGTTTGGAACTTGGAGGAATTGACTGAATTGACGGCAGCGGCAGCGCAGAGCTCGGAGGCAGGCCATGCCAAGACTAGCCGTGCTAGACTGCCCAACCGGGCTGGTTTCTGGTCGCTCGTCACTGCAGATCTCTACCACCATCATCCTGATGAGGTACCTGGGTACCTTGCCCTCGTTTCCTGCTCTGGTTCGGCCCTTGCTCACCTTGGAACCTTACATGCCTACTGGCTCCTCTAAGGACCGACAACAACAACATTGGAACGTTGGAAATACCAACAAAAGTTCAGCAGTCACAGTCACAGTCACAGTGATGGTGATGATGACTCTTTCCTGTGTCCTGGATGACCTATTCGTTCCGTCTGTTCTTCATCCATCAGATTACGAACGGAGGCTCTGTCCATTGTCTTAGGCAGCCGCCTCCCATTGAGTCACAAGGAAAGGATGAGACAAGAGTGAGCACCCTCGCCAACCCTCTCAACACCAGTCAAAAATGGCTAGCTGGCTTCGAGTCGCTTGCAACTGCAGACAGGTTGACCAACACTGCCTACTCCCCACCTGAGGACTGGAGCCTGAGGACTGGGCAGCGCGTTGGGGCCGTTGTAAAGCTCTCATCTTCTGTGGGTGGTGGTTGCGGGCTCACGCACGGCGTCTGGATTGTGCCGCTGCGCAACAATAACGATCCACTCCAACAGCGGCTCGGTAGCCAACCCGCATCAATCTGACCAGCTCGCTCTTCAAGGCCAGCACGGCCGGACAGACAGGAAGACAGACAGATAGCCGCTTTAACCACGACTGGGGGTGGGCAACTGCTCTATATTAGCATCGAGGGTCTCATCTCACCTCGATCTCCCTCTCCCTTTCTGCCCCCTGCCATTGCAGCTTACATCAGACCTCCTCATAGGCTACTGTGTACATGTTAAACAGCCGGAGGCATGTACACTCTTGCACTAACTAGCCTGCTTGGCCTCAGCCTCGCCCAAAGGATCGGCCAGATCCAATCCATCAACTCCCCGCCCCCGACCTGCATGCTTGCATCTTTATTTATATACACCCTCGGCCTACAACTGCCCTCCCGTCTTATTGGAGGTCACTCTGGTGGTACTCTGAGAGCACCCGCCGTATTCCTATCGTCGCCGCTGCTCTACCACCTGCGCACCAGTGCGCTCTCCTGGCTGCAACTGTTGTTTCTCGCCAGGCCTGGCCCCGGCCCCCCACCTCCTCCTTCGGGCGAAGAAACGGAGCTCAGCACGCCTCCACCACCGCAGCCAACATGGCCATTGGGATCAATATAGCACGATGCTACCAACCCGACCACAACTCACAGCCCACAGCCTGGGGCGTGCCTGCGTATTTGATCAGTAAGGGGCGCTCGTCCGCTTTCTCTATTCTTCTTGCCACTTTTTGCTGTTCTCTTGTTCTGCATCTCTCCATCTCTCCATATCTTCTCACCTCCGCCCTCAGTCAGCCTTGGCTGGGCTTCTCGACCATCGTGTGTATCACAAAGGATTCTTGCCCACCCAATCCTGCCCTTCCATCCGAACCCCTCTTCTCGTCCTTCTCCTTCTTGCCCATGTTATATTATGAGTCGCTTGTTTCCGTTTCCGTACCTTCGGCTTTCTTCCCTGGTGCTTCCTAGTCCCTTTGCATCCCTGACTGCAAAGTACGCCGTTACCAATCCAGGCGCCGCTCAACTTGAATGATCCTCGCAGTCCCGCCCTGCAGATTTCATTTGGGGCAAGCTCGACATTACAGACCAATATGGATCGGCAATCGGGCTCTCACTTGCCCATACCGGTTACGCCAAAGGAGAGTCCATCACAGGAGCCCCTTCTGCCTTCCCACAGGCAGAAGAGGAGGAGCAGGGAGAAGAGGTCAAGCTTTGGGCTTTTTCCAAGACAGAAGGCGTCGCCGATATGGAGGCCATCGACGGGGCACTCGCCACCCACACCCCAGTGGCCTCTTCCGCGGATGCCTGTTCGTATCCACGAGGAGAACCCAGCCTTGACCAAGACCTATACACAGCCTCGCAATGCACCACTTCCTCCACCTCCCAGCGCCAGCAGCCCCCGGAGCAGCACGAGCAGCACTGCGACCCTGGCAAACGATCCGAACCGGAGTCAAAGGCCACGGGAACAGCCATCATCCTCGTCACCATCGCCCACAAATCCACACCATCCGCGCTCTCCACGCTCTCCAAACAGCCCTCCACGCCCACCCTATTTCCCCCCGGCACATCAGCGGGGCGGTAGCGGTTTCCAGACAAGATACCTGAACATGCTGCTTCAGATTGACAAAATTCCACGTGCCCACAACATCTTCGCCAATTTATTCGCGTGGATGGTTCTCGTTGCTTTTGTCCTCTCCCCTTGCAACTTCACCGGATTCCCAGCCGACAGTTCGTTGATGGTGAGCGATAAGCTATCATCTATACCTCTCACCACGTCCTCCACCCTCAAGAAGATCCCCTCCATCCCTCTGTTGGCGATTTGCTGCGTCTTCTTTTTCCTCGGCATCCTCGGCATGCTTTGGCTTGCGGTCTACTGGCGACGCAATTATATATGGTTGATGAACCGGATTTACCTTCCCTTGATCCTCAACAGCCTGGCGGGCTTCATAGGAACAATGGTAATAGTCCATGTGCAGCACGGCTGGCACTGGAGCATCGCCGCCCTGGTGACGGTTTCAGTTGAAGGCGCCAGCCTGGCCGTCGGACTGAGCTTGTTCGCGTTGTACCAGTACTGGCTCCTAGCCAAGCTGAAGAGGGAACACTACCGGGAGACGAGCAGGAAAAGGACTGTCGACCTTGTTAAGGCCGGCAAGGCACCGCCCTTTGCGCCAGGAAGTGTCGTTTGATATTGTAAGATGCGTGGTTATCTTCTCTTCTGCGCAATGCGCCATGTATTCTTGAGTCATCTCTTTAGAGCAGGGTGCTTTGGTGTCCATCGTTTTCGCTTGTAGTTTTTGTTTTCATGAGGGCAATGAGATACCATGATGTTATATACACTTGCCTGCCATGTTCTTGGTTACATGTGACGGACATGCTGCAACCGAATGAAGAAGCCTTGTGAAATGGCTTAGGGCCTTACTCTCAGATGAAGTCTAGCCACAGAATCCTTCTGCGTACCTCTCCTGGCAAATAAATATAGGGAGACAACGATGCTGTGCCTAAGAAGCCTTGACCATAGAGTGCGGCAGTGCCAAGGGCGAGTAATGAGGACCTGTATTGACTGCCTCGGGTACTACAATGCCCATGTCCTTGGAGCTCAGCTTGGGTCACAATTTGAATGGCATCATTGCCTGGTACATTTGTGCGCCGCCGTTCACTTCAGCTTCTATATATGTAGGCTGAGTATTTCATAGCCGGCTTGGATGGCCACCCTTCGGGAGATTCAGGAACTTTACGGTCGATCGAGACAGCAAAAAGAGATTATCATTCTTACAGAGATGGAGCCTGGTTTCAATATATGCTATATACTAGTCGACATACCGTTGTCTCTTTCATCCCCCCTTCCCTGAACAATACAAATGGAGTTGCTCCATATGTATTTGACGAGCTTCTCTCGCGTGTGTTTAGAGCCTGGGTCAATTTCTTTTCAACCCTTTTCTCGCTGCTTGGGTACTTGCATGACCATTACGGCCAACGCAATCGACTCGGTGCTTACGGCATTTACTGCTAACAATTGGTGCATATTCTGTCTGGTCGGTGACTTGAGACTCAGGGATTTTAGCCGACTGTAATCACACGAATTAGGGCTCATAAAACCAATCTCGAGGCCGGAATTCAATAGTTCAACTCCAGAATCTGTGAACAGCCTATTCACTTACTGTGGAAAATGACCTGAGGTAGGCCAAGCACAGTACAAAAGTCAATCGGGTCATAACTACGCCGACGCCGAAAATTCACCTCTGTATCAGCAAGTTCTGCGTTTCAAAAACTGAC
The DNA here is from genome assembly GCA_039880775.1 of Diaporthe vaccinii. Classification (NCBI taxonomy): domain Eukaryota; kingdom Fungi; phylum Ascomycota; class Sordariomycetes; order Diaporthales; family Diaporthaceae; genus Diaporthe; species Diaporthe vaccinii. The sequence goes on along the minus strand of JBCEDN010000007.1, from coordinate 987,293 downwards.
TGATTCTCAGACATACCCTGGCTGTGTAATGGTGGTCCGATAGTTGTCTCCTGGGCGTCCTAGAGGGAGAAGGATCACCTTCTGCTTGTCTTCCGGAGTCAACATGAAGTCACGGACCCATTCGTAGTACTCCTGCAGCGCTTCGATGCACTTTTTTCTCTGTTCTTCAGTAAAGGAGTTTGCCAGACACCTACAGGCCTGTTAGTTTTGTGTGTGGCGTGGGTTGGTCACATACTAGTAGAAGAGGCCGTCGTGTGTCACGAAAGGGAATACAGAGACAAGGCAGCTGTCCTCAATACGTCAATTCAAAATAAGACGGCGCTACCTTATATGTAAGGAAGAGGTATAATGGAAATTGCAAGCAAGGGGTTTTATGCCTGAGGGGTGTGTGGCCCAGAGCCTCAGTGAATGCAGGCAGTCAATAGGGCCCAAGCACGCACACACTCACATCGTGCAGCCGTCGCTACGCTCACCATCGCTTGGTCCTGAAAGGACTGGTGTAGGGATTGTGGCCATATATATAAAATATGTTCCTTCCTGAACTGATCGTAGCTATGGTATCCATCATGTTAGTTGGGTCAAAAAATGGACTAATGTAGGGGGAACTCATTAGCCCAAATCTCACGCGGCAGATACACTGGGGTTGAGACGTATCATATCGAGATATTTCGACAGTGTCATGCCTCGGACGATTTATGGGCCTGTTCAAGACCACAATAAATTTTAAGAATATAATTATTTATTATTCAAAAAATAAATTAATAGTTTTTAATTATACTTGTATTAATTATTGTATATAATAAATATCTTTTTTTTAAATATTATGATATGTATTTTAAACTAGTTTGCCAATGCAGCACCGCAATAGGGCTGCTGTGTGACCGGCCTCCGGGTGTGTGTAGAAACTTATTTCCGTGCTCGGCCGCTCAGGGTGGCTGGCGCATGTCGTGGAACCAGGCTTGATTGGACCCCCAGTATGCAGGTGATCACATGGTTAAAGTCTGCCTTGAAAGCTGGGGCGATGCTGGGGCTTAGCCAGCCATGGGCAAGATGGCGCGCAGTATGTTAAAACCCGGCGCTGTGGTCTACGACACAGACTGCTGACCTGATGAGAGATCTTCAACACTTGAGTCGGCCTCAGACCCGATCTGTATCAGGAACACATACTCTTGGATTGATCATGGCTGATCCACTTTCCATCACGGCATCTGTAGCCGGACTTATCTCCCTTGGTGTTCAGACCGTCAGCGGGATCACACAATACTTGGACGCGGTGCGCGAACGCAAAGATGATGTCGCCTCGGCAAAAACACTTGTCTTCCGCATGCAGAACCTTTTGCAGCTTGTAGACAAGGTGGCCGCGAAGGTCGAACCGACTCACACCACAACTTCGGCGTTCCTGAAGGCCACCGCATCAGTTCAACCAGAACTGCAAGCTCTGGAGGAATTTGTCCGGAGTTTGGATATCAAAAGGCTTCCCTCCCCAAGTCATGAGGTTCTTGGAAAGGTCTATGTTCAGGCCAAGAAGCTCACGTACCCGTTTCACCGTCCGACCATGGATCGGTTGCAGTTTCGCTTGGATCGAGTGAATTCGATGCTGCAAGCAGCGCTCCAGACCTCTGTGCTGTAAGTTTGCCGTCCAAACGGTACAATGAGATGACACGATTCTGATCTATCTGACAGAGACGTCGCCATTGATATTGAAAGTAACACTTCCGCCATCAAGAATACGCTGCCAGACCTGGCCCTGTGGCGACAGCTTTCTGAACAAATCACACAAGAGAACGTGGCTAGTCGGTACGCTGTCGCTCGCGTGGGCGACTCGGTTGTGTCTCTGTCCGGCAGATTCGACCAGGGCCTAGCCAAGGTAGTGGAAGACATCGCAACTTCTAGCACTGTGGCCATGTCAGTGCTCCATCAAGATCACGCCGATAAACATCTGATGCTGCTTCAAGAGCTATCAGAGACACGGAAAGGTGTCTCTGACCTGAGTGACGCCGTCAAAGGCGTTGATTTGGCACTCCGAGTGCTTCCCACACGACAAGAACTTGGGCGCCTCATTTCCAAGCCAGGCCAGCTGAGGGAATTGTGTGACATCGCGGAAGAGACTCCGGGACTCACCACCTGTCAGCACTCCAACTGCCGTCCACGCATCGACCTGGTGCGGAGGATGTGCATTTGTCGAAAGCGTGTAATCAGGTCAAGACAGGCGCTGCTCTGGGGACCTTGGCAGGCTTTGGCAGATGCACTAACCACGCAAGACCACTTCCCAGACTGTGTTTACCATGTTCAAGGCGCGGCGGTATCATCGAAACGGTGGGTGGTGGTCTTCAAGGGACTGCAAGGACTCATCGACCGCGCGATTGAGGTGTCTTTCTCATACTCATTTGGAGCTGGCGGATGCAGCCTTAGCCCGGGCTTCAATTGCTATCCAACTATCGATCGCAGACGCGACCCGGCATTTCGAATCATGGGCCTATCCAGCTGGGCATGCTCAAGAATGGACGAGAAAGACCCAAGTCTTGGGGAGTTCCTGGGGCAGTGTTTAGAAACCATCGCATTGCTCTATCGTCGTGGCAAAGCTTCGCCAAAAGCAGTCGACCTGTACGGCCGCGGTGTATTGCATTACTTTGAATCATCTTCAATTGTAGGTCTGCCGTACTCCACCACGACGCATCAGGAACTCTACGTTAACAAAAGCCAGTGGTCTTCAGAACAGTATTCCTTGCTGCCAAGACTGGATACGCTGTTTAAACATGGAGTGCAGGCTACCATGTATGACATTCACGGCTCGTGCGCACAATCCACCCACTTGAGCACTCGACCCGATTTAGGTCAGCTGACGTCTTTGCGTTTTGCCACAGGACACCTGCTTGGAGCATGATATACTATCTGACGCTGGGCCCCTGGTCATGGGGTAGCCCTGACGAGAATAGGAACGAAGGCCCGGGCCACTCTTCAAACTGGGACTCGTTCTCTGTTCTCAGTGACTTCCTGTGCGGCCAAGAGCCATGTGAAACTATTGTCGCGAAAACTGTGTTCGAGTTCCCACGGGACAGACACCACGAGCGAATAACGATGGAGTTATTTTGCATGATGCAACGCTCGCCAGCCACCGCAGAAGGTACGTAATGGCTCGCACTTGAGCCTTGAGCCTCATTATGCTTGCGGGCTTTGCGGAAGCTGACGACATCCATCTACTCAGCCTTCGGATGCGGCCCATTGGGTCTCGCAGCACTTGAAGGGGACCGCAAGAAGATGGAATTTATCCTGGCCAATTACCATGACGCGATCAATGAGCTTAACCTTCTCAAACAGACTCCACTTCATCTGGCAGTTGGACATCCATCCTGCGTTGCGCTGTTGTTGAGGGAATCAGGTCACAAACTAATCAATCTTCCAGACAGCGGAGGCAGGCGACCTATGGAGTACGCCTTGTTTTCTTGTCTATGTGGCACAAGAACTGGCGAGAATCGATATCACGACGGTTGCTTGAAGAACCGTGGCGACACCAGTTTGAACACCCTATTAGATTCAGACTGTATGATACCAAAGATAGAGTCATGGCCACGCGATTACTACTCTGCCAAGAGTTCCCTCTGCGATAATTGCCTGCGGGCAGTATCGATACACTTGGTTGGTCGAAGGGAGGACCTGAAAAGGCTGGCAGCAAATAACCTTCCTCGCATGCAGGCCACTGCGTTTGGTGTTTTCTCTCCCCTTTTACTGGAATCGAACGCAACCAGGGTAATCGAGGCACTCAACGAGTATGGCATTTCCGTGCCGCCCAGTTTGCAAGTGCATGGATCCGACGGCAAAAAAAGCTGCAGTGAATTGACTTCAGCATACCACATTTATTGCGGCCCACTGCCTGTCTCCACCCTCTGGAGCCTCGGATTCCACGACTTGGACACACCCGACATTGATGGAACTACGCCCCTGATGTTCTGGTGCAAGATATTCGGATGGTGGAACGCGAGCCGTTGCTCCTGGTTGATCGAGCATGGCGCGGATTTGTGGAAACCAGCTCCAGACGCGGTTTCAACGATTGGTCACGAACTCTACTCAAAAATTGGCCAATTACCCCCTCGTTGGGAAGACGATTGGGAAGACGATGAGGAAGATCCCAGGAGACATGTCTTCAACCTCACGCAGAAGTTAGCACACCGGGATCCACGTGATAGGTGTCGTTGTGCTTGCTCGCCCGGGGGATGCACTCCCTTCGTGCGATTTCTCCAAGCCGCGTTCCGCTGGCGGATTATCGACTCAGCTTCCGGACTCATCCATCAGCTCCCTGAAATCATGAAACAAACTCACGCGTCGGTGACCAAAGTCCAGATGCTATCTGCAGTCAGATATGCTACTTTCGAGATGTTAGGCATTAGGCACACATGTTGCCACGACCATTCTGGTCTAACCTTTGAACGACATGGACAAGACGAGGACCTCGACGAGTTGCGTCAGGAGGACTGCTTCCTAATGGGTCTTCTCGAAGATCTGGCCGCAGAGTTTGAAGTGGAGCTGGAACAGATAAGCCAGAAACGGTATGTCAATAAACGTGTATCCTTTTGGCACGACCATTGGCTCCCGCGCATACAACAAGTCCTGGAATCCATCGAGGGTTCTGGAATAGAGGAGCCAGACAAGGTGGCTGCCGAGGAAATTGGAGTAGTATGGCATAAGCAAGAATCCGGGCAAGGGAAAGGAAAAGACTGCGACGAAGACTTTGACTTCGACAGTGAATCCTACAGTGGAAGTGAGGACGGCGGATACCATGAGTCCGATTGGGATTCCGAGATTGATGAAGAAGGCATGTTTGACACATTCCGAACAATGGAGGATTGGACCTCCAGGCTTGATCTTATCGTGTCGAAAGCTGGGTTGTCTGCTGGCCGGTGATGGACGCGCAGCTCTTAACGACTTGAAGATATGGGAAACAGTTTGCGCGATGTTAGATGGAGGTGCTCAGTCAAAGATTCAGGTAGAGCAATTGTTGGCGCGGGCAGTTTGTCCGAGCGTAGGATGAGAACGCTTCCCTTAGTAAAGCCCTTGTGAAGGACATAATCCCGACGATTAAACTCATCAAACAGGTCGAGGACTGCGTATTTAGTGATCTCTTGATCATTGAGTTTGAAGACGACCGCGGGGAGTATGGGCCCGCCAGTGTCACATTCCTCGGGCAGAGACCGCTTCGTACCCATTAGCGCCTCAGAAAAATCACGATCATCTTGCCAAATGCTCTTACATCAGCGATGTTGCCTACTAAGTAAGAGATCTCGCCCATTGAAACCACGCCAGAGGCTTTGAAGACGTTGAGGGCCATGCCTTCGAATAGCTTGGAGGGAGACATGATCGCGCATGCTGTGTGAACGGGAGTGGGGTTAAGAAGCTATGCGAAGAGGTCTTGAAAACCAGTCGCGGATAATCAAGCTGCTGTGGCAGGTACAGTTGATACAAATAGATTCTTGGATTGCAAGGGACTCGAGCAGGACATTTCAAGGTCAAGCATGTCCATTGGTCGGGGATGTTGATAGGTCTGAGTCTATCACAATGGCTTCTTAAGGAGGTGGTCCTTCTGAGTCACCGGTAGATTGTTATGGACGTGCCTGGTGTGCGGATGAGGATTGATGAGGATCGGATGAAGTTTTGTGACCGAATATGAGCGCACTCGTGGACCGCGCTTGCGTGGACATATGACTGTATTTGGGTGATTCATTGATTGACTGAATGACTTACTGTAGTTACAAAGCAAAGAGGGCTCTCACAGTGACCAAACTCACCACAGTTGGGATCCACGTCACTTCAATTCAACTTGACTGTTATTGATCACTACTAGTATATACCTAGTGACCTTTCTCGAAACCCGTTTCGTTACAAGCGTCCAAATACAATGCTTGAAGCCCACCATTTGGCATCTCTGGCCTATAAGCACCAAACCTACGCTCAGAGGTGTGGGTGCATCCATTTTCCTCTGCCCTAGTAATGTGAAGGTCGGTCATAATTAGTTGTGGTCTAATAATCTTCTAAGAATCTGTGTGAGGATTTTCCTCATCTCTTTTCACCGTCAACCACCGATGTCCCGGTCGGTCAACTTTGATGGGCAAAACGAATAGGGTATTGTACCCTCACCCAACCTACCACGGCTTCTGCGCAATGACGAGACATGAGGTAAGACCCAGAAGGGGTTTGAAAAGCCCGGAAAGTCAAAGCTACCCGTTAAGGCTTTCGATACGAGACCCTACCAAAGTTTCTTCCGTGCTAAAAGAGGTACGTTGTGCCCCATCAATGAAAGCATATCCCGAACCCCATTCACGGCCAACAGATGCAAAAATAGTGCATAGTTCTAGGCACGCCGCATGTTGATCTACCTTAGACGACCCGAAGGAACGGGCATATGATACGAAGGGTAAGGCAGCTGAAACACGTATCGACCAGTTCGTCTCAAGGGACCCAAAAGCAAAGACCTATCGATTGAAGTCACTCCTAAATACACCTTGGCACGGGTTCGATGGTCGAATAATGCCAGCAAGGTCAGAAAGAGGTCAGAAATGCATCCCCATCCCGTAATTACTGCAGATTCGAGCGCCCCGTGATCGCAGGATGATACCGTGTCACTGGATCGTAAGAAGTACCCATTCGTGGACGACGTAGTGGATGTCTTGTGCTCTGCCTTCCGGCGGCTCAATTAATATCATTCCGGCAGGGTGCTAACGGGAGATCGACAAATGACCTGGGTCATGGTATGGTGAGCCTCAAATGCCAACCTCGCATTGCATTTGACTAGCTACAGCTATCTAACCAAGGAGGGAATATCCGCAGGCAATGCTTTCCAGCAAGCCGGGCAAGAAGCGTAAACGTACCGAAAGAAGTAATTCTAAGACAGTGTTCACTGCGCCTGTGGAGGGCATTTCCGGATGTCCTGACCCACCTGACACCCAGCAGCCCCAACAGGGCCCAGCGTAGCGAGACCGTCCGCGGCCCAGAGCGAGCCGAAAAACACCAAGCCACTGCGCCATATCCAAAATGCACCAAAACAGCACCCAGAAACAAGGTATCCAATTTTATCAGAAACTTGACGATAGTGGGTATCGGCCCGACGTGGGGACGCGAACAAGGCCGCGAGCAAAAAGTGAAGGTGGCCACACCTCCCCTGAATGCACCTCACTCTGGGGACTGCCCGGCTGGGCAGCGCCCGCGAATCACGGCATTCGGACCGGTGAAGATCCACGCGCACGTGCGCGCAAAGATAGGGGGCAGGTCACCACCCGAACTGCTCGCAGTGCAGCTCGACCCCCGGTCCGTCGCCGCTGATCAGGCTGGCGGTCGTGTCTCTGACGACGCGCATGAGCCCGTCCGGGCCACACGCCGCGACCAGCACGCGTTGGTTCGGCGGCGTGGACCGCACCGCCTCACGGATCAGCGTGGCCGTGTCGGGCCGACCGGACTTGAGAACGTCACGATGATCGTCTGCGACGGACGAGCCCCCAGCACTGTACGTTGTAGCTAAGCTTTCATCGCTTGGCATCCGCTGGTGGCTGGTCGGGCCAGTGTGGGCCTTCTCTGGGTCTGAGGAGGTGGTATTGTGACCCTTGCCTTTGGTGGTGGTGGTGAAGATCCCCCGCTTGTGGGCCTTCTCATTCATCTCGTGGTCACCCGTTGGGATGGAAGGGCTGCTGTCGGATGCCTCGTCTGAGGACGTGCTGGTGACACGGTGCATTTGCCGGATATCAGTGATGAGGACCGAGCCGCGGCGTTGTTCGGCTGAGTCCTGGGCTGGAGCTGTTGTGACGTACAACGAAACATTGACTTTGGGGGAATGCTCATGGGTCCGGAGGGTGTTGAGGTGCTGGGAGAACCATGCGAGGTTATCTGTTCCAGGATAATACATTAGCCTCGACTTCGTGGAAAACCTGCTTCCAAGTAAAGAAATAGAGGTGCCAATCCGTCTGACCAGATATTCAAACCAGGATGGAAGGGCTATGACTCACCATGCTTCCTGACTGCCCAGATAAATGTGATATTCTTCAGGGACTCCGGACCCATTCTCTCCAGTAGGTTGACGGCCAGGCCGAAGGTGAAGCTGGCACCGCTGCCGCCGGCGATCAGGATGACTTTGTCATACTCCAACGGGTCCGGGAAAGTGCCATAAGGCCCGTCTACAGAGGCCTTGAGTCTGATACCGGGATGTTCCAGCGCGTACTTGCGCAGGTCGCGCGTAAAGCCATCATAGGAATTGACGACAAACTCCATGGGCTCGCTCGCAACGACGGTGAAAGGGTGCGCTTCCAGAAGGCGGATCTTGGGGATCCACACGAAGCAGTGCTTTCCTGGGACCACACCACGGGGCCTCTTTGTCAGCGTGATCTTAGTGCCACCGTTGGGCAGAGGCTCGAGCGTGGCCTCGTTGTTGACTGCCCGATACCACATCCTCGACGCGCGAAGAAGGCGATCAGTGCCCCACATGGCGGCGATGAGAGCAAAGATGATGATGAGCCCGTCTTCGAGATCGGGTTGATGATATGCCGCACAAATGAGAGCCACAATAAAAAATATAATGTGCGAGACGTAAAAAGCTTCGTACCAGATACGTCGAATGATGACAGCAGAGAAGAGCACACCGAGAAAGGCAAAACCCGCCACGATGCCTGCAATAGAGCTCTGCGTCTGCAGCATTTCAACACGGTTATTTACGAGGAAGTAATGTGTGTACATTGCTGCATGGAGCACCAGGTAGACGAAGGATGTATACCCAGCGATCTGGTGGAGGCCATTCAGACGCTCGTACGAGTATGCGGATAGGAAGGCCAACGGGGTATTCTTGAGGGCCAAGAAGACCACGACGGCGAAGTTTGCTGAAAGGACCCTGATAGGAAAACCTGTCAGTCTTGTTCTCCCTATCAACCGAGGTTGGAACTACTTACCATCCGCATCTATTCGCAATACTTGAGTACACCAGGGTGACGTTCGTAAAGGTCACAGCAATGTTGACTGCCAGATATGAGGCGACCAGGAGAGAATGACCACTCGAGGTAAAGCCAGGAACCTTTCGGACGAGGAGGTTCCTTACACTCCTAGATATATGTTCAGCAAGCGGACAGCGCATTGGGCGAGATTGACAGCCTACCTTGAGAGCAACCTAAAAGGATAAGTGATCCCAGAGTTGGACCTGTTGCTGGAATTCGCCCTGTTGAACAGATATCGGATCCAATGGAAGACGATAAAGAGGCCCATAAGACCACATATTCCGGCAGCAAAATACCGGAGCTGCTGCTGATTTACGCGGAGTCTCGCAGCGAACATCGCTGGTGTCATGGAGCTCTTTCCAGCCATGGTGATGGTCCCGAATGGTCTGTATGTAAATCGAAAAAGGCAAAAGTAGACGCAGCAGTAGAAAGTGAGGCTGATTCGTGTAAGAAGGTAGGATGTTGGCTGCTGAACCAGGAACGAGAGCAGGAATTCCTTCGTCGAGATTGTGATTATGTGTCCAGGTAACGGCCTCAAAGCCTCTCGACAGGGTGGACTGAAATCCCCTCGGATCGGGCCAAGGGCCTTTTTATTGCAAAGGTGAGTATCCTTGGTGGCTTGACGATGATTTAAACTCGTCTCAGGTTAACAAGGTTACAAGAGTGTATTAGATCTGCGAGTAGCCAACCGGAGACGGATCCAGGAGTCAGTTACACAGGAGGAAGTCAGTTTCGATCGCGCGGAGGTTGACCCCAATATATCGACAGAGGCAGAAAGCGCATATGGATTGGAGATGAGGTTGGGATCCAATCTGGTATATGCAGCTATGCAGATGAATCACCCAAATGTCCTCGCGAGTGACCCCCATGGCTGCTGGTAAGGTAGTGCCAGGGTGACAGGACCACATGCCGAAGAGCTTCAGATCCGCACCGAACATGATGGAAACCCTGTCCATTCTCCCGACTTTGGTTCCGCCCGGGCACCGTCGTCCGTCCTTGTCAACATGTGGCAAGGCTTGCTTCGCAACTAGAGCGAGTCTTCGGGACCTCCCAGGATTGGGTGGATGGATTGATAGGAGATTTCCACGTTGACAAGCCGTTACAAGGGTACGGTTGCAACGTCCGATCAGGGATAAGGGAGTGATCACCGATGCCATGATGATAGACGTATAAAAACATGTTCCTCGGTACCCACCACAGTGACAGGGGCTAATCGAGAAGGTCTCAATTGTGTAAGCTTGACAAAGCACCAAAGAAGAAGAGTAGTGTACATGTCTGGACATCTCTGGGACGTGATCATCCGGACTTGGTCGTGTCAAAAGAGGTATGGGCACGGTGATTGGCTGACATGCAGTGCGCAATATGGGTAAATCTACCCGAACGGCCGCGACCAGATTCAAGAATATCGGAGGTAGCACATGACCGGTCGGCCACTGCAAAGATATAGGGCATGTATACAGTGGGTGTACAAACAATATCTGTTCTGCGCGCCGGTTCGACCACATTGGGTGATCCCCCCCGGGGCGCAGAGGGTCTAACATGTCATGTACCCCTCGGTTGGTATGGTATTTGACACACGCGTACTCGCCGCAGTGCAGCCAGCGGCAGATCGGCCGCTTCGACGGCTGCAGAATGATGCGGCGGCCAGATGTCTTGACCTTTATACGTAAGGCAGAGCAATATCCAGAAATGCAGCGGCGTAGTGCTGTGCGGCCTTGAAGCAGGTCGGTCCCAAACTCCAGGCGCAGGTGCAGGACATGGAGACGTGGTATCACCGCACAAATTGTGTGGGGTACTATAACCAGGTCACAGCATCGATGTGTGATCGAGATGTAATTTGACGGCTGTGGTGGAATCTGCCTGCATGGGCGTATGCATCCTCGCTTGACGACACGCTGCATGATCACAGGCGTATACAGTAAGCAAAATGCATTGCGAGGGAAAGACAGCTCGCACCGAGAAGAGCGTCCGCAAACGTGGCCCAGCCCAAGTTGAATCGCCGAGATAGAGCGAAAGAAGGTTTGATCGCCACGAGGCGCAAGTGGGGGACATCCGCGTTGCGATCTGGAACATGTTGACGTGGAAGTGGCTCAGCAGGGAAGGGACGCGCGAGCAGGAATGCCGTTCCCGCCAGGGGCAGCAGGTCGTGAAAAGCACGATAAAGAAAGCAGGACACAGGTTAAGCACGGTGAGAATGGCCAGTGAGGCCTGTGGGAGCCAGTCTGTTGAATCCCACTGAACCGGACTCCGGGCTCTTGGCGTTGTGGTATATTCGTAGCCGGCCTGTGGCCGCCACGGCCAGGCTCGCTCGAGGTTCGTCAGATCCAGGGGCCAAGCACGCCAGGTTCCGATAGGGCTTGGGGCGAGCGCAGGATCTGGGGAATTCCGTTTGCTGGGTGACATGAGTGACATGCGTGACACAGGAATAGACAGGGACTCGAAACAACGGTGCTGAACACTGAGAACCCCCTGCAGAGCGGTGAAAAAAGTCGTCGACCAAGGGGAGCAGTCGACCCGCGACAGATGTCGAGGTAGAGACGTCAGCCAGGCGGGGAGCTGCAGATTGGCTGTGGAACACCGTCAGCAAACGTTGTGATTGCAGGACTGCCAGCGCTCGCCTGGGCGCCTGATTCAGCCTTGGAGGGGTGACTCAAGGGTTGGACAGGCCAACCACAATGAATGGGCTTGGTTTCCTAGCTAGGAAGTTATTCGTCAATAGACTTTGGATATCCAGACATCTGAACGCCACCGTTTTGCCTGATGGGATGAACGATGCGTGGGTGCGGGGGTGCGTGGGGCCGACGATGTTTGACGCCCAGCGCCAATGATGCCAAGCAGCTGTCGTGATTAGGTTAATAGTGCCGAGTGGCATGGCAGCATGTGAGAGCCTGGAGGCCTGGGAGCCTGGACGGTCTGGAGGCTTGCTCGGCTTGGGCGTGGGCCAGCCAGGTCTCCCTCGGCAAGGGGAGAATCAGGCAGGTCGCATTACTGGTGGAGAGGCTCTGAGGCGTGTATTATCAATCATACCATCCATGCTCTACCAGGAAGTCATGTCGTACTGGGTCTGCAGCCCAGAGAAGGAAGGAAGGAAGGACGCAGGCCCGGACAGCACCCAAATCATGCAGGACATGGCTCCACATTACCGCCCGCCAGGACAGGAAAGAGGAAACAAACCCCCACCCGTTCCGGCCAGATTCTTGGCAGGGCAAGGGGCACGGGCAGTGGAGGGCCCACCTCCATGGGTCCGGCCTGGAGACTGGCAGGGGTTGGTGTCTGTCACCCCACGAGCTTATTCGGACGTCTAGGACTTGCTGTGCTTTCTCTGTCTTCACTCCTCCACAGAGCATATTACATACATCAGAACTAGCACGGTCCCACCCATTTCATCCCACCCATGCTTCTGACACGAGCCATTGTGCATCACTTTAAATGTCTGATGGATTCCAAGAGCAGGGTTGGCCGCTCTGACATGGTGCGAGGTCACTTTGGCCTGAGGCTGAACGGCTGGAGAATCCTCATGTTTGCTGTATATTACTTGCCATCCATCTTCCAAACACTCGTAGTCTCCATTCGCGACCGCGCTGCAAACAGCCGACTCTAGCATCCGATGCTCTCCTAGAGTTGGACCCGGCAGGGCCCACCTAACAAGGCCCCGGACGCTAAATCTGAGCAGTCCGCGCTGACCCGGGTAAGATTACACCAGCCGCACCACCGGGCTCCACTGCTTTCCGCTAGATACAGGGCTTCCACGCTGCGACATTCCCGATGAGACAGAGCGCGCGCGTCTCAACCGCCCATGTGCTAGATGTATGCCCTCGCCAATGACCTGACCTCGAACCTTTCGAATCGCGTTGTACAGCCACCCAAGTTGCCGTATCTGTCCACACCTTCCTCATTGACCATGTGGGAGCATCAGAATATGGTTGGGTCTCGTGGGGGCCCGTTGTTCCATTTCGGCTGAGGGGCTTCCACGCCAAATCGTAATCTCACTCATCATGATGAGACAAGTCGCACAGCTAACGCCTGAGATCCGATCAAGAGCGACACAAGATTGCCGTCTGTTGGGAATAGCCGCTGTGGCGTGTGCCCTCCTAGATATTCAGGGTCACCCTGAGAGATTTTCACTCCCCCTTTGCGTCCACAGAGCTTCGGAAGTCTCTCATCCTGCAAGCTGGTCGCACAGACAAGATTTCATGGACCGATGAACATACGAAGGGTGGAGATGTAATTTCTTCTACCATTCCTTTCCAATTGCATTAGTTATCCCCAGCAAAAGGATTATGCTTGGTCTCGCCAAGTGATCTCGTGGGATCAATGAAACAGAAATACCGAAGATTCGAAGTAATTCACATGTGTAATACTGTCTCCTTGCGTCCGCGTACCTGACTTTATCTACAAGTGAGCAATGAATTCCTAATTCTAGAAGCTTAAAATCGAGAAGGTGACATATTCTCAAGTACTAGTGGCCCACATACGCATACCTCATTTTGACGAGTAAATATTTGTATTATTGACTTAAAAGTATTCACATCATAAAAGTATCTAGATACCGCTGTGGAAAGGGAAGGCTTGTGAATGCGGCATTATTTTTAGGATGTAGAGACGAATGATGCTGGCCGAGCCGTGAGCGACCTGCCTCAGCAGAAGCAGTCTGACCCAGTTAGCCCGTTCTCTCGGACTCCACTACTCTTGCCCCATGCTCGAAAGTATTTGTGGCCCGTGCCATGTCATAAACTGAGTGGAGATCGCCGCCCGAGGTCCACGGCTCGCATTCTGGGTACCATGCTTTTGGCGGCAGTCCCATTGCATATACTTCCTCCTCCAGGGCTACTGTCTAGTGGTTGAGCTCTGCAGATTCATTGCGTATTTCCAGATCGACTTCAAGGAAGCTTGTAGACTTGACTAAAAAGGTAAATCCGGCTTTCAATTCATACACACGGAAGGACTCCGTTCGAGAGATTTCCTAGGAACCACATCATATTTCACTGCCTCTTCAACACGTTGCTTCGCCCAAGGGATCTAAGGCCTTTAGACTAGAGCAGAAGTCGTACGTAAAGCTGCTGACGTGGTGCAGAAATGCGGTCCACATTGTCAAGCGAGTCGGCCGTCGGCAGATGGCCCATTGGGCAATGGCTAATGGCTCAGCAGCCGTGGTGAATTCAACGTCCGCCTGCGACCAGGCAAGTATATTTAGCAAGTAGCGCTTCTGGGGTGAGACTGGAACATCTGCCCAGTTTGCAGCCAGAACCAAAGTAGAGAATGATCGCATGAGATCGGCGCTGAGAATATCAGCCCTTGTGCAGATGCAGAGCGTCTATCGGGAGCCGTCGATACATCGCGAGCTACCCGCTAGTAACGGCTCAAATCGCGGAAGTTTCTGACTATCGGTCTCGTAGTGATGGTGTCGTCACACGTAGCGTCTCGTGTTCACGCGAGAAAATATCTCAAGGCTGTTCCGACGCGACCCCTCGCCCAAATAACCAGCTACAGAGAAGTCGTAGATTGCCATTTTCATGAAGTTTATCGGTGCCCAATACAACTTATCAGCGTCCCAAATGTTGTGCAGTGTCACAACTCCACAACTTTCCGTCTGTGCCAGGATACACCCTCCTTCGCAAAGGACTGGAAGGTGGTTGCGATCCCTAGGCAAGTACCTAGGTAAGAATGTACAAGCGCAGAAAATAGGACGCCGATTCGTCTGGTGCGCATGCGGAGATATAAACGAATAGTGTGCGAAGTTTACTGGGAAGCAATGTACATTGGTTCGCCACAATGCCTGTTTTTTATTATAACCCAACTTCGAAGCATGTCAGGGTTTTCGTGACTCATGTTTCTTTTGAATATACGATACCCATGCGTAAAGCAAGCATACCTCTGTAGCTTATATAGGAATCTTGCTGGGTGACCTTGCATATATCAATAGAGTACGTCCGAGACATTGGGCTGGGCGATTTTAGCTTTATGCTAATTGACACTTCATTAAAATTTGGGTACCCCTTGACTCCCTGGTTAATCTTACCAATCGCGGGGCCCCTCGAATGGTCCGATCTTTCTTGGTTATAGGCTATAGTGGGATTGACCTGCTCGACTCCGCACTTGACCACGAACATCGACAAGCAATTTAAGGAAATCCCCCTTCAAGTGCAGGCAAGCAACCCAGCAGGGGTCTCTTCCGGCGCCACGGCTGAGGATTTGAGTTGCCAGTATCGGAGGCTGCTTTGCACCAAGTGGATAGTCGGGTCCTGTTGTTAGATGCGTCTCGGAACTGTGGTGTGTGTGTGTGTTGGGGTAAAAACCTGTTCTTTTGGAGACAATCTACACCATGTGCGGATAGCCAGCTTCCGAGTTTTCAAGTGAAGAATTCCTCACATATCAGAGAGTAAGACAATATTAATGCTTCATTGGCAGCCCGGCAATCAAGGTCATACACCTCGCGGGCGACGCTTCTATGTGTAAGAAAGACTAATAGAGTGTAAAACACGTTGAAAACCCAGGAAAGGTTCGTATTCGGCAGCTAACTAGTAGGCTCTCACTTGGATGCAGAGGGAAAATGGATGCACCCACAACCACCTGTGTGGATTTCATGCTTATTTAGCTAGTGTTACAACTCTCTCATCCTTAAATCGCATCCAACTTCACCGGAGGGTATTATGTAACGGGAAATACCTTGATGTTATTTTATGGCAATCATTAAGAATCTCAGTACTTGAAGTGGACAAAAGTTCGAAGCAAACCGTGAGCACGTGTCCAGGCCAATGTACTCGAACTGGGTTGGTATACGGCATGGTAGTGATCGCGCCTCCAGATCCTTTGTTCAAGGATGCCTGAATGATAATTGCAATTGATGAAGACCGAGAACTAACTTGCTTCACCAGGTAGTCTTTTGTGCTTCGTAGCCCCAATCCCTTGTCGCTTCACTAAGAGTACCCTGTGGTGTCTCCCAATATTCCTCCATGAAGCCGATCATCTCCCCAAGCTTATTATCGAAAGCATCGAGGAGTTCCTTACTCCTGTCACTAGGCTTATCACCCCTGCCATCCGCATAGTTCGCCGCAGACCGTACCGCCTCATACAATGGACTACTTTTGTCAAGGAGGTACTCGCACTCGGCGAGGAGAAAGCGAGCACTACCAGGCCTGGGATAGTCCCTGGGAGCCAATTGTGGCCCTTCCACGGTCGGGTTGACCTCCCTCTGGAACGCATTTCGTAACTCCTCAAGATCATTCTCGCGTTTGATCCGAGCAGCAGCATCGGCCGCAGACTTCTCTCCGGCTTCCACGACAGCTGTCAGCTTCGCTGCATTATCCATGTGCTTAGCAAGCTCTGCCTTGAGGTGCTTGACCGTTTCGTCTATTCGATAATTGCATTGCTCGTCGAATTTCATCTTATCGGCCTCCCTGGCTTGATTGGCCTTCTGTATGGCGTGCTCGAACCTCCTCTTGTCAGCTTCTGTTTGTTCCTCGTACCTTTGCTGCTGCGCCTTCAACTCAGTCTCAAGCTTATTCACTCGCTCCTCAGCAGCAATTCGTCTTCTGATTTCTTCTTGGAACTCCTCCTCTGTTCGCCCTGACCTCACGTTCTCTGGCCCTGCGGCTTCAACCCTGTTTTCGCTTGTATGCTGCTGTCTGGTGTCGGCGCCAGGGGCTTCTTGCCGCGATGCGCTTTCGTTTACCCCCTCTGTCTGTGTGTCTTCCTCAGGGCTGTCCATGCTTGCGTCTTGGAGCTCAGTAGCCAGATTAAACGAGGGTCGACGAAGAGTCGGGCTGGATCCGCTGGAATCATCAGGAATACCTAGTAATGATTGGTCTGTGTTGGTCGGGGACTGTAAATCTCCCCCAGCTTGATTATTTGCAGGGTTCTCGACGACGGCGCCGAGAGCGGGTTCGATTTGAGGAGAGTTGAGGGGCCCGTTGTCAGTAAGCACAGGAATCTCGCTGCCTTGGGTGACACTCTGGCCCTGAGTATTTGAATCGTCACGAGATGTCTCGGAGGTCTGAGGCAATGTTCCGTTATCATCTTTCGAATCGGCCAGCAGCTTTCCTTCCTGATCCTTCGGGGAGCCAGGGGAAGGTGCAGAAGATGGAGAAGGTGAAGGATCCCTGGAGGCGGATTGAGACCCTTTCCCAGAGGGTTTCCGCGATCGGCTCCTCTTGTCCTTTGCCATGTTTAGACAGGATGAATGTGCTGTGTATAGAATGTTCCCAGATGACTTGTTAGCCAAGGCGGAGCTGCTGCGACAGCGGTGCACTGGAATCATTCGACGCAGGTCCTAATAAGAAAATCAAATCTTCCGCATGCGATTCTGATCCCTTCTTTAAATTAGCCTGCCTTTGTGAACAAAGAATGTGCGACGGAATGGAATTTGAAACTCTTGCCGGGGAGGTTCAAATTGGCCTAATGCGGCGAAATCGTCCAACAAAGCCATGGCGCTGAATACCTAGATACCCAGGTATCTTCCCGCAGCCGTCATTTCCAACAAGCCCCAAAAAAAAACAGTGTACAAGAAACTTTTCCCCGAAATCTTCAATACGTAAGACAGAACCGTACACTAGATTTTAATTCACAGATAACACAGCGAGCTAGTAGAAGGAACTTTTTTTTACAAAGACAACGGTACGATCGATAAATCAAATTTTGTAAAAAATGGAAATGCTAGCTGAAATCGACGTAATAAACGCATACTAAAGTATGAAACAATCAAGCCAGGAAAGAAAGACCTTGATCCTTGAACTTAGGTTTGCGTCGCAATTTTGGCGCGTCGGTCAAAACAGTGGCCAGCCTGCCTCGGATATCTCTGGTTCTAATCTGACGGCCCTCGAGGAGTACTTTGGAGAGGTCTCGCTGTGTTTGAGGTTCACAAGTAGGCGTGGCGTCACCTTCATCAGACCTATGTGGGTCTGTCTTAGCGGAGCTCTGCCCCTGACCAGAAGATGAAGGAGATGGCTCACGGCGGTCTTCTTCTTCCAATAGGTGAATAACCTCATCGATGGGAACGCCATCTACAGAGGCGAGGCGTTTCTCATCTGTGCCCGACAGTGACTCGAACTGTACTGCCAAATTATCTACATTAGCAGCAGCAATTATCCGAGCCTCCATGGCCTCTCTTCGTCTACCTGCGAGTTCCAGGAACTCGATGCTGGCCAGCTGCGCCTCCTGTTCGAGGTCGGGCCGTTGGATCTTCTTTGCCAAACGTAGCGCGACCTTCGAGTGAGATAAACACCGCGTAAAATCTGAACCGTGTTGTTGAGCGTCCTTGGCTGCTTCCTTGGCGAATGTTAGGTGAAACCTAAATGTAGACTCAGGGTCACCTCTTTCGAATCCTGACTTTGAATACCCTCGCTCTCTCTGATGTTGGGGTTCCGGCATAGTGGGTTGCAACGACTGTGTCGATTTAGAGTGGAGTTCTGAGTTTCGTCTTGAATGAAACTAGCAGTGAAATTGAGAGAGAAGAATAGACAGATGGATGGCTCTAGAATAGTTAAAAGCTTCGATTTTTAAGTTCAGCAAGGCTGAATAAGGTCTTGAACGCGGCAGATTTGATGTTTCAAAGAGTTCTTTCGTCATGCTTTATTGCCATTGTTAATACGTGTAGGCAGAAAGCGGCGCCACAGAGAGACGTCTGACAAAGAGAAATAATTGAGGTGCTGTCAATCTACTTGTTGTAGCGGATAATTTGAACTTGCAGACACCAGGGACTTTTCAAGATGAGGCAAATCTGAGCAGAACTTGTGCAAGGAAAAGAATTCAGAATGTAAAACAGCAACAGCCAGGTGCATATTTCTTTTAATCAAACTTCATGAATAAGATGGCAAGACTCTCAATGAGGTATCTTGTCTTATCTTCATTTACGTGAAGGCTTTCCCCAGTGTTCTCTGTATCAATTGATGTTACGGTCCGTGAATTATATTACTTGCTGCTCTTAAGCTGGATACTTGAAGGAACGGCACCAGTAAAACAAGAGTCCACATTACTTGCCAGTGCACTATTTATCACCATCTATGCAGCACAACATGTTTTTCAATATGTGATGATATCTATGGAATTTAGGTTTCAGCTTCAATCTGGCCCAAAACATATTTGAATCATCTGTGGCCTTCACCATCTATGCTTGAAGATACTGTTGAGCAGGAGACCTCCTCTTGATAGCATATATGATGTCAAAAAATCTGGAAAAGCACAGTGCAACCATGGGATAGATTAGCGCGATGACCTCATGAGATCACAACGCGCACCGAGCGTTTAGATACTCTTGATGGTTGACCCTCTCTTGCGCAGTGCACGTTGTGGGCGTCGCGGTGATAGACCCACAAGAAACCGGGGATGTTAGAGAAACGAGCTAGGAAAGGCCCCGGGATGTGAGAGAGGTGATAGTATTGTCTGCCGTAGTAGACTATGAGAGAGAGGAAGAGGGCCAGAAATGCCAGGTAGGCAGAAAGGTTTGCGGAGGAATTGAGAAGCATTGTCAATTGATGCTCCGAGAGATTCCCTTCGTCAGTTGCATCCCTGAGAATGACACCTAATCGTCACAGAACGAAATGTAATTAAGCCAGAAGTGCTCTTCAGAATAGTTTTCTCAATTACCCATGCCCGCGGTCTTTCATACCGGTATTGCTCAGTGATATGACGAATGCCATTGCCTCAATTGCCCACGGCATCGCAGCGCCTTCCGCAAGTCCCACCCAAGCTCGTAGAGCTAGTTTTGGGATCGTCCCATCTGTTGCCCAGGGCTGAGCACAAAGACTCACCCGCAAACATCGCATGCTATAATGGACCCCGGAGCTTCACGCTCGCCGGATCAATAGCCGCCATCGACGCAGCGGCCGACACTCTGGCCAACTCTTCCATCACGGGTATCAAGACGAAGAGACTTAATGTGACCAATGCTTTCCATTGTGCCCTTGTGGACGGTCTTGTGGATAGACTCCAACAGGGTGCACAAGGACTCACGTTCCGCGATGCTGTCATTCCCATCGAGTGGGCCGCCGAATACCCGTCTAACCCCGAGAAGCTCAGCCCCAGGTTTGTGGCAGATCACATGAGGAACTCCGTCTACTTCCACCAAGCTCTGGAGCGCTTGGTCGCCAAGCACAAGACATCGTCTCTTGTCTTCCTTGAGGCGGGCTCCAACTCGACTATCACGCACATGGCATCACGAGCACTAACAAATGCCAATCTCCAGAACGCGCACTTCCAGGCCGTCAACATCACGAACTGCGATGATGGATGGAATAAACTGGTCGATACCACATTATCGCTTTGGCGAGCCGGCCTCGTTGTTAATCATTGGGCCCACCATTGCCTGCAAGCCCGCGCCAGCACCGATATCAGCCCCCTGTTGCTGCCGCCATACCAGTTCGACCCCGAAGCGCGGCACTGGATTGAGCTTGAAACCCCACCGAAGCACGTCGCACCCGTTGCCGCCCTTCCAGCGCCGACCACCAAGCCTGCAGAGGAACAAGATCTTGTGACCTTCGTTGGATATCAAGACGGAAAGGCGGAGAGGGTGGCTCGGTTCCGCATCAACACCTCTAGTTCAGAGTTCGAGGACCTCTTGACCGGCCATGTGACCCTTCAGACGGCGCCCATTTGCCCCACAACGGTGCAAGTTGGACTCGTCGTCGACGGCCTTGCGAGCATCCGCCCTGTCTATAAGGATGGTGGGCGCACGCCGCAGTTCCAAGACATACAATACCAGTCTCCCGTGTGCGCGAGCCGCGCTCTCACAACGTGGATCGAAGCCAGCGAATAGTGCACCGACAGCGCTGGCTCGTGGCGCTTTGAGGTATACAGCACCGATAACAATGCTGTCTCCAACATGGGCACTAAAATGATGCACACGACGGGGCGCGTTGTCTTCATGCAGAGCGGAGACGCCTCGTTGCAGCGCGAGCTGGCTTATTTCCCCCGCCTGTTTGGACACGGCCGGGCGACTGACTTGCTTACCCCCCCTGATGTTGACGAGGTCCTCGGACAGCGCAATCTCTACCGCGTCTTTGCCGAGATCGTCGACTACGGCGATGAGTACGGTGGCCTGCGGAAAATGGTTGCCCGCGGAAATGAGGCCGCTGGTGTGGTGGTACCTGTGGCCAAGAAAGAGCATTCTTCAAAGGATAGTCTGAAGTTTAATCCTCACCTTTCAGATGCCTTCTGCCAGGTGGCTGGTGTATGGGCGAACTTCATGACTACTCGATCCTCGAGCGACGCCTACCTCGCCAACGGTATCGGCCAGTGGATTCGGGCGCCAGCCAAAGACACCGCGCCGGCGGAGCTGCACGTCTTCGCCACCACGCATCGCTCGTCAGAGAAGGTCCTGCTTTCGGATGTTTTTGTGTTCGATGCGGCTGACGGATCCCTCCTGGAAGTAATGTTAGGCATTGCCTACATCCAGATCCCCAACAGCGCAATGAGCAAGCTTCTACGTCGCCTGAGTGACCCTCGGTGGTTGGCTTCTTCTAATTCAGCAGCACCAGAAAAGCCTGGCACTATCGAGCCTGCAAATTTCAAGCCTGTCCATGTTGCACCCCAGCCAACTGCGATTGTGACACCTCCGACTCAGCAAGTAGTCCAACCCGCGCCCAAGGCCCCAGGGGCAGGTAATGAGACCTTTGGCCGCGTCAAGGCCATCATTGCCGACCTTTCGGGCTTGGAACCCCACGAAATCAAGGCGGATAGCGAGCTGGCTGACCTAGGAATCGACTCGCTGGCGGCATGGAGCTCATCAACGAGCTAGAATCGGCCTTCGAGATCAAACTTCCCGAGAGCGAGATCCAGGCCGTCGTGGACGTACCCGGTTTGATGAAGTGTCTGCTCAGCACCCTTGGAGACGACGCGTATGTAAACGATGGAGATGACTCGGACATGTCCACGCTCAACAACTGATCGGGAGAGGGCGGGCAGGCCACTGCAGCGTCGATCCAAGCTGTCGACATGGAGGAGCACGCCTCCATGCTGCCCTTTGACGCCGTCATGGGTTCCTTTAAGGAGGTCAAGGCCAAGACAGACGAGCGGATCGCCGAGGTCGGGCAGACACGCTATGTGGCCGAATGCCCTCCCGCTGCAGGATGAACTCACCGTTGCACTGACTCTCGAAGCATTCGAGGAGTGCGGGGCCGGAATCCGCGATGCTCAGCCAGGACAGCAACTTGAGCGCATGTCCAATGGCTCTGCTAACAGGCAGCTGGTGACTTATTTGTATCGCATGCTCGAAACCTTGACGCAAGTCATCAAGATGGAGGGCCAGGACAGGATCACGCGTACAGCCGTGCCGCTGCCTACTAAATCTAGTCGTGAGGTCAGTAGTTTTCAGATTTATATATCACTTTCCCCTACAATCAGCAATTGAAATGCTAACAAAACATACAGATATATGAGGATCTTTCCACCCGCTTTCCCGACCAGCAGACGGCAGACAAGCTCACCTATTATGCGGGCACCAACTTCGCGCGAGTGCTTTCAGGCATAACAGACGGCGTCAAGCTCATTTTCGGCAGCACTCAGGGTCGCGAGCTGGCAGCCGGCCTTTACGGCGACTGGCCAATCAACCGCGCCACATATCCCGGAATGGAAGACTTCCTCACGCGCCTTGCAAGTCGCTTGCAGGCCGGTGGCGGTGGAATCAGCGCCGAGCATCCACTCCGCATCCTAGAGATGGGTGCCGGCACAGGCGGCACGACCACGCGACTTGTGCCGCTGCTGGCCAGGCTCGGACTACCCGTCGAGTACACCTTCACGGACCTGTCCCCATCGCTGGTGGCGCAGGCGCGCAAGGCGTGGGGCAAGCAGTACCCCTTCATGCGCTTCGCGGTACACGACATCGAGAAGCAGCCCGCGCCCGAGCTTGTTGGAACGCAGCACCTCGTCGTCGCCAGTAACGCTGTGCACGCGACGTCCTCCCTCCAGGACAGCACGCGCTGCATCCGCAACATCCTGCGGCCCGACGGCTTCCTCTGCCTGGTGGAGATGACCCGCCCCATGTACTGGGTTGATATCGTGTTTGGCCTGTTCGAGGGTTGGTGGATGTACAACGACGGCCGTGAGCACGTCGTAGCGCACGAGGAGAGGTGGGATGCTGACCTGCAGGCCAGCGGCTACGGCTACGTGGACTGGATCGACGGGGCGAGCGAGGAGAGCAAGGTATGGAAGTTCATCATTGCGTCAGCGGACCCGGAGACTCGGTAAGTCGGAGATTATCCTTCCTTTTCTTTTATATATAGTCATTGCAATTTAGGTTATTCATCGAGAGATTCTGAGACGTGTTCATGTTATAGATGTGTAGTTGCTGCTCCACCTCGGTGTCCTCTGGCCACCCAGAATAGATACGGGGTCTCGGAAGAATGTGAGGACCGCGAGAGAGTCATCGCCGGATACGTGTCTGAACTAACGGCTGGATGGGACAATTCCTTGCTGTCCTCTGACCCCCACTCTCGACACATATCGACCAAGTCACACGGAAAGTGTATTTTGATCACGGGAGGGACCGGTGGTCTCGGATCGCATGTTGTTGCCAAAGCCCTGGCCTGACCTAATGTGACACATGTCGTGTGCCTCAACCGCCGCAACAACAGGCAAGAAGCACGTCAAAGACAATGGCAGGCCCTGCTTAACAAGGGTACGGGACTGTGTCCAGAAGACGAGGCTGTTATGAATAGGATCGATGTCATTGAGGCGGACCTCTCCAAGCCCAACCTCGGACTATCAGAGAACGAATACAACAAACTGGCAGATACCGTCACGGACATCGTGCACAACGCTTGGCTGATGCACTCCAAGTGGCCCATCAAGAGCTTCGAGCCGCAGCTAAGGATCATGATGAACATGATCGGCCTCGCCCGCGACATCTCAGCACGCCGCTGGGGTCCGGCACGCAGACACCGGTGACGTTCGAGTTCGTGTCATCCATCGCCACGGTCGGTCACCATCCGCTCCGAGCGTCTCCCGGACATCAGCGCCCCACCGTGCCCGAGGTTCGCGTATCGGTTCAGAGCGTGCTCCCTACGGGCTACGGCGACGCCAAGTATGCGTGCGAGCGGCTGCTGGACGCCACGCTGCACCAGTACCCAGACCGTTTCCGCGCGGCCGCCGTGCGCCTGGGCCAGATCGCCGGCAGCTCCCTCAACGGGTACTGGAACCCAACGGAGCACGTCTCCTTCCTAGTCAAGTCGTCACAGACCCTGCGAGCCCTGCCCGACTT
Source organism: Diaporthe vaccinii (assembly GCA_039880775.1). NCBI lineage: Eukaryota > Fungi > Ascomycota > Sordariomycetes > Diaporthales > Diaporthaceae > Diaporthe > Diaporthe vaccinii. Next base: position 963,140 of record JBCEDN010000007.1, on the reverse strand, counting down.
CAGCGGCACGCTCGGCTGGACCCCGGTCGATGACATGGCCGCGACGTTGGTGGATATCCTCCTGCAACCCGAGGGTGTGCGCCTGCACCACATCTACCACATTGAGAATCCCGTGCGTCAGCCGTGGGCCGACATGATCGCCACTCTGGCCAAGGCGCTGGATATCCCGGACTTGATTCCGTTTGGGGAGTGGGTGCGCCGCGTGCGCGAGTGGCCCGTCAAGACGGATAACGGTGCGGAAGGCGCCAACCCGGCGTATCTGTTGACTGATTTCCTCGACGACAACTTCACGCGTATGAGTTGTGGTGGCCTGCTGATGGGCACGGCTAACGCGAGGGAACATTCGTCCACCTTGGCCAACGTGGGTCCGGTCACCGAGGCTACTACGAGATTGTATGTCAGTAAATGGAGGGAGATGGGCTTTTTGAAATGAATGGAAGATCTATTTCCACATCGTGAGAGATACTGGTTACGAAATTATACTACCTGCGTAAATGCGGGCAGAAGTCGGCGTCATGGACTTGCTCTTGTTAATATTGATGCGCATGGATAGACAGACTTAAGTTTGAGGCTATAGTAGCAATACTACCGAATGTTATAACAACTACATACATTGGCTTTGTATAATTGCTGTGTGTTGATTAGTCGAGGGTCGTAGAGTAGGAGTCGCTATCCTAAAGTAAATAAACATAGCTGCGCAGGCACGTTAACAACGCGGGAGACCGGTATTCTACTTGTGTCTTTGTCTGTAAATACTGAAACTTATTGGGTGGTCTCAATTTTAATGTGTATACATATGCTTCTTAAGCAGTATACACTTAATTTATATACTTAAAGCTAATTTATACACCTAGAACTAGTTAGAGATACTTATTAGATATGTAAATTGGGTTTGGGTGTTTGGGTACTTAGGTGTTTGGGTGTTTAGGTATTTAGGTGTTTGGTGTGTAGGTGTTGGGTATGTAAGTGTTGGGAGGAAGGTAGGTATGTAAATTGGGTATATTGTAATTATTGTATGAGTGATATACAGGTGTACGCTCCGTATTAGAGGGTGCGAATCTCAGCATTCAAAAATAAAATAAAAGACATTGCTGACGAACTCCATTGACGAAAAGAATAATTATGAAAGATGATTCCGGAGCTCTTTCGCTTTGCATTGGTTTGATGATCGATTTTATTCTCCGGACTTAGCAATTGAGGGGAGTTCTAGTAAGACTAGGAGCTCGAGGTTTGAAAGAAATATTTTATAAGTGCGCGGAGTTATCAGGGCACCGAGGGCCGTAAAGAATTCGAACTTGTCCTGTAAAATGAAGGCAAGAGATAGTTCTCACAATTAAACGACGCTTGGGCTACTGGGCTCATGCGATTGTATAATTTGATCCAACGAGCATTCTACATCTAATTTCTCCATCTCTACCAAAACCGCACAGTCATGGCACAAGGTTCAGCGACGCAGTACCTATGCAGAAACATCCGCCAAGAACCTCTCAAGGACAGGAAGGAAGTCATCCGGCTTCTCCCACATCGGGCCGTGCTGGCCGCCGACGATCTCGATGGCCTTTCCGCTCCAGAGATTTCCGTACTTGAGACCCTTGATCATGTTGTTGTCGAGATGTGGCTCCTCGGTGCCGATGACAACAGCAGTCGGCACCTTGGTCTCGGCAATCAGCTTCTGCTGGTCGGAGCAGTCGCCAAAGCCAAGGTTCTGGAACAGCACCCTGCGCGCCTTGCTGTCCGTCCGGATGGCGGCGTCGGCCATCCACTGCTCCAACGGCCCGCCGGTACTGACCTTGGCGAACATGGTCAGGTCCTCCTCGGTGAGGTCCTCGCGCATGTTCCACCTGGTGCGCTCGTCGTCGAGCGGCTTGTCCCAGAGGCCGACCAGCATCGAGCCGATCATCATCAGCCCCTTCGTGCCGGGGAATAGCGGAAGCATCTCGGTCCCGATGTGCCCGCCCAGGGACCAGCCGACCACAACAGCCTCCTTAATCTCCAGCTTCTCCAGGACCTCGACTGCCGCCTTTGCGTAGCCAGGCATCGTGTAGGTGCGCTCAGGGTCCGCAGCGTTGTCGGACTGGCCGTGTCCTGGAAGGTCGAGCGACAGGACTCGGCGCGTGAGTGGGATCTTGCTCTGGAGTACATGGCGGAAGATGTCAGAGCTCGAGGAGTTGCCGTGGATGCAGAGGACCGGAGGCAGGCTGCCAGAGCCTTCTGAGCGAACAGCCAGTCGGCCATAGCTTGTGTCCACGAAAATTGGTGCGGGGAGACGGGACATGATAGCCATTCTGTGAGACAATGGGGGTTGCAAACTTTTATTCTGTCTGTCACTTTCGGGTCTTGGGTCTTTGGGTGATGATTATAACGTGTCGGATGTTTGGCTGTATGATTTGCAATTTAATTTGTGTGACATGAGAAGCATCAGCTATATATTGTAAGAGGCTGTCGGAGTTCGGTAACAACGACAGCACGACCGTCACCGTGTTCAGCTTATTCCAACAAGATTCCGATGTTTTCGCTGTGTCATCGGACACCGAACTATCTGAGAAAGTCCATTCAAGAAAGCTGTATACCGTCTTTGTATGGTATTTAATAAACAAAAAAGTTCAAGAAATTCCATTCGCACGTGCACGGTGCAGAGCGCATGAGTAGGACATTGCATTGGTGTTGGTTTACTTTCTCAAAATTGGACGGTATGACTGAGCGCACTACCGGTAGTACGACCACCCCGTATGAATGATAATAGCATAACCGTCCGTTTTGCAATTTTCACAGTCCGACCTTGAGGTGCAGCTCTGTCCTCACGGTGTGGACGCGCCGAACTAAAAGAGTGTATCCTGCTTCATCTCATTAGATCTCTTGGCGGTGGTAACATCCGGCTCTGAATTGAGTTCGGAGCTCAGTTCACTCTGGGTTTCAGACGGCAATTACCATCTCTTCCGCTTACCGAGCAGGTGCTCCGCATGCAATTCTCCGGACTCGTCTGCTGAACCATGGTGCGGAAGATCTCGCCGCCCGCATACGAGGATGATTGGCAATGCCCAAATGCGGTACGTTGGAATTGTGTTTAAGTGTTTCAGCACCTACCCATCTTTCACAGAGCTTTGGTCTGGCATTGAATGGCACAGCCGCTCAGATTGTCCCTCAAATCCACATTGTGATCTCACACATTATCGACAAGAGCAAGAAAATGGCCACCTACGCAGTCTTTGGTGCCACTGGCAACTGCGGCAGCTCACTCATTGAAGTGCTGCTTCCCATGAAAGACACAACTATCCACGCCTACTGTCGGAATGAAGCCAAGCTCAGGGCCATGTTCCCTGAGGCCGTCGAGACGGGCCGGATCAAGATCTTCGAGGGACAAATCGACAACGTGGACGTCTTCAAGCAGTGCGTCCGCGGTTGTCGCGCCGTCATGCTCGCCGTGACCATGAACGACAATATCCCGCGCGTCCGGGTGGCGCAGGACACCGCGCGCACGCTGTTGGCGGCGCTCAAGCAGATACGCGCCGAGGAGCCCACCGCCAAGATGCCCAAGATCACGGTTCTGTCGTCGGCCAGTCTCGAGCCGTGGATGTGTACCAATCTGGCTGGGCCGATGCACTGGATCGTGACGCATGCCAACTCCAACGTCTATGCCGACCTCCGGGTGCAGGAGAGCCTGCTGCGCGCCGAGGAGTCCTGGCTGACTAGCATATTCGTCAAGCCGGGCGGCCTGGTGAAGGACACACGACGCGGCCACAAGCTGAACCTCAAGGACCAAGAGACGTTTGTGTCCTACCTCGATCTGGCGGCGGCCATGGTTGAAGCCACTGACGACCCTGAGAACCGCTACGACATGCGGGATGTGAGCGTCAATAACATTGGAGGCAGTGCAAAGTTCCCGAAGAAGCTCCCCCTCCTGGCCTTTTTCGGGATTTTGCGGCATTATTTCCCCTGGCTTCATCCATACCTTCCCATGTTGGGGTGAACTACTGTATGGGACACAGAGCCTTATAAGAGGTTGAAAATGGAACGCGGCCTATGCTCAAATTTGAGCCTGGATTGTTCGCATATAAGAGATGCCACTCAAGTACCCTTCAGCGTAGCTCTTATTGTACTTTATTTGTCTTGGTAGAACAAAACATCAATATTATGCAAAACACGCGCTGGGGAGGACCTAGCTGTCGCGGCTGAACCCCAGGGACAAGTCATTGCCGTCCTGTTACTGATGGCATACTTGCAACAACTTGACGTGTTTCACCGAACAGGTACTTTGCTTTCGCAGCTGGATCACACAAACATTTGAGCCTTGTATCTCGGGGCGAAGCAGGATGTTCCTTTTACAATACGGAAAGTTACGAGACACTTAGTACAGGAACTCTCTACCAGGGCAGTATGCCACCGTCGAGATCGAGAATGCCAGAATCCTTGCCAAATTTATCAATGTCCGCGTCCCTCTTCCCAGTTATAATGTCCACAAGAGCATACGCAGCGTCCTTGGCGTCCCTCGCACCATGCTGGATACGAACCTCCCGGCCGGCCTCTCCCGTCAAGTTTGTCACGCACAATCCCGGATTAAAGGCGCAGACCTTACAGCCCCACTCCTCGTAGTTCACCTTGTGGCATGCCGTCAGCATGTTCAAAGCTGCCTTGCTTACACGGTAGCCGTCAGCCTGGATCTTATACCACTTCCCGGTCTTGTCCAGCCTCATAGAGATCGAGCCCTGGTCCGATGAGACATGAACCAGGCGCGGGCTGGAGGACTTCCTGAGCAAGGGCTCGAAGACCTCGGTGCAGATGGCGGTGCCGACCGTGTTCGTCCCGAGATGCTCGCGGAGACTGCTGAGCGTGTCGACGTCGGGACGGTGCACGATGATGCCAGCGTTGTTGACCAGCACGTCCAACTTGCCGAACTTCCTCTCCACCTGCTTCTTGGCAGCCTCGATTGACCCCTGGTCGATGACGTTAATTTGGATGAGTTCGATGCGGCCCTCCAGCGAGCTATCCGCCGCAAAGGCGTCCTTTAGCGCCTTTTGGCCCTTCTCGAGGGATCGAGTACCGAGCAAGATATGATAGTTTGGCGATGCCTTCGCCAGAGCAATTACTGTCTCATATCCAATGCCGCTATTTGCACCTAAAAGATGGGTCAGCATACAATTCACCTCACTACTGCCGTTGTTGAAGGATCTCAGGGTCGACGGACTTACCGGTGATCAGAACGATGCTGTTGCTCACGGTCATGGTGAATATTTGGTCTTGTGTTCCGAATGTATGATGCACCTGACGTAACACTTGGGGTTTCTTGGTGCTTTGTGTACTTGAGTAGAACTATTCAGAAGATGGAATTATATATTCTAACTTAGAAGGCGACTTGACAGGAGACATGAATATATATATATATATATGTGTGTGTGTGTGTGTGTGTGTATGAATATATCAGGCTTCACGCTCGTTGGAATCACTATAAAACAGCAACCGATCATTCTACTCGGATTGTGGACATTTTCTCGTTATCGGAACGAGCTGGTTCCGGGCACACGAGCCCATAGTTAGAGACGGCAAAAAGTCAGCGGCCATCGGAATTACCAAAATGAAAGTATTGACATTCATCCAATATTTCTCCGGTCTCTGCATGATGGCGTTTTGGCACGACACACCTCCATCATCCAAGTCAGTCATCCTGAAATCTCAATTGAATATACACACTGTGCAAGCAGAACGACTATGTTAATAGCTTCATTAAAATAGACTGACTTCATTTCATGCTCCGCCTGTCAGCCCCCTGAATTGCTACTGCCTTGCCTACCTAGGGCGATGAAAGCGCCAGATCGATCACAATTGAACGCATTCAGAACAATTACCTGTGTTTTGAAATCTCTCCTTGACACGAAGAATTCAGAGCACAGCGATGGTTCATCTCTGCCACTGTAGTCTATTGTGCCCTGTTTCTCTGATTCACAGCAGTTATCATTTACTACATAAGTCCTGCATATTTTTGGCTTGGAAAGAAGTGCGTTTGAGGAATGTAGATTTCGATTAATTTAGACCCGACCTCACGGATAGCGAGAATAGAATAGAGACTGAACATAGCTGAATGTAAATTGCAACCAAAGGTTATCTCAATCAAACGTCAGTGACTCATGTGTAAGTGGACCAGTCCTGCAAGATGGGGACGTTTTCCCATTGTACATCGAACCCGACAAAAGCTAACCACTTCTTTTCCTCAGGCACGCCAAGTGTGATGTCGTACGCCATCCGGGCCAAATTGAGCCACATATCTCCTTTGACCGGAAGGGCGGACGAACTTTTTCCACTTTCGAACTGCCGTGACACCTCTTCTCCATTTTTCAGTGCTCTTGCAAACTTGGCCACATGGCCGTCATCGTGGAGGCCCCTGAGAACATCAAACATCTTCTCCCAACTCCAACCCGCACTCGGACCGGCCTTGTAACCCTCGAGCTCGCTTAGATGGAGCTGTGGTGTGCCACAGGTGGCGTACCAGACCAAGTCAAGACGGGCCTTCCACTCAACCATGCGAATCCGGTCCTCGAGCCGGATCCAAGGCTGGCGCGCGAGGATCGTCAGGAAGATGGAGCTTGTCACGTCGTGCATGTAGAAGAAGTCGATACGACGCTCCTTGCCCGGGCGCTGCGCAGCGCCCGCGAGGTAGGCGGAGCAGCTGATCATCTCGGCCGTGCGGCGCTCCAGCGTGGCCGGCTCGACGCGGAACTGGGCCGCCAGCGCTGCGATCTCCTGGCCCGCGCGGCCTATCACGCCGTTCTTCATCTTCCACTGGAAGTCCTCCCAGCGTGCCGCGGTGCGGATGGTCTCATTCGAGTAGGCCTCGTCGTAGAGCTCAACGAGTGGCCGGGGCTCTGCAGGTGGTGGGCCGGCCTCGCGTGCGAACTTCTCGGCATTGAGGAAGAAGACGTCGACGTCGAAGCTGATGTCCGTAGCAGCCTGTGCCAGCCCCTCGGCCACGATGCTCGGCTGCTCGAACTCGACTCCGAGGCCCAGGTGTATGATAGGGTGGAAGGCGCCATCGAACATGCGTGCAAGCAGGACATCAGCGTTGCGGGTGCGGGCGAAGCAGTACTCTTGAATAACCTCCTTCCAGCCCTTGCGCTCGATTTCCCGCTCAAAAAAGACCATGTAGTTGGTGTAGTCCGGAAGTTGGCCTAGGTGGCGATAGAAGCCATCGTCGCTCTCCAGCTCGCGGATGACGTTCTCGTCTAGTGGTGGCATAGGGCGCCGGTCACGGTTGTTGTCGACATATCCTGACTCTAAGTCGGTGGAATTTGCGCCGATGGCCAGGCGCGTGAGCACGTTGTGTACCGTATGGTTATGTCCGGCAAAGTCCCTCCAGAATATGTGGCTTTCGTCATGGTTCTTTTGCAGCAGTCGGTTTGCAGTGTCAATTGTGCCAGGGGCAGCCGACTTGATACCAGGACACATTCCCAGGTGCTGAGGCCCCAGACGGACCTGTGAGGAATTTGTTATCGTCTGCGTACTCATTGTGGATGAGAGACTCAAGAGGATGCTTTATAAACGGTATTTTTTCGGGGTGCGTCCAGTGAGACGATTCGATGTTCGCCGCTTGAATTTATTGATGCTTCTGTGTCGAAAATACTTTCAAATGGCTAGATGCTTCTATGTATTTATATGCACATCTTCAATACTCATGCTGAGCCACCGCTGCCTCCATCGGCCAGGTCCCCGAATAGAGACATGGGAACATACGATATTATAGAGACGGTGGTACGTGACTGAGTTCCGTAGCAGCAAGTCAGTCAGACCAGGTCTCGGAGAAAGGAGTTTTATCTTGATCATCTTTCGGCTGTGAGCCGCCGTCTGAAGTAAAAGTTCTGTTGGGATGAACAATACACTTATCCAGGTCCCGGACTTGCAAATTAAGGGCTTAGGGGGCTGGATACTGCATTCACGGCTTATAGGCAAGCAGCGGTCAGTTAATGCAGACCGCTTAGCCCCATCGATACTGTAGACCCAACAGCAGTACTAACACTGTTATGGGCCAAGATGTGCAACGCCAGTTAGCTACTTTTTCCCGAAACTAGAATAGGCCGTTGAGATCCAAATGCCCTCAATGTTACATTCCGTGTATAATCTCAGTGTCCACTGCAGGTATGGTTTGGGGAACTCAACCAGACACGATTAGCCATACACCGTGCTCAGAGCATCAACATACGAGTGTCATGAGAGCAACTTGCCCAGGAATCATCCCATCGATCAGAACCACTCTACTCTTGCAATGATCAATACGGTCAGTGCTGTCACTCTCGCTTGTACGGGAGACTGATGTATGGAAGTTACTCCGCGGCTTGGGGGATACTCCGCAGCTGAACCTATGCCCCGTATGTCTGATACAATTATGGAGATTGCCACTCCCTTGAGATCATAGGGATCTTATCCATTAGACTTATTTTATCTTGGAAACCCAGAGGTTCAATTGCATTTCAGATCAGGTCTTATTCTGGGAAAGGCGCAACTGCAAATAGGGTTAGGAGTGACTTTCAATACCAATAAGTAAAGCATCAAGTTAGGTTAAGGTAACGGGTGGGAATGGCAATGCAGCAATGAAGTCCCCGAAGACAAATTTGAACAATAGCAAACAGCTGAAGATGTATCACACGAAGTTATCCAGCCTCATGTGTGCTTTGGGTCGCCCATAATCTGCTAAATTGACGAGAATATCTCACGCATCAACATCTGCTCAGTCGGATTCAACGACTCGGCATTTGCATCAACACAGAGCTCAAGCTAAAACGTCCAGGTAGAAGGTGGGTATCTGACCGACAAGGTGCTTTATTCTGCTAAGTAATCTATATAATTGCCAGTATTTCACTGATTCTCCTTGATGGACTTCCATTGCTTTCCCGGGAAACGGCTGTAGACGTTTGCCTCGAGTGGTTTCAAGTACATGGGCTCAGTGGCTGCAAAGTATGGCTTATAATAATCCTTGTTTCTTTGGACCTGTTTACCACCATAGGTCAGCTTGGGAATTCTCATGGGCCCGCCAAGTAGGTAGGAAGCTCCCACATTGATCATATATTCGATGCTTGCATTCCAGTTCTCTACTATTCGGAAGACACCAGGAGTATTCGCATCTTGGAAGACCTCCATTGAAGTGTTCAGAGGCTCCTTTGTCGCTGCATCGAATGTCGGTTTCAAAGCTTCCAAAAAGGCCTCGTTATTGGAGGGGTCAATTGTGATTGTTATGTGTACAGAGATTGAGGGAACGCTATCAGCAGCCATTTTGTAAATGAGTTCTGGATCGCGTGTAGCTGGCAAAGGCGATCAATTAGATATGATCTTGGTGGCAGTTTGACACCAATAAGTATTATATAGTCAAAGAAAAGAGGCAACCGGCCTGGATCGTTATACCTCAGACTACAATTGGTATATCGCGGACGGAGTTATAGCCACACTACCGGTATCTTGCAAAGCGATACATTACTCCGTCGAGCTCATAGGAGCCCACATCTAGCAAGAGCACAGACTTCAGCTTTCTCCTTTTTCTGGGACGCGTGCATGTGCACTCATCTTGTACCGGAATTCCCTACCTCATAACAACCGTCCTAGGCCCACAAATGGTTGACCTTAGTACCTGCCATCCTATTATTTGACTTTGTTCGGATACCGAAGGTAACCCGTACCGAAACTTACTTTGCAGCTTGATTATGTTTGACTTGCATTGGTCGTGACATAGCCGTGTCATCCATCATGCGCGCCCGACCTATGGTGCATAGACCACCCGAGGAAATTTCACATTTGTTTTTGCATATGTATTAAGCACACCCAGTCACGCTGGTAACATTCCACTCCTGCGGCTGCTGAGTATTTTCGCGACCTCCATGCGTGAGGCTGAAAGCCCTGGCAAAGCAATAAATGTCTAAAAGAATGTTGCAGATTAGGTTTATCCAATGTCAATCAAGCATCGCAAACTCGACTCGCGTCTCTTGCAACCGAAATCTATGAATGTGATTAAGGTAATACTAATCTTATTTCAGCTGCAAACCAGCGGTAAATACATGGTAATTTCTAATTGCGGGATCTTCCGTAATCACTTGTGTGCGCTGCTCAGCAACAAGGTATGGAAGCATGTTCAGTGCATAGACAGTTCAAATCTGCTTCAAATTGGATTACCCAGATTCATCAGAAGAAGCCCGCGTGATTTGGTGGCACTCAGCTTTAACACATGTAATTATACGAGATAACCTAGATTCGGGCAGAGCTCCCGAGACCGCTGCCTTGTAGAACAATTTATAGCAAAGAAGATTGATATCCACGAAGACCTACTCGGTCTATTTTTTGAACATAGACAATTCTACTGGTAAACCTTGGACACAGGACTTTTTCCATCACTGGTACCATATGGAATCATTCGTGTTGAGTTCAATAAACACAAAATGCAATATTGGTATGACTATTCCCAACTCCATCCCAAGCGCAATCAGCTTTCTTTACAGAGTTGACCACTTCTTCTTTCCTCCCCTAAGCCTGAAAGCCACCGCTCCATCTTCTGCAAGCTTGCGAAGTACCTCGTCAATGAAAGGCTCCACTGCCAGTTTCCTAACCTCCTCATCTAGGCCACGGCCGTGGATGGCACTGACGAGCTCGCTGACGGTGAGACCCTGAGGCTTGTCCTTTCCGGCCATTCTGTCCCGAGTCTTGGACTGCTCCAAGGCGCGCAGGACTTGTCGTTCTCTTCGAATCTTCTGTGCCAGTTCTCCCGTGATCTTTGTCCTCAAGTCCTTGATCACCGTCCCGTGTGCCGGATACCCAATCTGGCAGTCTTGAGCTTGCATCTTCCTCAGTGTCTTCATGTATGTGCTCATTTCCTCAACGGCTGTGCTTCCGTGGCCCAATATGTTGTCGCCTGTCAGCATGGCGTTGTCCTCCTCCACTATGAAGCACATATGGTCATGAGAGTGACCTGGAGTGTGTACGGCGCGGACCGTCGCACCCTCAACCCGGAATATCTGTCCATCGACGATAGGTTGCTGGTCTCGGTCGGGAGAGTGTTTGTAGATTCTGTCCACCAAGTCCGGATAGAGGGCAATTAATTGTGGGACACCAAGGCTGTGGTCTCCGTGCCAGTGTGTGAGGAGCACATGTGATAAGGAAAATCCCATGTCAGACAGTGTGGTTTCGATCAAGTCAGCCCAGCCTTGAATTCCCTGGCTAGTATCCACTATCAACCTCTCCGACCCTGTGCCTATGATGTATGTGTTGGTCCCTTGAAGTGTGAACTGCCATTGGCGTTGTTAGCATGCTCGACTAATTCCGATTGGGCCAGTAGGCAGTGTGAAGGTCACTTACCTTTCCTGGGTTCTGGCCAAGAACCCGTATAACGCGAGGGCTTATTTGCTCTACATCTGGAATGAAAGGAAGGTTGGACATCTGGCTGGTAAGGTAGTCCTCAAAGGCACAGATGTTGAGGGATTTGTTGATTTGGCGATAACCGCCTTCTCCCATCTTGGACATGGTGAATGGTGGACTGGGAACTTTTTCAAAAAAGTTGGATAGAGGATGAATGGTGAATAGAAGACAGTCCTATCGTTTGTGGCAGCGAATTGAGTTTTTATGGATCTGTGGCTCGGGGGCTGATGTGAATGGGAGTTATGATCATCAGGTGGAGGAAGGAGCAGCTTTATTTATGTAACGCGTTCACAATGCAGCTCCGTCATCTTCGGACATCATTGTTTAATCGACGTGGTCCTGTGCCATAGCTTAACCCGCCGTTACAATCGTGTACGTACCTTTCGTGGCATTAACATGCAAGTACGTTGTAGACGTTAGCGGAAACCACTTCACGCCACTCGAAGATCGAGTTCCGGGGCTTCGTCGTTTCACTTGGCGCATTGGCTTAGAACCCACGCGGACTAGGTAGAATCACGTCCGAGATATGCGTCCAGCCTTGTCTGGTGGAGGATGGTGACCGGCAGATTCGGAAGCCTGCGAGGCCCATCGCACTACTCACCATCGCTCTGTCAATGCGTACACGTCAACGCGCCATGTGCAGATATTCGTGGGTCTCGATATCTGTGAGAAACTTGCATTGGTGGGCTCGGGAGCCGATAGCTGTTCAGTATAGTGTGAAGCGCCACCGCGAAGACCTGGGATCCTCAAGACCGCACATCGCCACGAGGCTAAGCGTATTGTACAGGGGACAGCTTCCGGCGGGAGAACGGCACCTTCGTTCATTACACAGTGGTATCAAAATCCATTTCGGTGCCAGGACTTTGACAGAGCGCCACCCCGCAAGGCATGGGCTTCAACGGATGTGTCCACTATAGCGTGGCAAAGACCACCTGCAGTCATGCATGTAAGCCAAATACTCTATCCATTTAGCCATGACCCTTGTCATAGAATCGATATCACACAGGCCTGAATACCCAGCACTCAGCCTCAACAGGACGTCTGGACAATTTGAAGACAAGGCTGATTTGCCCTCTTGGGTTTGATAGCGACCATGCTCTCAACCATACTCATCTGAAATCTAGCTGAAGCTTAGATCTGTACGATCGATATGACTGAAGAGTCTACTCGTTCGGTTGAAAGTTAGGTACTGTGCACACCTCATCCGCTTTGACAACAACGGCCGGGATCGTGGTCGGAGACGAGCAGCTTCTGTTGGTTGCGACATCCCAGCTTCCCCCGCTGTGGTGCGTATCTTGATCCCCGGTGGTGGGATCCAGTACGCTATGAACATATTTCTATTGCCCTTCCAATGTACCTACCTGGTTGATCCATCTAGCGTGTGGCAAGCTGGGTCCTCCTGATCCTCGCAAGTAGGCCACTACGTGGAAATGGTAATGCAAGCATGAAGAGACTGTTTTGACCAGGAGGATAATTTCGAACCAGAAATGTGCACCATCTAAATTCGTGGTCACACGATCTATTCATTCGAGATGTGTCTAAGATTTCAAAATTTGCCCAGGTGATTGAAGTCGCCATAGTGCTGCCAAAAGTTGCATTTTGTACTCTGATTTTACATTGCAATCTGGAACGCCGTCCTTGCCTTTGCAACTCATAGAATGGTTTGAGTCCATGCTATTTACTCATTGCAGCTCGTGCTAGCTGTGACCAAGCTGGTGACTGAAGTCCTGTGTTTCAGCTCCCATCACAGGTGGCAAGGAAAAGAAGCGCGCGCCAAGTTTTCGGCCGCTCGTAGAAACAGTATCCTAGGCGACGCACAAATATTGGTAAACTAATCGACTGAAGGATTTTGCATTGCAGTGTCTGTTCTCAGGCAAGGGAAACAAATGTCGGCCTGATACCGGCTCGATGCATCTCTGAATTGGGCATGTGGGGCCGCGTGCCCGGACATATCGGTCAGCGGAATGTTCGCACTCCGACTTGAGTACGGCGTTACTATGCTCCCGTACTGGGTCAGAACTCCCGATATTCACTGCGTGTGTCCAAACAATAGGGCCGTGCCGAGGTCAATCGCATTACAGTTCGAAATTCCGATGATAGGCATATCGGCCATTAGGTGCCATGTTTCACCTTAGTACGGCAATTCCACCTTGTGATACAGTAGTTGTTGATCCACGATATAACATAAACTAGTTCAAATTCTAAGAATGAGACAGTTTATTCACAGGCATCTTTCCTTCTGTCAATACATCTAGTCGGCCTTCTCTCCATCCCAGTAAACCAAGTCCCAGAGAACTCTGTCTAAGCCTTGCTCCGAGACACCAGGCAGACCACTACCAGACAGACCTCTCTGACTTGGTTCACTTACACATTTTTCAATATGAAGCTCCTCTACTTCGATAACCAATTTCCTAATGACGATCTACAGGATCTTTACCGAGGACTTACGACTCGGAGCAAGGACCGAGGACATCCTCTCCTAGCACGGTTTATTGACGATGCAACCTCTGCCGTGCGCGACGAGTTGCGGCTCCTCTCTTCCGCGCAGAGGGCGTTATTCCCTCCTTTTGAAAGTGTATTTAATCTCGCCGATCATCCTCAGCTTCGCAAAGGCCCTCTTTGCGGGTCGGTAGAGGGCGTTCTGCTCTGCGTCCTTCAGCTCTCAATCCTTATTGGGTATATGATCAGTCTTCAAATGTCAATGTGAAGCGTTCCACAGAACAACCGCTGAGATGCATGCAGGTACTTTGAGGAACACCCAGAGGAATTTACGATCGACCCCGCCAACGCCAATCTCACCGGTCTAGGCACGGGGCTCTTGGCCACTGCCGCGGTTTCACTTGCTCCCACCTTAGCTGAACTCCCTTCGGTTGCTGCTGAAGTCGTGAGGATTGCGTTCCGGCTAGGTGTTCACGTGGATGAAGTCTCAGAAAATCTTGAGCCCCGCGACCTCTCTGGAGCCTCACCAGACACGTGGGCTGCTGTGATCCCCGGCATTTCACCAGACGATGTTAAGCGAGAGCTAGAAGCTCATCGCGAGAAGGAGGTAGGTGTTTTCCACTACAGTAAATAGGTTCTACATTATACATGCTAACTACTTGTACAGAATATACCCGAATCGGGCAAGATCTTTGTTAGTGCCCTGAGTAGAGCATCAGTGACCATTAGCGGGCCACCTTCAAGGCTCAAGATCCTGTTCCGCGATCACGACTTCTTCCGGGATAGGCAGTATGTGAACTTGCCAGTATATGGAGGCCTTTGCCATGCAGGACATGTATATGGCCCAAGCAATGTGCGGGCCGTGGTCCGGACTAAGCATATGGAGCTTCTGGACTCTCAGCTCAAGCCTCGCGTGCCTGTTCTCGCAACTTCGACTGGCAAGCCATACAGAGTTGAGACAGCAGGAGACCTCTTTGAGTCGATAGTCTCAGAGCTGCTTACCCAGGCCATCCAATGGGATGTAGTCGTTGAGAATGTTGTCGAGAAGATCATTGAGACGTCTGAGCGAGCCATTGAGGTATCGGTCTTCGGCAAGTCACAGGCAACCAAAGACCTCTTGATAGCTCTGAACGGAGTCCCAAATCTTGAGACCACCCCCCGGAATCTGAATGACTGGGCTTCCAGAGCACCAGATGCGGAACCCAGAGGGCCACGAGGTCCAGCACAGTCCAAGATCGCCGTCGTTGGTATGTCATGCAGGCTACCTGGTGGGGCGACTGATACAGAGAAGTTCTGGGAGCTTCTGGAGCAGGGTCTGGACGTGCATCGCAAAATCCCAGCCGACCGGTTCGATCTATCAACACATTTTGACCCTACTGGCAAATCATTGAACAAGACTCCGACAGAATACGGTTGCTTTATTGACGAGCCTGGCCTGTTCGATGCTCCATTTTTCAATGTTTCACCAAAGGAAGCTGCTCAAACTGACCCTCAAGGTCGGCTCGCCCTGGTCACGGCATACGAGGCTCTCGAGCGGGCCGGATATGTCCCCAACCGCACTGCTTCAACGCATGTACACCGTGTGGGAACCTTTTATGGCCAGGCTGCAGATGATTACCGAGAAGTTAATCAAGGCCAGGAAGTCTCTACTTACTATATTCCCGGAGGATGTCGAGCCTTTGTTCCTGGCCGAATCAATTATTTCTTCAACTTCTGGGGACCCAGCTTTAGCATTGATACTGCCTGCTCTTCGAGTCTGGCAACAATTCAGGTACGTGCCGCTATCATTGCCGTACACCTTTCTACACGAGCCAAGACTAACCCAATCTGTGACAGGCGGCTTGCACATCTCTCTGGGCTGGTGACTGCGACACAGTTGTTGCCGGCGGTGTTAACGTCTTGACTAATTGTGACGGTTTTGCAGGCCTGGGTCAAGGTCACTTCCTCACAACTGGTCCTAATGCTTGCAAGACGTGGGACTCTGAGGCAGACGGCTACTGCAGAGCCGATGCCGTGGGTTCCATCGTTCTGAAGAGGCTTGAGGATGCCGAGGCCGACAATGACAACATTCTCGGTGTCATTCTGTCCGCTGCTACCAACCACTCCGCGGAAGCCATTTCCATTACCCACCCACTTGCCGAGGCGCAATCGGAGCTTACCCGGGCAGTGATGAACCGAGCTGGGGTAGATCCTCTCGATGTGGGTTTCGTGGAAATGCATGGTACTGGAACGCAAGCCGGCGATATGGAAGAGATCAAATCTGTTACGGACGTGTTCGCTCCTGTGGGAGGTGCCACCCGGCGTCGCAGCCCCAAGCAACCACTTTACATCGGAGCTGTCAAGTCTAACGTTGGCCATTCCGAGTCAGCGGCTGGCATAACGGCTTTGCTCAAGGTCCTGCTTATGTTCCAGAAAGAGTTCATCCCTCGCCACGTTGGCATCAAGAACAGCCTGACGCCCAAATTCCCCAAGGACATGGCTAAGCGCAACTGCCATATTCCATTCGAGCAAACTGCTTGGCCCCGTGTTCCTGGTAAGAAGAGGATAGCTGTTGTCAACAACTTCAGCGCTGCTGGTGGCAACACGTCCATCGCCATCGAAGAGCCTCCGGTCAGACCAGAGCCCGAAGTCAGTGATCCTCGTACCTCTCACGTCGTGGCCATCTCTGCCAAGAGCAAGAAGTCGCTTGAGGGAAACCTGAAGAGGCTTATCGCATATCTCGATGCTCACCCTGATACGTCACTGGCGAGCCTCTCATACACCACCACAGCTCGCCGGCATCATCATAACTACCGCGTCACGACATGCGCTACGGAAACAGCAGCGGTCAAGAAGCATCTCGAGTCGAAGCTAGCCGCCGTTGATTCCCAGAAGCCGATCCCGGCACCTGGCTCAACTCCAATTGCCTTTGCTTTCACTGGCCAGGGCGCGTCTTACCGGTCAATGAATCTGGAGCTTTACCACGATTCGCCTTTTTTCCGGTTCCAGATTCAGAACCTTGACTCTCTCGCGCAGTCACAAGGGTTCCCATCGTTGATTCCAGCCGTCGACGGCAGCTTCCCGCAAGATCATGGTCACAGGCCCGTCGTTACGCAGCTCGCTTTGGTGAGCATCGAGATAGCACTTGCCAGATACTGGAACTTGCTAGGTGTTCAGCCCAGCGTGGTCATCGGCCACAGTCTCGGGGAATACGCGGCGATGCACGTTGCTGGAGTTCTCTCGGCTAGCGATGCTCTCTACCTAGTTGGGAAGAGGGCTCAGCTCCTCGAGAAGAAGTGCCACATCGGCAGTCACAAGATGATGGCTGTCTCGGCCACACTCGCCGAGATCGAGAAGAGCGCTGGCGATGCACCCTACGAAGTCGCCTGCATTAATGGACCTAAGCAGATCGTCCTGAGCGGACCCTGTGACGAGATTGAGTCGCTGGAGAAGGTCCTCAAGGATGCTGGACACCGATGCCAGGTCCTGGAGGTCGCTTTCGCGTTCCACTCAGCACAGACAGACGCGATTCTCGACGAGTTCGAAGCCATAGCAAAGACAGCTGTCGATTTTAAGGAGCCTCAAATCCCCTTTGTCTCCTCTCTGCTTTCGAAAGTTGTCTGCGATAGCAAGACCTTGGATGCCAACTACGTCCGGCGCGCAACTCGCGAGACCGTGGACTTCGTCGGAGCTCTCGACACTGCCCAGGAGCAAGGTTTGATTGAGGATTCAATGGCATGGATCGAGATGGGTCCACACCCAGTATGCATGGGTTTTGTCAAGGCGAATATCCCAGCCACTGCTGTCGCAGTGGCTTCTATGCGGAGAGGTCAGGACAACTGGGTGACACTCGCCGAAACATTGTCAACGCTGCACTCAGCTGGAGTGGACGTCAACTGGAATGAGTTCCATGGCCCATTCGAGAAGAGACTCCGTCTGCTGGACCTGCCTACCTACGCATGGAACGACAAGAACTACTGGATGCAGTATAAGGGAGACTGGTGTCTGACCAAAGGAAACACATTCTATGTGGGCGAGGATATGACCCAGAGCCAGACTTCCAGTGCTCCGTTGCCCAACTCGAGTCTCAGGTCGTCTTCGGTCCACCAGATTCTGGAGGAGAGCATTTACGCCGACTCAGGAAAGGTGGTGATGCAGTCTGACCTGATGCAGAAGGACTTCTTTAATGCTGCCCACGGACACAGTATGAATGGTTGTGGTGTTGTGACTTCGGTATGTTTTTGCATATTGCCCAATGACCCAGATTACCCGCTAACAAAATACCAGTCCATCCATGCGGATCTCGCATACACTCTCGGCGATTATCTCTACAAGAAGATCCGACCCGATGTAGGAAAGGTCGACATGGACATGCGCAACTTGAACGTTCTCAAGGGCCTTGTGTCGCAAAAGTACATCAAGACACCACAACTTTTCCGCGTCTCTGCCGAGATCTCCGACATCGACTCGGGCGTCGCACACCTCAAGTGGTACAACGTCACCCCTACAGGGGACGTCGAGGACCCCTTTGCGAGCGCTGAGCTGTACTTCGGTGATTCCAAAGCTTGGCTCGATTCTTGGGCCCCGATGACGCACCTGGTCCAGAGCAGGATCGAGGCTTTGGAGCAGATGTCTGTTCGGGGAGAGGCCACACGTTTCTCGCACAACATGGCGTATCGCCTCTTCGCCAACAACCTGGTCGACTATGCATCCAAGTATCGCGGCATGCAGTCCGTCGTTCTCAACGGGCTCGAGGCATTTGCCGATGTAACCCTCTCCCACGAGAAGGCCGGCTCGTGGACGATCCCACCGCAGTACATCGACAGTGTCGCCCATCTGGCTGGGTTCATCATGAATTGCTCTGATGCTATGGACACTCAGGGCAACTTCTGCGTGACTCCCGGATGGAAGTCAATGCGATTCGACACCAAGCTTGAGGCCGGTGAGAAGTACAGGTCTTACGTGAAGATGATACCTACAGCCGAGGACCCCTCAGTCTACATGGGCGATGTGTACATCTTGCAGAACGATGCCATTGTGGGAATGGTCGGAGGGATCACATTCCGCAAATACCCGCGCATCCTTCTGAACCGCTTCTTCTCGCCTCCTGACGCTGCCCAGGCCAACAGCTCTTCCAAGGCATCCTCGCAAGCGAAGCCGCTGCCTGCTCTTGCACCTAAGCCAGCGGCAGAGGCTGTGAAGCCCAAGGCCGCGCCTCGGCCGGTCCAGCTGGTTTCGTGCACATCTTCAGGTGCATCCACACCAATCGAGCCGATGTGGACACCGGGTGCCGAAAGGAGTGAAGCCTCGGAGCCTCCGACTCCCACAGAGCCAGTTGCAAAGAAGCTAGCAGCTCCCGTTGCCACCGCTGCTGATGCCGATGCTGGTGACGGCAGCGACACCGCTGACAAGGCTATGCGACTCATTGCCGACGAGACAGCGATCGATGAGGCTGACCTTGTTGATGAGGCGAGCTTTGCCAGCTTGGGAGTCGACAGTCTGATGAGTCTGGTCATTGCCGAGAAGTTCCGTGATGATCTGGGAGTGAATGTCAGCGGTGGGCTGTTTTTGGAGTATCCTACTATCGGTGATCTGCGTGGCTGGCTGGTGGAGAATTACAGCTAGTTTCGAAAATCTTCAATCGCCTGCTTCTTTCTATTTTACTTTATTTCTTTTCTTTTCTTTTCTTTTCTTTTCTTTTCTTTTCTTTTCTTTTCTTTTCTTTTCTTTTCTTTTCTTTTCTTTTCTTTTCTTTTCTTTTCTTTTCTTTTCTTTTCTTTTCTTTTCTTTTCTTTTCTTTTCTTTTCTTTTCTTTTCTTTTCTTTTCTTTTCTTTTCTTTTCTTTTCTTTTCTTTTCTTTTCTTTTCTTTTCTTTTCTTTTCTTTTCTTTTATCTAGCACTGTACATTTCTCCTTATCTTCTACTAGAATTTAAGCATTTCCTAGGCTAGATGTCTCGTATCTACTTGTCAACTCTAGCATTATATAGACGGCAATCGACGTTTTTCTCTCTACGATATGCATGATAGACCACACTGATTTCTTGACACTTTAAGCTCTCATCTGGTTGCCCCTCTTTCAGTAATCTGAGCTTCCTTTAGCGGGCGGCCGGGCTGGATATTACAGATGGGGCACAGTTCTTTACGTGAGAAGTGCAAGCGGCGCAGCATACCAGTGCCCAAGGCCTCCGAAAACAACAAACGGGCATTAGAAAAGCTGAATGACGGGCTTCCTTTATATGAAAGCCACAGCGAGTGGCCCTTTGAACGCCTGCGTTAGGCAGAGTGCCTAACGCGTGGGCTCCCCATCAACAACAGCAAGCACCTAGGGTGGGGTATCAAGCGGAAGGAGCTTGAGAAACAGCTCGAGAGCGATGATGTGAGACGACGGCAGGAAGCTGCGTCTTCAGCCCAGCCGCGGCCCGCCCGGGTAGCCTCTGATGCCGGCCCGCAGCACGGCCCCGACGTTGCGAACTTGGCGACGGCTGATGGTGGAGAGGGACTTGGAGGTCATCCTCGCGCGGCCTCACTTGAGTTTCCCGATACTGAACCCAAGCGGCCCGGTCCTAGAGGTCCAGGGCGACGGATAAAGTCCATTGCTCCAAGCAAGCTCCCTAATGTGAACCGCTCTAAGCCAAACGTCACCTTTCCCAATCGTCAGTCGAGAAGGGTCTCTCGTCTATTGAGGGGCCTTATAAAGAACCGGGAGAACCGGGGAAGGATGTCATAGGTGGCTCGAGAGGTATGAGGGGTATTGAAGAAGCTTCAGAGGAGGCAGAGGAGGGGGGACTAAGCCGGCAATTTGAAATATAGAGTTGAAATTAGCTCGGATCAGCCCCTAATCTATGAGCCAGTACAATCGAAAACACCTCACACGGCTGTTGAGCTAGCTACATGTCATCTGTTCCTTATATCTAAATTTCCTCCGTCTTTGTCATGAGTAAAACTGGATTGTAGCGGCAGGGATTTTAGGTGTTTATAACCAGCTGTCCAACGCTGACTTGTGGAAAGGAATCCGCCAACATTAACACTCTCTTGAGCATTTGGACACATATCGAGGCTGCTCCGTGGCGCTTACACCATACCATAGTAAAAAGAACTCATACTTTGGATCTATGCGTGGACTCAAGTCTTTGAAATATTTTTACATCCAGCCGGAAGTCCTTCTCGGCGGGTGTTGCGGCGATGATCTGGCGCCTTTCAACTTGAAGAACACTCTGCCTCCACAACTCGAGTCAATCACTCTCTACGGCGACGAGGGCTTGGTCAGCATGGAAAGTCTTGGAGCGCAATTGCAGGATGTGATTGCAAGCACAATTTTCGAAGCTTGGGTTGCATTGCTCTGGAAGACACCTCGAAAGTCCGCAAATATTTCCTCCACAGTACCGCACCACCGCACTTTGAAGTATACGAAGCATGCGGGAAAACCGGCAAAAGGTATGAGGAAATACGCCCTTCCTCTTGTACCAAAGGCGGAAGAGGGCGCCGGTATTACCGATACGTGGTCGAAAAGCGCCAGCAGATGGAGGAGAGGCTAGGGGATATCAGGTTTGCAGTGGGAGAGTATTTACAGAGGATGGGAAGGTCGACGCATGACAATGGGGACTTTCGAGTCGGCCCGGATGATCTCTCATCAGAAGATCTTGATACCGACGAGCTGCCATGGGATGAGCTGACTCGAGAAGATGTGGATGTGGATAGACTTCTGCGGTATAGACATCAATACCTTCGAGGCTTCTGACGAGGAGGATGATGAGGACTTTATGGAACAGCTTGATGAGTACCACAAGCACCGAGGCGAACTTGGTTCACGAGAACACTACTTTTGGTGGGAGGATGAATTTGATTGGGCCAACTTTTCTGATTACGATTCTGACGGTGTATGGTAAATGCAGGTTGTTCATAGATAATTTAAACATGCTGTAGTGACACACTGTCATGACTAAGTTCTCTCGGGGTTTGTACATAGTGGGTGCCTAGTTTAAGAGAATGTGTTATTACGTTGAGAGATTCTTACAGCAAAGATGGCTAAGGTGGCTGTGATGAGCAGCTGCTCCTCTAATTAATGAGAGTAGCAGAGGCATCTCATCCCAGTGCCGCTCATCATAGTAGTGGGGCATTTATGGGATATATACTTCACTATCTTCAATAATGCTAATCACTCAATTACAATATACGGCCCTGTGAAGAAGAGTGTCACAGAGACTATACTGAATACATATGCCTTGGTCACATCGCTTAAGGCACTGAGGGAGTAGATCAAGGTGGATTTCAAAGAAGCGATGGAGGAGTGGTTTGAAGTGAGTTCGATGGGAGCGGACTTAGTATCTGATACAGTCCCGCAGTGCCATGACGTGATCCATCCGTTGGTTGTGTGATGCTTCACACGACTTCATGCCATCCGTATGGAGAGCAAGGTCTATAGAAATGAAATGGAGGGTCTGCCAGGTGAAATGTCGAGGGATGTTTGTAGATATCAGGTACATGGCACAATGCTAAGGTACTTTCGAGGGACCGCACGGCCCAGATGGCAGCCCCACTTTTGAACCTTCCAAGAAATCCCAGAAAAGTAAGAACCTCATCAGAAGGTAGCTTTTTTAAATATTCATTCCTAGGCTTCCTAGTTTACTAATACAACGGGCCTCTGAAGTGTCATCGGGAAAGTATTAAACCCATTGGTCTAATTAGCAAGAGATTCCCGGGCTTTCTTTGAGTCTCCCACCTGTTGTCACTGAGACCAAACTCGCAAGCCGACTTCTAGTCCAAAACTTTCACAGGTCTCTTTCTGGAATTAGTGATATCAGATATTGAATCTCATTAGGAAGTTTACTATCATAATTTCCCTACGTCGGCCGCGCCAAGAATTATGCTTATAGATATTGATGTTACAAATACATCAAATATCGGCTTGTAGATTAAACTATGGTAGGATGTGATTTATAACTGGAGAAAGTAACAACATGATAGAATCGCAGCCTGGAATATGATCATATGATCAGCATTAGAGAATATCGGTCAATATGTTGAGAGACATCAGTTTCTGCCTAACACGCTGTTTCAAAGTTGGAATCACCGTTTCAAAAAAGAAATTACGCTTCGCATTCCCTACGTTGCGGTCCACTACCTTGAGTCCTCCACCTTTTTATCACAAATACTATAAATTCAAGAGATTGCATTTTCGTGTGCTTATTAATATGTTGACTTGGATAGTAATTATGACGAGATCCTCCTGAACCGACGAACTGAATAACATGCAGCCAAGAACACATGTAAAATGAAGTCTCAAGCCCCCCTATCGGGGTTCAACCACAGCAGGCGTGGAGAGCCCTGGCCAAAGCTGTTTCCGGCATGATGCTTTCAATTGAAGGAACGGGCATCTAACGGGTTTCGGGAAAAGTTGCTGTATCAGATGAACTATATTTCACGGCACCAATGAACAGCTTCCATAATGTCTTTTCATCATAACACGCAAGCTCTAAGGCTCATGAAGCGGAACGCTCAAGGGGCTCGATCGCACATTATCGGACAGCGAGGCTTTGGCACGGGCACCGATACTAGACCATTGTTCCGGTCCCCAAAGTTCACAGATGGAACATACATTCCGACCAAGGAATAATTGTACGCTTTGACGAAATGCATGAGTAGCTAATTGGTCTTGCAAACTCGACCAATTGCTGACCCAGAGCATTGTCATCGTAGTCGTAGTGCGGCAACGAATTATGATATTGACGTTCTTCCTCTTATCATTACCCGTGGATCAGTGGTTTGAAGTACTTTCTGAGGCGTAAAAACGTCTCCTAACCCTGAATAATTACTTCTGTGAGTAGAGCATACGGCTCACCTAATCATCGTAAAGAAACAATGCTAATTCTCGCAGACGTCAAAACCAAGTGTTTGAGCCACGCGCAGCTTTAGGCTCTAACTATCACATTATACATCTAAGTTGCTTTCTCAAGTTCTCGGGCATTTCAGCATATTAAAAAGTCAGCATGATGGAAAGATCGGGCCAAGTGCCAGTGGGCAGGAGAGGATCCAGTCAGCTCGCGGACGTCGACGGCGGCCTCTTGGTTAACCACGGACCATCAATCTTCAATCACATGGAACGCGGCTTGTTGAAGAGCCCTCACCAGCCGGCTGTTATATGCATACATCAGTCTCAGGACCACTTTGCGAAATACAAAGGTTTCGATATAAACCCCGATGAGGACAAAATTGGTGTCATCCGCCCTGGTGACGAGACGGGCTGTCTAACACTTACGTACACCCAGCTACATGCCGAAGGGCTGAAACTTGCGAAGGGGCTGATTGGCCTTGGAATTCAACCCGGCGCCAATCTACTGTGCATGGTCGAGAACGGTGGTGAATACGCATTGTTGTTGTGGGCAGGTGTCATTGCGCGGCTGACACATTCGCCCATCGATCCGGCCATGCTGGAGCCTGGCAAAGGGAACGAACTTGAAACCCACTTGGAAGTCTTGAAGCCTACAGCGGTGGTTTTGCCGAGCACCAGTCACATCGATGCAATTGAGTGTGCTGCCAAACATTCCGGGATCCGCATCGAGCTTGGAATTTTTCTCGAGGAGGATAAGGAAATACCCAGGCGCAGCCACTGGAAATCGCTGGTCGAGGTCTTGGACCGCGGTGCGGCGAGCGAAACCTCTGATAACGATGATCTCCTAGAGATAGCTAGGCGCGATGACCCGGGCAGAATCAGCTCCATCATGTTCACGTCCGGTACATCGGCTGGTCGTCCGAAAGGGTGTCCCTTGACTGTGGCGTCCCAGACGCACGCCCTCGAATCGCAAGCATGGCTTATTAACAAAGACAACTCTGCTCGTGTCTTACAACAGGCTCACAACTCAAGGGCTATCGGGCTGCTCCATGCACTGCTCACATGGCAAGCTGGCGGCGCTCTCGTCCTGCCGACCGGATCCAGCTTCTCGCTCGACCATACAGTTGATGCTATACTGCACCACCAAGTCACCTTTGTGGCCCTCTCGCCAGCATTGGTGCATACAATCGGATCAGAATTCTTGTCGCGGGAAGCAAAGATGGGAGATTGGGACCACGTGCGCACGATCCAAATAGGGGGTGATGCTGTCACCAAAGAGGTTCTTGGGAAATGCGCAGCCTTGTTCCCAAAGGCTGAAGTAGTAGTGAACCATGGGATGAGTGAAGGTGCAGGATCATTCACCTGGCCATTCCATGACAAGCCGGTCACCCGGATTCCCTTCTTCGCCGGCACCATAAGCCCAATTGGTGTCGTGGCACGGGGTGCGCGCATCGTGATCTGGGATTCAAACACATGTGCGGCTGCGCGTAGAGGACGGCCTGGGGAGATGTTGGTCTGCTCTCCAAGCCTCATTCGAGGCTATGTGGGAGGCGAGAAAAATGATAACGAGGTGTTCTGTCAGGATAGGCAAGGTCGACGGTGGATGAAGACGGGTGATGTAGCTCTTATGGATCAAGATGGGCTAGTTTACATTTTGGGCCGAAGCAAGCACGCTATCAATCGGAGCGGATTTGCAATCATGCCCGCGGTGATCGAGAGCTGCATTGAGAAGTTTACTGGCGCACAGGTGAGCTATGAACAGCGTTCTTGATCTCAAGTGCGGATGGAAAACAAATCTAACATCGTCTTTAACAGGCTAGCGTCGTCGCCGTCCGAAGCCCAATGCATGGGTATGAACCATTCGCAATGGTGCGCAGTCTGAAGGGAGTCACCGCGGAGGAAATAATACAGCACGTTAAACAATGTTTAGGGCATGAATACACACTTTCCGGCGTGGCATCCCTTGCACAGGTTGGACTCAAAGAGTTCCCAGTCAACGCCACGCATAAGATCATCAAATCAGATGTTGAGAAGGCCGTCAGAGAAATATTAGACAGAAATTAAATCAGGATACGTGAGTTTCACAACTCGTTGCTAGCACTTGAGGAAGATCGAATACCCATCCTGAAACATACAAGGTCAAACATCTTGAAGTTTCTGGGCCTGGCTATAGCTGCTGGGTCAAATTTTCGAAGTGTTGAAGCTTAGAAAAGAGCAGTGGAATAAGCTTGGCTCAATACCATGTTTGATCAGAAAGTCTGAAGTTACGAATTTCGAGGAAACTTTCGTATACTAGACGATATTGTTTCTCATCATGAATGTTGAAGCAACTCCGAAGAAATTCAATCCAAGCATAGCCATACCCAATCAAACTTACCAGCCCTTTGGTGCATCACTATGATAGTGCGTTCCTATCATAATGACAATGGATTTGTCTGAATGTCCCCCCCCCTCCCCCGTTTGGTGTGTGAGAGGGAGGGGGAACGGGGAGGGACTTCTATTCTCCATTTTGCTAGCAGTTCTGAATCGATTTGGCCAGTAGTCCGCTGTGGATGACCTTTTCGAGAGAAAGAAATCTCACTAGAAGACAATAGAGAGGTATTTGCAACGAGGCAGTCTCTAAACCTTGGCTTTAGGCCACATAATACCCCTATGAATTCCAAAACATGATTCTCGATTCCAACCACACAGGATATTATGTCAACGGTAGTAAAGAATGTATCAACCAATCTTTATCATGCTATTACCAGTGACATCCGGCTCCCTCTTGGATTGTTCCGGACGTCTCTCCATCCCAGGCCCCAGACCACCACAAGGCAAATTCCGAAGGACGCTAATGTGATGTAATACACCTGATCGACGGCTATGACATACCCCATCAAGACGTCCCTGAGCGAGCTGGCCGGAACTACTTCTCTTATCCTCGTGGCTCCTGCCTCTATGACAACTTCTGGGTCGATGTCAGGGGCATAGCGAGCAATTTGGGTCCGCAAGCCACTGTTGAAGACTGTACTTGCCACTGAGTTCAAAACAGAGGCTATGATGTTTTGGGCGAAGATAAGCGTCGACATGCCAACGGCTAAATCTTCAGATCCAAGAGTATTTTGGATTGCAAGGATCGGCTGAAAGGCCGTGGTTGTCGCCGTCAGTCTATGCGATCTAATCAGACAATGCTTCATAGTCATTGCTCACCATTTGTATCCCCAGACCAGTGCCGAAACCGAGTAAGATCTGGTATCCAACCCATCTATCGGTCGTTGTGTCTACTCTGAAGGTGGAAACGAGGCCCGTTCCCACAGTCGAGAAAACAAGACTCGCAAGAGCGAAGGGCATGTAATAACCCACTCTATCCACTTGTATTTAATAGTTGTCAGTACCGACTGCCATTTTGTCGCTGTAGCTGACGTAAGTTATGCATTTGACGTACCTAGGACTCCCGAGGCCATCGTGGCACAGATTTGCGCCACGATACTCGGAAGCATTTTTACACCACTCATCAGAGCCGAATCGTTTTGAACCGACTGGAAAAAGATCGGCAGATAGAATGTTCGAAACACGATGGAAGCAAGCAAAGATGCGAAAAAGATGCAGCTGCAATACACGACCCGCTGGCCGATAACGTGAAATGGGATCATGGCGCGGACACCCATGTAGCGTTCCCATCCAATGAAAACGCCCAGACACACGACCGCGCCACACAGCATTCCAATGATCACGGAGTCATTCCATTGGTAAGAGTTGCCGCCCCATTGGAGTGGAAGCAGGAGCATAAGTGCGAACCCGGCGATTAGGAGCAGGCCTAAATAGTCGACTGTCCGGGCTAAAAACCTTGCCGAGGTCATCAGTCCCTGTAGACCACCCGCATCTGTGCCGTCGGGGTCTGGGAGACGCATGAAGATCAAAATGGCCACGACTGGTACGCCCAATGGTAGATTGATATAGAAGCCTGTAGTCGAATGTCTCGTGTCAGTAATCGAAATTCAAACTGGCAGTGAAGATGGACATCATTAATACTTACACCATCGCCAAGTAACGAGAGTTGTGAATATGCCTCCAAGAAGCGGCCCTAAAACAGTTCCGAATTGGCTGACTGCAGCAAGTCAGCAGAAGACACATAGTGAGCATCGACCTTGGCAGCTAAGTCATCGACGCGTGCAGTGCATGAGGCAACTTACGTCCCACCAAAGCACCGTTCAAAGCTGTTGCATAAGTATGGTCAGCAACCACCAGCGTCCAAAAGCGCCTTGTCATGGGCCGACTTACAGCCTCGCATGTGGGGAGGTGTCGAGCAAGCCACAATCGTTAAGCTGCCATTTTGAAGCCCAGAAACACCCGCCCCAGCAATTACCCGTCCAATAATTAGAGTTATTGAGTTCCTCGAAACAGCACACACGAGAGAGCCGACCTCGAATATTGCGAAGAAAAACATGTACACCCACTATGAGTAGGTACAGCGCGTTAGCTTCCTTAACACACAAGGTAGACATGGTCCTTGCGTACCTTTTTATTCATTGAAGCATACATCTGACCTGTCAATGGCTGCATTACCGCACTTGAGATTGATTAGCACACGTTCCGATGGTGAATGGTCTGCTTCGCCGATGAGACGCGGCAGAAAACTCACCTGGCAAGTTGGTAAGCAGACTCATACCAACCCATGTCTGCTAGAGAATGAAACTGAGCTGTTATGACAGGTGTTGCCTATCATTTGCAGGCACGTTAGTCTAGACTCCGTGTACCGAGCAGCAGTCAAAAGCTCCACCTACGGTGCCAATGATGGAGCTGTCAAGGAGCGCTAGGAACATGACAATGCTCGTCGCCGTCATCAGAGTAAAAAGCCGGAAACCGGTGACCCATTCTGGCTCATCTCCTGTCTCTTCATTCCTCACAAGGCTAGTCGTCTCCAACTCCTCGAGATCCTCCTTAACATCTTCTTTCTTTTCGTCAAGTTCGAAGTCTCCTAACGACAAGTCGACCTCTCCAAAATCCGCGAAGAGAGCAGAGAGCCATGTTGCTCTCGCTCCGGGCTCTTCTTTTCTTCTACCGCCTCGAGGGTCGTACACAGGTAGCGGAACTCTGACATACGCAACATCACCATGCCAGATGCTGGGGTAGCTGAAGTATCGCGGTATCATAAACATTTTCAAGGGTACAACCAGAGAAGAGAAATCTGGTGTAGTGAACGAGGGTAGCCACCAGATGAATATCAGGCAAACACAATTCCAATTCTACCTCTGTCTTGGGGGATATCATCAGGAGATACAATACATTGAGCCTTCGTTCTGGCCTGACTCGGGATTCAAAAAGTCTGTTCGCACCGGACATCGACATCGGATTAATGACCTCATCCGACTTGAATTTGCGCGTACCCTTGAAGCCGACGATGCTGCCTTTGTGCACACGCTCTAGCAATAGCCTGTGAGTTAGGCGATCCAAGCTTGACAGTACATGCCTTCGAACTCACTACCTGGTTGAGTATATCTGTCACCACGGAGGATTTTCCCTTGGTTCGGACCGAGATAGAGTGGTCAGCATGGCTGCGGTGGCGAATCGGAGCCGCGGGTTCATGCTGTCGCGGCTTGACTACTCGGGTACGGAGGCTCTAAGCACCCTTTGGTAGACTCTGGGCTTATTAACGCTGCAGCCAATTTCGTCCAGTCTGATAGTTGAGATGAATTTAATCAATACCTTCTCTGGTATCCTCCACCGTATGTCAGATTCTCCGTAGATCAAATGAATCTTAACCTCCGGATGCAATCTGAAACCATTTCCATACCCGCTCTGTGGCATCCCGCACATAATATTCAAGAATTTAATTTACTCAGAAACTCTACGTCTTTGTAAGAATTTTCCTTATGTGGATATGGAATAGCACTAAATCAAGTAGGAAAACAAATTTGTGATTAACTTAAATATGCTATCTCGGTCACTTTATTTTGCTTGCTTAGAAGAAGATCAGCTGCAACAGAACTAGTCTTAATTATTGGTTTGGAATGTTTCCAAATATCTTGAGCACACATGAATAGTGATCGTGGAGTGCATATGGACAAAAACATTGGTGAAGGAAGATTTCGCATCAACGCCAGTGTTCCCATCAGCTTGTCGAGCTGAGAGTTACACCATGGCGGTCACTAAATGAGTATAGCGGAGAACATGAGTAAAATCATACCTAATAAATTTACTTTGTACCCTGATCTTCACAAAAGAACAAGCCAGATGGGATCGCTCGCGGTGATTCTTTTTGCATGAACTTTGTCCACATCAGTGAGCTGACGAAATCAGTGCAATTGGCTTACAAAAAGCACCTCTTGCTCGCCCGGCCGGTAAATCTTGTGCCAACACAATCTTCTAGCACGTCTTGGATTAAGTCTCCCTGTAGTATCCGCGTAGAAACCGCGCGTCCATATCAACTGGTCATATTACATACACGGAGCTGCTTCAACTTCGGGATAGGTATCTTCACAGACCTTTCCAACGATGTCAAAAGGCAAGAGTAAGCTGGTCCCTCTCTGCAAAAGTCTGATACTGTAGTTCCAGCAAGACTGCCGATCCGTCTTGCGATGACTTCCGATCCACGACTTTAAGGCCGCCCATACTATCCCACACCTGGTCAACGAGTTGAAGCAGCTCATTTATGTCCATGTCGCGGTCATTGTCCAATTGCCAACGTGACAGATCTCTCAGGCGAGCACGACTCTCCAGCTCCAAATTCATATCTTTGGTCAGACAAGTCTCCTCAGCGGGTATCTGCCTGACATTTCGGACGATGAGAATCAGTCTTGCCTGTGAAGTGGCCAGAATTGTTGAGTGTAATTGGAGCTCAGCGAGTATGCGTGAGCAGAGCTCTGACCTTGGCAGCATGGGCGACGTGGCGGGGAATAAGAGAACGTATATGGCGCCGTTGAGCACTGTCTGACCTGCACCACAAGGACGATGCTGGACGCTCACGCGGGGATGCGAGATTTGATGGTATCCAGGTTTCGAAACGGAGCCTCTTCGGCTTTCTGCAGCTTCAGTGATTTGGACAGTAAAGTCTAAAGCTGGATACAAGTCGGCCATAGCCGTTGTGATGAGACTCGACCCTGATCCTGCCTGTTAAGCATGGCTGTCAGTTCAGGCTCATGCAGTCCAAATCTTGAAGAGGCCTTTCTGACCTCGAATATAACCACGGAATTGTCTCTTAAGTTCGACCAGTCGCACTGTATGAGGACGTCGAAGACGCTGCTCTCGTCTTCGCATACTGTGTAGCGAAGATGGGCGAGCCACTGACGCTGCAAACGAGGGTTTTCTTTGCAGTCATTAGCAAACGACGTAAATTCTGGGCTGGCAAGGCTATATGCGGTTGTTGCCTCGCCACCGCTCGCCCTTTTCGTCGCGTCGGCCATGCGAAAGGCAGTCGGTGCGCCAACCTCGGTCATAAAAAGAGCAGCATCGAGAAGACTAGGTTTCGTGACAAATGCTGCCGACAATGCGGTATGACCAACGTGTCCCGGCTGAGGCATCTGCAGGAACCGGACGGTGGCCATTGTCTGCACCACGAGCAGGAGCTGGCTCTCGGGCACAGACACCAGCTCGCATATATCCCTCGTCGAGACGCTACCTTGCCTGGGAATGCATGCAAGTATCTGGAACTCCGCGAGCCATCCGAGGCACGCCAATATTTGGGTCTACTTTCCAGAACGCATTTCTGAGTCAGCAACGGTTCGTCTTGTGAGAACTTTTGCCTTGAGGGCCGTTGGGTCGGGAACTAAGCAGATAATTACCTTCTTGGCCAGGGATTGTAGAAACACACTGGGCTCGTCAAGGAACAATAAGGTCTGAAGCTGTGCAAGGTGAGCTAATAGAGACTCTCGCAGACGGTGGGCCTCGGCTGGATCGTGTCGAGTGCTCTGAGGTGAGCCGTTTGGCAACCATTGGCCCGTGAGTCCTGTTCCCGAGGCATCATTGTGACCACGTTCCCGTACAGCAAGTACGCTCTGGACAATGGCCGCTAATTGAGTATTGTATCCCTCGAGCTGTATTGGGCCCGACATTTCGTCAAAGCTGGTATATTGTCAGATGCCAGATTGTGAAGATGTGGCAATAGTGGCAATCAATTGGTGACCAAGATTTGATCCCCAGCCATTTATGAGGTCCAATGCTAAACAGGGCAAGAATTCTTTGCAGGTGCTCCATCTGAAGCCCTCTGGTGGGTGTAGATTAAATACATCGTGGGCCTTCTTCATCCGACACTCATCATCTCGATTTCATGTTCTTCACGGAACACGCTACCGAATGCGGCGTCTGTGCATGCATGAGCTCGACATGTTCTGTATGCATGCTTTCAGGGTCTCGAAACTGGATCTGCCGATGTCATTCTTGACTCAAACTTTTGTGTACAGGCACGGGACCCGGAGATACACCACAAACCGCAGTATAATGGTACCGTGCAGTGCTGAGGAGCTTGGTGCCCTGCACGTCATGCAGCCAAGCACACAGAGCCCATCGCATGTTATACGTCAACGCGCGCCTCGCCAACGCGCGCTGTCTTCATTCAAAACTGGCAGATTTGGGCACAGCAAATACTATTCTCCGCCTCGGCTATTTTTTTCTGTCCCGTTGAACAATGCTCAGACGTGGACGGAGTTCGGAGCACTTCATGGCGTGTAGCATGTGGCAACAAATTACACCGGGCGGCTGGGAATCGTGGTGCCTAAGAACATCTGAGATCTTTGTTTAAGCTGACATTGCACGATGAGATCCATTCGTTGAGATTTATATACGAATGACATCTGCTCAAGCTGCAGCTGCAACGCCAGTGAAGGAGATGAACCCAGGTCGAAGCCCAACTCGCTCTCCGGCAAGAACAATGACTCGAACCGCACCAAAGCTCCGGGACAGCTGTCAAGCGTGCTCGGCCTCGAAAGTCAAGTGCAGCCGCAAGAAGCCAATTTGCGAGCGGTGCGCGACACGCAACCTCAAATGCGAATATCTGGTCACCAAGAGAGCCGGCCGGGTGAAGCAACGCCACAGCGAACCGAAGCCACCACCATCAGACTTTCTGTTCAGTCCAATCTGGTCATTATCTACAACCTCGTATCCGGATGCGCCTACTGATTACAAGTGGTCTACCCCATCGCATCTTGATCTCAAAACACAGCTCAGCTCGTCATGTGCGGACTCTTCGAACACGTCGCCAATGACAGCGCTAAGCACACCGGAATTGTTCGGTGCACACTCAAACCCCTTTCCAGGACTTGAAACCATGGATTTTGACCAATTCGGGCCGTCCCACTTCGACCTCCCGCTGAACAGTGGCACCACCCAGTCTGGCAAGATGGACTTTATACCCAGCACCGAATCTCAATCCATGGATCTTCCTCTCGGCCTTGACGATCCTTTCTCAAACTATGTGTTCGACCGAGGGGAGGACAAGACAGCCCAGAGCTCAGATTCGGCGATGGCAACTTCGACAACTGCTGGGTCACCACCCGTGGACAAGCCCTCGATTTGCTCTGGATGTTGTCTGCTTCAGGCCATTGCACTCCTGAAGCAGCTGTTTACAAACCTTTCCGCGGGCTGTTCACGTTCTCACACTCCAAGCTCCTCAGAGGAGAATAAGAATTTTGTTTCCAGGCACTCCAGTCTAGAAACTATTATATCCAAGAACAAGGAGACGATTGAGACCGTCACCGCTATACTCAATTGCCCTTGCTCCCAGGACGCCTATTTACTCGCTATCATGACACTCATAGTCTTCAAGGTCATAAATTGGTACTCTACACTCGCGCGGGAAAGCCATTCTGGCCAGCAGCCGCCAGAACGGAGACACTCAATAAGCGGTACCTTGGATGATGTCGGGGAAGAAGATGGCGGACGAATAGCCGGTCAGTTGATACTGAGCGAGCTACACTGTGTCCAACGGTTGGTTAGTCAGCTGTCCCGTCGCCTAAAGGCCGACTCGGTTCGGTCTAGTATGGGACAACTTCTCCCTGATGAAATCGGCTCCATACAAGTCGCAGACTCAGATGGGTGGGTTCCATTCTCAGCGGCTATGCTTGATCAGCTTGAGGCAGATCTTCGCAAAGGCCTGCGTACTCTATTCTCGGAGATAGTGAGTATGCTGCGTAGGGTATGATAGATTCACCTGTTAGCCTTACTGCAATAGTAATATCATTGACCATATCTTTAATCTACTGCCTAGTTGCCCAACTCCTCTTCGGAGATACAACTGTTGCTATGAAAGTGATCTTGCCACTGCATCGATTTTCGAAAGATGGGCCAGACAACACTACGCTATAATGCATGATTATTAAACGGCTTCCGTACGCATTATTCCATTCTTTCAATCAAATCAAGCATCTAGCAACATATGATACCGATGCCTGTCCTATTTACATGTGTGTCTATACAATGCCAGCCCATAGATCACGCATGCAAATTACTTGCGGTCACTCATCCGATCAGTGCCAAGTCAAAGGGTTCTTCGAATACAACATATTTTATTTGACGCATGCATGACATCGTTACGGTACAGAATCCTTCTGTTAGACCAATGCATAGGTATGAAGCTAGACGAGGACGGCCACGGACAGCACTCTGGAATTCCGTTGGGTATTCTCGGCCCGGTCTTCGGAAGTACGGACACCCCCACTAGGGAAGACAATGGATA
Source organism: Diaporthe vaccinii (assembly GCA_039880775.1). Lineage (NCBI taxonomy): Eukaryota > Fungi > Ascomycota > Sordariomycetes > Diaporthales > Diaporthaceae > Diaporthe > Diaporthe vaccinii. The sequence continues at coordinate 928,862 of JBCEDN010000007.1, read as the reverse complement.
ATTATCATGTATCAAGGTTCTCGTGTTGAGCTTTGACCTTGTGCTTTTGGGTGGCAATGATGAACTTAAGACATGAGGCTACCTTGCCCTTTGACAACAATTCACGAGCCCCTTTCCAGTCTCGCAACCAGATACCGCATCTGATCCGAATCTCTACTATAAGAGGGTTAACTTTTCCCCCACTCACGGCACTTTGTGGGATAACAAGGGGCTTAGGAAAAATCGGATGCATTGTTCAAGTGCTATGTAATTGTGCTTTCCCCATCTCAACTCTAATCGTTGTTGCAAACGGGGTGGTGTCATTTCGTCCCATTTTACAGATCAGTGCTTTTGCCCCTTCTATGAAATGGCCCTAGCATGAGACCATAACAATCCGATGTCGACTGTGCTTTATCATTAAGCTGCAAAAGCCAAGTCTAGAGTAACTCTGGCTCGGAAAAGACAGTAGTGCTCTGTTCCAATCTCATCTTTGTAGATCCATCAACGGTCCAAACCACAGCGTGAATTGATCGCTATGCATTTCCCCAGCCCTCCGAGTGGTCGCCTCAAGCCGTAGCTGTGGCACCTATGATGGCTCCAGCCAAGGGAGTAAGCGACCTCGTAGCGTGCATCAGGGTCCACTTGACGACCAACTCCCTGGCCGCCTCCATAGTTGAAATAAGAGGCTGCGTCTGGCTCTCTGCCGTCAATCTGAAAAGGAGGTTGTTCGTGGGAACCATCACGATCCAGGTGAATGGCACCATGATCACGGTCACGATCGCAGCGGCAGCGTAGGTAATCCACGGCTGCTGGGCGGCTCGCCTCTTCATGGCCAAATAGGCATAAAGACCGCACGTAGCTACGGAGAGTGTCGGCAGGGCTTGGTGACCATAGTGGTAAGTTCGGGCCCACTGCTGGAACAACAGTGCCGGTTCCGGTGTTGTATCGAGAAACACCGGGACGGCAACGGCGCTGATGCTCATCATGCATCCTGGACTCTAGGTAAGGACCTTGCTGCGGTTTATGAGATTTGGGAGCACCACTGCGTACCTGACAGGAAGGAACCTGCAATTATTGCCGTAGTCCTTGCTCCGGTGAGAGTCCCTTCCTTAGATGCCATAACGGGCAAGAGTCCACGAGTGAAACTTGTATGGGTTGGTGTGAGGTATGAAACGCGGGTGCGTACTTCTGCACTCGATCCTGTCTGATTGGTTCAAATGCTCAGCTAAGAGACGGCTGCTTGCTTAACATTGCCTGTCTAGATGTCCAGTAGGACCAAGCACGAGATAAATATTTCAGACACTTGACGGACTCGGTCACGGTTTCCGGTGCTACTCCTCCTTCGCTTTCCGACGCTTCGACCCGGGCGATGGTGAACGGTCCTCCTCCGATTCGGGACTTTCATCAGTAGAGTTTCCCGAATGCTGTCGTTTCACCCCACGTGTCTGCGGGAACCCATCGACGACCTTCCCTTCGTCGATAAACTGCTCGATCCATCCGATGGTCATCCTATCGAATTAGTCTGTCGGTAGATGATCATGATACAGGACAACTGTGGTGGTCTTACTGGCTCCTTTGCGTATTTGCAAAATGTACATGATCGCCAAACAGATGCTTTTTGTAGTACGGGTCTTTTTTGAAGCTCTTGTAATCCTCGATACTTTTGAACACCACCTGGCTGAAACAGTCAAAGTCTGCGATATTAACCATCTGTGGATCGACAATTTTGCTCATGAGAGCCCGTGTCGAGCGCTGGTTGTGGATCTTCACAGAAACCGGGATTAGCCGACAGCATTCACCGCATCGACTCTCACTCGAAATGGGTGAGACAACACTTATTCCTGGCGATGACCTACTTGAGTCCATCTGACCATTCCATATTTCACCATGAGGTCCTGTGTCATGGGCGCTGATATTTTGGTCATGTGATGGCGGTACTCTTCTTCCGTCATACCAGGTTTCCGGTACCCCAAAATGGTCAAACATAGTAGTCTCCCACCCGGATTATCCAGGACTGTCGACTCTGTAACTGGCGGGGTCTCCATTTTTCGCTGTTTTCTGATACTTGATTCTATCAGTTCGAGATGGAATTGAAGCGTCAGTAGAGATGTTATTTTATAAGTGACTGAAAGTCAGATGCCGACACTTTGTGAAACGAAGAAACGGGCCAGTTCGGACATCGAGAGTCACTGATACACGACAAAGTATAACACCATGAGTTTTAAAGTTTCAATTTATCCCGGCGCTTTTCCCCTAGAGGAAACCTTGCAGAACTTTTACCCGGGAAGAAAGCTGAGGCAAAGTTCGTCTATAAGGCCTGGACTGTGAGATGATGCCGGATCTCAGCTACTCGTACATGCAAATGACAATGTGGTTCCAAATTGCAGAGCCAAAATACAATTGGCAGAGTGTTAGAGCCTTTATAGTTGAAATGAATTTAATGCATTGATATGACAATCACAAGCTCATGAGAAAAAGGGCTAGAAAGAATCTAGTGACCGAGCCATCCTCTTAATTCTCTCCGCCCCCCTCCCCCGACTGTCTGTAGTACAAATGTCTTTCCAATCATAGGTTGACTGAGTCATCATACCTACAAGATTCCAGCGCGAGAAGTATACACACCTCCACTTTTCATCCTTTGTTTTGTTAACAATTTCGGTTCTCTCATTCGTGGTAGATATGATCTGTGTGTTGTGAACAGAGGGATACACCACTGAGCCAAAAGACCCATTGCGAAGGCCCTCTATGGCCCAAGCAATCCATTGTATGGTAACACCCTCTATGCTGCGCCACTGTAGCGCTCTCCCAAGTCCGAGGACAGCCCACATGAGTTGATAAAAAACGTCTGACACAGTTCTACTGTTGGCGCAATGTGTGCTTCGCTCGATTTAATTTCTCGTAGATGACAAGCAAATGTCTGAGTCACTGGACTCGAACAGGATGAATCTACAACTAATCTGGGTGCAGGGAATATAGCCTAAGAAGCGATGCACCTCTGTATCGAGTGCCACTTTTTATCGTCCCTCACGTTTGCAGAAACTTCTAGATTGGAGCATGCGGCTACTGACCTCAGTGCCGCAGAAATCGGGAAACGGAACTCGCATTGAAAAGCAGCTTTGGTGTTGAATCTTGCGAGCGCATGGGAATACTGGCAATAAAAGCCTAAGCGGAAGTAAAAGCGGAAGTGGCAGTCAGCCTGTCGGGTACACGGACTCAAGGATTGTGGGTTTTGGCAATTACGCCATGAACTTTGACGGACGGTTCTGTGAGTCGAAACAATATTAACTCCGTAAATCCGTTCAACTCCGAACCAAATATCAGACAAATCAGTCTAAGATTTTCGGCACAAGCGACGCCTGACTGATCCTGAAATACAATTATGCCCTCAACTGGGTCCACCTAAATAATTAAGTCAGACCACGCCAAGGTGAATTGACAATCTTGCGCTGAGAGGGGTTTTATTTTGGCGGAGTAGTTGACGCGTACCAATACGTCCACATGTGCGCATAGAAGTTACTTACAGAATCAAAACACATCAATGATTGCTTATGATTGTGATAGAGGATCTCTTCAAATTTGTAAACAATTTTGCAGGTAAATTAAAACAAATTTACAGCAGGACGTCACAGCGAACTGCAACTGCCAAAAAAGACTTGATACAATTCTTCAGTGTTTTGAGCAGAGACTCTAGTAGTAATTGAAGAACTAGGACAATCTTGAAACGGTGGTAGAGATTCTTTCTCATTGTACAATACGGAGTCTCGGGCTGGGAGGGATCTCAAGACAATAGGAAGGCGCCCGTACAATATACTTGTATACACAGGGATCTCATACCTAACTACTATAGACGCCTTCGTTTGAATTATTATTGTGCTATTATAAAGACTATCATCTGATAAGTTAGACCGTCAAAAGACCTCTTTCTTTCTCAATACAAGTATAATGTCATAATTGAACGTGCTCTGTCTATTCTTACATGCACGTTGATAGATCGATCTTCGCTGATGAAGGTATACTGCAACATGTGCGGGGATAAAAAGTTCAAGTGTCACCTAATTTCTACATTCATTTATATTCCGTCCGCGTGTTTTATATCCATTGCAGCTCGGTGGGCGACAGCGTACACATGAGACATGGGATGGCACGTGGGCAACGTCGGGATGGCGCTGGAGTCAACCACGCGGATGCCGTCCAGGCCCTTGATGCGCCAGTTGGCATCGACAACCTTGCCCAGCGGCACAGTCCCCACGGGATGGTGAAAAGAAGAAGCGCTCTTCTGTATGGCTTGCCAGAGTTGGTCGTCGGATGTCGAGTTTGAGCCGGGGAAGGCTTCCATGACCACCTTGTCTGCAAATTCCCTTTCGGCCGTCAGTACAGAGCGCATCATCCTATATGCGTACAAGATGGCTGCTTTGTCGGCGGGAGATCCGTAGTAGTTGCTGTAAATAAGCGGGGCCTCGCGGTAGTCGGAAGAGTTGATGGTCAAGTACCCAGCTGCCTCGGGCTGCGTCACCGACGCCCATGTTGATACCATGCTGACATTTGGGTTTGGTGCAAGTGATGCGTTGAAAGCATACGCTCCGGCCTGAAAAAGAACATGTGGTCTGTCCGGATCGAGCTGCTGAAAGAAACTACTGTTGACGCCTGCGAAAGCTGAATCCGGAATGCGCAATGCCGCATAGGATGGCGCAGCGTTATTCCATCCCAGCGGCCCGGAGTAGTTCGCTTGGTATTGTCTCTGCACGTCGGCCATAAGCGTTGCGTTGCTCTGCCATTTCCAGTTCGTCATCACGTCATCTGTCATCTGCCACTCGATGTAAGAGTAATGATGATCCCAGAGCTGAGCGCCGATGTCTTGAATGTCGGCCACGACGGGGATGTCGAGGTCGTCGAGCGTGCTAGCCGGTCCTACGCCAGACTGCATGAGCAGCTTGGGGCTGTTGAGGGCACCCGCGGCGAGAATTATCTCATCTGCATCCATTGAAGATTCCATGCCAGTCTGCGTGTCTACAAACTGCACCCCGGTGGCTCTTGTGGTTGAGAATCCGATGCGCTGTACCCAATGGTTTGCAAGGACCTGGACATTGGGACGTTCGGCCATTAGCATGCCGTATGTGCTCGGAGGGTAGGATCGGCTGCGATTATCGACCCGGATCGATTGCAGACCAAGATAAACCCCGATGCCCTCGCCGTTCATGGCGTCCATCATGGAGAGATTAGCCTGGTTCTGCCAGGCGTGCGCAAATGGCAGCTCCATTCCTGCCAGACCGCTCTGCCGGCTCAACTCGACTGGTCCATTCCCAAATGCGCTGATAGAGTCAACAGGCCCATCATAGTTGGCCGGTTGTTGGGTATAATGAGTGGTTGCTCTGTAGTCGTCCAAGATAGAACTCCAAGCGAGACCTGGATTGCCAGAGATGGCTGCCCATTCGTCAAAGACTGAAGCCGAACCACGGCAGTAGCCCATGGCGTTTACAGCAGCGCCACCACCCAAAGCCCGCCCTTGCCAGAGATTTGGTGTCAAACCACCAAGATTGTCATCTGGCTGCGAGTTGTACTGGAACATCAAGTTCCCAACATGCATCAGATTGCCAGGTGCTGCAGCGACATCAGCAATGCCACCCATGATTCAAAGCTTGGGCCCCACAAGTGTGGCTTACTGTTGACATTGTCGTCACTTTCACAGTCTGGGCCCGCTTCAAGAAGTGTGACATTGACTTGAGGATTCTGTGAAAGTTGTTCTGCGACCACATAGCCTGCAGGACCCCCACCCACAACCAGATAATGCGTTTGAGCAAGTACTTTCGGGGCTCCTGCAAATATGAGGGCCACGAAGCCCAGCAAACTGCATTGTGAGTTAAAGCTGGGCGCCATGTCGACGGAAAGAGACCAAGAATTTCTGAATGGAACTCGAGGACTGCAATGCGGTACTTGTCATGAATATATATTGAACGGACGATGGCCAAGAAACAAATATCCCTAGCAGGAAAGTCAGGATGCACTTTAGTGTAGTAGATAAATGCTTAGCCATCCATACAGATATAAATGTTCTCGCAAATTTCTGCGTTGAATTTGGTACATCGGCACGGCCGTACACGGCCCCGAGAATCAGCCCAGGGTAATCAATCCATGGCTTGATGCATTTACGGACATCGACCCGGCCTGACATCCAAAGAGGCCGAGAACCGTTCATTAATAGATTAATGTACGCTTGGCGGCCGGAATATCTCGCGCGAGGATTGATATAGTGCATAGGCGGCTCACAACGACAACGATCCATACACGTGGGCTTGTGCATGCATTTTGGGTAGCCTAAACCTTATTTCTGATGAGTGAAGTCATGGGTATGGCCTTTTTGGTTCGAGGAACACGGACCTAATGGCTTAGCTTAAGCATAACGGAGTTTGATGCTGCACAGGCAATCTACTTCAAGAAAGATGGTGAATTCCAACTGGACTTTCCGGGACGCTCTTCCGTCTACCATCCTGAAGAACTGTTCATTGAAATGATCTAGGCAAGCTTACGGAAGCATTGTACATAAGTTGCAGAGATGCGCTCAAGCTTTGGGATTTAAGTGATACTACAATAGCCTCAGCTCAAGTGATCCGTGACTGAGGATATGAACGAACTAGCCAGAATTCAAGTTGAGAGCATAAATTTACGCATGATCCAGGTTAAATCGGAGACAGCCTCACCCAGGGCTCGCCAAATTCAGCCAATGTAGTTCGTGTCAAGTCCTTGCGTAAAGCATGCATCGTAGTATATGATCCAGCTCTACCAAATAGTTCCCCGGTGTTGGGAATTCCTGCAGATGCTCGTCCCCCTATCTCTTCCTGAACGCTTCCGTGCGAGGTGAAACGCACGTAATGGTTCGAAGAGTGCACGGATCCGGCTTCATATCCATCGTCGTATGTAGTTTTCACATAATGTAACATCTCATTTCGGCCCAAGCAGCCGCAACTGTTTTTGATTCAGTGATTCTTGACGTGTCTACTGATTGCACAGCGGCGGTGATGCGTAGGTTTCTAAGACGCAACGGTGATGCTACCATCCATTACCAGCCACTCTTCACCATCTACACAGTTTTAAGGTTTGTTTAAAAAGAAAATCTTTCAAAAAGAAAAGAGAAAAATAAAATAAAATAAAAAACTCGTTGTACACTTAGAAAGGCCGCTCCTGCGTCCTGCGTAGCGCGTGTGTGGAAGAGCCAAGTCAACCAAGCTTCCATCCTTCGGCAAAAAATCGGCTCTCGAGGTGTAATGGTCACTGAAATTGCAGGGGGGGGGGTGACGGTGATAGCCGTGTTGGTTCCTCGACAGTTATTGACACTCACCATTGTTCCATTTGGCTGAGATGATGCCTGATGCCAGGACCGGCGCGATTATGACTATGACATGTTGAAGAGAAACTAATTGCACGCAGGCACGGATATGATCTTATTAGTAATCATGAAGAATTCTTATTTACCAGATCAGTTACAGCTGATATAACCATGACTTGCGAATGCCTGTCTGTGCCAATGATCCCGATAGCCTGCCAGAGGGCATGCTGTCGAATCCGAATCATTCGATGGCGGCCCAACTTTTTCGATGTTGGCAGCAAACAGCCGCCCAGTCAGCCCAAGTCAATTCTGCATCAGGCCAATTTTTGGCTTGACATAGCCCGACAGGGCTTGGACAAGATCGATGACCGAAAGCCATGTTCCCAAACTCTAATCCGGTCGTGCGCTGGTCCCGCTACGCTGGACTGCCGAAAGCTTGCATGAACTCGTTCAGCAGCGAAGACCGTGCTCAGCCCGGGTCCCGGTGATTCCCTTGATATCCGTAGGCCATAAACATCGTTATGCGTCGTTACCTGGGTGTAGGCGGATTCTGCTAATTTTTCCTTTTCTTAACTAAAGCACAGCGTGAAACTAACGTACAACTGCCATTCTCGTCGTTTCCAAGCAACGTTTGCATCGCTCGACTGACCTATCATAACAACATGTCTACACAACTAATACTTGAGGGTCAGTCATCTTTATTATGCAATCTGAGTGTATGATCTGACTGATTTGCCAATAGATCGCATGGGATGCGAGGCTGCTTTGTTTGAATGGGCAGAGAGCTTTGACTCAAAGGCATGTTTTCCATCACCAGTGTTGCCAAAAGTGCATACGTTGCTAATTCAAATTCAGGACTGGGAACGTCTTCGCAAATGCGTCGCTCCGTCGTTGAGAGTAGACTACCGCTCTTTTCTCAACAAGCTATGGGAAGACATGGCTGCTGATGAGTTCGTGGGCATGGTTTCCAGTCCACACGTCTTGGGCAACCCGCTGCTGAAAACACAGCATTTCGTGGGCACGTCTAAGTGGGAAAAGGTCTCGGATGACGAAGTCGTGGGGCATCATCAGATGCGAGTCGCCCACCAGAAGTACACGGATTCTAATCTGAAGACTGTGGACATCAAGGGACACTCGCACGGGAGCGCAACCATGTGGTATAAGAGAGTCGATGGCGTTTGGAAGTTCGCAGGGCTTAGGCCAAACGAAAGATGGTTTGAGTACGATTATGACAAGATCTTTGGCGGCGCACCGAACGAACTGAACTAGGATGATGGTGTCCAAAAACGAGCGCTAGAGATGAGGATGACTTGCTCAATTGATGAAAGTAGCGTGATATGTCTCTAGCAATTTTATGCACCACCAGCTTTTCAAATTACCACCACCACTTGGTATGCGTAGATTACATTAGATAATGTTCGTCAGACTCTCATCGTATGCAAGCGCGAAATCCAATTTGGACAGTGAAGAACATTTACGAATGTCGACTGCGGTCGAAGTCAGATTCTCGAAGTCATTAATTTGTGTCAAATGAAGCCATAGGAGGCCTTCTGACAATGATCCAGTGTGGCTTACAGGTAGTAGCAAATATTTCAGTGCAAGCGAACTGCCAGCCCGGAATGGAACCAGGTGAAACTCCACGAGCTTTTTGTCGGCAATTGCAGGGTAAAAATTACTCCGTGTGCTGTACATAAGACGACAGCACACGGCCCGCGCCCTGCCATTTGGCTTAGTAGAACGCATTGAACGAACCAAATTACGGACCTGGATCTCTTTCCCATCCGTCAAGGTCCGGAGTCCGGTTGAATGAGCCCGAACATATTCAGTTCTCAAGCTTGGTTCCCACAGGACGGCATTCACGATGGGACGGACGTTGCCGAAAGGCATGAGCTAATGCACAAATCGTAGCAGTATAATAAATAAACATGGCAGCTCTGCAGTCGCAGCAACTTTTATAGCCGCTTTGTAGTGCAAAATATCAGGAACTTTTCGCCAGGCTAGAAACATTCCGTGTCTTTCCAATTCCCCAGTACCGGAACAAAAAGCAGTTTTCCCAGACCTTAGACCTTCATTTCAAGCAGGTACAATGGCCTCTCCATTTCGTTTAGATAACAAGGTGGCCCTCGTCACAGGTGCAGGCCGCGGCATCGGTGCGGCCATTGCCGTCGAGCTGGCCCGCGCCGGAGCAAAGGTGATTGTCAACTACGCCAGCTCAAGTGGCCCGGCCGAGAAAGTCGTGGCCGAGATCAAGGGCCTGGGATCAGACGCCGTCGCAATCCAGGCCAACGTCAGGGAGGTGAAGGAGACCGTCCGATTGTTCGAAGCCGCGAAGGCACATTATGGACAGCTCGACATCGTCGTTTCCAATGCCGGAGTCGTATCATTTGGGCATTTTGGGGAGGTCACTGAGGTGAGGACTCCGAACAAATATTTACAGGGTGCAAATGAAGCTGAAGTGTCTGTGTCTCAAAGGAGGAATTCGATCGCGTCTTCAGCCTCAACACACGCGGGCAGTTCTTTGTCGCCCGCGAGGCGTACAAGCACCTCAGCCGGGGCGGGCGTATCATCCTCACGAGCTCGAACACCGCCGAGGGCTTCGTGGTGCCAAAGCACTCCCTCTACTCCGCCTCGAAGGGCGCCATTGAGTCCTTCGTTCCGTGCCTGGCGGTCGACTGCGGCAAGAAGAGGATCACGGTGAACGCCATCGCGCCGGGCGGCATCGTGACGGACATGTTCCACGCAACTGCGAAGGACTACCTCCCGCACAGTGAGAAAATGTCTGAGGAGCAGATCATGAAAGTGAGTTCGTGCCGGTCAAAATTAAGCTTTCCTCTATTGCTGACCGGGAATTGCTGGGAAGGTCGTCGCATCAGTCTCGCCGCTCAACCGCGTTGGCCTTCCCGTGGATGTTGCGCGCTGCGCCGTCTTCCTTGCAAGCAAGGAGGGCGAATGGATCAACGGCAAGATCTTGCGACCGGATGGTGGGGCTGGAAGTTTCCCCAGTGGCGAGGATTAAGTGAAAATCTTCGGGTGTCACTGCCTGGATTTTGTGTAGAAGTAGGGACTCTCTGTCAGCATCACCGTACCAAATTGAGGCATATATTCAATGGCAATATTGCTTGCACAAAATTATAATTCGTGAACAGGGTCGGGTTGATGTTCTAAGGACTGGCAGTCTGCATTTGTACCACTTGCAGCAGCTGAGAAACCACCCAAGCGGTTCTGTCAAACCCACAGATTTGGGAGCAGCCTAGCCAAAGGGCTGCACTCCGAAACTTTAAGCTAAAGCTTTATGATTTCTTTTTTCTGGCGTCGCGTAAACTGATACCTTTTCCCACCAGTGGTATTGAAATGTACATGGTAATTCTTGGAGCAGGGACGAATGTCCGGCTGTCAAGAATACCACCCAGAAAACATACATACATAGTATGTAGACTGGAAACCAACCAAATCAGAACATACAGTGCATGGGTCCAAACATGCTATGTGCGACTCTGCAAACGCTTGTACAGTAACATCCAGCCACTATATTACACACTGATGCTTTGCTCGAATGGCACTCGTGTTTGTGCCACAGGAATATGACCCCGACGGAGGTCAGGTACTCGTCGTCCAGCCCGTGGTAGTGGCGGTCGGATGACCCCACAAAAGCAAACGCACGGCCTTGGAGCTGCGAAGAAGGTCCAACGAACTCGGGCCTCGGGCCAGGGAATGGGAGGCTTCGATGGAAAGCTTCCCGGCCCCGTACGTAGCAGTGGTGGTGGTGTGCAAAGTGCACGCCCCCCTGAACTTATTAGTGTAGCTCGTTTTCGATGTTCTGTTCTCTCGGCAGTGGGGTCCCCGACACACTGGGGCAAACGATAAAAAGTACCTGTCCCCGCCGGCTGCTCAGATGGGCTGAGGGGCTCATTTGCTGCCTGTAAGATGACATCGAACGACCTCATCTGTGGGAGGTGGAATTGAGGTCGGAGTGGCAACATTGATCTCCGGCGTAACCAAGCCAAGGTGGGCGGCAGTTTAGTTACTCGTCGAGCATTGTGATAGATCACGTGGGGCTTAACAGTAGTGTCGCTTTTCGCGCTTATTGCCACTGATATCCCGCATGGGGCCCGGCCGTGGCGCACGCCTCGCCCGGCGCATCGGATCCTTATTCCCGTTCCTGCAGCTGGAACCCCTGCACGGGGCCGGTACCTGCACATTCTGTAAGTGCAGGTGCAAGATGAGTGTGCAGCCTGCGCCTGCGCCTGCATGTGTGCCTGCGTCTCGCACACGCTCGGACACCCGGATGACGCCCGGAAAGCTTCCTGCTCTTGGAGCAGAGGGAGCAGCATGATATACGGGGCACGGAGAAAATATCTGAGGCAGTGGATAGAAGGGAGATAGGCGTCAGGAGCCCACTTTGGGGCCAGGAGCGGGTCCTGCAAGTCGCAAACAAGATTGGCCTATGGTGTGCGCGTTGAGTCCCTGACCATGTTGATGATGTCCAGCCGGGTTTCCTGAGTCGGGATATGGCTTGGCTAGGTCTTACCAGTGCTGATGCTAAGCTGGGAGCAGTGCCTAGTCAGATATACCACGAGTCCTGGCAGGCAGGCATCCTGAGTGAGTATGAAAGCCTGTGTCCACTTGGGGAAGTCTGCTCCGGGCCGAGAAGACGTCAAATCTATTTGCAACAGTGAGAGATTTCCGTTACCGCCAAGGTTGTCCTCTTCGTCGTGAGGACGAATACGGGCTCCGGACCAAACCAGGGCACCGGGCAGGCAACAGAGTCCGCTAGCAAGGTCATCAGCAAGGGCTTGGACGGGCACGCCCCGGCGTGTGAGGTCGTCTCCGGTTTCCAATCTTCCAGGCTCGAGCTGAGGCTGGGCAGGACAGGGCAGGAGTTCTCAACTGCCGGCTGACGAGGTGAGGGTCAACTTCGGTAGAATCGGCCGGACATTTTGTTTATGTATGCGTGCGTGTATGCAACCCTCCTCGAGATGTGAATATGTGATGAGTCTGACTGCAACAAGCTTCGGTCCCTGGGCTGGGTCTGGGGTCCATGAGCCGTCGAGGGACGGGGCGAGACAAGCACAATGCAATACCGCGCTGACCGGCACAGGGTCGGCACAAGGTGTGGTCTCTTCATTAGCTAAGCGGTCCGAAAGGGTGCAACGCCGCTGGGAGACAAGGTTTTGGGCCATGTCGCAGAGGGAGTGTTATTGCCGTATGACACGTCGTTGTCAAGGACCAGTAGTTCGCCATCAGACTGCTGTGAGTGGTAAACAGAGATTGCGGGTGGGCGACGAGGGACAGGATGCGTGACAGGATGCGATCTGATCGCGGCACCGCGCCGGGGCAGTAGAGCACAGAGCACTGAGGCACTGAGGCCGCAGGAGTCCCAAACATGGAATGGAAATCAACAGCGCTTGGCGAGATTTCCTATGGGCCCTGCCAAATGTTAGCTGAGCGAGTGCGACTAACAAGACCCAGGCCCAGGCTGGCCAGGACCCTCCCACCTGCAGCTGCCTCGGAGGTTTGTTTCCTGTCCTGCATGTACTCTACGTACATACAAGCCGATCTTGTCAGGGTGGATTGTTGCACGTACTAGACTACTGGACGGTAATAACAATTGTGTGCGGTCCGGTATATCAGTCTAAAGTACCTACAACTGCACTGTCAACGCGCTTCTCAGTCTAGGTACGTGGAACAGTACCTACTTGGTAGGTGGGTGAGCACCTAGGTACCTAGGTAGGCAGGTAGTAAAGGGTTTCGTCCAGGAACAAAACAGCAAGCTCAATGCTCACGCTTCCTCAGAGTTACAGAGCTGCAGAGGTACTGGAGACGGGCACGTCCAAAGTCCAGGTGCTCCCTGACCGGCCCTGCAGAGCTTCCTGTCCCGGCCCTGGGCCCAGCCACCCACCACCTCCCCCCTCCCCCATAGCTGAGGAGAGAGAACGGGTCCTCCCTCCCCGGCCCCATGTCGCTTCGCTCGGCCTCGCTTCGCCTGCTCCATTGCCAACTGCAATCCCACTACCACTACCACTCCTCCCACTGAAGCATTCTTCCATTTCATCCCAAGCCGCCATCCCCGCTCGCCAAAGGCCGCCACACAGACAAGAAACGCTCCGTGCCGATCGGGCCAGGACAGGCCAGGACCGGCCAGTGCAGGGCCAGGGCTTCTTGCTGCGAGAGTGTGTGCTGCGTGTGCGCTCTTGGGCCTCACGTCGAACTCACCAGCACGACCTTAGAAACCTTACCTTGACCTCCCTCCTATCTCTCTGCCCTCCTTCTTCTGGTCGATTGCCTGCCTTCCTGCCCCTGTTCTGTCATGCCAATGCCCATGTCGACGGGGCCAGCCTGCCAAGCCGCGCCCGAACTGCTGCTGCTGCTACTGCTGCTACTGCTGACCAACTAGACCCAGAGCTAGAGCTGTCCTGTCTTGGTCCTGTGCATACTAAACTAGTCCTCCTTCTTGTCCATCCATCGCAGCCTCCTACCTCCTCCACCCGACATCCCACTCACTCTGTACATTACCGCGAGAGGAGTCAAAGCCTGGATCATGCTGAGCCTCGGGGGACGTCCGACCCACATACCTCGACCACATCCCGACGATACGATAAGGAACAAGAAGACCCCGTCGCTCACGGCCTTTGCCTGCCCTCTCGCACAGCAGACACGGCGCACATAGATAGCTTCGAATCCAGCTCAGGCTCAGGCTCAGGCTCAAGCTCAAGCTCCATCTTCGCCCTTCTGCCGCACGAGGCTGTCCCACGAAAGGCTCACTTGGGCCCCGGCTCGTGCCAGACACCATAAGGGATCCAGTGCGACTCCGACCCGTTTGCCCGACTGTCCTGCGAATCCACTTCAGAGCCTCGCCTATACCGCCATTGGAAGCCGGAGAAGCCAGCAGAACCCAATTGTGCCGGTCTCTGATTCGCAATCCGCTCTCCACCGCGCCGATCGTGACTCGATCGTGACTCGAGAGCTGCAGAATATCGCACTCGTGGTAGCGACTGCATCGCACTTGCGGCCCGAGAGTGGGTACGGACGCATTCGTCTGGAGCTCCTGGACAGTCTAGAGCCAGCCCGCCTTCTAGAATAATTGGCACCTCTCTTTTGCCTACGGTGGACGCCAGCTGGTCGCCTCCGCTCCAATGCGCATCCTCAACGCCTCCGCGAATGTGGCCCGGTCTGTCGAGCATTCATCCTCCCGGAATGGATGCCCGCCGAAAGTCTCCAGACGGTTCCTCTCGTCCACCTCCGCGGCCACGCCGGCCGTCGGCCTCACTTAGTTCTGTCCCCTTGCAGAGAACATTCGACCCGGCCTCTGCTCAAAGCCTAGGCGGAGCACCGGTACTAGGTTGGACACACCCCTTGCTTAGCTCCTCTCCTCCTGATCGTGTCCTCGGCCCCAGATGCAGTCTGTCCCTCGTGGAACACGGGCAGTCTCGCAGTCGGGCCTGGGTATTTTATGCTCACCTTGCCTTTCCGCATACCAAGGAAGGGTTGGCTGACTTTCTTCAGGGGGCGTTCCACGCAGGACATCTGCGGGTAATCTTCGCAGTACGACATATCGCCCTGCAAACCCCACGGGCGCCCAAGCCACCGTAAGGGCCGTCACACCAGAGCCCACCGAACACGGTGCACAAGAGGCCACAGGCACAAACAACTGCGGTGAACCCGGCACGCCCGTGCCAGGTGCCGCCATCAACCACGCCCTCGGGCCAATGTCGCCACGAAGCTCTTCCCCAAGATCTATACCGAATGTCCCAGGCAGCGCCATGTCTAGCTCCTCGAGTACTGCCCGACGACAGGGGATCGTCTTCAACGACCACTTCCCCAGCTCCCTCGACAGCGCATCCTCGAGCCCCCCCGCGAGACAGCCAATCCGCCCTCGAGGCCACACTCTGGACAGCCCATACCGCCAGCCCTCCGCTACGCCCGCACCAGAAAGCTCAAGACATAGGGTAGGATCGGTGTCGTCTTCAGGGTCGATGGGGTCGATGCCGCCTCACGAGGACGCGTTACGCGGGCCCCCCGTGCCACGGCATTCTCCAGCGATCGAGTCTGCCGGGTATCCTTCCGTCTATCCTGCGCGACCCACTGATCTGCATATCCATACCGGGGGGACCACGAAGGAAAAGAAAGGGCTCACCCGAGCGAAGCTAATGAAGCGAATCTCTCGACCAACCTCCCCGATGATGTCGCCACCGCCTTCTGTTGACTCATTACCTTTGCCTGTGCCGACCGACGATGCGAACAAAGTCCTTCTCTTGATGAAAACCCTGTGTGGGCGGATGAGGGGGGAGGCTTCATATCAGACCGAGCCTAATGGCCAATGGCACTCGGGGCTGTGCTACGTAGAGGAGGAAAAGGGGAGTCTCATGTTCGATTCCGGGGAGCATGGCCCGTTCCACACGTCCGTCATTTCTGATTTGCGGGGTTGTCGCGTGCTCCCCGTGCACAAACCAGGCACTGACCGGCCCTGTCTTGAGATCGTCAATTCTCATACCGGCGTTGAGGTGCTTTTATGGCCTCACGTTGCAGAAGAGTTGGATTTGTGGCTTGCTGCCCTGCTCTGCTGGCAGCAGGTTCGGCCAAGCGCGACGCGGATTAACAGCCAATCAACCACACCGACATCACAATATAGGCCCGAGTTGATGCGGAGAGGCTCATCCACCACATCAAATTCGAACGCAATCATCAAAGTCAGCAGGGTGTCAATATGGGATAAGGGCGCTGCTCATTCACCCCGGGCGATCGTCAAGAGGACCTCCACGCGGGACTTGCGGTCGCCACAGACGGGCTGGAGGAAGGTGTCGTGCATATTGTCAGACAATGGGGAGCTCAAGCTCATCTCAGAGAACGATGTCACAGTGCTCTGTATCATCTCGCTCTCGCAACTATCGCGATGTGCCATACAGCAGTTGGACAAGTCAGTCTTGGACGAGGAGTTCTGCATATCCATCTTCCCGATGTACTCGTCGACTTCTACCCAGCTCTCAATTTTCAGGCCCGTGTACATCTCTTTGGATCACAGGGTGTTGTTCGAGGTCTGGTTTGTTCTGCTACGTGCATTTACGGTGCCCGAGGTTTATGCATTGGACACGGAAAACGACGATCAAATCCTCGAGGTTACGGACTTCGACGCAGACCTTCCTTTTCAAATGTTCAGGGTCGAGAAGACTATAAATCTGCGCGTGATAGAAGCAAAAGTGGGAGGCCCAACGTCGCCGCAAGCCGCGTCCCGAGATCGACACGGCAGGACTCAAGACGATGCCTTCGTGGGCAACTATTTTGCGGAGGTCATGCTGGATGGTGACGTTCGCGCGCGGACAATCACGAAAACCGAGACGCGAAATCCCTTTTGGCGAGACGACTGTGAGTTTGCTGACCTGCCGGCGAATCTACCCTATCTTTCAGTGATCTTGAAGCGGATTGATGGAAACCTGGAAAGCATGGCCCACCAGTTACAGGCGTCCTTGGGCTTACCAAGGACCGGGAACTTGACGGAGGTTTCATGTGGTTCTGTGGACATTCCATTGACGCAGCTCGAACGGGGCAAGGATCACGAGCAGTGGCTTCAAATTTACGATGAGCGGCAACAGTCTATCGGCACGATGCTTTGCAAGGTCCGCCACGAGGAGGTCGTGGTATTCATGGCCAGGGATTACCAGCCACTGTCCGAGATGCTTCACAAATTCAGCTCTGGGCTGACTGCGCAGATCTCAGAGGCTCTCCCTGGACAACTGCGACGCTTGGCAGAAATCTTCCTGAACGTCTTCCAAGTGTCGACTACTGCAAGCAATTGGCTGATGGCACTGGTGGAAGACGAAATTGATGGCATCGGACAGCAGTCTCAAATGAGAAAAATGAGGTTCAGCCGCCGTCTCAAATCCAGCGAAAATTTGGACGTCTCAAACCCCTATGAGCGAGAGGCCATCCGGGACATGGGGAAGTCTCTGGCCGGCGAGGCCAACCTGCTTTTTAGAGGCAACTCTTTACTCACACAAGCCCTCGAGTTCCATATGAGACGTCTGGGAACCGAGTACATTGAAGAGATCCTAGGTGACAAGATTTTTGAGATTAACGAGATCAATCCGAACTGCGAGGTTGACCCCGGAAAATTACAACAAGGAGAAGACATCGGCCAGCATTGGGACCAGTTGTTGCAGTTCACAAACGAGATATGGGACTGCATTGCCAAATCAGCAAACAGGTTTCCCCCAGAACTCCGACACATCCTGAAATATATCCGTGCTGTCGCCGAGGACAGATACGGCGACTTTCTGCGGACCGTGGCCTTCACCAGTGTCTCTGGCTTCCTCTTCCTGCGATTCATTTGCCCAGCCATACTCAACCCGAAGTTGTTCGGCTTGCTGCGGGACTACCCACGGCCTCGGGCCCAAAGGACGCTGACACTCATTGCGAAAGCATTGCAGGCGCTCGCTAACCTTTCCAACATTGGAAAGAAAGAAGTCTGGATGGATCCGATGAACCGTTTTCTCAGCTCCCGCCGCCAGGCCCTCAAAGATTTTATTGACGAGATATGCGCAATACCAGCGGAGCGTTCGAACTGCATCCTGCCAGCATCATATTCGACCCCAATCACCATCCTGGGCCGCCTATCACCTCTAGCCCGCGAGGGCTTTCCCTCCCTCCCATACCTGGTTGATCACGCACGGAGTTTTGCCCTTCTCGTCAGACTATGGGTCGACAATCAGCCCCTCAGCGGTGACGCCGAAAATCAGTACGATGGCGATCTTCTCAAGTTCCATAGGTGCTGCGTCAGTCTCCAGCAACGAGCCGACCTCTGCATGGCGCGCATCGACAGTGTCCGCGCAGCGGACATCGAGAACTCGAGTCAACGCACAGACTCGGATGGTGCACTCGCTGATGCCGTGGAGCACGTCAGCCTCGCTGAGTCGGTGAACACCATTTCCCACAAATCAGGCACCAGCACCTCCTGGATGGACCGTGATCGGCCACCTGGCTCATCTGATGGTAGCTCGCTGGATGACGCTCGAGGCCAGGGGCTACGTTCTCATCGTTCGTCTGAGAGGTGGACCAGTGGACTGCGGCAAGCTGTGGGCAGTGGCGAGCTATCGGACCGGAAGTATCATCATGGTTCTATGAAATCTCTTCGCAGTGGCAAGAATGCGAGGAAGTTTCTATCAGGTTTCCTTCGAAAGGTCGATCGGACAGACAGTCCAGATGCCTCAGGCTCGAGCGGAAGTCCTTCAGTATCGCCATGGCAGAATGGCAGTGGTGACAACAATATTGGTGCTGCCTACAAATCAGGATCTGACTCGACAACACCGACAGGCACGTTGAAGGGCAGGGACAAGGAAAAAGGGAGGAGCACCTTTGGCGGCCTAGCGGAGGCCTGGAAAGAATTCGACCCGTCCAGCAGACACTGAAGGTTATTTTTACAACATTCCGAAGGCCGAAGTTGTTGTACTATCATTGGAAAAACTCGGCATCCGCTTCTTCTTCTACCATTACTGCTTCTATTATTACTACTATTATAACGAAAGTCAACGGCCGGGTATTTGATGGGAGTTTAGGGCGAGGCGCGTGAAAAAGAGCAGGCAGGAGGCGCATTTTGATGCTTTCCAGAGGGGCGGCACCCGTTAGCATTTTTAACACCATTTACCACATACGCCGCGAACCAACATCCCCAACCATCGGCCCATCAACATTTTCCGTGTTGTTGCGTCCAGCCGGAAACGCGGGCAATGACACGCGAGGAGTACCGCCTCTTCTTTCCTCCTTGTTCTTGCTTCCTCATGTCTCATCACCGGGTCGGCCTCGAAAGATCTTGAATCACGATACCTATATTGCAACTTTTTTATATCTTCTGGGACGAAATGATAGATCGGGGGTTTCTGTCTTGGGTAGAGAGATACCACCATCGCCAACTTCTTATGTTTTATTTCCCTTGGGGTTTGTTATTGTGTCGACAACCGACACGGCCTATGAATTTTATTTCAACCTTGAGGTCCGGACTTGAGTCCTGAGGCGGCTGGCTGGGCGGCCGGCTGTTGCGCATGGATGGATCAGTTATCTCGAGATGGACGGTAACTTCATTTTGTCCAGATACTGGTCACTAGTGTCTGGCAGGACGGCTCCAGCCTTATGTCCTCTACGCTTTGTATCTTCGCGAGCATTGCTCTGCGGTATGGGGGCCCGCATTGTGGATATGGCACATCGTGGCAGTATGCGGATATTCAGACAAGCCCACCATTTCAGCGCGGTGGGGCGGTAGCAGTCGACGAAATGCTAAACACTCAAGACTACGTCGTCACAATTATCACCCGCCAGTGACTTGGCTCAATTCTCCCATGGCTCATTATGCAGACGTTCTGGATGGTCTGCGGTTGTTGGTATCTGTGACTTCTTCCCTGTGAAAACGCCCATCCATATGTCGAGCAAACCACCAGATGCCCCTTCCAAAATGTAAAGTGTGAAACAGAAAATGACGATGGGCTTTTCTATGGATCTCTTTTTGAGTTGTTGCAATGTCCCGTCCCCTCCTCTCACCCAGCCGTCAGGACCCGTAGGGCCTTATGTGAAAAACTTCTTGTAGGCGGCCTTCTCCTTGGCCACGCGCGCGGCGATGCTCTTCTTCACATCTGCCAGCTCCTTGGAGATAGCGGCATCGCCGGGCACCAGCTTGTTGGCGGCGGTCAGGTCCGCCACGGCGTTGTCCTCATCCCGCAGGCGCACGTAGGCCTGGCCGCGGCGGAACAGCGCCTTTGCCTTCTCTGCGTCCTTGAGGCCGCCGACTGCGAGGGCAGAGGTCGCGAGGCTGGCCGCGCTGTCCCAGTTGGCCAGCTTGATGTTCATGAGCGCGGCGTTGCTGTTGAGCGTGAAGCGCACCGCATCCATCTTTGCCTTGAGGTCGGCGGACGCGGCGGCGTCGCCCACGGCGTCGAGGTCCGGGTCCTCGTTCAGGTACCGCAGTCCCTTCTCGTACTTGTCCAGGGCGGTGGCCACGTCGCCTGCCTTGAAGGCCTTGTTGCCGAACTCCTTGCACTCGGACGCGATCTGCAGCACCTTCTGCGCGGACAGCTCCTCGGCCTCCTTGCCGTCGCCGCCAGTGCCCTTGTGCTTGGACACCTCGTCCTCGGGGAAGTCCTCGTACGGGTCGCCCAGCGCGTCGGGCTTGTTGCTCGCGGCGGTGGCGCGCTCGGCGTCCTCACCCAGCAGCTCGCCGCAGTCGGCGATCACCGCGTCCTTCTTTGGCTTGTCGCCCGACTCGGTGGGAAGATTCTCGATCTGGCGGATGATGGACTTGCCCGTCAGGACCTCGCCGAAGACGACGTGCTTGCCGTCCAGGTGGGGCGTGGGGACGGTGGTGACGAAGAATTGCGAGCCGTTGGTACCTGCCAAACGCATCTGTCAGCTGCGAACTCTTGTGCGAACCCTCCCAGCGGCTAGAATGGGAAAAGGGGCATCAACTCACCCGGACCAGCATTGGCCATGGACAACAAGAAGGGCTTCTCGTGCTTGAGCTCAAAGTTCTCGTCCTCGAACTTCTCGCCGTAGATGGACTCGCCACCAGTACCGTTGCCAGCGGTGAAGTCACCACCCTGGATCATGAACTGCTTGATGACACGGTGGAAGCCGGAGCCCTTGTAGTGGAGGGGCTTGCCCGACTTCCCAACGCCCTTCTCGCCAGTGCAGAGCGCGCGGAAGTTCTCGGCGGTCTTGGGCACGACATCGTTGTACAGCTCCAGCACGACACGACCGGCGGGGCGCTGGCCGATGCTGATGTCGAAGAAGACGCGGCTGCGTCCTGTGGGCTTGAATTCCTCGGTAGCCATTGTTGATCCAGTCGAGAAAAGTAAGTGGTGTTATACGCCGGTGACAGCCTGGTGCAATCAACGGAGCAAGCACAGCAGATACGCCGTATATGGACGGGAGACGATGTGATCGAGTGACGCTGGCAGGAATTCTTGTGGTTTAAAGCTGCAGTCGGGCCAATTGAGCATGCCAATATCAAGGCTGAGGATAGGTTGGAGCTTTATGCAGGCAGCAGGCAGCGCAGGAATGTTTGTGGCTTCCTTCCATCACACGAAGAAAGGCTACTTGCTCTTCGTGAACCTTCTATGCAGCCTTCAAGCGGGGCTTGTTACTGAGCCGCATCCCTGTCAAGAGCTCAGGGCCCAAAGGTGGGGTTCCTGGGGTCTGGAGTCTGCTGCCGTAGAGGGGCAAGTACCTAGGTATCTATGCATTGGTGGTTCGCCATAGCAACTGCTACACTGTTTACTCCAACACGGACATCAAACTTTAGCCTTGTAGTTACTGCAGGCTGTCAATAAGGACGAGTAAGGTTTGGTCTGCTTCAGAGATAGCCGACATTTTCAAAGTGGCCACTGGCTGTAATAAATAGGTGGTCTCTGTCCTGATTACCCACACAGCTTAATCAGCAACGTGAAATAGCTCTAGGTCTCTTTAGATATAAAAAACGGTTTGGAAATTTCTAGGGGATACGATGTCGTTCTCACTTGATAGTCACGCAATATGCAACGGCTGGGAGCCAGGGACCGTCCCATGATAGTGGTCTTGGTGTCCCGTCCGTCCCTAGGCGGTCTATCTAGTTCATAGAAGCTACTGAATTGTTGAAGTCTGTAGCTTATAGGCTGTAGACGACATCTGTTGTGTTGTGCTCACCATGGTAACTAACTTTTCGGTGCATGGCTCACCAGACTCAAGCCTCATGCTAAAAAACCATGGATCATACTTCAGCTTTCCACCATGCGCAGGTTTGTTGATAAAATAAGCTTACTACAACACCACGAGTACGCCATGGAATAAGTGGTATATGAACCCGGATACTGTGATCTAGACACTAAGGTTTCCAAATGTGAGCCAGGCTCCAAAATGAACAAGACACCATGAAGCTTTGTGTGGATATATCTGGCAAACTTGATTATTCGTTCTCCAGGGGCTCAATTGGCCAGCCTCAAGCGAAAACCCATTGAATCAAACCAAAGAGCTTAGCATGAGTTTAGGTAGGCATGTCAAAGGATGATGCGTAATGACTTAAGACTGAGAGCCTCGAGGCTACTGTCAGCTCCGTGTGGTGTGATCATTTGGTGCTGCCTGGCTTGGGCAGATCCTCAGCCTCCTGCTGCCTCCCGGCCGTGACTTCCAATGTGACCTAGCAAACCACTGTTAGCGAGTCTGTCCTTTGTATCCCAGGGCCAGGAGAGAAAAAAGAGAAAATGTACCGGCCCATCGTTTACAAGTGCGACCTCCATCATGGCCTGGAAGACGCCGTCTTTCACCTTTTCCGCGGCGTACCCCTCTTTTACTTTGCTCAGAAAGTAATGGTAAAGCCGTTTCGCCTCGTCCGGTGCTAGGGCTTGGTGGAAGCTCGGTTTATTGCCTTTCTTGGTGGACGCGAGCAGGGTGAACTGGGATACACAAAGGACCTCGCCCCCAATGTCTTGGACGTTCTTCTTCCACTATGCGAGTGTCAGGCAACGGGACGGCACAAGATGTGTGACGAGTGCGAGGAGCTCAGCTGAGAGTGAAACCTCGAGGGGGTCCAAATACCCTTCCGCCGTTCTCATCGTCCCACAATCTCAGCTTGATGACCTTGGCCGCAAGGCTGTCGGCCTCTTTTTCCGTATCACCTGGGGCCACCGCAGCAAAGACCAGTACGCCCTTGCCTATGGAGGAAACCAGCTCCTTTTCAACCGTGACAGATGCTGAGAGCACTCGCTGGAGTATGGCTGCGAGTGGCTGATGAGAAGGGCTGGGAACGCACATGCACATAGGAAGGTAGAAAACAACTCACCCTTCATGTTGAGACTGGGACTCCAGGCGTCTGGGGTTGCGCTGTCCGATATGCCTGTTCGGTATGCCTTGGTCTTGGAGGCCAATTACGCCCGCCTCGGACAGATCTGGTTGGAGGACTTCCCCCTGAATTCCCTCTCGGGCAGCTGCAGAGATCCTGGGTCCTGAGCCAAGTTTAGACACTTCAGATAGAGCAACTGCCTACAGGTGAGGCCATGGGTAAGGTCACTGGCACATGGGGGCCGACTAGATCTATTCCGAGATTGGAAGACCTAATTCAAAGTTGGTGTAGGGTGGGTCCTGACTGGGCCTGGTTGGCAATGCGCAGATGAGCTCAGCTTGGGGCTGGAGAGAGCCTGCCAGCCTGCATGGCCTGTGCGCCAAGGTGGGCCCTCATTGAGCGGCAGACGTCTGCTGCAGCCAGTTGCCCTGTATCCTGGAAGGGTGGCAGATAAGACAAGACAAAGTCAGAGCACTCTCAATTCCTCAAAACAGAGCAATATCTGGTCCTTGACGGCTTTAGGACACATTGGCATCAGGAATTGACCTACCTATGAGCTTGTAGCCGGATTTCGCCCTCAACGTCCGCGCTACGCCCGCCTCGTGGCTGAAGCTTCAATAACAGTAAGTACATGGCTAAGTAGTGACTGTTGGCTGGGCCAGCGCGTCAGCCAGGCGCTCCCAGCCTGTCTGGTCACAGACCTGTGTCGTTGGCTGGATTCCTGAACCTCAAGCAATGACAGCCTTGCCGACGTGACCTCTCCCTCCTGTCTCCCCACCACTGCCCTTTCTCAACACCGACAAGACACAATAGCGCCCACCTCAACAGCATTTCCATCCACATACGTACATGTTGAACACACCGTCGGGTACTTGGGCCACCACGACAAACCACTGACCGGCTCTAGCCTCGGCCCCGAGCGAACACATCTTGGTAGCTCCGCCCGAGCTTTACGACGACTCGGACCACCACCACGCCCGCCACCGGTCGCGGAACCCCTCTTTGGCTCGGTGGCATAGCTTCCGACCTACTACACGTCTCTTGGATGCCCTCCAGGACGCCACGACGTTAATATGGCAGCACGGAAACTGGCGCAGGAGGTCGACAAGACCTTCAAGAAGGTCGCCGAAGGCATCGAAGAATTTGACGAGATCTACGAGAAGATCGAGCAGTCAAATAACCCCGCGCAGAAGGAAAAGCTCGAAGACAGTCTGAAGCGGGAGATAAAGAAGCTGCAGAGGCTACGAGACCAGATCAAGACATGGGCAGCCAGCAACGACATCAAGGACAAGGGTCCTTTGATAGAGCACAGGAGGCTGATTGAGACGGTTAGTCTGGCGGTCAAACCCTGCGTTTCGAGAGACTAACTGCGCTCTAGCGAATGGAAAAGTTCAAGGCCGTGGAGAAGACCATGAAGACAAAGGCGTTCTCGAAAGAAGGACTGTCTGCTGCTGCGAAGCTGGACCCTAAGGAGAAAGCCAAGCTCGAGGCCAGCGACTTCCTCGGCTCGCAGATCGATGTACTGGAGGAACAGATTGAAAAGATGGAGGCCGACATGGAACTATTACAAGCCGGCATGAAGAAGGGGAAGAAGGCCAAAAAAGACGACGCCGAACAGATAGCCAACATCGAGACCGTCATCGAGAAACACAAGTGGCACCAGGGCAAACTTGAGCTGATCCGGAGGTCCCTGATGAACGGCGGCGTTGAGGCAGACCAGGTGTTTGACCTCAAGGATTCCATACGGTACTACGTCGAGGAGGGGACGTCGCAGGAATACATGGACGACGAGGAGATGTATGACGACCTAAATCTCGAGGAGGAAGAGGACGTCTTCGGTATGAATCAGGAGAACGACAAAATCTCCAGTCAAGACAACCAGTCGGTGCAGGACGACGTCACGGAGACGGAGGGCAGGTCCTCAAGCGCCGCTGCAAAAGGAAAGGAGAGGCCATCAGCAGATGCTGGAAGCTCGGCAACGAGCAGGAAGCCATCGTCGCAACTCAAATCACCCCTACCGACACTCGCAACGCTCTCGGCTCCGTCATTACCGACCATTGCCGGGCCCATACCGGGCAACAATGGCATGAAACCGGCGTCCTTGCCAACGAGACCACCCGGGGAGGGACTGAAATATGCGTCTGCAGCCGCGGCGGCAGCAGACAAAAACAACGTGGGAATAGCACCGCTACCACCCCCACCAAGCGCACATCCGGCAGTCGGCATTTCTTCATTAGCAAACCAGTCCAAGACGAGTTCAACAAGTTCACCGAGCATCTCGTCAGCACAGATAGCAGCACCTCTGCCACAACAAGTGGAGGCAAAACACCCGCCACCCGCGCCTGTAGCCCCCGCAAGTGCTCCCACCCCAGCAGTTTCTACACCGAAACCCGAGGCAGCAAAGCCGGCGCCTTCTCGTGCAGCAGGCAAAGCTTCGGCGGTTCCAGAGCCATCTGAGGCACCGAAAGGTAATGTTTGCGGTAGAAATCTGTCAACCTCGCTCCATACTGACTTTGTTGCAGCACCTCATACAAACGGCGTCACCAACGGTGTCAAGTCTGCCGAGCCAGAGCTGGAAGAGGAGTCGATATACCACCTCCCTTCTTCTCTGGACGACCTCGTCGAATCATGGGAGGCAACGAAAGCGAATCCTACCGCGCCTGCCACGTCGCCCTCGGCGCAACGATTGCTTGCGGCTTCTAGTAAAATGGCCCCTGATGTTGCGGACGCGGAGCCACCTCGCAACTATTACCCCGAAAGCTACTGGAACACGAACAAGACGTGGCCCAAGGAGCCGCTCCAGATAATGGACAACCCGCAGCTATATCAGCCGACCAAAGTGGACAATGATACCCTTTTCTATGCCTTCTACTACAAACAGGGGACATACCAGCAGTACCTGGCCGCCAAGGCGCTCAAGGATCAGGCATGGCGGTTCCACAAGCAGTACCAGACGTGGTTTCAGAGGCACGAAGAGCCCAAGAACATCACTGAGGAATTTGAGCAAGGCACATACAGATTCTTTGACTACGAATCGACATGGTAAGTTCCCCAACGGTGCCCCCATTAAGGATGGTTTGGCCATTCTGTATCGCGCCCCGTGCTGACGCTTTCCCTCACAGGATGAATCGGAGGAAGGCCGATTTCAAATTCGCCTACAAATTCCTCGAGGACGAAGTCTAGAAGATGGTCGGGTATTGGGTGGCCTCTGCACTCCCGCGGATTCGTGAGGAGGACAGCGGCGGTCCTTGTTTGGCTCTTACGGGGCTTCTGGAAGGCAGAGAATTTCGGTCCGAGGAGTCCGGTGTGATAAAATTTGGCAACCGCCCCCCGGTTGAACAGGGGCGGTCTGATCCATTGGAGGGCCATTTTCGGGTTTTGTTCGTGTGTGTACTTGCAACAATTTGTCCACATTCAACGGCGACAGAGGCACAGATGTCTCGGGAACACGCACTCTACGACGTCAATAAAAACCATGCAGCTAGACTGGTCAGGAGCATGTCAACAGAGATACCTGAGCCTCCAGGTCCAAAAAAAAATTGACTAATTCTGCTTGCTGCCAGCAAATGGCATGCTAGCCAGCTGTGGTTTCTGCTTGTTGAACACGAAACGTAAAGACATTCGGGCATGTGGGCATGGCGACCAGACGGAGACTGGCCCGGAATCCGCTGCGAACCAAGTACACGAGGCTGACAGCGAGAGCATACTTTCACAGCCAGCCTATTATCGATGCCTCTCAACCAAATGCTTGTTGCCAAGGGACGAGGTAGGTGTTCCACCGCACTATCGATCTATTCGAGAAGCCGAATGGATTGAACGCATATAAACTTGTTGACTTGCAGGCGACCCGAGTGGTGTCCTCGTCAGCCCTGCTGTGTTGCTCACGGTTGACCGCGCGCCGTGTGTGCGCAGGTGCTTTCAATTCTCACACTCACCGGCTGCACCTTCCGACATACAGCACTGGCATTCCGGCGGACGTATGCACTGCTGCCCAACTGGCACACCTGGATCTCAGTGGTGAGCTTCCAGATGCCCAACACTCCCAGGAGCCTTCAACGTATATGAAGTCCGTCCGGTTGCCTTCTTGTTATGCCTCGTTGCTTCAGCTGCCTGCTCGATCTGCTGTGTTCACTTGCGTGCTTACGATTCTGCAAATCTTTTTTGTTCCTCTCTGTTTTGTTTTCTCCATCCCCACTACTTTCTTAAACCCTATTGATTCCCAACGCTGAGCCTCAGGCCTCAATCCGCTACCGGTGGCTGTGCCCACTGATTGAGCCGGCCAGGTGACGCCTGCTGCCTGGAGATGACGTGCAGCAATCAACGTTGGCACTGCCAGACTCGGCGTCTGCGACCTAGCTCACTCGCAAAGACATTCGCCAGATGCGCTTCTTTTCTTCCTCGCTGCAGCCGGCCTGCTTATCTCCCAGCTTCTTGAGCAAGTAAGCCTCATGCGCGGTTTCTTTCAGTCCCATGTTGTTAATTGATCCTGCCCAGATCGTACCCCGGTGGACTGCGCCGTCATGTCCTGCAGGTCCAGTGCTGTGCCCTGAGCGGGTGACCACTCCGATTTGGGGGCCATCGAAGTTGCTTCGGCTGCTGTCCCCGGACCCTATCATAGGCCACACAGGCGCGAGACATGCTTGATGCAAGCAAGCGGTCGGTGAGAAGGACTGCAGTCGGCCCTGGCCCATGCCCACCCAGCCTGCCCATGATCGCCAAACGCTACCCCAGGGGTTTGGGGCCGCGAAGGATTTTGAATTGGCTCTAAGATCGAGGCATTTTCTGTCGTTCCTGGGGCCTGGAGGGTCCTGCTGACCTGCTGATGGAACCCTGTGTCGGACCCGACACATGGTCATCATCACGACCAGATTGGAGCTTCAGGAATTCCCATCCCGGTGCTCGCCGCAGAACAAAGCCAACCCCGGCGCCGTCAAGCACCAAAGGAACCAGTGACGCCGCTGCTGGGAGCCCTGCCCTGGGACCCCCCAAGAGCCTGCATCTCGACGATGGTACGCGGTGTGACCAAGCAGGATCAGGCAAACGGGGCCAGCGCACCGACACCCTTTCCTTGATGAGGCAGCTCAGGCAGCTCAGGCAGACTGTCGGGCGAACCACTGCTGCGATGCTTGGCGGGCGGACCACGCGCGAACCAGGCAAATCAAGGACGCCATTGGCCAACGAGTGGCAGCAGCACTGCGAAGCGGAGAATTGAGGCTGACTGTCTTTGTCTAACGCTGTGGCGCGGGTTCGTCGCGGGCTTACATTAACGACTACATGTGTCACTACCCGGCTCCGCATCTTGGTATCTGCAGGTCCCTGGCGCAGACGACGTCCATGCATGTCTCTCTCTTTTTACCTCAGCCCCCAATACGCCTCACTGATAAACACGGTACCTCATCATGACCTAGCACCTCCGAAAGAGGACTACATCATCGCCTCTGCGAGGTTTGGGCCACAGCTCGCAGTCCTCTTGTCCCCGGGCCCTCCGCGTCCTCATGACCAGCTGCGCGTGCCACTCAATTCCGGTTTTGGGAGATCCAAGTGCCATTTCATCCGGTCTGGAAGGCCTCGCTACGAACAAACAAAATGGCTCATGTGTGCCGAGAGGATTCCGTTGATACCTATCTCGGTGTGCGGATACCAGATGGCCAAGCGGTCACCGTGGCTCTTCATCCCAAGAGGAGAGATGCCGTGCAAACACACCCACATCCACTCACTCACTCACACACTCTTTCTTCTCTTGCCCACCACACCCTCTTTTCCATGTGTACGCCACAAGCCTTGCCCACCCTGCATCGCGGCTCATCCCTATGTGGAGCCGTTGCTCTCCCTCTTACACCACCCCGACCATGTTTTCACCCTTGCTCGACGGCTATGGGCATCACGTCGTCCACTTGCGTCGCTTCTATTCGACGGAACGCTGGTGCTTGTCAGCCCCGTCGAGGCGACCGCCATCTGCAGGTTATGAGGCCTCGATCGGGGAACACAGGCAGGCAGATGGGTTGTTTCGACCGCTGCCTCCCTCCCACGTATCCCTCCTCCGGCATGCTTGATGTCACCGCCCCGTCCCCACCGTTGTTTGAGCCTTTTGTTACACGCCCTCTACTTCGACTCGGCTCCCCGGCCGCGGTGCCTGGGCCTTGATGTACGCTCCCTGGCTCACCGAATTTTGATCTGATAGGACACCACCCCTGACAGCCCACCAGCGCCAGCTTTCTCTACATGGGTCCCGCTGCGCTCTTATTCCACCCTACTACTGCGGTCCTGCATGTCCGCAAATGGGCAAAGTTTCAGGCTATGTTGCTGTATCGGTTTCTAGAAGCCCTGGGGTGAGTCAACCTGCAGTTGAGCCTCTCCTCCCTGCCGAATTTCCATGCGCGTCAGCGACGCTTCCATCGCGTCTTGGGGGGGGGGGGCTCGGATGGGGAATGACAGTCTGTCTTTGTTGTTCTGGTAGTCCTGCACATTTATGCCTCATCACCTATGCCTGCATCGTTCATCGTGGCCATGAGAAGCAAACGCCCAACCATGCGGACCAATAAAGCGCCTGTCCCCTTCATCCCATCTCTCGTCCCCGGTGTCGTTTGCTCGCCTCGTATGTCAAAAGTGCCAGTTCTATGAAGCCTAAGCCCTGCCGGACCAGACTCACTCGAGCCGTGACAAACGGTCCTCGCCCAGAACTCTGTTTTAGATAATTACATATAACAGCCATAGTCAAGGACCTGCCCTCATCCCCAAGCGCCCTCATCATCTACACCTCTTGGACACGACATCCATCTCAGAGAATTGCCTCTGCTCCCTCTTCAGCAAGATCCTGCCTCGAGTCACTTCGTGAATTCCATCAGCGATTTATTTTCCTACCTCAGTATTTTGCGTCTCGTTTCTCTTCATTGGCCTTGCCCGCGGCCGGCGTGTCCCATGCCAGGATGTCTGGCGCTCGTTACGACTACATAAGAGTTCCCACTGCTTACAACAACGTCGGCTTCGTAGCCAACGACTTGGTGGATTACGGCGACTACGACGGGAGCCTGCAAAGGAGCCTCTCCGGGTTCTCTGATGACACGGCTTCCTTGGGTTCTCCGACGACGTATGCAGTGTCCCCGAGCCTAGACAGCTTTAATTACAACTTCGACTCGTCTCACTACTCGAGTCGTCCAGTACCAACACCAAGGTCTACTGTATCCACGACGAGTGGGACTTACACGGCGCATTGGACGGACGCAACAAGCCCCCGGTATAAAACCACATACAATTCTCAACCTGCTGGCACTCTCAACCTACAACCAAACAGGTAAGTCCATAAAAGTCCACACAGGGCCTTGGGACTTCCCATGACATCTATCTCATCTACTCCTTATCACCTCGCTCATGGCACCGTCGTCATGCCTTCCAAACCCCAACATGCTGACACCACACAGCGCGATGTCCACCCCATCACCAGAGTACGTCTGCCTGTATGACGGCTGCCGGCAGAAGGCCTTCCGGAGGTCGGCCGACCTGGACCGGCACATCAAGCACGTGCACCTGAAGCCGCCGGACGTGTACTTCTGCGACTACAACCGGTGCCCGCGGAGCGAGAGGGCGGTGGCCGCGTCGGCGACGTCGACGCCATACGAGACGGTCACCTCGCCCACCTCCCCCGGCGGCGGCAGCGGCGCCGGCGCGGCTGGGATCGGCGCGTTTGGCCGCAAGGACCACTGCCGCGCGCACTACCGCGACTACCACCGCGAGGACCTGTGCCGGCGCAACGGCAAGGAGGCAGCCGGGTGGTTCGACGACCGCAACATCTCGAGCAGCTGGTGGCGGTGCACAAAGTGCCTGCGAAAGGTGTCGTACTCGCGCTGCGGCTGGGAGTGCCGCGACTGCGGGCAGATGCTCGAGCCGGAGCGCATCAACGCGCGCAAGAGGAGGATGGGCATCAAGGGGTCGTCGTCATCGTCGGCGTCGTCGAGGGGTTACTGATGGTGGTGTCCGGGGCCTCCCGTCGGTCGTTGGCGTGTGGGGTGTGGTGGTATGGTGGAGGCTGTGCCCGCTTGGGTTCGTCTCCTGTGTGGAGTGGTGTGGTGCTCTGGGGTTCGTGTGCGACGTGTGTCTCTCATGCCTTGCTGGAGAGATGGCGTCGTGTCACCTGTGGCGACGACAGCTACCTACCTGCAGGTGGACAGCACTTGTTGCAAACCCGAGGGCAGGCGACAGCCTTCAATATCGCAAGGCTGTCCTATCAACACTTCCTCCCGGGTCGGCCTCCGGGTTCTGCCTCGTTGCCTGCCCTTATGCATATTTATTTCCGCACTTTTGCTTCTACCTGCGCACACCCACACCCACTCACACACCGACACGCACAAAAGACCAAGAAGATGAGGCGAGCGGAAGGGCAAGTTGCATTGTGCTTTATTCTATTCTTGTATACTCTAAGTTTTGAAGATTCTTTTCCACTTTTCGCTTCATCGCTCTCATCCTCTCCCTTTTCACCACACACGGCGTTGACCTCCCGGAGTCTGGCGTTCTTGGTACACAGAGTGCTCCGTGACCTGCTTAAACCCCCCATCCTTTCTTTTTCTATTGCTGCCGCCTCCAGAGTTCTGCCAGCCGTGGCGTTGTTCGAGCAATCCCAGTACCGAGGCTCGGCCTTTGCCTCGTGCTTGTGTTTCGGTCTTTCTCGCTCTGCATTTCCAAGCACTTTCAAGGTGGGATCTTCCGAGAGTGGCGTTGCTTGCCGAGCTGCGCACAGAGTGCGGGCTATGGCGCGATGTGTGGCTTCCGAGGCAGACTGGCGGGCGTAACGGCGTATTGTGAGGCTGATGTATGCATGGTGTATTGAGAAGGGCAGAATGGCGTTTTGTGATGTGAGGCGCAGGATTAGGCGAATGCTGTGGTGTGGAGGGACTCGATGCTTGTTGGCGGGTGATACGTTGGTGTGGTTACACAGCATGAGACCAAGAGGTGTCAGGCTTCTTCCAATATTGTGGCAGTGTAGAAACCATACAAAATACCATTTTCATGTCAAGAGTTTCCAGGAAAGGTCTCGCATTATCCTTGCGTTTGCGTAGCTTTTCTTGCCTGGTCTTTGATTAATAACAATGAATGGTCATTATTCGGAATACTGTCTTTCACTACGGCACCGCATAACAGAGCAAGAAACTAACACCAAACATTATCAAGTACCATTATCAAGAAGGGAAACTTGGCTGACCATCCTCGTCGTGCTGCCTTTCATTGCTCAGTTGTGATCAATAGGAGACGGCCCGATTCCTATATCTATCGTGTACACATGCAAAGGCTTCACAATCTGGCTCTGGCCATCCGTTTGGAACGGAACTCCTCGATTCAATTGCGCAGAGGGGAGCCACAGCCTGTTCTGGTTATCAACCCACATTGCATCAACCCATAACAACCTCTCATCCTGCACCAGTGTCGTTCTCGTGCCGTTAGGGAAGATCTTCTCAATAGCCTGACGGTCCGTGTCACTGACGTAGATGTTCCCGTCGGCGTCGATGGCAGTGCCGCCCGTGGACGGCGTCAGGGCATACGGCTCGACGTACCCGGACAAGACGCCCAAGCTCGCCATGGACGAGTTATAGAACGCCTCGTCGAGGAACCGCGTCTCGATGCGCGACATCCCCCCAGAGGCCGGCTGGTAGTAAAACCACCGTCCATCCGGGCTGACCTCGAGCTGGTCCGCGTAGATGTACTGAGCCTCTCCCGAAGAAGAGCGCAGGAACCTCCCCTCGCCGCTCGTGGGCGTGAACGCCCCGACGGACGGGTCACCCTCGAGCAGCCGCACGGCACGCCCGCTGTCCAGGTCCAGCACGATCAAGGCGCCGCCCGCGCCCGCGTCGGTCAGGTAGGCCCTGGACCCCGTAGAATCGAAGCGGATGTCATCCAGCAGGCTTGCAGACAGGGTCACGTTGCCCATGGGGTAAACACGCGCGACCTCATCGGTGCTCGTGTCCACCACGACCAGCTTCGGGCCCTCGGGAAGGATGACGGGGCTGCCGAACCCGGGTGACCCCGTGTCGACCAGCCATAGGTTGCCATCCGGGCCGACGCGCTGGCTGTTGACCCGCACGAGGGTGGTCGCTGGGTCGCTGTCACTGTCCGGGCCGGCGTACGAATTCCACCCGGCGTTTGGGTAGGGGACGCCGGTGCCGTTGACCCACTCGACCACCTCGGGCAGGCCCTGGGCCTGCGTGCCGTCTACGCGGGCGTAGAGGACGAACAGCCGGCCATCTTCGGTTGTGCTGACGCCGTTGCACGGCGTGTCGAGGGTCAGGGCGACCTGGATGCGAGGGTCTTGGGCTGCCAGGCACGTGTAGGCCGACGCAGCAGCCACCAAGAGGGAGCGAAGACCCATTTTTTGCCAACTTTCAAGCCTAGATGCCCTTATTCTCGTTGGTAACAATTTAGGGCAGGATTTGGAGACCATTCACTCGGGTGGGGTGATCTAGAAGGGGATGTGGTGGACAGTCGTCCGGCGGCCTACTCACCATGACTGCTCAGGTGGTATTTATACCATGTCCATGGGGACCATTAGTACTGTGCTGTAGTCGTGACGTGTTGAACCCCGCCATGAGGTGTGAATAAGCATCAGCCAAACTGCACGGTGATGGCGATGCAGCGTCCCGCATCCGACGTGCAGTAGAGTCTACCACGAGAAGCGATGCGGAGATCGACGGATGAGCGAGCAGACGACTCTTTTGCGTCACTAGGCCCAACGAGAGCCCCATCTACGGCAGTGCCGCAATGCTAGACAGCAAGTGCCGAACACTTTCTCACTAGCAGCAGCCCAAGTATGAACTCATATTCTCATAAGATGAGCCGCAGACGAGGCCATGGCCAATCCCAGCAACTGTAGCACGGCGTGGAGAAACATGTGGGGAGGCAAATCATGACCTTCGCGCACTTCCCTCGCCCTGCATACTACTGCTACGATCTTTGGTAGCTGTGGACAGGGTCGGGAGAAGAATCGCTCGCATGTGCTTTGGCAGTAGACAACATCTGCCTATGGCTAATGTGAATTGTCCCAATCAAGGTTGTGATGAAGTTCACCGGAGCAATGATGGAGAAACGGCTGCCGAACCATCCAAAGCACCTGCTTATCACAGTTCTCATCAGCGAGACTTGCTCGTCTGGTGCAAGCACTGACTGGTGGTGGTTGTGTAGACTGCAGTGTTGTGCTGTATTGTGTAGAACGGATGTAATCAAATTGAGCGACAACTAAGCCAAGGGAGTCCTTGACTGGACCGAGTCTTGCGGCCGTTTCGAAGTTGTAGTCCCCGACGGTGGTGGCCCCATTTGACACCAAATCAGACGGAACCTGCGACGATCTGTCTTCCGCTCTGGCACTTCCCCAGGTTTTGCCCCCACCCTCAGACGAGGTCGATCAAGGGTCCTGCTTAGCGACTGCGGGGAAAGCTCGCACAGGAAGGTACGTACCACAGGTACAGCAGTACCCGGATACATCCGCTTGTGCTTGGTGCATCTAACACAAGCAGGTACTCTACGCATTCCCACACGCAATGAAGGAATTGAATTCGTCTCAATTATTTCGGCGAGATGCGAGCTGCGATACAACATAATCATGGTCTAGACATTGCTGATCCTTGAAAGGATGTCTTGCTGAGTTGCATTGAATTTTGGAGCAGAGTCACACCTCGACGGAGAGCGCCCACTAGAAAGAAGTACGTACAGTACAGAATTTGAATTGTGCCGCGGCATCTCTGGCCGAAATCTCCAACAAGTTGATGGCTCGCATGCAGGCAGTTGCAGGCGCCGGGTGTGGCCCTTCTTCCTCAGATACCCAAAATGGGTCCCTTCCGTGCGCCCGCTTGATACCACCTAGGCGCACACACTTGTTTAGGTATTAACCTGACCTCAAACTGACCACTTGTCGCGCAAGCCCTTCCCCTCCCTGCCTCAAAACCGCGCTCCTCCCCTTCTCCTTTGCCCTTCCTTCTCTCCTCCATATCATCATCGTCATTATTATATACGACATTCGGTTGCCTACTATCAAGCCGACCACGCCGAAAGTGGGCTCTCCTCCGTTCTGCGGCTATAGACCACCGGGTATCGGAGCCAGATCCCAGCTCGCCTCACGGCCGGCCCACTTGTTTTTTGCGACGATAGTGCCGAGATCTGCGAGACGGAGAAATCGTCGGCTGCGACCCTCGGCGCCTTGCTGCTGTTATTACTGTCGACTGTCGCTAGGCCGAGCTACGCTGCTGAGCGCCGGTGCTAGACCTGCATCTCCCACCTTCTCTCTGTCCCAAGCCTCTCAACCTCGGCACTGAGCTGCTGTACCACGAAACCTGCGCTGCTA
This sequence comes from Diaporthe vaccinii, assembly GCA_039880775.1. NCBI lineage: Eukaryota > Fungi > Ascomycota > Sordariomycetes > Diaporthales > Diaporthaceae > Diaporthe > Diaporthe vaccinii. The sequence goes on along the minus strand of JBCEDN010000007.1, from coordinate 893,453 downwards.
GGCTTCTTTGTGTAACAGCCCGGTTCGACGCCATCTGCGCCTCCCACCTTGCTCCCTGTAACCCTTCTCTAGTAGCGGTCCCCCACCCCTCAAGACGCCCATCATGCGTCCCGCAGCCGCAGCAGCGACTCTTCGTCGCACGGCATTCGCCTCTGCTCGCTCTAGCTTCAGGCTCTCTCCGGTCACACAAGCAGCTCCCGCGCTCAGAATCGCAGGCATAATGCGAACCATGGCGACTGCCTCCAAGATCAAGGTCAAGAACCCCGTCGTCGAGCTGGACGGCGACGAGATGACCCGCATCATCTGGGAGGACATCAAGAACAAGTTCATCCACCCCTACCTGGACATCGACCTCAAGTACTATGACTTGGGCCTGGAGTACCGTGACAAGACCGACGACAAGGTCACTGTCGACGCCGCTGAGGCAATCCAGAAGTACAGCGTTGGAGTCAAGTGTGCCACCATTACCCCTGACGAGCAGCGCGTGGAGGAGTTCAAGCTCAAGAAGAGTGAGTCTATCAGCCCCTCGAGCGCGGAAACCTGCCGTGGAATCTGGTGACTGATCAGCGCTCAGTGTGGCTCTCCCCCAACGGCACAATCCGCAACATTCTCGGCGGCACCGTCTTCCGCGAGTCGATCATTATCCCCCGCATTCCGCGACTCATCCCTGGCTGGGAGAAGCCCATCGTCATCGGCCGTCACGCATTCGGCGACCAGTACCGCGCAAAGGACCGCGTCATCCCCGGCCCCGGAAAGCTCTCCATGGTCTACACCCCTGCCAACGGCGGCGCCCCCGAGGAGATCGAGGTCTATGACTTCAAGAACGGTGGCGGCGTTGCCCAGACCCAGTACAACACAGACGACAGCATCACCGGTTTTGCGCACTCGAGCTTCAAGATCGCGCTCGACCAGGGCCTGCCGCTGTACATGAGCACCAAGAACACCATTCTGAAGAAGTATGACGGCCGCTTCAAGGACATCTTCCAGGAGCTGTATGACACTCAGTACAAGCCCGAGTTTGAGAAGAAGGGCATCTGGTACGAGCATCGCCTGATCGACGACATGGTGGCTCAGATGATCAAGAGCAAGGGCGGATACGTCATGGCTCTGAAGAGTAAGTGATGTCCCCCGTGCCTGTTTGGGAACGGCTCTCACGGTCTACTTTCTGGGAAAATACATAGACTTACTTTTCGAACAGACTACGACGGTGACGTGCAGTCTGATATTGTCGCCCAGGGTTTCGGCTCCTTGGGGCTCATGACCTCTGTGCTCATCACCCCTGACGGCAAGACCTTCGAATCCGAGGCCGCCCACGGCACAGTGACCAGGCACTACCGCGAGCACCAGAAGGGCAACCCGACGTCGACCAACCCAATCGCATCCATCTTCGCATGGACCCGCGGTCTTGCCAAGCGTGGCCAGCTGGACGGCACGCCGGAGGTGGTCGCTTACGCCGAGAGTCTGGAGCAAGCCTGTATCGACACCGTGGACAAGGATGGCATCATGACCAAGGACCTGGCACTGGCCTGCGGCAAGGGTCAGGACTTTGTCACGACCACCGAGTACCTGAACGCCGTCGAGAGGAGGATGAAGGGTCTGCTGAAGCAGAAGCTGTAATGAGGACAAATCACGGCAAATCGGAGACTGGAGAGATCAATCTCAGCCTTTTGAATGGGTTTGTATATGCATGATGGCTGCGAAAAGGACTTTGGTTGGGGTCTGCCGGAGCACGCAAGCCTATTGGACGCCAACACAACGGCGTGAGCTTGTTGCTCGGTCATGAGCTTTTCGGGTTTGATCGAGGCCTCGTTGCTAAGTATTATGAGGAGGAGCGCTTCTTCCTGTTTCATTGTTGTTGCATAGGCGGCCTCCTACTTCTACGATTTCGCATCTTGTTCCACATCTCATGTCATTATGAGCTACTGTATTCCTACCGAGCTGGTCTATACTGCGAACCCCACAAGAATCAAGAATCAAGACAGAGGAGACGGTTGAACACAGGATACAGGGAATTAAAGGAGATACCGACGGATAAATCTGTTGCACATGTGTCACAGTACATACATTATCAAGACACCATTTACAAGCGTAGCTAGGATTTCAGCATCGTGTCTGACAGTATGTTTGGACTTTTGAAGTCACTTATGTCACATACTAGAATCGCTTTCTCGAGTCCCATCACACACAAGCATGATTGTGAGCCGGATATTGTCGAAGTAGCATACGCCTCATCACGCCTAGTTTTCAGCTCCACAGCTACTTCCGTAAAGCACGGGTCCGTTATGCGCCGTACCTGTGTCCCACCATTCCTGTCTTGACGACTACACCAAGCGACACCTTCTCTTGTCATGCCATTGTCACAGTCATTTAGTGCCGCATGCCAATCTGTACAGAGTATCGTATGGCCTCTTCGCGAAGCATTTGGCGATGGCGGTTGTATATGTTGACAGAGCAGAGGCGGGATGGGACTTGGCCGCATTTTATCCTTCTCGTGCGACAAAATCAAGCGTTCAACGCTCCACGCGACGCATTGCTTGCAGATATGACCCTGACCGGTGCAACGCTGTCCCCATCCATCACTTGTGAAAGGTCTTCTTGCAGGATGCAATCTTGTAAAATATGGTCTACCTTCTACAGCGCAACTGCTTGGCGGTTATGCCAGCGCGCCCCATCCCTACCAGTCTGGATACAAATAAACTTGCTCTATTCCTGTCTCCGCAGTGTCTTCCCGAGCAAAATCTTCCAGGGTTTAATCCTCCATCTCCGCCTCGGCATCCACCGATGCCGTCTCAAGCGCGTCGGCCTCGTCCCTAATTCTCGCAGCCTTCTTCCCCAGCGAAATGTCGGCTTTCCCGGAAGCCTCGATACTGTCGTCCGGGCCGGCACCGCCTGCTGAGGCCAAGCTGACAGAGTTATTCTTGTTGCGTCTCTTGGTCGGCCTGCGGCTCGACCCTCCCTTGGGGCGGTAGCCTGTGTCGTCGTCCACGGCAACGCGCTTGCGCTTGCCCTTGGCGGCGGATGGCCTCGCGTTTGCGGCCTGGAAGCCGAGCTCATCGTCCAGGTCATACATGCTCTCATCCATCGACTGCCGCTTGACCTTACCAGACGCGGCCTTGGATCTCTTTGTCACTCGCTCGGTCTTGGGCGCGCGCTCGCCCTTGACGCGCGCTGCCCCTAAGCTTGCGCGTCCCCCTTCGCCGCTCGGTTTGCGGCCCGCATTTGTCACCTTCCTGGCTGGAGTACGAGTCTCGTCGTCATCCTCCTCATCATCTGCCGGGCGGTGGGCCTTGCGGGATTGCTTCTCGCCACTGTGGCCCCTCTCCTTCTTTTCCTCCCCGGTCTCATTGTCCTGCAGGAAAGTCTTGGGCGCATTCTTTCGAAGCCAGTTGTACACGCTCACTGGGTTCCGCAACGCGAAATCTCGACTCGTGGTGCTGATGCTACTGGCACCGGCAGCCGACGTGTCTTTGATGTTAGGTGGCGCTGAAGAGGGAGTGGCGCCTCGTGTCGCGCCATGGCTCCCGGCGCCACTCTCTCGTGCCAGGGGAGCAAGTGTGGGGAGCATTTCGACGTCCTCGCCGCGCTCCTCGGCTTCAGCCCTGGCCTGCATATCAACTTCCCATAGGTAGTTGTCAATGTCGTCGGCAGTTAGGAAAGAGGGCGGATGTTGCTGGTGGGTGGCCTCGGCAGCAGGCGAGTCGATGCCAGTAAGAAGGTCGGCTGCAAGCTCGGGCATGCGGTCGGCGGTGGCAGCAAAATCAAGGTGCGGTGTCTCCTTGATGAGGTCTTTCAGTGCTTTGGCAGGGCGGGGGCCAGATCGAGGCTCCCTGTCGATGCCCAGGATAAAACCTTCCTCGGCATCGGAAGCAATGTCGAGGCTGACATCAATACGCTTCTCTGTGGGAATCTGTGGCCGATTATTGATGTCTGTGAGCAGATCAAGGAGGCGGCTGCACGAAATGTTAGTAGGGTAAGCGGCAATTAACGGGACAGGTCTAGGAGCAGACGGACTCATTGTAGATGGCCAACTGCTTGATCTTCCTCATGGCCTTGACTTCTTGCTGATAGAGATCCTCGCCCTGTGACATCTTCTGGTCGAACTTGATGCGCATCTTGCGGTACTTCTTCTTCCACGACTTGTAGGTTGGCTTCGCGTCGGCCATCCGGACGTCGGGACCGCCGTCTTCGTGCTTCATATCGTCATCAGCAAGGGCCGAGTTGCTCCGTACGCGACTGTTGGCATCGGAATGCATTGTGCGGCGGGAGTCCGCTTTGAGAATGCTGTCCTTTGTGGTGGAGGACATGCGATGCAGCTAAGGAGCCGCAGCAATCCGCGATGTGGGATCCCGGGCGAGGCTTCGAGTGACAAGGTGGTGGATATTGGGTCTTGAAGGTTCTTGGCTGGACCAGATGATTCGGGTGGTAAACTTCCAGAGCCGAGATGTGGCTGGTCGGCTATTGATGAAGTTGGTGGATTTGTCCGCAAACGTGGTTTGGAAGGCGAAAGGAAATGGCGGGCAGGGAGGGCTGAGAAGCTGGCTTGACTGACTGACGCTGCGGCCGGCGGTTGGTGTTGCGAGTCCGTCCCCAGGACTATTCCAGTACTACCTACAGTATGAACACGCTGCACGACGCGGCAGGCACGTCTCGCCCTGGATTTGAACCTGGCTGGCCCCTGCCACACCTGGAAATGGGGGAAAGGTACCCGAGCACCTCTACATACGGTAAAATGTACCTGCTGCCCAGGCTGTGGTCCAAGCTTCCCTGGAGTGCTCAAGAGCTCCACGTCCCGCGTCCCACCTTCTACCCGCGGGGGACGAATGAGCTGCAACTCAATTTTGCTTGCTCATAGAATCGGATTTCAACATTTGAATTTCCCATGCTGCGTCTCTCCTATAACCAGCCCAGCAAAACCGCCACAGTCCAGTCCGCAAACCTCTTCACCATCCCTGCCAAGAACGTGCTCCGGCGCCTTCCTTTCCTCAAAATGGCCACCGAATCCGCCTCCAAGCGCCTCAAGACGGCCGACTCGTCGTCCGCCGTCACCATCGGCACCCACAATGGCCACTTCCACGCCGACGAGGCCCTGGCCGTCCACATGCTGCGCGCACACATCCCGCGCTACCATGGCGCACGCCTGATCCGGACCCGCGACCCCAAGGTGCTTGAGACCTGCGACACCGTCGTCGACGTCGGCGGCGAGTACGACGCCGACCGCCGCCGCTTCGACCACCACCAGCGTGGCTTCACCACCGTCTTCCCCGGCCGCAACACCAAGCTGAGCTCCGCCGGCCTGGTCTACATGCACTTCGGCAAGGAGGCCATCGCCAACAGGCGCGCCTCAGCAGCCTCCGACCCCAGCACCGTGGACCTGATCTACAACAAGGTGTACGAGTCGTTCGTCGAGGCCGTGGACGCCAATGACAATGGTGTGAACGCGTATGATGCGGAGGGCATTGCCGCCGCCGGCCTGGAGAAGAAGTTCAGCGACGGTGGCTTCACGCTGGGCGCCATGGTGGGCCGCCTGAACCCCGCCTGGAACGAACCCGTGCCCAGCGACCCGGCCGAGGCGCAGGCCGCCGAGGACGAGAAATTCGTCACCGCAAGCCAGCGCATCGGGGAGGAATTCGATCGGACCTTGGACTACTACGTCAACGCCTGGCTGCCGGCGCGCGCCCTGGTGGAGAAGGCCTTCACCGAGAGGCCGCAGTACGACGCGCAGGGCAGGATAATGGTGCTGAGCGGCCAGAGCTGCCCGTGGAAGGACCACCTGTACGCCCTGGAGGAGGAGAACAAGGAGGCAGGTAAGGTGCTGTACGTCCTGTACCCGGAGAAGCCCACGCCCGACGCCAAGTGGAGGGTGCAGACGGTGCCGGTGACCAAGGACTCGTTCGAGAGCCGCAAGGCGCTGCCCAAGGAGTGGCGGGGCGTGAGGGACGAGGAGCTGGACAAGGTGTCTGGCATCCCGGGCTGCGTCTTTGTCCATGCTGCTGGTTTCATTGGCGGGAACAAGACATTCGAAGGCGCGCTCGAGCTCGCTAAGAAGGCGTTGGACTAAGGACGGTAGCGTCGTGATAGTCAGAAATTGTTTTCTGAACCCTTAACAGGCTGGGACATCTGGGAAATGGCTCATTTGGCGTTTGGAGGGATTCATCGAAAAAGGAGACAAGGTTTGGCTCAGCTAAATAGACAAAAGTGAAAGGTACATGGTTTCGTACACACAATACCCCTACAGATGTCGAGCCCTCTTCTTTTGTGATATTTGACACTTTTGCGCCTGCTTTCCACAAACTCAAGTGGCCTCTCGACGCCTTCGTGTTCCCGCCAATCAATTTGGGAGGGTTGTTTCTGAACAGACTCCGTCTGTCTGCCCTTGGAAATTTCAAGACGCCAAGCCAGCACACGCGAACATGGTAACGGACAAAAGAAACCAAATGGACGACGCTGTAGCGAATGCAATGTGTGTGTGTATACACACAGAAAGGACCAAGAAGGAAGAAATCATGAAACTGTCAGGGCCAATACACCTAAGCATGTCTGTCATCCATTTCTCAACAATTTGCCCTGGTCCTGATATTCCCTCTCAACGCCTGACACCCCTATTCTGTCATCATGACACACAAAATAACAGAGATCTGCCCTGCGCGACAATGAAACCGTATCCGAGCTCCCGTGCAAACAGCAGGCCTCGGCGAGGCCACGAGAGCGTTTGTAGAGCGAGAAATCAAGATAATCAATCAACGAAGCGGTGAACCGTACTGGCGGCTGCTGCGGTCGTGTTGAGGGCCCCGTGGTAAATGCAAGGCACAGCCACCCGGACCCACTCCAGCCATCACCATCGAGTCCCTTTCGCTCATGACCTGATGGGGATGCCCTGCTGCGCGGCGTCGCCGGCGTTCTCCTTGTTGTCGGGGTCCTTCTCGGCGCTCGTCTCGCGGACGAGGCCGCTGGAGCTCTCCTTGGCGGGGCTCCCGACCAGGCCACCGATGCCGGCGCCCGAGGCGCCTGAGATGCTGCCGCTCTTTGTGAGGCCGGGCGGGGTCGCGGTGGCAGGGCCGCCGACGCCGTTGCTGCTGCTACCGCCGCTGTTGTGTGGGATGTTCTCGGGGACGGGGTGCTGGCTGCCGACGGTGCCCGTGTCGACGCCGTCGCCCTTGCCCGCCTTGGACATGGCGTAGTCGCCGCTGTCAAAGTACTTGCGCTCCTTGAGGTGCTTGGCGAAGTGGTCGGAGCGTGAGGGGAGCTTGCCATACAGGCGGAAGAGGCGCTGCTCCTCCGGGGTGAGGGACTGCGGGAGGGGGCACGAGGTCAGCCGGCTGGCCATCGCGAATTTGTCCTCAGGGAATCGCGCGTACTCCTTTAAGAGTCCTGGCAAGGGAGAGGAGAAGACTTACGCTCACGTCGATCTTGTTCTTCTGAAGGGGGTTCATGGCGGGCAGTTGGTGAAAGAGGAGGTGGGGTGGTTTGGGGTGTGCGGGCAGTGGTTCGAGTCCAATTGTAGTGTCTGCACCAAGACAATGCGCGTGGTGTATCGCTTGACTGCGACGAGGTCGGGTATCGAGGCTGGAATCCTCGATCAAGTAAAAGGGGTTGACTGTGCGGTCGCAAGGAAGGAAGAATCAAAAGTTTGGTCGAAGGTGGATGTGGGAGAAGCAAACGGGTGGTTCTTTTTGGGGCCCAAAGGCAAGTGCAGCCACACTCTCTGAGGTGGGATGGGTTTGGCCCGCGGGTGTGGTCCCCTCACTTCGCCCAGGCTAGGGAGCAGTGAAAGCGGGCGCGGGCGGCGGGCGCGGGTGAGAGGGATTCTGGGCTCTGGGACTGGTACTGGCACTGGCACTGGTCTCACTTTGCTGCACCCACTTCCGGCTTGGGCATGCGTGTCGAGCTTGATTGACCTCTTGCTTGCTTTGCTTTGCTGGAGCTGTGACCAGGTGGGGGGAGAGGGGAGTCGGAGTCGGAGTCTGCAGCTTCCAAGGTTGAGTTTCAAAGTACCCAGGTACTAAGTAGCTGGCTCTTGGGCTGGAATGCTTCGCGTGGAATCCTGTGCTTTGAGACAGTTGTTGGTGAAGGAGTGGGTTTTGATTTTATTTTCCGTCCTTTTTGCAAGTTCAATCCTGCAGAGACCCTCCGATACTAATAAAATCCAACCCGGATGTCCGCCAGTATATGTCCTCTTCTTATATGGCCATCCATTGCCTCTTAGAGGAGACGTTGTTGCTCCGGTACCTGCTTCGCTTGCTGCTCCAGGGTGCGCTGCATTATCGGCGTGCGGGACGGGAGTTATCGACATGCTGCCCAATTGGCCAGCTGGCAGCGGACCCACAAGGTCCACTGTTATTCATGCATTCCAACAAGAGACACTCGTCGTCACCACACCAGCCACCTCCAGCTTTGGCATCTAGCATCCACTCGATTTTGTTTGTTGCAAGAACCGCCATGGAAACACGTCCGAGTCTACTGTGTACATGCGGTGACTCATCGACGGGACCACAGGGACCACAAAACGATATCGGCAGTGACACAGCACGGACGTACGGCAGGAGGACAATACCAAACCCATCGTGCCCAGGTCACACTCAGGAACCAGGGCCAGCCTCTTGGTCTCGTATCCCCTTGACCTCTTGCCTTGCAACCGGCCCCGGTCTGCTAGAAGATCTGCGGCATCACATGAGGAGTCCTCTCCTGCAACTACTTCTGCTATCAATGTTATATGCATATTTGCATGGGTTTTCCTGCACAGGACGCATCCTTGATCTGCAATTTGCGGACTGCATCCCGGCACTTCCAATGTTGCCGAATTGTGGCTGCAGCGGCAGCATCCGCAGTAGTATCCCTTGGTAACGACGGCACCTTCGCCCAATTATGCCACAAATCTCATGCCACGGTACTCGTTCTATTTATTGCGAATAACGTTTGACATTCAGACAATGGGGAAAGGGTAAGTTTCAAGAGAAGAGCCATTTGGGAACTGCCACGGTAAATCGAGACAGGCCCTCATCGCGTATCTGTACTATAAAATTCCCTCACACTAACACACATCCCGTTCTTGCTACCTGGATCAAAATGGTTTTAGACCGCACGAGGATGTCAGTGCCATATACTTACACCTTGTTCAGACACGTAATCCCTTTAATCAGGGGGATTAAGAACAACTAGGAGATAGGATGCACATACAGAAAGAAACAACTCCTCTCACAAGCGCCATATATACGGAGACGTCGACTTTCCTGCTGCACTGGCGACTAAATTTGCCACTATATTTTCAAGCTTGGAGTTGCGAGTACCTGGGAGCAGACTGGATGACTGACCATGCGTGGTCCTCTGCACCTTAGCAGCGCTTGAACATCCCGTCACAATTCAAGGACCAATATCTCATTGTGCAATCCACCTGGCATAGGTATGCTTATGAAGGTCAAGTGCATCACAATACCATCAGCTTTCGAAGTATCTATCTAGGTGGATAAGCTTTATATGCCATCCCACAAAACTGACAGCGTCTTTTCCTAACATATCCCTACTGCTCCAAGGACCAGCGGTCACTGTGTGGTTGCTTGGTGAAGTCAGCCTTAGCCGCGTGTCCTCCATCAAAACCAGAGACTGTTGAGTTCCATTGAGAACTAACACCTGCTCAAACATCTTCCAACACTCTCTGTTTAATTCGCAGAGCATTTTCCCGCGCAGATGCAGTCCCTATACGCAGCGTAGAGCAAAACCGCGAAGTCCTGCGCCTCGGGGCTGGCGCTGTCGTACGCTGTGTTCTGGGTGTAGCAATATGGGTTCACGACCGGAGCCAGCTGCCGCTCGACGACACTGTCTTCACCACGGCCTTGCGCCATGCGTCCGCTGCCCCGACGTATCTGGACGTGGCGAACGTTTCCGGTGCAAGCACTACGAGGCGGTATACAGATGCCGCCAGCGCTGCCGTTCCCGCAGCCTCAGGGAAACTGCTGCTCGTGGTTATGTCTGCCCTGTCTCAGTAAGCCGACTTAACGACTCGGTCCTCCGAGTAGAGTGATGGGTTGAAGGGATCGGCACACTGGCGATCGTGCACCTGAAAAGGAAGAGCATTCACAGTTGCGAGAAATTCCGCTCGCGGCCACCGTTCCGGCGGAGATGGCCCCATCGATGGTCTCCCTGGCCCATTGGACGAGACTCTCCGTCCCGTCTCGGTGGTCCACGCGGCGCTCGTCTGCCAGTGTTCACCGTGGCAAGGACCCGCGCGATGCCATTAGCCGCCCAGCCGTTTCCCGTGCTCCACGTCCCGGCGTCGGTGCGCGACCCGGCGATATGCTTCCACAGGCCTGTGGGTTTGTCCTGGAGGACATCACGGTACAGGCCGATCTGCTCGACCGCCGTCCGCAGCAGGTCCTGGTTGTTGGTCGCGACGGCCTGGTAGGCCAGTATAGGCAGAACCATGTAGATGAAATCGGACCACAGCATAATTGCGTCGTAGCGGTGGCTGATAGCCCCGTTGGAGTATCTTCGGATGTTGTTGAGGAGCTCGTTGACCTGGCGCGTCGCGGCCTCGGAATAGGTGGATGAGTCGGATTGGCCAAGCAAGATTGCGGAGACCCCGAGCGACGCAGGATCGCCCGCGCTGACTGTTTTGGTTGTCAGCCTTGTGTGTTCACCTGTCCTGTAGTGACCGATCATATTCCCCATGGTCTGATATCTTACCTCCTTTGGCAGTCAAGGTGTTACCGGACGTCACGATATTGCCCTTTGCATAAATTGTTGCGGTGGTCTCCTTCTTAGGGATCTTTACCCCTGGGAAGGCATTGTCACTGTACACCGACACATCAGGGTCATACAGCTCCAACAGAGCTTGCGTATTTGTTCCCCATCCCCAGTTCGACTTGGCCTTGGATGTGGCGATCGCCTGCACTGCCGTACGGCTGAACCCGATGTCGACCGTGGTAGTATAGACCGACTGGCTCAAGACATCGGCTGCCAGGAGCGAGGCTGCAAGGAGCTGGAAATGCATCGCGTACTCTTCGATCTTCTCACAGTGTACGTTATTACTTCAGAGTGTTTCGATCGTGCAAATGGAATCAGTGGCCTGAAGAACCGGTGGATCGTTCACGGTATACCCATCACGTAGGAGTACGAAGAAGAGGTATATGGCAGACATATTCAACGCTTTCACGGTGCTGTCCTCTCTCTTTCTCGTCGGACATCGTTACGAACCAGCAAGTGACGTCCAGGATTTAGTTCGACTAAACGCAATATATGATGGTAGTTCCGTTCCGTTTATTCCCTACTTAGGTTCAGCCACTGAACAGTCGATTTCTGAACCAAACATTTACTATCATGAATTAGGTCCCCGCTGCCAAATCATTTCCTGTGATATCAACATCTTGCCCAGCGGCACGCTACCGGCCCGGGCCTCAGGGTTGGCCGTACTGATGGAGTTAGAAAGCCAGGTGATATTTACTAGTCTCGGTCAAAACCCAACCGAGAGTGGCAACTTGATTGTGGGTTGTGTTGCTAGTCTACTGCACAGCTGTCTCTCCATTGTAAACATGAACGAGACTCAAGTCGCCTTGTTGATTCACGCGCACAAATCTATGTTCCTGGCCCGGGCTTGAATGAACTCAGCACTCTCGATAACCTTTCTATCCACGCAAGAACTACTAGTAGTCGAGCCGTTCAGATACGTGAAGAGTGCTGTATATCTCATCAGAGCATAAGTCAAGTGCATAGATATAATCTCGGCCCTACTTGAGGATTACGCCCAAGCCATAAGAGGATTAGAACGCACCTGAAACAAATCGGTCCAAAGAAAAGCCATACTAGTTTCTTGACCACACAAAGCTATATCTTGCCCAACTTGAAGTTGATTGAATAGAGCACTCCAGCTCTTCCTGACGCGAGGCTAAAGCCAGTACCAGCGAGATGCCTAGCGTCGAACAATGAAATGCGGTGTTGTTCTTTCTCCATAGAGACTGTATTCTTGATCAATAGCTACCATTACCAACACTTCTAATACTGTTCAAGAAGTAAGTGTTTACTATCCAGTCAAATCGATGTTTCACCGAATCATATTAAGTAATATAAGGAATACAACGTCCAGCTTGGGGACGGTGGCAAGAAGCCTAGTCACGCCGCTATACTCATCAGGAGCTGCATATATGCCGACCATGCATGTGCGAGTCCAGCCCTCGGGTCTTGCCAACCCGAAGCCCGAAAGTGTTCTGTTGTGGTGGATCCTGCTGGACAAGAATAACGAGTAGATCTTATGGCCTGTTGCACTCGATTCAATTGAAATGGCGGAGGCGTTCCTCTTAATTTCGGAACCTTATTCCGAGCTTAATTGGCATGCCACCTCAAACGTAATACTCCGATTCGTGTTATGAGGTTAGCCTTCTCGTGGGATCCTTGATCTAGACAAGGGAAGGGCGAGCTTCACATGTGAATTGATAGAGCATGCGTTTAGTGATCCAAATTCTAGAAGGGCTGGATTAAATATTCTTTCCGCCGTATATCCTGTCTGTCATGTTTCGACTCTGGACCTTTTGGCCGCACTGTTTGGTATCTCCTAACTAGAATTGTTCAGCGGTTCTCACATAGAACCGTTGATGCTGTGTCAGTGCCAAGACACATTCATAATGGCACTTCACAGGAGTCAGCAGTGCTGCAATGCAACTTGTGGGACTCATTTACTCTAAGTTTCGGGGGTTTAATTGAATACCATTCGACTTGTTGGCAATTGAATTGGTTCAGCCGTTGCAGATCATACCCCAGGCCAAAGGGCTAGAGCTGGGACACCTTGAGCTACGGAGCGTGGAGGTCCGCTGAATGACCCTCTTCTCATGTCACGCTGCAGGCATGCGACCAAGCGAGTTGATCCTCGTATATATAGAGACCAGGTCCCGCCAAGTTGATTAGCGAGTCTTGGTGGTGATTCCAGAAGTCAGCCTCGCCTCCGTTGTCAGACTAAATTGGCATGTCTCTGGCAAATATACTTCATTATGATCACATTTCCATTCGTTGTGGCCGCCGTGGCTGCTTTCAGCCATGGTGCGCTGGCTACTTTCGGGCTCACCTCTGGTAGCAGCTCGTACACCGTCGACACCGGTGGTGACCTTGTCTACGTGGTGTCCAAGTAAGTTAATATCTTATACTGTGTCAGAGTCGAATATTCACAGTCCCAAGATCCACCGGAGATATCACTAGCTTGAAGTACAAGGGAGTCGAGTACCAGGGCACTTCCAAGAACACCGCGATCAACTCTGGACTGGGCTCCTCGACCGTGACTGGCGAGACAGTCAACGGGTACATCAAGATCACAGTCGCGTCGAGCGGCAACCCTGTCACGCAATACTACGTGGCGAAAAATGGTGATCCGACAATCTACATGGGAACCTACATCACCGGAGAGGTTGACCCGGGCGAGCTTCGCTGGCTTGCTCGCCTGCGGACAAATCTGCTGCCGACTGGAGTCCATGGCAACGTTGGTGACACGCGGGGCTGCACCGCTTTCGAGGGCAAGGATACCTTCAAGTGCTCCAACGGCGAGACGAGATGCAAAATGTACACGTCTGACAGATTCATCGACGACCCCGTCCATTGTGTCACGGGCAGTGTATGTCCTCTTTATTTCGATGACTCTGGAGTTCCAGTATACTGATTACTGGCCTCAGAATGTGGCGCTCTGCATGATTATGCCTGGTGTTGCCTACGAAACGTCCTCGGGCGGCCCGTTCATGAGAGATATCAACGGTCAGACATCTGACGACGAACAAGAGCTCTACTGGTACATGAATAGCGGCCATGTGCGTACCGAGCCTTGGAGACTCGGTCTCATGGGACCCTATGCAATGACCTTTACGTGAGTAGTCCCCCTCATATCCAGCAACAGAACTTGTGGGACCGTGCTGATCTTCGGCCTCTTAAGAAATGGCGGTACTCCTTCTGCAAACCTGGACACTTCTTTCTTTGGCAGTCTCAGCATCAAGGGCTACGTAGCCTCCAGCCAACGTGGTTCTGTTTCAGGTACTGCCTTTGGTGTACCATCAAGCTTCAAAAGCGTTGTGCACTGGTACAATAATCAGGCCCAGTACTGGACGTACGCCGACTCAGCTACCGGCGCGTACAAATCGCCGCTGATGAAGCCGGGCACTTACACCATGAAGCTCTACAAGGGCGAATATGAAGTCTCGTCAGACTCGGTCACAGTCACTGCCGGTGGAACTGCGACAAAGAACATTGCGTCTAAGGAGGCTCAGCGCACCCCGATTTTCCGCATCGGCGAGTTCGATGGCGAGCCCTTTGAGCTGAAGAATGGCGACAAAATTACTCGCATGCACCCGTCGGATACCCGGATGTCATCGTGGAGCGGGACTTACACTGTCGGGTCCTCCGCTGCCAAGGATTTCCCAATGGCTATCTGGTCAAAGCAAGGCAGCCCTGCCACCATCAACTTTAACCTGGCATCATCCCAGGTCAAGGATCTGACACTGCATATCGGAACAACATTGTCGTTCAAGGGAGGCCGCCCCATACCCAAGATCGGTAGCTGGACCGGAAAGGACCCAGGTGCACCGGTGAGTCCCCACGATGCTAAGTTTTGCGTCTTAAAAAAACATCCTAGCTGACTAGTCTTTTGCCTAGACACTCATCGACTCTCGTGGTGTGACCCGTGGCGCCTATCACGGGTACAACGAACAGTATACTTGGGCTGTCCCAGCCAGTGCTTTGAAAGCCGGAGCAAACACGCTGACCATCAGCGTGGGCGGCTCGGGAGATGCAACTTGGCTGAGCGCCAACTTCATCTTCGATGCTGTAGAGCTGTACTAGTTAGTCTTGGTGGATGGAAACCACAAGCGAGCCTAGCGTCAGTAGCATCTTGATATCAGTATATGCTATATCAAGACCTATCGCCACTCTCTCACTGCAGCTCCAAGCGACAGATCAGTTAGGCAGGGCCGAGAGGTACATAATTTGATATTATCTTGCAACTGTTGTGCAAGACACAAGAGCTTGTTTTGCATGGTTTGATCCCATGGAGATGTTCCCTTGGAAGTCCACGTAGGAAAGGTGGAACGTGGACCAGGCCCACGGAAGCGCACATCTCCAATCTCGGAATTTCTCTCCCGCATGACAATCCTCCGAACCCCGGACCGAGCCCACCAGGATCACCATGCCGAGATGGGCCCGGAACGACCCTGAGGCTGATCTATTCTTGGCCGCATCCCACATCATTACAGACTTCATGCACGTGAGAAGGGGTTGCGCCCGACCTGTGTCACGGCGAACGCCCACCCCCCCCTTGTTTTCTGCGCAGATGTTTAGATCACTGGAGATGTGAAAGAGACTTTGGAGGCATCACGGCGCCGGCAGATACGAAAAGCCTGGGTTCGTGCAGGGTGCAATGTATCAAGCTTCGCCGGAGCGAGGAGCGTGAAGCAAAAACAAGAGAAGCTGAAAGCGTCCTGCAGCGTACCACTTCGCACTGCGACATGTCATTGGGGAGGGGAAAGAAAGACACCCCTAGCTGCTCTGAAACAAAAAAATATGATATGAACCATTGCTACTGCTAAGGAAACTGCATCAAAAATAGAGTTAAATTGTGCGGAAGCTATGTAAGCTTATCGGGGTTGTGCTACTGCGGCCGGGGTACAACTTGTGTGGTCATCACCGTCGTGCAAAGCATGCCTCCGCGGTATATTTAGTAAAGAACTTTGTGACATCCGTGACATCCGCCACGAGTGCGCCGCGGTCGTTCAATTCTGCACTGGCGCGGCGGCCTGGTTGGGTCATCTCGGGCAGCGAACACGAACTCTGGTACCAGCTGGGTGACACCCACACCAAGAGCTTGCTGGGAGAGTTAATTCGTTGCCTCGGCTTGCCGACATGAGCACAAAATACTGCTGGTGGGATTGGATTTAGCCAGGTACATCTGGAATAGTCGTGTGCCCTCTGTGCCACCTCAGTTCGTTGGCATGGCCCAGTTTCGGGCCATCCACTTCGGAAGTGAACCTTGACGCTACGCGGCCTCGAGACCGTCTGGTGCCGCTCATGAAAATAGCGCCCAAACAGAAGGAGATTATTTGGGGTATGCGCCGACACATCTCAGGCTGCGAATCAAGCATATAGATCGACGTCAGATTGAAAGGTCAGGGTATATACATTATATAGAAGCTTCCCGTGAAGGCATACGGGATCAGCTCTGATTGATAAGAGTGAGAGGGTAGCGGGGTCTCATGAAGACAGAAGAGGGAAAAGGACTCATGCCCATCTAAGGGAGGGCCAACAGCGAGAACATGCCACCCATTACAGGTCTGGCCCTGAACTGATTTGGGGTATATCCACCAGTGTCTCCGTCTAACAAGTCACCGTACGGGATGGTCTGCGGTGTGTTGTTGATCCAGTACGCCTGTTTATCGATGAACATCTTTTTCGTCTCGTCGCTGGCTACAGCCGCCGCCCACATTTCCCAGTCGCTCTTGATCCAGTTGTGGCGGGTGTCGAGCGGCACCCCGAAGGCCGTGGCGACGGTCGGGTAGAACGCGGACTGCATATCGTAGATCTGCTGAGGGACAAAGTTGAGGCCAAGCAGGCGGTCTGCATAGATGTTATAGAGGAGACCGTGGGAGCTTGGGTCATTGTAGGTCAGAACCGAATGTGGGGGAGAAGCACCAGAGTTGACCCCAAAGTTCTGCCACTGAGGCAGGTACTCATCGGCAGTGGCATCGTAAGTGACGACATTCCCGGTGAGGTTCGCGACCTGCCCCATTGCCTTGAGCCCTATGATACCCTTCAATGCCAGATTCGTCTGGTTGGCCAGCGTGCCTGCAAAGTCGTCCGTCGAAAGCTGCTCAGCTGGGATGAGGGAGTCGTTGACCAAGTAGCCGGCCCACTGGTTAAGCTTGTCCCAGTGCTGGTTGAGATATGCATTATCACCCGAGCGTTGCGCGTAAGCCAGCGTCAAAATTATCATGTTGCCACTCTCCTCAACCTGCATGGGCTCGTCATTCCCGTCAGGATAGCCCAGAGCGTTGGGGAAAACTCCCAGGTCGTGTATGGCGTAGGTGTTTGGATAATGCCCACTCTCCTGGTTCTCATACAGCGGGTCCAGCAATAGCTTCACCAGTGTCTCGTTCAGATAGAAAAGCAGGGGAGCCGCCGGGAAGATGACATCGACGGTATTGGTGTCTCCATTCGAGCTGATCTCCTTCAGGAACAGATACGTTTGCGTGCCCTGAGCAGGGACGGTGGCGGCGAAGACCTGACGCACGCCCAAGGTGGTAAGAATGGTGTAATTCTGGCCGCCGGCGTTGGATGTGTCTGTTTCGATCTTGCTATCAAGATCAGACATTGCGGATCGGGCTGACGAGTATTCGTTGTAGAATGCTGCCATCGCATCTTCGGCCGAGCTGTAGGCTGACTTCCAAAGCCCCGAAAGTGCCGTTGCGCTTGGCGAATTGCCCTGGTAATTTACGACTGAGTCTTGGGACAGTCCGAGTGTGAACAACACCCCGGTTTCAGTGCCAGACACAGTACCTAGGTCCTTGGAGAATGCGAAGACAGGCCTAGAAGGGTCGGTCAGCATCCACAACCAAGATTCGGTGCATAGTGGCCTCCACTACTTACCAGTCAACATTGATGGCCCGGAAGTTGGTGTCCTTGGTATTGTCGAGTGTGCGGTTGTTCACGAACTGGCCACGTACGGCCGTATCTTGGCCAATTCTCCACGTAACCTGCGCACGAATGTCAAACGGTGTACTTAGTTTTCTGAAGCCTTCTTGTCAGAGACTCACCCCATCGGTGTCGGCCGTGGACACAAACCACTGGCCCCATGCGGGTTGGTCACTGAT
The DNA here is from genome assembly GCA_039880775.1 of Diaporthe vaccinii. NCBI lineage: Eukaryota > Fungi > Ascomycota > Sordariomycetes > Diaporthales > Diaporthaceae > Diaporthe > Diaporthe vaccinii. Next base: position 875,634 of record JBCEDN010000007.1, on the reverse strand, counting down.
CTCAACAAATTGTCGCTGATTCGAAAGTTGGAACGTGTGGTATTCCACGCCCCCGTTGGTTCCGTGGTCCCAAGTGATGTTCTGGCTTGCGTCTCGGCCACTTGCCAGTTCTCCGGAAGAGTCGAAGTAGACTTGGACACTGTGCGATGCGCCATCGGCAGACACGGCTGTGACATCAATGTACGAGTGCTGCAGCGACTGTTGGAGTAGGTCATTCGGGTAGACGGGAGACAGAAATGTGGCCTTCAAGGTGACCTTGCCCTCAACATCGAAGGTGAAGACGGTGTTGGTTGACGTGTAAGTTGCAGACGTCTGATTGGCCACAGCGGGACCCGGAGCAGCCCCCATCCAGTTGTAAACAGCACCATCAACTGCCACAAAACCTTGCCATCCTGTGATTTGGCCGCTGGCGGGATATATGTTAGTGAGAAATGCATACGTTTGGTGGTTTTGGAGTTGGTGAGACTACATACGCCCAAAATGTCGGCCAGTGTCCGGCGAGGGAACCCCCAGATGACCCGTCCAGCCAGGTGCTGAGATACGGTGATCTGACAGCCAAAGGCCAAGCTGGCGGCCTGGCAGGACTGAAATCTATTGCTTGCGATAGACCACCAAAAAAGGCTGCCGCTGTGGCAGCAAACTGTGCCAGACGCATTTTGGTGTTGCGATGGCCAGGAAGAGGAGGAGGTGGTGGTAATAAGATGGGAATCAGGAGCAGGGTTATGATGCGGCAGCAGAGGCCTCGCTTCGTGATCCCTTTTCAGAGCTTTGTGGAGACAATGTGCAGAAGAAAAGCATAGAATTCTTGGGGAATATATGAGTATTATATACGCTTAGTTTTCAATATCGTGGGATGAACTGCGGATCCCGGATGACACGAGGCAACGATGGGAGGTGGATTAAAGACTCGATTTGGTCAGAAGAGGGTGGTAGTAGAGTGAGAACTCGGGACTAAGACGTGATGGGATGGGGGTCCTTCTTCAACAAACCTGGTCGTGTGAGCAAAATTTGAAGTACAGGCCTCACGAGGTGGCCGTCATGCAGCACTGGGGGGTGATATTGTAAGGAGACCGAAATTATACAGTAGGACCACACCTGCGCATAGTTGAAGTGGAGGGTGTGGCTGGCGGCGAGAGAGCGCAAGGCGGCGGCGAGAGAACGGGAGCTAGGACTGTTAACCTACGCAGTGACATCCAAGTGCCGGCTTTACTGAAGGCGCATGTATGTTCCCTGCACCAGGGAAGCACCTCCAAACATAGCAATGGTTGTGCTCATGTCCCTGCCCCTGGCAAGAATCAGAAAAAGAGGACGAGCTGGTAAGCCCGTACGCTGTGCCGTTGTGCGAATCGCGGCTCCCCCCAAGCGCTTGCTGGAGGCTTGAGGTCGGACCTGGGCATTGAAAGCCCGAACCTGCAGAGTTCCTGCAGGTGCTGGATGGATGATGCTTGAAGAAACAGTGGGCCATGCTTAATGGGCCATTGGACTGCTGTCGTGGGGGACTGGTAAGACTCAGACATTGCATGCGCTGGAAGCTTGTGACTCGGCCTCGGCCACGACAGAGAAACTAACAACCTTGGCAATTGAAACGCGAGAAAGAAATGCGGTGGCCCTTGACCCCGAATGCCACGACAGTCCAGGACCACTTGACGGGTTGGAAGAGGCTAGACGTGAGCACCAGCAGTCGAGTTGAAACCGCAGGCCACGACGCGGCGGTAGGCTGGGAAATAGGACGAAGGGTGAAGAACGAATCAGGGCCGGAAGCAGGGCCAGCCCCTTATTCGTGAGGCAGTACACCCGGACGCATAGGACGGGATGCTTGAGCTGGTGGGGGAGGCCAGGGACTCGACCAAGTCGGGGGAAAGGGGAACCTTGTTCAGATGCTTGAATCGAGCCGGAACAGCGGTTGGAGGGGGCTGGATGGGACAACTGGCCAAGGTCCTTGGATGACGGCTTCAACCAACCTGACGAGAGGCCCAAGGTTGGCGATGTCAGGCCGGAGTTCTCGTTCTGCGTCTTGAACGGTCGATGTCGGACGGAGCAATAAGACCGCCAGTCTGCCAGTCTCTCCAGGCCAGTTGACCTGCTAAGCACCCTTGGCGTGGCGCTTGCCTGCCGTACTTGGCGAAAAGAAGCAGACTTGGCAGGCAGTCCAAATGGTGGGGTGGACGACCTTCGCCGCGGGCCAAGATGAAACCTCCGTGATAATAAGCACCATTCTGCGGGTTCTCCCACAGCAGGCTATCTTTGGGCAGGTCATCCTTGAGCAGGCCATGGCACTGGGTGCTGATGTGTGGATGCCGGCGTGTCAAGACAGACGTCCAAGGGCGGCGAGTGATGAAGTTGTTGTTGATGTGACTGCCTCATCACCGACTGACCGCGGGTCAGGCAACGCCAACATCAAGGAGAAATCCGAAATCCGCAGCGCGGGGGAGCAGGGATGTGGTCCCACCTGGTGAGTGGATCATCAGGGGCCAGAGTGCCGTTGGGCCCGTTTCTTGGGTTTGGGGAAGCAACGACAGCCGTAACCATCGCAGCTACCGTTGCAACAACGGCCGCTGCAACTCGCTGCTGCAACTTCAGCTGTGCCTCTCGCGTCAGGATCTTGGAATAGTTCACGAGCCCCTTGCATCCATCTGCACCTCGAGAGATCTCTTGCGCAATACTCCGGGCGCCGATCACAGCAACACTGAGCAACCACAGATCTGATGGGAGCCGAGTCTCGCTGTTCTGGTCCGGCTCCTGCACACCACAAAGACCTGGACCTGGACCTGGACCTGGACTTGTGTTGACATGGGACGAACCTTCGCCCACCTCACCACTCGGCCCAGAAGAGGGCATCTCCAAACACCTACCCATGCCTAGTCCGACTCCTGGCAGGCATTTTATATGAGTCCATGCCAGCTGACCAGACCTGACCGCAACTTCAATGTGACGGCAGGAGGGCGCTGTCAGGAATAGCATCACGAGGATTACACCAGCGACCAGACTTCTTCGCTACGAGGCTTGAGCGTGCGCACCACGCGCGTCATGCATCATGTCGTGTCGTGTCTGTGTCGCCCTTGGGCAAGTCGACAGTGCGCTCGCTCTGAGCCAGTCACAGCCGCTCTACCACAATACATGAACAGCAGCAATTTCCTGACCCCACACCCCACCGCACCGCGAGACTAGCTTGTCGTCAGCAGGACTTCCCCGGATTCCAAGTCCGATGCCTTCGTTCTGGCGCCATCTGCTTGCCCCGACTCAGAAAGCGATCGCCGGTGGCAGTAACAGTACGAATAGCACCCTCACTTTCCAGTTATATTATCGCGGGAAAACAACATCTAGTCTACACCGTTTTGGACAGCCCGCGACACACGAGCCTCCACCGCACATTCGCTTCCCCGCTTGCTTGCTTTGGAAGCAGGCATCACGAGTCTTGCTCCCGCCCAAGGCCCTGGTGCAGACGGCATCATCCACAGCGCCAATTCAGGTGACATGCTAGCCTATGGCTTCCTTCTGTGGGCTTGCTTCTCCCACGCCACCCATGCCCTTCATCTCCGTCACGTACGTCTCTCCTGCATCGACTCCTTCTCTCACTATACATCTAGTTCAATCAATCAAGTTGAAGAAGCTGTCCCGAATCTGCCTGGCAATGAGCATCTGGATGGCTGCCATCTTGCGGTGAACCGGTGATATCCAATAAACAGGCTCGGACTCCGGGGCAATATTTGGACTTTTCGAGTATCTGTGCTTGTTGAATGCTGCCTCCCAGCAGCTTTGCGCATGTTCCACGTTGCTTCACTGCACCAACATATCCACCGAGACCTTGGCACCGGATATTTCGTTTACAGCTAGCTGGTCCATCGGAGACTGTGCCATCACGGTCCATGTGCTGTGATGGCACAATGCCGTAGATGCAACAGAAGCGTCAAGGTTCTCGAGCTCCGAATCCCGAGGCTACCTACCTCAAGTCACGTTGCACCAAGAGTTTGCCGAGGAGCTCACCCGGCGCAAAGTCCTGGAATGTCCGAAATTGTTTCCCAGTAGACCGGGCATTCTGCCAGGCAGGCGGTCCTTCTGCCGAGGTCATCGAAGGCCCTCAACGGCACGGATCCACTACTGCAGAGATTCCTACGCTAGAAGGGTCAGATCATTAACCAGCAGCCACACCCGCTTCTACGCTACGACGATCAATTGCCGCGGCGCCACCGCCTACGCAAAATTAAAGTAGTCAGACGCCCGATCCCTCAGCGTGCTGTCCTATCATGTCCACAACATGGCCAGCCACCGCCCGGTGGCCCACACGACCCCACGATTCGGGAGGGGCACACGCGATGTCTCAGACAGGCCAGAAGGCCCTATGTCTCTCCGAACCCCTCCCAATGTTTACACTGGCTGATTCTGAACGACTGCCAGCGGATACTTGATACCTTACCCAGCAGCTTCGCGGGAGAACAACCCGTTCGAAAACCTGACCACATGTCCTGTTGCACCCTGAGATGCGCCGCTGTCGTCATCAAGGCACGTTCCCACAACTCGTTACACACAAGAGCTACCCATCATGGGGCCAGTCTACTAGCTCACTCAATGACTACTGTCTCTTAGAACACAGAGTTGTACTGCATGGCTATGAGCTGAAGTACCCATGCACACCAATATCGTCAGCCCCATTTGAAGGCATCACAGGCGTGCTCCCCTCCCCCTCACTGCCCACATCGTCATTCCACCCACACGCGTATGCCTTCTCCGACCAACTGCCTCGGCACTCACCCAGAAGTTGGATCTCGGAGGGCCTGTGTATTCCAGGATGACAAGTCACCAAGTCCAATGGTCTCGTGATACCTGCTTGGGTCACGATGGAGTCAGCTCAAGGTTGCATTCTAGGCCACGTGGGGCAGCATTCCATCTCTCTCAGCCTAGTGTTGCGAGAACCTACCATTCGGGACAGCACAATTTAGCTTCGATTCTTGTGTTTTCTCTTTTGGGCCGTTGACGCTCCCCAAATGTGACCGTGGCCCCGGAGTCGTGGTCAGGCTGTCGTCGTTGCGCAAGCAGGCAATTGTGCAGCCGTTCGCCCAGTTCTGGATTCGTCTCGTTTCGAGTGAAACGCCACAACGTGCTGTGGCTCTCATCGTTATCCATTCGAACCCGTCTCATTTTCACGAAAGCCTGTTTTGTGCCGCCGGCGATTATCACGCTACCAGGCTCCAGTTTTCAGATATGCTTGGGTGAACAACCAAGGCGCATGCGGGCACGATTCTGAGATCGGCGGCACTACCTGGGAGGACCTACCGGATCAACGTCGGAAAACCTCAAGAGTGGGACACGTCGTGTACCAGCTCACACGTGGCCGTGGCACAACAGCCCCAACTCGCAGTGCAACACGAAAGCGTCCACAGCATGATTTCCTTCCGGCAGAGGCTTAGTATCGTGTCCGACAAGTGTTGAGGAACACAGGCGGGCACGCCATGCCGAAAATTGAACCCCCCGATCAAGGCGCCTCCAGATTGGGTCCCGATGGCGATCCCCTTCAGTATTCGCGAGGGCAAGACGTTCATGCTGTGTTCCAATGCACGGTAATGCCACTGACCTTTCCTGGCCCCATCCGGGCATCAGTTGCCCCGTGGGCAGGAGGCCAGATCCCACCAGGGACGAAGACATGAGCCCTTGGCACTGTGTCTACGATGGACAGCAGAATGCCACTACTTGCCCAAGATTCTCGTGGCAGGTGGGAGTTAACGTCCAGTCTTGATGGTGACTGACTATCATAATATTGCCAGGCCTGTAGAGGGATGAGTCGGGTTCCTAGCGTGCTGTTCAGCTGTCCTAGACCTGAAACTTGTGGTCAGAAGGCACTGAAGCCCTTGTAAGGTGGGTGACTGGGGCATTCGACGTGAGTGGCAGGTCCTCAAATTTTCAGCCGTTCGACTGGGTCTGCAGCTGTTCCGTGAATCCTTTGAATCTCCTCCCTCTCACTACCGAGGATCTCGCAATTATCTTCCTTGTCACAAGCAAGAGTGAAACGAAAGGTTGAAGCGACAAACCGCATTAAGTTGAGAGGCTATGCCAAATCCTGGCTGGTCGGGTGTTTCACGGACGACTTTCGGCTCTTCAGTCAGTCCTTACCGGCTGAGGTCTGCCTCGACCCAAGCCAGCGTGCTCAATTATCCAGACAGGCGGCCTTTGGAGGTAGTTTTCCGCAAGATCATGTGCCTGTCCCTTCAGTCCTTGATTAAGCTTATACGGCGTTTCCGAGCTGTCTTAGAAATTGGCCTCACCGATATTTGTTATAAGCTTGTTATTATAGGTAGCCGGCCCCGTCGCATCAGGCTACCCATGAAGTAACCTCTTTTTCGAAAGTATCAGGCAGTGCCGACGGGAACTCCTGCCGCCGGATACTTCTGCCGCCGGGCTAAAACTTCCGCTCCGCTGTCGACATGAGCTAGAGAGTCTTAGATCAGGAGAATCATTCAAACCGGGATATATAAAAGGCCACAATTCACTCGCAAGAGCATGGTGTTGACGCGCACAACAACTTTGCTTTCGTTCAACTTGAAGGCACGCGTATTAGATACTCACCGCCGGAAGGTACATGGGGAATCACTTCAAAGAGTCTATCGTACAGAGTGTGTTCCCACATGAAGCCATCTTACATCATAGGTGGCCAAGTAGGCTCGATCCTGTTCCACCATAGCTTCCATCCAGATTTCTCATCCCCGGTTTCAGTATCAGCTCAGCGCATCGAACGATTACAGGTTTTGTTATCCGATATGCTCAAGTTGGGAACCAGTGGCTCCTGACCTCGAGCGAAAAACTCCAGTCGTATCGCGTCACAAATTTCTTACGCAGGTAATTATTCTCGAGTTGCCTGATTACTCAGTGATACTCTGAAAATCCCAAGATGCCAAACTAATTCAGCCTGATTTTCGAAACTGTACCACAGAGGTGTTGCTTGATAAGGTTGCGGCGCTCATCATCAGCCGTTTGACATGGACACGAAAGCTACGTCGTCGGCTTTTTCAACAAGTATCAGGGACATCAGACCGCCCTGCTGTATTCCTTGGAGGATCTCCTCAGATAGTTAATGTGCTGAGGGGAATAGCTCATCAGGGTCCTCAAACTATGATTCACTACAATTGTTACTGCGTTCTTGACGGTGTGTGAAATGTCTGCGAACGGAAACCTGAACCGCCTGCGTTGTCTGACGATCGATTCACCGAAAAACCACGACCATTCTTGAGTGTTGGCCAATGAGCGACAGTTAGGATACAAGTGCCTACATGTAGAATCATCCCGCTATCACCTTGCCAGCGTCAGCTCCTCGATCGGCAAAGTTTTGGTGTGTGTCAGGCGCAGTGACGATGGCCCTGCCCCTTCTTCCCCCAGGCCTCTTCGACGAGACCAAAGCGGCTTTCTCGCGTCTTCGGGGGAGTCTGGGACTCGAGTAGGGAGGGGCTCGCAGCCAGGATCGGTGGTCCAACCTGCCCGGTCTCACGAGGCTTGCAGACACAAAAGAAATTGAAGGACGTTCAGAGGACCTCACCGCCACCGGGTGATACTTCATAGAGCGGCGGTTCTATGATCGCCACTGCCAACGTTTCGTAAATCAGTGGGTCAGAGGGCGCCGGTCTATGTCCCAACGACTTCGCCACAGCGTCATGAGTCTTGTGTGTTCAGGGGTCTCCAACATCGCTTGCTTCGGGCTCGAATGACAGTGCAGGAGCTTGGTATAGCGACCCAAAAGCCCGGGCGCGTTATTGTACAAGGGGATGGATATACGCTGGGCATACTGACCTCGGGATTCTCGTATTATCGTACGAAACGGACGAGAATACCAGTTCGCATTGCCGGCTTGCAGCGCTGTACAGCCCACTTCTTCACTTCATCTTTTTCTTCCTTCTTCAACCTCGCGCTCTTTAAAGCCCGTCTCGCAGTTACCAATGATTAGGCGGTCTCAAAAGTACAGGCAAGCCAAGCCATCGCATGTGAGCAGCATTTCCCGGCGAAACAGCCGAGATGGTCAAGCACCAGGATGGCGTGGCGGTGAACCATGAGAAGCTTTCATGATGCGCGCGATGGAATCCGAGCTCGGCATGATTTCCCCTGTGTCCCTTCTCGATGATGTGATCTCTACACAACCGGAAAGCTGGAGTCTGATCTTAGTGCCCTCCTCAGGGTCCTGCATTCCAAAGAAACATTCCCACACGGAAAAACTACACTGAGACCCGTGCAGGAGGAAGTTGTGTCAGGCGAGAATTGCGGAGCGAATGCTTACGAGATCTGTTACCAAACAAGAGGGCAGTGTTCTCCTGAATACTACTGAGTAGTTAGTCAGTATGGCTGGGCACTAGGAATAGGGCTCCGCTACCGACGCTGCGAAGTTGTAGTCTACTCAGTCCCAAGGTTTCAAGGGTGTGGCCTGTCGCCCGTCTCGGCTAGACTTTTGTGTCAGAAAAGTGCGGGCGACGGCGGCGGCCACCGGCCACTTTCGGCCGGCGGCAATGCCCTCCTCACTCACCCACCCGGTTGCAACATGCACTCGGTGAGGCACATACACTCCGAACCACTGTTTCTCGACGACATGCATCGACTTCCTGTTATGGAACGTCTGGACTTCATGACGTCCGGTTTGAGGTGCCTGTCCTGCTATGGCCATGCCGAGATGGCCTTGGCTTTCCTTGACAGGTAACTCCTCTGGGCTTTCCCCGCTTCTTCTCCCATGTTGCAGTCACTGCTGAGTGAAACAAAGAACTGATGTCTTTCTGAACGACCAATCGCTCTCGTGAGTGGTCGCTGGACCAGCGCTCATCTGCGTAAGGCTAGAGACAAGCAATGTCGGCAATGTCAAATGGTGCGATGCAACGTAGAGCAACCCCTGGGCGCGGGAACGAAGTAAATTTAGAAGCGGCACCTAGACTAGTTGTCTACCGGAGCCGAAGGGACGAACAGCATGTCGGTAGCGAAATCTGCAAGCCATGTACTTAATATTCCAGTTGCCGTAGTTTTACCATATGAAATGCCTGGGTAGTAGGCCCCGCCGTTGCGCTCGTTATTGACTGACCCTGGCAGAGATGCGGGAACCTGCATTGCGGCTTGCAGTCAGTAAAAGTGTCCAAGTTTCCCGACAAGCTTCTGCACAGCGGAGGAGCCATTGCTCCAATGTGTACAGTACTAGCTGAAACGGCTGCGATGGTGGTGTGGTCGGATCCCTGTGCGAGCCTCAACGGGGCCAAGCTCTTTTGGAGGGCGTCATATTAGAGCCACTGGACAGCTTACCTGCGCACGAACTGGTATGAATGCTCCCCAGATCTGGGACCCACGGTGTGTCAATAGTAAAAGTAGGCATGCCGGAAGGCGCCCGGCCCTAGGTGTCTTTGGAATACCGACGCCAGATCTTGTCCTCGCCAGATCTACCACCCCCCCTGCTGCACATCTGGGATCTCCTGTCTACCCTGGTCAAGCCCGTCTTAAGCTTGATTCAACGTGCCGGCCTGATGGAACTTTGGTAGACCATCCACTCCACTTGGGAACAGGGCCTTCCAACTTCTCGTTCGGCGACTCTTGTGTTTGAATCCTGATGCGAGTGGCTGTCCCACGTCCTTGGCCGCGGGCACAGACATGCAACCGTCGGTGTCATGGGCAGATGTCTGTTCGCTGTGGCTGCGCCGGTGGCTGGAATGCTACCGCGGAATTGAGGTTTAGATTCCCAACTAGGCGGGCATCGGAACCTACCTCCTATGTGTCACCCTTCATGGACGGATATGGCGATCTGGTACTTGATATGCCCCCGCTCCACAACGCGAATAGGGACTTCCATGATGATGATGATGGCTGTGCTAGTGTGGAGAGTAGCAACTGTATCAGGTCTCGCGGGGATAGTTTCCAGTGCCAGCGCCGGCCACTCGCCCCATGCATTCGGGCGCTCAGATGGGTTGAGGACCCCAGGGCAAACGTCTGAAGTATTGATTTCCCGTTTGAGGCGGAGCTAATAATCGCACGGCAAAGATCAGACCTTGCCTCCAGCATCACTAAACAGATCCGGCGCTGGATCCAAACACGGATGAACTGTGACGGTCCTGCCCAACATCGCTTCGTCTGAGCCATTGTTGAGACGATGTTCCAAGGCTGACAGCCTGCACGGTAAGAGGCCAAGCCATCCTGGTCAGCCTTGAGATGAAAGTTAGATAAAGCGGCAGACTTTCCCACCATACTCTCCCCGTTACCGACTCTTCTGCAGCCTCATCAGGTTTTGTTTCTCATCCGTTCTTTTCTGCTCCTTTTAGTTGTCTTTGAGCCGGCTCAAGTACTTCAGGGTCGCTGGTTCCACCCTCGTTATTCTTTAATCTCAGAGCGGCTGCCCAAACAACATCTCCCCCCTCCAACAGCCAACATGCGTGGTCTCAACCTCGTCCTTGCCCTCGCCCTCACTGGCCCCGGGCTGGCCGGCCCGACTCGTCGTGGATTCGAAGCCCTTGTTCAACGCCAGGCCAAGGATACGGCAACACCGCCGCCTCCTCCTGCCGCCGCGTCTGGTGCTCCTGACGCTCCACCTCCACCTACTGCAATCGCTGTACGTGTGTCTCAGTGCGATTACCAGATCTCAGAGCCCTGTGGTCTTTAGACAGCCTCGCGGGCCACCCAATACCGCCGTCGTTATGTTGAAACGAAAGTGACTAACCTATGTTCTGAAGGCTTGCCCTCCTCCCCCTCCCCCAGAAGCAGCCGGAGCCGCAGCCGCTCCCCCACCGTAAGTGCTTCCTGTCCCGAAATATCGACATAGGTGTTGCCCCCCGACGGAGTTAGCCTGAGCTGCCTCGAGCAGTTGAGTTTGACGAAGTGGACCCTCCACGTTTCTCTCTCCAGTGCCGTTGGCTTACTCAAAGTCATATAGACCTGGTCCTCCTCCACCACCGCCAGGCGCCTCCGGAGCTCCTCCGCCGTAAGTCTCGCTCCCCGTTCTTTCCCGATACACGTCAAGGCTGACAAATTGACTTTTAGACCACCTGATGCCGCAGCAGCGCCGCCACCGTGAGATCTTCCCTGTCCCGTATTCTGTGTCTTCGTAGGAGCCTTCGCCCTCGAGAGAAGTCGACTAACATAGACCAGACCTCCTGCCGCCGCCTCTGGTGCACCACCACCGCCGCCAGCGCCTCCAGCAGCAGCAGGCGCCCCGCCACCACCCCCGGCTGGAGGCCCTCCTCCTCCGCCTCCCGCCGCCGTCGGTGCGAACTGCACAGCGGCAGCGCCTCCACCGCCAGGTGCTGCCGGCGCCACTCCTCCACCCCCGCCCGCAGGAGGACCCGCTCCTCCTCCTCCAGCTGCCGCCGGCGCCGCCCCTCCGCCACCGCCAGGTGCCGCCGGTGCTGCTCCTCGTATGTGAAATATTGTTCTGAGTCAACGAGCTCCGAAGCAGAAATCGATGCTAAGAAAATCTTCAGCTCCGCCCCCTGGCGCCTCGGGCGCGCCGCCACCACCGCCGGCTGCTGCGGGCGCTGCCCCTCCTCCTCCACCAGCCGCTGCCGGTGCTGCCCCTCGTACGTAATCATTCCTCCCTAGGGACTGCAAGTTTGAGAGGAGAATGAAGACCGATGCTAACGGATAATTCAGCACCACCCCCAGGCGCGTCTGGCGCACCACCACCGCCGCCGGCTGCTGCAGGCGCCGCGCCCCCACCACCTCCAGGTGCTGCCGGTGCCACTCCCCGTATGTGAAATATTCAGCCGCAGGGCCCGCAAGCTCAAAACCGAAGAAACCTTGCTGACACAGTTTCCAGCTCCACCGCCAGGAGCCTCGGGCGCTCCACCACCGCCGCCGGCTGCCGCAGGTGCCGCTCCTCCTCCTCCACCGGCTGCCGCAGGCGCCGCGCCACCACCGCCGCCAGGTGCTGCCGGTGCCGCTCCCCGTATGTTGATATCTCACATGGGATGACGGTGTCGTGAGAAGTGAAGAACCAAGGCTAACGGAACGTTCAGCACCGCCCCCAGGCGCCTCAGGCGCAGCAGCACCACCACCACCACCGGCAGGTGGCCCCGGAGCTGCGGGTGCCCGTAAGTAAAAGCCCATGGTGGCTGGAGGAGATTACCCCTGTCCTCCTGTTCCTTTCGTTCTCGAGAAGAGAAAGAAGAGCTGACATAAGATCTAGCGCCGCCGCCGCCAGCAGCCGCAGGTGCAGCCCCGGTCGGCAAGGGAAAGCGTCGTCGATCACTGCCGAGCATGGCCAATGGCGGACGGCGGGCCGTCAAAGTCGAGTGGTAAAGACAGGACAACCGCCGCGGCGAGAAGAAAGTCCAACATGGGAGCAAGGGGGCTCAATAACAGACTCATCGGTCTTATTTCTAGAGTCGGGCATCAGTCAGCATTTTCCTAGGGTCATCGGATGTTTGATTATGAGTTTGGTACGAGAAGAATCGGTGCTGCTGGCAGGCCAGTATCTCTCAATGTCTATTATCTATTCAATGTGGCTAGGGAAACCCTGAATATCAATCCACGATATCAGCCCCAAAATGGTTAGAGGCACCACGCTCGTGAGCTAGTGAAGTGTTTCATGAACAGCGTGGTTCATTACTGTCGAGGATATTCGAGTGTGCCTCTGCGCGGAAAGCGGAACGACGATAAAGGTATTGCCGATGTGAATCAACAGGAGGTATGGCGAGCAAATGAGGGAAAAGACTCGTCTGGATGAGCTCACCTGGTGAAACATGAAAGTCAGATGATTGAGTGTGGCCTTCCATACGACTCGATATCTGAACGAGGAATGTGGCTGTGGGGGTGGGGTTGACCAACGTCAGGCGGTCTCGCTCAGTGCCGTGGGCGTCATCGTCTGTCGTAATGCTGCAAGGGGGGAAGCTGAATATTAATATTATGTATAAAGATCTATGCCCGTCTATGCTTTTTTACAGTCCTTCTTTTTTGAGCATCTCTGCAATCTGAACGTAGAAAGCGGTGGCATTGAAGCTTTCATTCCTCAAGGATTAGCATTAATGAAGCCATCTGCGAGGCATACGGCAAGGGCTGGACTTACGGGTTCTCTTCCCCCATTAACCTCCTCATCGCCCACCTGACCCTGTTGGTCCAGTTGATCAGATCCAGATGGCTGACGTTCTCCAGCGTGCCCTTGTACGTTCCCCATTTTGCACTTTCCACGCTGACCAGGCCATCGTTTGGTCCTTCCTCCTTGCTCAAAACGTTGAAGGACGCGCGGAATGGACTCAAGAGTGGAGGTTTCTGATTCAGTGCCGCGCCGTACGAGAAGTACTGTACGTCCGGGTCGTCTGGTGTCCTCGGGTTGAATTCCTGCGACATGTACTTGCGGGTGAGCTGCGAAAAGGCACCGGTGCTGAGCCCCGTCGTGCGTTTCCACGCCTCGTAGACTCCAGGTAGCCGTTGCGGACCTATTTGTTCAAGAAGGTAGTCTGCGTAGGCAGAGCCGTGGTGAGGGCTGGCGATGGTGACCAGAGATCGGACGTTGATGTCGTTTGAGGGGTGCTGCTTTTCCTGTCGCTGGGTGCGACGTCTGTGAGCATAGCTGATCATGTATCTCGCGTCCAGGCCGCCCATCGAGTGGGCAATGATATTCACTGGCCGCCCGTGGGATTCCTGGAGGATGTGATCCCGGAGCTTTGCAGAGCGCTCCTCGATGCTCCCAGTTGGCGGGACCGTTGCCGTGATGACTTCGACGCCATTTCCGGTCAGAGCCTCTTTGATTCCGTGCCAGTAATGGATTGGTGGAAGGTAAGATCCCGCAAGCTTCAGCTCCGCGAAGCCCAGAAGGCCATGGGCGAGCACGATGGGGTATTTGAGCATCTGGATCAGGCGTTAACACGCGGGATATCCGGGGACTGGGAATGCAGCCAACCTGTCGGGGAGTGTCGGTTAATTCGGGGCTCCCTAGGATCGAAGACCGCTGCCTTCACGGTTTGGATGTTTTCCTTTGTTCTAACCGAGACTGATTTGCATGTACATGATGAATCGCTGCTTCACTGATCGTGATTTTCTGGTCAGAATAGAATGCCCAGGGTCGCGTGCCTGGTCAAGAAGTTGCGCCTCCCTGGTTTGTCCCTGGTGATGTCACTCCGTCGCTAACCCGAACCCCCGTGTTTTGCTGGACAGGGACACGCCCGATCCATCTGCAGTACCACATACCCACAACAAGTACAATAGGTTCTGACTTTGACAGATAATACATTGAATATTGTCATGTAGAACCCTGATCAACGTATGGATAGTGGCCTGAGTCAGTCCTTGCTTCTTTCCAGTTCTTGCCATTTCCCCCAGCAGACGCTCTTCGATGCATCTGCTACCTGCTGGCGTCTCCACTTGTCTCCTGGAGCCTTGGTTGCCTCCGTCTTGATGAGGTCTCATAGGCAGGGCACCGGCATGTTCGAGGCATTGTGACGAAGAGGGCCTGATGAGCTCCAAGGAGTGAGTGCTCGTGCGTTGCGTGCCACACCGATCGCCGCGCCAGCTTGACTGTCATTTTCCCATCGTCAGTGCCTGTCAGAGCCTTCGAGTACTTGTATTCCCAAGGGCCTTCATTCAGAGGCCACGGTAAATGATTGGCGGCGTGGACGTACTTTAATGATTCAGCGGACTCGAAGATCTGGACATCCAGCTGCGGGTAGTTGAGGGGTCCGTGGAGAAGAGTCGCTCCCGCAAGACCACCTCCGGAGATGGCAATTCTGATCAGAGATATTTTGAAGAATTAGTATGTTCACTAGACAGATTTTGAACCAATAAAGTCTAACCCCTTGACTTGTGTGAACAATATGAGAGAAAGAAATTCAAATCCGCCGAGTACATTGAAAATGTGTCCCACGTGAACCGAGCAGGTCAAATTGTGTCCGAACGTTGTGAAAGAATGCAGTCTGTTCACAACGTTCCCAAATTCGCCCCTGCCGCTGCATACTACTAGTTTTACATGCTGGCGAAGTAGCTCTCCTGTGGCAGTTGGCTGGGAATGTTACAAATCTGCAAGAATTATGGGAAAACCTCGAAATTCCTACACTGTTCTTGTAGCAGCAATCCTTGGTAAGAAAGACTTCGGAAACAAGCAAGCCAATGATACGTGGTAGGAAGTTCTGGAGACATTATGAGTGGTAACATTTTGACCAGCCCCACCAACACGGAGAGCAATCGAAGGCATATTTCAAGCCTGAGCCAAGGTGATAATCAGGGAGATGCAATGTGACGGTTGGACCCAACATGCATTCACGCGAAGATAGTGCTGCTGCTGCCCCTTTTTGCATGATCCATGGGCTGCTGTCTATGATACATGTTGGGTTTTGTTTCCCAGTGCCTGGAACCAATGTCGACCTGATCACCCCTCACTGTGCGATACTGATTAACATCCTCACTTTCCGTCATCTAAGTATCGAAGTAGAACATGAGAGCTGCGGACACCATGATGTTGAAATAGATGGGCTGGGTTATATATACATTCCTCCATTAGAATAGTTGAAGAACATCAATAATCCCATAGCAACATCTTCAGTGTCAAGATCTCCAGATGTCCGCTTGTAGCAATCCACACCTCCCCTTCACCCGTCCCCCCCCCCCCAAAAAAAAAACTCAAAAAACAATCACACAGTATTTGGTTTCGTAATTTGTGCAAGATGATATTCTTAACACATCCAATCACATGATTCTTCGACATAATGAATTGGATGGCCTTGAAAGGGGCTGCTGCCAATCTGAATCACCCCTCTGGCTAGAAAATGCGAGGCTCACGTTGAGCATTCGCAGAACACTCTACTATCCCAAACCCACCTATAACGCCTCTATAACGCAGTGTATCCAGGCACCTCTCTGGCTGACGAGAACCCACTTGCATTGAACAGTACTCAGTTGGTCAACCTGGTATCAGGAAAGTTCCCTAAGAATCAAACAAACGCCAGACACAATAGCCGCACCCAATGTGAAACAAACTTCTCTCCCCAATATCATCACCAGATAGCGTCATGCTTCACCATGACGTCCTCAGTCCGCGGCGAGCTTCTCGTCCGCGTCCTTCCTCCGGGTGCCCCCGAGCCGGCGGACCCGCCCGTCCTGGACCCCTCGCTCCCGGGCGCGATCGTCACCTCCGACTCCACAATCTGGCCGTTCCCATACTGTTGGCTCAGCGTCAAAGCCCGAGGTGGCACGAATGGCACCCTGGTTAGGGTACTTAGGGGCCTCTCATACGGCGGTGGTTCAGAGTCGCCCATCGGTTGTGCTGGCGCCTGCCTTCTGTGCGAGTAGCGGCGGTTTGCGCAGAGCCCTGACTGGCCCATTGAACCTGCGTCGGTGGTGACTGATGGAGGCGGTGAGCGTGGTTCCTTGTTGGCTGTGTTATATCCAAACCGGTATTCGTTCGGCGAGGTGGCGGGGCTGGGACGCATAGTGAGTAGTGGTGACCCGGGGCTCCGCTGTGCGGGATGGAGGGCGAGAAGATTACGACGGGCCTTTTTCGTCGATGGCGATGTCGGGCCCCATGCACGCCCGAAGACTAGACCGGGAGGGAACAGTGTCATAATTATAGACGCGACGAGAACGAGTGCGCCGTCGAGCACGAGGGAATGTGTGTGTGATTGGGATGGAGCCGAAGCTAGTCCACCGGACAATTGAATAACTCGGGCGACTGTCCGTGCGAGGATCAAAGCCAGAGCCAGCTGCATACCTGTGTGACAGGAAAGTTAGCAGAGTGCTCCGTACCTTGCTGAATTCAGAAGGGGGAGGGGGTTGCGTGTGGGTTTCGGATTCCAAACTCTATTGTTGACGTTGAACTTACACAACAGCGCTGTCTTGAACCTTGCGGAGAGGTAGACGCTACAGAAGCGCGGATCCAGGAACTCTCGATTGCGCAAGACCCGAGACATGTGCCAGAAGTAAAATCCGAAGAACCCCGCCAGGCTCAGGATCTGAAGCGCGAGACCAGCGATAAGCACGTTGACTCCTTGTTGAATCTCGAACAGAGAGTCAGCCGATCATTTCGAGTGATAACAGTCTTTTGTACCAGAAATATGCTCACCTCGACCCTGTTGTAACCCTCGGCCGCGAAAACGCAGCCTACAACCTGGAATGCAACGGTGAAGCCGTCAAAGGCAAAGAAAAGGTGGCTCAGCCAGACGGGTTCAAGTGGGGTGCTAAGATCGCTCCCGTAGAGGACCAATATATGAGGCAAGATGGTATAGATGGCAGCAGTGATTAGTGTCGGCCCCACAGCCGTCCCGAGAAGAGACAGCACGAAGTAGGACTTGCTGGCGAGGTCGTTCCGGATCAGGAGCTTCCCAGAGTGGCCCATGACCTCCAGCAGGAGTCCGATGCTCATGCTTAAGCTGTACACGGTTGTTCTGTTTCTCGCTCCAACCCACAAATTGATCGGGACGAGAGTCGCGAAAGCAGCCAGCATGAAAGCGGTGCTCTCGATCGGTGGGGGGCTAGAAAACCAGCCCCCTTCAACGGGGCAGGTCACCAGCGTGCAGTCGCCAGCACCAGAGCTCGCCATGACGGACGAGGGCCGGTTGGAGATTTCGGCGGGGAGGATGATAGAGACACATAGAACAGATGTGCAAGGAGTTAGGCAGCGCGCCGGCTAGATTGATCCAGTGCCGGGACCTGTGGTAGATATAGCGGGCCGAGAGGGGCCCAAAAAGGCTTGTCCTGAAAGCTAAGACCGGTACAGAGATGTACGCGAGGACTGTTGGCCGAGCCTCTCGAGCTTGTAGACTCATTCGCGGCGCTTAATCGGTGTGGGGGGGGGGATGCTACAGCTCAGTTCTTGAACCAACAGATTCCGGCAAAGCACTAACTCGCTCGAGATGCTGCGGTGCTGGTGCAGCTCGACCAACAGTAGTTCTGTCGTGCTGCAGTGTGCTATGGGCTACCCAGCGACTGGCTCGTGTCAAGACCACAACACCACAATGAAGTTGCGGTCGGGCTAACACAGACGCAGATCGGCCTTCCGCTTGGTCCTGTGCCTGTCTGTCCAAAAGGGGCTGTGAACACAGCCGAGTGTTGGCAGAACTGTATATGAAATCATGTCGATGCCTTCGACTCAAAGAGTCCCGGGGCCGTCGATCAAGGCCTCTCTAGAAGCGATGTGGATCATCACATGAACAGCGACCGGCTGCTTAAGCGGGCAAGGGGGGGATATGTGGTAGGTGATATGCATGGGCGATGTGGCATGGTGATTGTATCCCTACAAATCACCAACGTTCTTGGAACCCGACATTTCGGGTCGAATATGCGCACGTAGGCGCCCAAGCAAGGTCTCTGACCAATGGGGTGGCTTTGCGGAGACGAGGGCCTTTCTCGCTCTGCTGCAGACATGGGACAGCTTGTTTCTGGCCATGACGACTTGGGCTGTTGGTTGTGTCCAACAGATGACAGCCAATGGATCAAATTGCGGTTGCATCCGACAGGGTGGAGGTCATCCAAGGCAGCGTTTTTTTTTGAATCTTGAGGATCTACTGGCAATCACGGCACAGCCTTGATGCACGCATGTGGCGTAAATAAAAAACAAGAGACTTACTTGGAAGTCTTACTGTTCCATATCAAGTAGGGCCAGTGCTGAATAGGGGAGAGATAGATAAGCAGGACAGTTCGTGAGCCATTCTGAGTAGAGATGCGTGTCAATTTGCCTTCGCGATGGGCGTGGTATTGTAACGACCTCCTGTGGACAGTTACAAGACCTATAACATGGTCCTGCTCCAGGCCCGTGTGTGTGTGTGTGTGTGTGTGTGTGAACTCTCGTGGCTACCACGTTGTAGTCCGGAATCCTGAAGGATTAGGCGCTCGATCGGGGGGCTTGGGACCTGGATCAGCGTCCACAAGGCCGAAATAAGCGCGTCCCGTTCAGCAGGATTAGCGGAGGAGGGAGGCATAGGGCGATTGGAGAGAAGCCTGGGGAGACAACGTAGGGCGATCATGGAAAATTGGTCGACCAACATATCCACGCTTCCTTGTCGGTATGGACACAAGCCAGGGCGAGACAACCTCTTCGTCAGGCCGGTGTGACCACTCCTGGTGGACGAACACTGCACTGCATGGTGCGATGACACCCTACGCTTGGCAACCTCGCCCTTTTCGGGTCCCTCGTTCCACCTTGGGGCAGGATGTTTAGTGAGAGTCAAAGGGGGATTCCCTTCTGACCTAGGCTTTGCCGGGGTGGGGAGGGGGACCGGGCGAGCTGGCATGGGATCAACGCTGGTACATGCTGCCCGCTGTCTCTGACCTTCCCATCAGTGTAGGAGCCCGCTCAGCGACAGGCGGACGGCTGGTTGGGAGCCCTGGTAGCGCCCGCGGCTCCACCCGCACGCCTCCGGCCTGTCGAGTGAGTCGAGGACGATTTTTCGGGGGGAGATGTGACTGTTGGTCTCGACTGGGGTGGAAGGTGAAAGGCGTGGGGGTTCAGAGTAAACGTGCATCTGACCTGCGTTGGCCATACTCATGCGTGTCGATCCGGCACAAGATGATCCCAAGAGACTCGCTTGCATGAGTCTGGGATGGGGAGATTGACGAGAGGCGCATCGTCGCCGTATGCGCCGAGTGAGACTACCTAGGCAGATAGAGGTGTCATCCAATGATGATCCGCTTGCGGACGGGTGGCATAGCAATTCCGATCGGGGCGAAGTTTGAAGGGACAAGGACGAGAGCAGTCAAGCTGCCAAGGTCAAGATGTGAACCGGGCAGGATTATTGGTTGTTGATTGCGAGGCTCGCTAATACATCATCACTCCTGAGATAAGGAGTCCTCGTCACAGCTCATTTCCTATGTGGCCTGTCGTCACATAGTTGACGACAGGGGACTACCGATCTCTGGCCACTCGCATGTATTGCCAGAGAATTTCTCGGATCCGATGTAAGACCTCCGCACCTCAAGAGTCCGCTCGGCCCCTGGAGTGCTGGCCAACAATTCTAGCTGCAGCCAGCTCTGCCACGCCATAGACCAGAGTCTGGATATGACCCGACGGCTGGATAGGAATAATCGAGGCATCCACAACACGCAGGTTCGAAGTGCCATAGACCACCAGATCCGGCGAGACCACGCCGCCGTCACCCCTTGGCAGCATGGCACATGTGCCGAGGGGGTGGTAGATGCTCAGCGTTGTGTTCCTCGCAAACTGCTCCCATGCAGCCTCACTCGTCGTCACGTCGAACCCGGGTTCGTATTCATCCGACCAGGCCTCGCCCAACCCAGCGCTCTGGGCGATTCTGCGGCTAAATTTGGTGGCTTCCACGATGGCCCGGAGATCGTATGGGTTAGAAACGTAGTTGGGATTAATTATAGGCCTGCCAGTCGGGTCGGAGGCGTTGATATGTACGCTGCCCTTTGAGAACGGATGTTGTATGACAGCTATGAGTGTAAAGAAGTGCGAATCAAAGTCGACGGAGCCGGCTGGCGGTGCACCCTTCACTCCTGTGTACCCATCCGAGAAGATAACCTCGACTTCAGGGATTTGTGTGCTTAGATTGGTTGTGAGATACGCCAGCTTGTGTTGGTCGATCTTGCTGGTGGGGTCTGCCACTTGTTTGGCAAGATCAATAAGCTCTGAGGAAACATTCCCGAGTGCTTGCGCCCAGGTCAGGTAGGCATAGCCGCTCCCAGTGTAGTCATACGCCGAGTATTGCTTCTCTTCCCACAAAGCCAGTTGTTGCGCAGCGTATGTGGCATTCGTCCGGAGCTCATCGAACGAGATGGTGTAGTTCGGCTTCAATCGGTATGAATTCTGAATGCGAATATGGTCTTGCAGGTTCGATCCTACTCCGGGGAGCTCGAGCAAGACATCGATACCAGCTGCTGCGAGCACTGAGGAGTCACCGATGCCAGACATCTCCAACAAGGTTGGCGTCTGGAAAGCACCGGTCGAGAGGATTACCTCTTTCACAGCTTCCATAGTGTTGCCGCCAATATTGATGCCGGTGGCAACCAGTGACTCAGAATCATTGCTCTTGCTCAGCACGATGTTAGATACTGTCGTATCATTCCAGATGACCAAATTTAGGCCCGTGAGCGAAAGATAGTCGACCGCGTAGGACCGCGTGTAATTCGACTCCCGGATATTGCTGGGCTGGAGCATGACTCCGAGAGGGTCACCGCCAAGTGAGTTGAGATTGTTCTGCACACCCAAGCTCTCCAGTGCTGGAATGAAACCTTTTTGCTGAGGCGGCACAAAACGGTTGATGAGAGTCTGGATAGGCCCATCAGTGCCCACGCCTTCCTCCCCATACTGGTTGTTTGTGCGGTCGAAGGTTTCAACTTGAAATCTCAAGGAAATCTCCAGGAAATCTCAGGGAAATCTCATTTAGGGAAATCTCAAGGAAATCTCCAGGAAATCTCAGGGAAATCTCATTTAGGGAAATCTTAAATTAAATAATAATAAAAAAAGAAATAAGCTATGAAATCAGGGCTAATGGAAAGCAAAGAGGTCCCTGCCAATAACTACTTTTCCTCTCCTAAGTTAAACAACAACAACAAAGAGTTCAGGTTGAAGAACAAGATAAACAGGTTGAAGCAAATGAAATCAGCGTATTCACCCCTCATAGCTCCTTTGTGTTTCGGCTGCGCTTCTCCCTTCTGTTGCCATCGATCTCTCCCAGAGGCTGCCTATCATCCTTTCCCTGTTTCCTCTTCTCTTTTGTAGCAACAGGTCTTACCTTAGTTACTCCAAGTTTCTTGATACCATGAACCACCATGAGGTGCTGGCTCAACTGCTCTGCATCCATGGTATCAGCCTTTGTGCACATTGATGGGTAGCTGGGACAGACTACAAGGGATCCCTCCTTTTGTAGCTTGTTGATGTGGGATTCCATCACGTGTCTAGCAAGGTTAACCGGTTTTATCTTGTACAACCGATCTGCTGTTGGTAGTGTTTCGTCATGAAAGTGGAAAGGGCAGATAGACGGGATGAGGACCCTGTCATGTATGGCAAGCCCTTCATAGCCAAAGCGAGCGACGTTTGACTGTGCTTCAGCCAAGTGCCCGGCCATATGAGGCCCATACTCATTGCCGTTGACCCAGGTCTGGCAATAATCACAGAAATCCGGTTGTGTTGAGTAAGAGCCAAACCATACCGAGTGTGTGTTAGAAACGTGAGCTTGAAGAGCTTCGGCCGAGTCAAACTTCGCTCCTTGGAGTATTCCGTTCTGGTCAAGTGACGCACAGTCACTAAAGTAGCACGAGTCCGGTTCGACCTTTCCCAGATGTGTCTTGACGTGCCGATTCCAGGCATGAGCTGTGTACGGAAGTTCCCGATGGCCACTAAACCCGCATTCTCGTACACCGGCTGTAGCAGTCGCTGTCTTCCAGCCACATGTCCGGTCTCTCATGGTGTTGTCGAAATGATCTTTCGAACGCCGAGCAGCGTCAGCTTTGGCACAGTTGAAGACGTGTCTCCAACTATGGACCAACCCGGCCAGGCTCTCGCCGCAAAACCGGCAGTCGTATGTGCCAAGCTTTGGTTCCAAGCCAGCAGGAAATTCATGGGTCGAGTGCATAACCCCAAAGTAGCGAAGCAGCAGGCGAGATACTTCCTCCTCGGACACCTGGGATCTCTCGAGGTCGCCACTCAAGTCGTTGTACGCAGACACGGTGACTTTTGCCGATGAGGAGCGCGGCATGAGGCGGCGCGGGTGTCCTTGGCCTCCGTCCTCTCCGCCGACCCGCGTACGGCCAAAATGATCCTCCAAGAGCTGATGGAGACGCATTGACGGGTTTTCGGTGTCGTCATCTCTGTCTGCCCCGGTAACCTGATCGTCCACAGGCCCGGCGGTATAACCTGATGGGTCCTCGTCATCGGTCACGTCCTCACTGGCCCCGTCTTCACCATCGCCAGCTGTCGCCATCTCCTCATCTCGGGTTTTCTCGAGGTCCTCCGCCTCTTGCCACAGCCGCGGGTCGATAGCGGACCAGTCAACTGCCTTGTCCATCTCTATTTCCCCACCGGGACTCGTAGCGCCCTCGGGGCCTGGCGTGTCCTCGGCTCCCAGTGCCTCGCCCAACTCTTGCACCTCGTTGGTCTCTACCTCCTCGGCGCTGACCACAGCTTGAGGCCCAACATCCTGGAATGCGGATGCATACTCGCGCTTAAACTCTTCTCTCCGCAGTCTCGCCAGCATCAACCGGCGCTCAGACTCGACCTTGCGATACTCATCAAACAGTGGTTCCTGTGCCCTGGATGCTGACACAAGGCTGGGGTGCCTGGACAGGATCTCCTCGCGGAGCGTCTTGGTCCTGTTCTGAAGCTCACGCAGGTCTGGATGAGCATACACTCGTGCCATCCCATCCTCAGAGAGCTGTTGAGGTGCGCTGTCAACGCGGTTCAGCAGCATGCTCGAGTGCCGAGATACCTCCTCTTCTTCTGGCATATCCCGCAGTATCCGTGCCACATCCAATTCGGAAACGCGCGAGTGGTAGGCTGAGTAGATAGTGCTGGTCGTGTTGTGGCCCATCAGGAATCTGCGGTTCTCCACGCTGACCTTGGCTTCGAGTTTATTCGCCACGCCCCGATGAATGCAGTAGCCTATGAGACGGTTCTCCAGCCCGGCGTGCACTCCGAGCCGCTTGAGGGCTTTAGTCATATGGCTGAGGTACTCAGGCTTGTTGGTAAGATTGTGGTTCCTGTCGCAATATCGCAGCACGGGAAGCTTCCTTTTCTCTTCTGCCATCCTGATCCGCCGTCCCGTCCGCGCTTCGCCTGGCGGCGCCCTGATCCTGCCAAGATCCCCCCAGCTCTCGACCCCGTCGATCACTCCGTCCAGTATCGCCGCCGTCAGTAGCAACCGGAGCGTGTCCTCGGGCGCCATGCTGACAGGCAGCAGCTTCGGAAGCGGAACCGTCCTCCATTCGGACTCTTTCAGCTTCCAGCCCTTGCACCACTTGATGGTCACATTGGCCGCAATGTCAAACGTCGGTTCCGTCTCTTCTTCGGACTGGTGAGTGTAGAAGCATATGTCTTCCCACCTCAGACACATCTCCTCTGTCGACCCAAGGCCTCGGACAATTGCTCCGCCGCGCTCGCAACAGTCCACCATCAAGCACACGTATAGGTTCAGGTTGAGGAATTCCCTCATGTTGGGAAAGCTGGCCACGAACTCGCGTTCATACATTCTCTTGGTGAGATATGTCAAATCCTCAGAATTGACCATCTGCTTGACGTATCCATCTGTATGAGCGCCCTCTTCAACAGTGAGGGTATTGTGGATGAAGTTTCTCAGTTCTCCATCGTAGGTTCGCCAAACTGATTTCTGACCAGTCTCTCTGCCGATCATCATACAAAAGTAGCGGGCGTATGTTACGAGCGTCTTAACAGTAAGTCGATCACGCAAGTTCCCAACTCTGGACCGGACAAGGTACCGAAAGTACTCTTTCAGGAGCTTCGTTGGCGGACAGGGTGAGCCATGCTGGAGGTAGACTGCCTCGGCGTCGATGTCTGGATTTTGGTCGCCCATGAACTCGAGGAACCACCGCTTGGCTGCCTTGACTCCCATGACAGTGGTCATGGCGAGTCGGGATACTGAATGTGCTTCGTTTGACTGATTCTGCGCATCAAGCTCCTCCGGTGTCAGTGACGCTTGTGCAGCCGCGAATCGGGCTGCCCGGTCCGCTGCATTCCTCAGCCGCTTTGGCCCGGCCATGGTCGTCGATGAAAGGGGATACCAGAAGTGAAGACGAGTTGGGACAAGCAGTGAATTCAAAGGGAGACACGACAGGTGAGTCAGAAATGGGATGCAAGGGAAGGGTCGGGGAAATCTCAGGGAAAGGCATGAGAAGGAACTGAAAAGGCCCCCAAGGGGAAGGAACGCGCTGCGGTGTAGGCTTGTCGCCCGTCTCTGCCTATCCCCAGCGTACCTTCCTCGGATTTGCCTTCAGTAGCTGTGACTTCACCTCGATCCACTCGTTCGTCTTTTCTCGCAGAGGCATCCCCTACCTTCACACAAATCATCCCGTCACACAACTCATCCACAGGCACACACAGCCCATCAGAACGAGACCAACTCCACGCCTATTCAACATGAAGGTGGTCGTCATTACCTACTTCCAAACTTTCACGCTGGACCGGCAGCGAAGCAACGATCAGGAACGTGTCATCACGGTTGAGTTATCGAACGGGAAGATGGCCGGCCCAGTTTCGTTCGTCGTGCCGGCTTTTGTAACCCCTCTGGACGTGGACGGCTTCATCCAGGACCTCTGCGAGTTTGATGGAACCACCGTATGCCCTTTCACGCGCGCCTGTCTCATCTTCACTGAGCTCCGGGGCCTGGTCGCTTCTACTTGGTCCAAGGCAGAAGCGGCTTCGCAAGTCTCCCAGGTATGCAGATCATGGTCATGCCTCTGTCCAGAACGCCCACCGACACTCATCATTAGATGGCCCACGCCAAAGAGGATCTCGAATCCGGTGCCCAGTCTCTTCGCACCGCTGCCGAGGCGGTTAATGCAGAGGTTTTCGCCAGCGAGGAAGCCCTCGACGCTGGCATGGCCACCCGGAAAGAGGCCCTCTCCCAGGCTGCCGGCAAGGCCACCCAGGCCGCACGCACAACCATGCAGGTCCTTGACGAGCTGCGGAACAGCGGCGACGTGTCCTACCAGCAGTTCGACGATGTAAGTACTCCCTGTGTCATATCTGCAGGATGCACCTGGGTGCCTGAGGCATGCCTTTAAGTCTGAGTGGTTCCTATGAGAGGGAGTCCAGCGCTCTTCAGACACTCGGCTTTTCATAGCCATATTTACCAGAGCAATATGACCAGGCTATCAACAAGGCATGGAGATGAGCTTGTGAATTATCATCATCAATGGCGCGGCGTGGAAAACAAGCATTGGTAGCTGTGTAGACCGCGGAAGCTCTCTTACCCTTTGATCACCAGAATGTTTTCCGTATGGCTGTACGCGGAGACCAGGAGGGGAAGCTGGGATCTTGTGGGGGGGGGGGGGGCGCATGGCAATGGAGGACAGGTTCCAGATATGCCTTGGAGCCAGTCCCCCGAGACCTTGGAATTTCTCATTGTTTCGGATGTACGATCCCGTAGCTCTAGGGGGGGAAAAGATTCAGGTCCGTGGTGGCCGTATCCATTCTTTTCTATCTTCTCGTCAAAGCCGGAACATCTCCGTGCTGGATTCTCCCAAAAATCTGTGGACCCATGCAATCCCTCCTGATCCAGTGACAAGCCTGTCCTTCCACCGACCAAACAGTCCTCCCAGGGGCACAACTACCAGAGCGTGTTTTTCGTGGTGGGATTCGCACCCACGATCTCAGCTGCATACAGCCGCGGCTTTGCTTCTAGCCCACACGACACACTGGCTTGTTGCCCCTAGACACCTGGCCTCATATTGTTGTTGCAAAAGGGCAACGCAGCCGAGGAACCACACACCGCAGGTGCGGACTGAAGAGCGCCGAAGGTATCCGTTGTCATCACTACATATGTAGGGTCCCTCGTCAGTAAGATCCTCATCACACCATCATTCAGTGCCGGCACGCAGTCACACATACCAGGTTCATGGCTAATCATAGCTCAATCAGCCCAGAGCCAGACGCAACTCCGAACGGCGACTTGTCGGGATCAAATCCCAGAATCCCTGCGAGATCCTCATCGACGATATTGGCCAGGTCTTTCTGGACGTCAGCAGTCGCGAGTTTCTCTCTGTTGCTGATC
The DNA here is from genome assembly GCA_039880775.1 of Diaporthe vaccinii. Classification (NCBI taxonomy): domain Eukaryota; kingdom Fungi; phylum Ascomycota; class Sordariomycetes; order Diaporthales; family Diaporthaceae; genus Diaporthe; species Diaporthe vaccinii. The sequence goes on along the minus strand of JBCEDN010000007.1, from coordinate 849,031 downwards.
GGCTCCTTGCGGTAGAAACAGATGGCTCTGGCCATCTTCCGGTTGACCTTGCCGAAGTCCACGCTGGCGTAGCGAGACGCCGAGAGCTCAAGTGCCTGCTGTTGGACTTCCCTGGCGAAGGTGCCGTCCTCGTGGGCCACAAAACCGAACCTGGTCTTGATGTCCTGCATGCGCAGCACACCTGCCCAGAAGTTCAGAGACGTGGTCTTGAGGTCATCGACCCGGTTGTCTTGGATGAACTTCTCAATACAGCCGACCCACAGCTCCGGGAGGACCCAGCTATCAGAAACCGACGCGAGGACAACCAGCGTGATCTTGCCATTTCCTCCAACCTCCACAACCTTCGCCTCGCCAAGCCGCTGAATCGCGTTCGGGCGCGCAAGCTTCGCCAGGTCCTTGGCGAGATCTTTGTAGAAGGTCGCGTCGCTGAGCACCTGTTTTGGGGCAGCGACCTGGTCGAAACGGGGAGCATACGCCGAACGGGAGCCCGAGGGCGAGCGAGGACTGGTGGCTGGGTCGGCGGCTCCAAGGGCGAAAGGGTTGCGCTTGGGCTTGGGTGTCGCGAAGGGGTTATCGTGTCGGTCGACGATGAAACAATCTCCAGCCTCGGAGGATCTCAGTCCAGGCGCCGTGTTCTTGACCCGCTCAACGAACGAAAGATTGCTCTGCTGGATTGACTGGCTGCTGTTTCCGTACCGCTCGATGATTCCCTCGGTCGCCTGGATGTGCTCTGGGAGCACCTTGACCGCCTCAGTACATGTCTTTAGGAACTGGGCGTCTGCGTGGATCTCGAACAGGAATCCAATCTCCTTCTCTGCCTGACACGCTTCCTTTGCGAAGGTAACGAGAGAGTGCACCGAAATCACCTCGTCGGCAGAGTTGATACTCTCGTGGAAGTTCTCGGTCGGCGATCCCTTCTCCGCCGCCCGCTTCTTGCTGCTTCTGGTGTTGGCTGGCGCCATTTTCGATGCTCGGTGAGGAGTATTAAACAGCTCTTGTTCTCGTGAGATCGGTGGGTCTTTGCGATCGGAACTTTCGTTTTCGCTGTCGTAGAGAGTTTCGGGGACGTCCCAACCAAGGTTTAATCTGAAAGGAAGTGTCTTTGAATGGAATGGTTGTGGGTATTGCTGAAGGAGTTTGAAGGCTGTAGTGCTAGCAATTGGCCCCCCGATGTCTGGTTCAAAACCTTGGGACTCAAGCTCCCCTGCGGGAACGTAAACGGTTCTTGCGGCGTTTCTCGTCCGACTGTTCGTGTATCCCTCTGACTCAATTATCTCGTGAGCTTGGTCTAGTGCGGTCTTGTGAACTTTTGCAAAATCTCCCCAATGACAAGCGTTAGTTTTTGCTTGACTTGCAAACATGGCCGTGGACCCATAGAGATGAGCAATGCGTCTGATTCCCTGCACATCCAGCACATGTGGCCTTTTTTGAAGCTTCTGTTGCACTTGCTTCCTGTAACCCAAATCCTTGGAAAGGTGCTTGTGTGAGGGTTCCAATGCCAGATACCACGAATCTTCCTCTTCGTCCTCATCCGTCGTGGCCGTTTGAGATCTAGTCATTCTCGCAGACATGGCTTTGGTTGATAGTGAAGGGCAGGCAATGTGGTGGGAGAAACGAAAGGAGGTTGACAGGTTTTCAGCAGATTAATTCAAAAGCACGGCACAAGTTCCAGTTCCAGTACCTACAAGTTTTGCTCTACGTGCGCAGGAAACACAACTTCCCTGAGATTTCTCCATTTCAACACAGTCAAAACACAATCGCTGGCAGCAACCAACACCTAGCCCGCCATGCCCTGCAAAAGAGAACCCAACGAGGTAATCGACCTCACGCGCATCGCAAGCCACCGACCCTCACGGGCTGCAGAAGTCATCGACCTGACCGCCGATCTGACTGCCGCCGACCGTCGCAAGCTTGAGGCCATCGTCCGATTCTACCAGACGGCACTTGACAAAGCCACCCCGCTCATCAGCCCCGAGTCCCTTACAGAATTCACTCGCCAGTCCCCTCATCCACCAGCACCAGATGCCAGTCTCCCTGTCAAACATGCATATTACAAAGCCGCCGTCGACAACGCGGGCGTTTTCCTCGAGAACACACGGAGATATATGGACCAGCTCCGCTACGACGAGGAGCCTCTTGAGACCTGGACAAAAGGAGCTCCTGTCATATTGAGGATCTCCTTCGGCCGTTTCATTGAATCATCAGCCATGTTCTTCCCCCTCTGGATGTACCCGATGCTCTCAGAAGTAGGAATCGACATCCTAGCTCATGAGAGTAAGGGAGTCTCCCGCCTGGACCCTACGATGATGCTAGCTTGCCTGGGTCTTGACAGCGAGAGGGTCGACCCACCTCTTGTCTACATCTGTGAGCCGCACGAGTTCATCGTAGCATGGGTGCCAGACAAGGATGGCTGTGAACAGGAGCCTGTGATCGACATCCCTGACAGCGTGTGGGAGAAGGCGCGTGCCGCGTTGAAACAAGGCCGTGATTACAGAGACTGGGCAAGGGTTGGACGAGATCTCGCCGCGCGTTTCCAGTTCATCAAGGAGTTCGGAGTTGAGAGGGCCATGGAGTTTGAGCACGCCCAGGAAAGAGGCTACACAGTGGACTCCGAGAAGATCAGGGAGCTACACGGACCGGCCCGGCTCGGGGGTGGGAAGGCGTTTGGTGCTGACGGCACTCCTCTGTAATGAGGACCGCCTGATCCCTTTGAGGTGGCATCGAGCAGGAAAAGAGAAACACAGTTGATAAGAGAACAGAACTATGTAGTCGAGCAAACCCGGGCCAGTCATGCTCTTCCACGGCTTCAGAGTCCCAAGATAGTGATGGCCATAGGAAAAACTTGCGTGCCACCCATCTTAGTCGTAGTGCCACCACCTCTGACCGTTGAACTGGGCATAAAGGATCTCAGCAATTGCGAGCATTCTGTTGCATTGTCTTCGAGTCTGGGGAGATGTTTAGCATGAGGGCAGACAAGGTCGAACACACAACTTACTTCAAGGAGATGAACTTGATTCATGATACCGTGGCACGGGTCGGTCAGGAAGTGACCTTCCTCTGCGATGGTTTCCATTGCCTTCATTGACCGTTGCATAAGTGAGATGCCTTGCCCAAAAATGGCTGCAAACTCCCCTGAAGTGATACTCCGGAACTAATGGACTGTCAAATGGGAAACATGCTGGAGGAAGTGATACCACTCGTCCTTGTCACGAGACATCTTGTCCTTGGCCTCACGGACCGGGTCGTGGGATAACGTCCGCTCGAGTGTCTGCAGCTCATTAACCAGGTTTTGACGCCATAGCCAAAGGCGAAACGCTACCATCTCAAGAAGCTCGACTGGGCTGGATGTAGCAATGTTCTCAGCGAGAAGCATTGCTTTCTCAAGTGTTTCGACGTAAAGATCTTGAGGGGTGATGGTCAGGGAAGTGGTCATGGTATCATGAACCAGAGCCTGCAGTGTGACAGTGTTGGTGCCATTATCTTTTCTCGGCAGGATCCTGAACGTGCTGAGCCGCGCGGTCATGACGCCTGCCTTCTCGTCGTAGAGCTTCCTCCTGGCAATGACGTCTCTTTGCCAGGCGTCGGGAACGCCTGTCTCCTCCGGCGCGACGTCGAGTGGCATTTGGGTGTGTTCCTCAGAGAGATCTGACTGCCTAAGCCCGCGTGATGTGCCAGAAGGGTAACGTGGAAGGTTGAATCCAGGTTGCAAAGGGGGAGGCACCCTACATATATCACTGCCTAGATTCCCCGCAATGCATCAGGGCTGGAGGATACTTACGGCTGGCGATAAAGACAACCTGTTAAGGTGACTGGGTCATCTATATATACCGCCATGGTTGATTCACATGGGGATGGATTATGGAGGAAGAGGAAACAAGATCAAGGTCTGCAGGAATGGTGACCGTAGGTAGGAAGGGAGAAATGCCGTCTTAGCACTTGCCAAACGGCACACAGACCATCTGCAGTCAGACTTTATAATAACAGGAAGGAATATCTAAAGGTTAGAAGGGGGTGTTTTTAAGGGGCCATTTTTAAGCAAATAGAATAAGGAATTCCTCCTTCTATACCTTGTTATTCCTTAATCTTTTTAAGATTTCCCTAAGATTTCCCTAAGATTTCCCTGAGATTTCCCTGAGATTTCCCTGAGATTTCCCTAAGATTTCCCTGAGATTTCCCTGAGATTTCCCTAAGATTTCCTTAAGATTTCCTTAAGATTTCCCTGAGATTTTTTTATAATTTTTTTAAGATTTCCTTGAAATTTCTCTATAATTTTCTTATAATTTTCTTAAAAAAAAAATTAAAATTTTTTTTAAATTTATTTAAAATTTCCTTAAAAAAAATATAAAAAAAGAAATTTATTTAAAATAAATTAAGCTTTTTATTATATTAATAATAATATTTTATTATATTTAATTATTTATATTTATTTATTTAAAAAAATTAATTAAAAATATTAATTTAAAAATAATTTAAAATATATAAAAAAAATTTAATTTAAATTATATTTATATAATATAATTATTAAAAATAATAATATTTTATTATAATTATTTTATTTAAAAAATAATAATAATTTTTAAATAATAAATATAAATATATTAAAAAATATTTTTAATAATTATAAAAAATAATTTTAAAAATTAATTTTAAATATAATAAAAAAATATAAAGGGTTAGGCTTATATAAGCTTTAATTTAAAATAAGAATTTTTAAGGAGTTATTTAATTATAAATAAGCTTTAATATATATTAAAAAAGGAATAAATTTTTTCTTTTATAATTTAAATTATAACTTTATTTAAATACCTCTTTAATAATAACTTAAAGTTAATTTATAATATTAATTTAAATTCCTTTTATATTATTTAACTTATAATATAATTATATAAAACTTAATAAATAATAAATAAAGAATAATAATAATAATATAATAAGCTTTTCTTTATTTTAAAGAGTTAATATTTTAAAATTCTTTAATAATTTAATTAATAATAATAAAAACTAAATTTATTATAAATAAAAATATAATTAAAAAGGAAGAAGCTTAATTCTTTTATATTTTTAATTATTTAAAAACTTTTTATAATTAATTTTTATTATATATTAATTTAATTATATTATATAAAAGGTAATTAAAAAGCTTTTTAAATAAAATTTATATTATATTTAAAGATTTTTTTAAATAATAATATATTAAATTAAGCTTATTAATATTATAATAATATTATAAAAAAGATATTATAAAGTTTTTTATTTATTTTAATTAAATATTTTATTTAATTAAAATATATATTTAATTAAATAATTATTAAATATTATTATTAATTAATAACTTATTTATCTTAATAAAATCTTAATTAAATTATAAAAAGTAATTAAATAAATTTAATAACTTTTATATATTTTTATAATAATTTAAGGGTATTTTTAATATTATAATAAAAGGCTTTTTAATTTTAAATAATTTTATAAAAGTTAATATATAAGTTATTTCTTTTATAAATATAAAATATTATAATTATAAATAACTTAAGTATTATAAATAATAATATTTATAATAAAAAAAGGAATAACTTAATATATAAATAACTTTAATTAAGGTTAAGGCTAAGGAAAAAGGAATTAAGCTTTAATTTTAAAGGCTTTTTAATTTATAAAATTATATATATATATTTTAATAAGATTTAAATTAATATTAAGTTAATATTAAGTTAATAATAATTAATAAATAAAGCTAAGATATATATAAAGAATATATAAAGGTTTATTTATATTTAATTTAAAAATATAAAAAGTAATTATTATTTTATAATTAACTTATAATTAATAATATTTTTAAATTATATAAGAAATAATATTTTAAAAGAGTTAATAATATTAAATCTTAAATTATAATTAATATTTATTATTAATAAAGATATAAATAAGCCTTTTTACTTTTTTATATATTATAACTTAATTTTTAAATTATATATTTTAAGATATAAAGTTATTAATATAATAATTTAAAAATATAACTTTTTATTATTAAAAGATTAATTTAAAGGTTATTTAAAGGAAGATAATATATAAAGGGTTAAGTTTATATAAACCTTAATTTAAAATAAAAACTTTTAAAAAGCTATTTAATTATAAATAAGCTTTAATATATATTAAAAAAAAAATTTCTCTTTTATAATTTAAATTATAACTTTATTTAAATACTTTTTTAATAATAATTTAAGGCTAGCTTATAATAAAAAGCTTAATTTAAATTATATTTATATAATATAATTATTAAAAATAATAATATTTTATTATAATTATTTTATTTAAAAAATAAATTATATTTTATATTTATTTAAAGTTAAAAGTATTTTATATTTAAATATTATTTATTTACCCTTATATAAGCTTTAAGGGTTAATAGGTAATGCTTTATTATAATTACTTACTTATATTTGCTTAGGGTTAAGAGCGCTTTATGCTTAGATGTTATCTATCTGCCCTTATGCAAGGCCTTAGGGGTTGGTAGGTGATGCTCTGCTGTAATCGCTCGCTTACGCTCGCTTAGGGTTAGGAGCGCTTCGCGCTTGGACGTCATCCACCCGCCCCCATGCGTCAGGCCTTCGGCCCGTCGCATGGGGGCGGGTGGATGCCTATAGACGGAAAATGAAGTTCTCCCAGTTCCATCCTGGGTTCCCTAGCGCTTCCCATGCATCGTAGTCGGGCACGCTGCCTCGATCCCATGTCATGAGGTTGAGCGCCGAGGTTCCACCCAGCACCTTGCCCCGGTTCGCAGAGATGCGGCGACTGTTCAGGTTCGGCTGAGGTGTGGCTGTGAAGTTCCAGTCGTATCTCGATCCAAGAGTGCTTCCCTTCTTTCCTGGCACGTTAATGCCAAGCTCATTCGGAGCGGGCGAACCAGCCTCGACCACGAGGATGCAATCATCTGGCAGTCCTTGACTTAGTCTCGTGGCCAATGCCAGGCCAGCAGTGCCGCCACCAACGATGATCTTGTGAGTGTCAGCACCATTGAGTCGGGGAAAAGGGGCAGTCTTACGAAGTCAAAAGACGCTGCACTGGGGCTGCAGTCGCCAGAGACCCCTGCAACAACCAGTGCTAGGAGCACGACTGCGGCGCCGCGAAGCGATGAGGGAATAGTGAGGCCCATGATGATGATGCACACACGCAGGCAAACTGCACTTCCTGTGATGTTCACATAGCTCGTTTAGTCTGCATTCGGAAAGGAAATGCCGCCGAATTTGAATAAGGAGACGCCCAGGGAAATGGGCACGCCAAGGAATCCTTCGATATTCACAGCGTCGAATGTCAGTATGGCGATGGTAATGACGGTGACATCGTGCCCATTTGCATTGCCAGATAAAGACAAAATTGGCTAACAAGCCCTCAGCCCCCCCGGGCATGTTCGACCGGGACCTGCCCCGGCAAACCTGTGGAAATCGTTCATGGCTGCCGGCGCGTGGTTTTTGACCATCCCGCCCCGTGTCCGATGGGATTGGTCCATGACGGCTGCTAGACTAACCTGCAACCCAGACAGGCGCCCTGGCCACAGCAGCAATTGGGTAAGCTGTTGCACTACAGAGGAGATGGGTTGCATCCACACCTCTGAGTGTGGGTTAAGGCCTCGTATAGTGGCGTCCTGGATTCGACATAAGCTATTATTGAGTCGTTCCAAAGACGTACATCTGGTTGTTGTTATTCCGCCGCGATGCTCTTCAGTGAAGAGTCATGACACAGACTAGGGATGTGGTGGTCGACTTGACCGGAAAACGATAAGACGTGCCAAGTCTACTTGGCAGAGACAGCCATGCTAATCCAGCTTGCCTAGAATTGCCATTTCAGCTCGCAATGCCCATCTTGAAGCCAAGCTTGCTTCGTACCGAGGCGGATGGGCATCCTGGGGCTGGAGAACGGTGACCATGAGCTGGGTGCCTGAGTAGGGACGGGGCATCTGGAAAATACTTTAGGCTGCAGCCTGGATGTTGCGCGATTATCCAGTTCAAAGGTATCAAGTCTGCGACGGCGCAGAATGCACGCAGTCCAGGATGCGACGATGATGAATCAGTCTGGAATGTGGAATTGACATACTGTGTTCGTCTTTCGAGTGAGGAAACGACTGACTTTGGAGCAGGCGAAGAGGAGGCACGGAGCGGAGGGTTAGACTACCCCACTTCTCACTAGCGGTGGCGCAGACACCTGTGGCGGTGCAGAAAAATCGGCTCGGCGCACGAAAATCCACCCTGGTGCTCTCTCACTCGAGAAATCCGGCCAAAACCTAGCGACTGACTGTATTCGCCATTTCTTGTCGACAACCCACCCCGTAACATCACCACCCAACGATTGTTGAAGCCGGCATCCCGTCAATACCGAAAAGATGGTACGGTCCTTGATCAAACTGAATTCCTTTGGATGGCTGTACTGACTTTCTGCCCCCCAGGTGAACATTCCCAAGACCAGGAAGACGTGAGTGACCCCATACGACAATCTGCCCCGCCCGCTCCGCGAGAATAAAACAAAACGAACGACACAACGACCGCACGCGCCCGATGCAATTGGAGATATAGGAGGCACCTGAGGCGTCACGACTTGATGGGATTGCGCTTGGAAGGGACGGATAGAGACCGAACGACGGGCGCTTTTGATGGAATCGACACAATTCTCACGGCAGCGGGCGGCTACAGATCACGATGCAGGACACTAGGACCCATACTGATTGAGGTATACAGCTACTGCAAGGGCAAGGACTGCAAGAAGCACACCCTGCACAAGGTCACGCAGTGTGAGTACCCGGAAACTACGGAGGAGGGTCATGTTGGATGGCGACCAAGGTGCTGACTTTTCGCAGACAAGGCTGGCAAGGCCTCCTTGTTTGCCCAGGGTAAGAGACGTTACGACCGGTATGTGCCACCGACTCCGACCACGAGACCCTCTTGACAACGAAGCCGATGCCCCGAACGAACTTGAGCACGGGGACCTCTTGGAACACGAATGCTAACAATTCCGATTACAGCAAGCAATCTGGTTACGGTGGTCAAACGAAGCCTGTCTTCCACAAGAAGGCCAAGACCACGAAGAAGGTTGTGCTGCGTCTCGAGTGCTCCTCGTGCAAGACCAAGCTGCAACTGGCCCTGAAGCGATGCAAGCACTTCGAGCTGGGTGGTGACAAGAAGACCAAGGGTGCCGCCCTTGTGTTCTAAACGGGACGCGCGCTTACTCGTCAACATCGTCTTTTGGTCTCTGCGGCAATTCTCACGACTTTTCTACACGGCAAATATGGTGGTCATTACGGACGGGTCCTTCGGCGAAAGGATAAAATGCATGCAATCTTGCTTTCGATCCTCGCGACTGCTGTGAGGGACTGTGAGGGGGGAACATCAGTACATAGGGAAATGCGAATCCTTGTGGAGCTGAGCTCGGGGGAGTCTGACTGCCTGTGATCATGAGAGAGGCTGGATGCCATCCAACGCATCGCCCAGACGGCCCGCAGCCGAAAACAAATACACACCCATCCGAGCCATCCCGCATGTTTGCTTGTCACAGCGCGCGTCGAATCGAGACCGGAGGGATGTGTGCATGTCCACCAAGATGTTCCGGACTCTGGTCTATGAACAGCATTTCTAGCATCTAAAGTGCTCTTATATCCCGCAGTTCTAAAATGCACCGGGACGGGTCCAGTGTCTAAGAAGTCTACCACACGCTGCCTGACTTGGCCATCAGCCAGTCAACAGCTAGCTACTGTAGTCTAGAATCCCTCGCCCATCATGATGGTCCTGCCCCCTCCGTACCAGAGCCGACCGCTCCTAGCATCGATGCCTTTCTCCTGGCCGACGATCCACTCCCCAACAAGCGACGCCTCGGCGCTGTCCCATACCTCCTTCTCCAGCCACGTGTTAATCTCATCGATAGCCCTGGTCCACCTCTCCCGATCGGCAGGAGTTGCGTGGTCCTCCTATTTGACCTCTTTGTCAGCCAAATTTCTTTCTTGAGTGTTTTGGGAGTTGTCTTAGGAGGGGTGTTTTATGAGTGAAGGCATACGTCCTCCTTAAGACATCTCTTAAAACACCTCTGCAGACACCTCCCAATACATTTGAGAAGGGGAATTCGGGTGGGGAAATAGCTGACCTGCGTCAGGTACCGGCCCAGCGTGATGTGCGCGCTGGGCACGACGTACCGCGAGTCGACGTCCACGCCCGCCGTCCTGGCGAGGTCGAAGACGTCCCGGCGCAGGTGGTGGTACGTGTACGGGTCGTCGACCTGGTGGGCGCCGCCTGCGGCCGGGGGCGGTGATGTGATGGGCTCGCCCGCGGCAGGGAGGAAGGACATGGCGAAGGCGGCCAGGTCGTACGAGACCATGGGCTTGACGAGGCGGCTGCGGTGCGCGAAGGTGAAGCCGGCCAGGGCCGGGATCGTGGGGCGCATCTGTGCGACGATCTGGTCGATCTCGGCGGGCGTGCGGCTGTGGGTTACCTCGAGGGTTGTGAGGTGCATGCGGTGAGGTGGCATGAGCCAGATATCTAGTACGGTAGTCCATGTTAGCTTTGGCAAAGGGCGTGCTTGTTCGGTCTCCTGGCGGCATGGCCTGCGTCTGAGTAGACGGAAGTGCGTCTTGTGAGACCCCAGCACACCTGGGCACCAAGAGAGTCGAACGACGTACTGGGTGCCGCCTCCTTTAGCAGGGACTGTATTTTACTGGCGAGCTTGATGATGTGGTCAGGTGGTCTGGCCCAGAATACGAGGCAGTTCCTCGGGTCGGTGAAACCCGGCTCAACACTCGGGTTCTCGAGTCTCAGCAGGAAGGGGTCGATGAGGACCTCCTTGAAATCTGATGACAGGAATTTCTCCTTCTGCTGCCCATTTCTCGTCACTCGGTGTGTTGAGTATAGCGACTGTATTTCTGCCTGTATGATCACTTAGCAATGGACACGTACGGGGTAATATGTGTAGGAAATTGCTGGGCTGGTCTTGACCAGGTGGCATCGTTTTGTCCCTGGCTTGATGACCCTGTCCCAGCCAGTGCTCGTCCATGATGGCATAATGAACACCCTTCCACAGCCGTCTCCAAGCGATCAGACGTACCGCATCATCGTGGCAGGCCTCGATCAAAGCCTTGTATGGGTTCTCTCCCGGCTTGATCTTGACTCCTGAGAGGTCCTCGAGTTTGTTCTTGGCGTCGGTGGGCTCGAGCGCGGGGCTCATCTTGCCTCTACCTTGATGTCGCGGCGACACCCTCAAGTCTGATATGATGTGAGACAGGACGATTGCTCCTCGCGTAGCTGCACGGTCTTCAGGTCCTCCAGGCACACCGGAAGGAGTGGATGTGTTCTGGCAAAAGAGGCTAGATCGTCAAGTGATGGATGCGGTGGGGCCTCGGCCGCCGCCGACCCGGCACCGGTGGGCACAAGCGTGCACAAGCATACACTCCGATGCACGACATCACGCTCAGCTAAGCCGTATGGGAATGTGCCGTCGCCGAATATCACCCCATAGAAATTTGCGTCTTCGAAGCTCTCGAGGTAGTTTTGATATGAAAACCCCTTTCTGGGGGGATCTCGTACGCGATGCCAAGGCTGTTGCTTTCGTCAAAATATTCTAGAAACTCCAACGGAACCCAGGAATACTCGTTATTACTAGCATAGGTCGAGGCGAGATAAATGTTATAGACAACTAATTGGATATTTACATATGACCAGACCACACTGTTCATAATGAAGATGCAGAAAATCTGCCACTGCTACCACGCCAGAACACACTGGCAGCACAGTACCAGTAACTTGATATCTTCGGAGCTTGGCAGACTTACTGCCACAGCCAGGTTTGGCCGTCATGGCCGGAGAGCACGGAGAGTCATCGGCGATCGCTTATCGCTGGCCCCATCCGAAAGAGCCCCAGTCCTGCCCCCAGCCCCGGTTGCCCTGGTCGCCCGTGGTGGGTCGAGGAGCAGCAGCAGACGAATACCTGGTGACGAAGCCAGTCGCGGATGGCAGGCTCGGGGCGTTGCCGGTGGCACCCACGTTTCCAGAAGAAGCAGCACGAGTGGCGCTGGCCTGGGCGACGGCCTTCTCGTTGGTGTCCGCGGAGGAGCCGCCGCCGTTCAGGATGGCGCTGATGGGCTGTCTGCCGGGGTAGAAGGAGGCAGGCATGGTGGGGATGGGGATCGAGGAGGAGATGTCCCAGCCGGTGGTGAGCTCGTTCGCCATGGTTGAGTAGGAGGCGTCGCCGGACGTGGTGATGGTCTGCGTCGAGCTGTACGCGGTCGTGGCATCGGCCGTGTTAAGGCAGGCTCCCTGGCCGTACGCGTTCTGGCACGCGTACAGCACCTCGTCGCCGGAGTCGGTCCACACGCTGAAGTCCTCGACGGTGATGTCGGTGCAAGGCACGGCCTCGGGGCAGTTCATCTTGATCGGGCCGCGCTCGGTTCCGTCCTCGCAGGTGCCCGACCAACCGGAGAAAGAAATGTTGGAATAGTTGATGCCGTCTCCCTCTGCGACAGACATGCTTGCCCAGGCTGTGTCAAAGTCCAGTGTGTACGCGTTAGAGTGACCCATAAAGTTGTTGAAGGCCAGATTCTGGACATTGCCACTGCCTCCGCTGGACTTGATCATATACATTTGGTTCGAATGGTGAGTGTAGACGTAGTTGTATTCAATGTCGTGGATATCTTTGAGCGCCACAATGGTTAATTAGGTGTTTAAGGAGAGGTTTAGAATCTTGAACTTACTAATATTAGTAGCTAGCGAGCCCATAGCACAACCACCACTCCAGTTGCAGTGAACCTGCTCGATCAGCAGATGATCCGAGGGGTCCTTGACGGTCACACATTCGTCCTTGTTCGAGACCTCGATATCGTGGATCCAGATGTTGGAGCCCCAGACATCGATACCGTCAAGGCCACCTTGGTAACCTCCGTGGATGATCATGTTGTAAACCTCGCCGTTGGTGCAAGTGTCCAGAGAAAGGTGAAACTGCGGAGCATCGACAAGGACTATGTCATGAACAGAGAAGTCCTGGACATCGTAAAGACGCAAGAGACGAGCCCCGTATTCTCCATTCTTGTGGAACTCATAGCCGTAGCCTTGGATAGCGCCCTTGGAAGAAGCGCTGTAGAACTCGAAATCCGTGGAGTGCTCGATCATGAACATGTTGCCCGAGTCTTGGCCCGTTCGGTAGATGGTACCCTCGAGGTTGATGCTCGTCCCTTTACCTCCTGACAACTTGACCCAAGTAGCCATGCCATATTCACCCTCTGGAATAAGTACTTCACCACCTGAGGCGCAGTCCTTCCATGCCGCGGCGATAGCATCACCGTTGTCTGTCGATGCATCTGCTGTTCCGCCGTAGTCCAAGATGTTGCATTGCTTAGTGGACTGCTTCGCAGAAGTGGTGGTGGTTGGCCCAACTGTTCCTGACAGCTGAGCTGCAGCCGGAAGAATAAGGCTGGCCGTAGCCAGCAGGCCAGAAATCAACATGCGCGGAGCCATGCTGGAAAGGATGGGGAGCGAATGAATGGAAAGAATGACAATAACGAGCGGTGTTGATGGACGCCCGGTGAACTGGCGGATGAAAGCAGTGTACGCACAGAGAAAGAGAGGCGAGCGTGGACAGGAAATATCAGAGTAAAGGTACTCTTATCATTTTGAACACGGCATGGCATCGATCGTGGGCCATGGCCCAACATCTCAAAAGGCGGGTTGTTTCGTTTCACGGTGGAGGAGGCGGTTAACAAGGCCCCCAGGCACATTCCCAGATAGAGATGCAATTCGATCACATCAGGGCTAGAGTCTCCAGAATCAAGCAAGGAATCCCAGGAGAAGAAGCAAGATCGTAAAGACAAGGCCTGCAGACCCACCGTCTACCACAAATTGCTTACGTCCTCGGGTTTGAGCAGCGGCGAGTGGGAGTTGGGTTTTTGCCCCTTTTGCGGGAAGGGGTCAACTCAAGTCGGAACCATGGCCATCGATGGGCGGTTGCAGATAAATTTCGTGATGGGCCTAACACTGAATGGCTGCTAGGCCCCTTGTCCCGCGCCTCCCCACAAATGGCATGTTTTCAAGTGGAGGGAATGGATCAGTTCCGGTGGGGGTCTCCCGACATGCACATACCGAATTCTCCGTTTTCTCCGTGAAACGAAATGTTTTATTGCAGGCCGGGCAACGTCACCACTCCACGGAGCCATCAGTGTGCATACAAATTCTCGTATCACAGATCCCGTGAGATGTCAATGCTCAACCCAGAAGCAAGACGAGGCAGACCAACATGGATTGGGGATTGGAATATTTGGATCGCCCCGAACGCTCCATGACCACCAGTGGCCCGAAATTGATCTTCTGTTGGCCATTCCTTGAATTTGATCAATGACTGAGCAATATCCGAGAATTGATCAGCCGAGCGGATCGCCTCTCGATGCCATTACAGAGGATACCCTTTGTTTACTGCGCTCAGGACAAGGTGATTCTCGCCTGGAAAAGGAATTAAGCGGCTCTCCACCCAGCAACTGGAGCGTGTTGAGAGCCGCGATGTCCTCCATCACCGGGCACCGGTAAGACCTTGTCGGAGCGGATGACAAGTATCGGAGCTCCACAGTCTTTCAGGAGATCAGGAACCGCATAAAGTTCCACTTTTCAAGCTCGGGTAGATTGCTTGTCTAGATGAAGGGAGCTTGTTTGTAGTCTCCTCTGCCGGATACCTCCTCCGCTCCGTGGTATCAACGCAGAGAGGTTAGGGACACCGGCGTCGCAAAACCGTTAGGTTACAAGACAGGACCTGCCACTGGCATGCGCTCAAATAGCTTCGCCATACATAGATTTTCCTGGTTGCCACATAAATCATCTGCATTGAAATATCATAGTGGCCGATTCAGGGTGTTGGAAATACATCGCCCCGAGGCCCAAAACAAACCCTGCGACCGAGTGGTTGTCCTTGAATCCAATTCTCTAGATAACTAGCACCTACAGACACCGTCTTGACTAGGCTGCTCCCAAATGACCTCTAGACCTGTACGCATACTGCCAGCCAAGGGAGTCTTTTTAAAAGTAAGCTCTGAGGGGTTCTATACTTGAAAATCTATACCATGGCCTTTCCATCATTCTCAATTTCAACACTCCGACTGCTCTTTCGAACTGCCTATATCAACATTAGCCTTTATTAGTCCGTCCATTCTATCATAATGAACAGAAAGGCAAATATCTCAGTATCTGGGATTTGCTGGTGCAAGCGCTGTATACTTCAGGCGCGCAGAGATTGCATTCTGTAACGTGCTCTTCGCGTGGGATGTGTCGAAGTCGACCACTGCTTCGTTCGCGATCAGATTTCTCAATTCGATTGTTAAGTTTGGCCACAATTTGTGCTAGTAGCTTGTAGCATTTTACAGACATCAATGCTTTACAAACCGATACTAGTGTCGTCCATATTACCTCTCGATGCAATCATTAAGATTCTGTCAAGTACTTCCAAGCATCTGAGCGCTTCATGTAACAAGAAATGCGGCATTGGCCACATGACTTACGCTGGTATGATTCGATACCACCGAGATGGCAACGCAGACAGGTTTTTCTGAACCAAAATTCTCCTCCCCTGTCTAGACAGCCTTCATTTCATAGTGCCGCCTTGCCTCGAGACTCAAATGGAAGCACCAACACCAGCAAGCCTGCTGCAATGAACAACGCGCCACTCGTGTATACCGGCGCCGCAGTCTCCAGGTTGGCAAACATGGCGATAATCGGCGCCATGATCCCAAAGATACGGTTGCTGGTGGCAGTCAAGGCATTGCCTGTGCCCCTCTGTGGTGTTGGGAAAAGTTCCGGGGTGAAGCCATAAAGGACGGCATACATGATGTTACTCGCAAAGTTCCAAACGCAGTTCCACGCAAGTAGCGTGTTCGAGCTCAGCGCCGTGGTGCTCCCATACAAGAAGACCCCCGTGAGGACCGTGCTCAGGCTGAGGGCGCCCTTGCGGCCGAACTTGGGCAACTCTACCAGGAGACCCCCGAGAAGAGCCCCTGGCACGCCCAAGACCGCTATGATCAGACTGTTGCGATAAGTCAGATAGGTTGAGCCGTCACCGAAATCGGCACCCCGGGTCGCCTGGATGTAGGGCAGGAAGGCGTTGTAGAGCGGATATCCCAGCCCGATGAAGGCCCAGACGGCCATGATTATGCTCGTGCTGAGCGCCATTTTTCGTGTTCCGAACAATGGCCTAACTCTGCTCAGGCTGACGTTTTCCAGCCGTCGTTTGACCACGGTCGAGGCGCTGGTCTGAGGCACGTAGCCATCCGGCTCGCAAGCCTTCAGGTCCTCGAGGGTGAGGGAACACACTTCCGAGCGTCCGTTCCGCCGGGCCACTTCGTGCACGATCCGAACGGCGTCCTCATCGAGCCCCTTGCCCATGAGGTACTTGGGGCTTTCATAAATCGTGAAGCATAAGAACCTGATGGCGAACATGATCAAGGTGATGCCGCCCATCGTGATGACGAAATAACGCCTGCATGCGTGTTAATCACCTGCTACAGAGCCCAAAGCGGTGCATTCTGGAACATTCCACGACAGGAAATATGGAGAGACGTAAAAGGAGAAGAATGTGATTACCATCCCATGTTCTTGCTTCGCGTGCACACCTCGTCCTGCTGACATGTGAAATTACCGAGCAAGGGCCACGCGATCAGCGTGGCCACCACCTGCGCGATGGCCCAGTCGATGCTAAGGACGGTGAGGAGATATTGGTGGCTCGCAGGGAGGAACTCCAAGAAGATAGCGCTGTCCACGGGCAGGTTGCCGCCGACGCCGAAGCTCCAGAAGGCCGCGAAGACCCCGATGGCGGCAAAGTTGGGAGAGCCAGCCGCGATCATCCCCCAGACGGCGGCGGCCCCGAGGGTGGCGTTGAAGCCGATCTTGCGCCCGAAGATGTCGCACCCGAAACCCCAGAAAATGGCCCCGGCGAGGAGGCCGATATTCTGCGAGAGGCTGAGGAGGGGCGGCCGAGGGGCGTTGAACTCATTCGAGACTGGCGTCAGGATGAGCGAGGTCACGATGGGCCACAGGTTGTCAGAGGCCCAGCCGAACCCCACGACGATGAAGAGCTGCCATTGATACCATCCCATGCCGATGTCTTGGATCTTTTGCGTAGGGGTATGGTCAGTCTTGCCACGGCGGGCTTGGTCTGGAATGCAGATTCTCAACTTGCAGCTCTGTTCAGGACCCTGGCCTTTGCCTCATAAACCGGATCAATCTCTCCCTTGGGGATGGCAGCCGCATCGTCAATGCCAATGCCGACGTCTGTACCTGTGTTGTTCTGCAGGTATGCAGCCTCCTGCCCCTCATCTGCTTTCTTGTCATCCATATCGGTAGTGCGTGTCTTTCCAATATCCGTCATTAAGAAGGATAGAACCAAGTGTCGACCATGCAAGAGAAAGATGTGGTTGATGGTCGTCGCGATTGAAGCAACTACCATTCAATGTTCGGGAGCTTTGGCTTTTGAATAATGCGCGTGGTAGCCTTGAGAGGTTTTCAATGGGTGTGATGGCCCTTTGCATCGGCTGATTTGCCCCCCCCCCCCAAACCTTAGCAGCTGTACTGGAAACGGTTGCTGCTGGGTGGGTTGCATTAGCGTAAACTCAGACGCCTGGAAACGTTTGCTTCTTCGGTCACCGGCCGGCTGGAAGGATTATGGTAACCTACACACTACAAAGTATTGGCGTAGGTTAGTGGCATCATTTCATCCATGCTAAATATCACGCCATTGCACTGACTGAACGTCTATGGTTCACATCTGTGCATCTGAATGGTTGCAAATCGAGGCATGTCTCACTCAAGTCTATCGGCTGTGCCGCTTCCGGACTCACCTGAGCGTTGCAGTCACTAAATACCACTTGGCCACTGCACAGATGGGCGCAGTGCTGAGAAACCTCCACGTTGCTCAGACAACGCGTGCTATGAAAATGAAAGTGACCACAACATGACCATTCTTACCACCGCACATCAAATACATATCGCTGGATGGGACTCCAAAGCGTTCTCGATTTCTTGAGGGTATGTAAAGAGTGAACTAAATAAGCCGAACAGAATATTATCTACAGATCAACCCACTACGTGATGTTTCAGAAGGTGATGAACTGAGTTGTAATTAAGAGGTCATCCTGGCGAAGATTATCATGTCGTACACCCATCGAATATGGCATGATGCAAAAGAAGCTCATGTTATCGCAAGGGACGCAGTCTTTACTTTTCAAGTCACGCGGAAAGCCCACGAAAATGTGTGCGCTATATGAAGCATATTCTTTTTCAAATCCGGGCCCCATACTGCCAATATGACAGCACTTGTTTCGGTTTGGGCAGACTCCTCATACCCCTTTCCAGGATTTGTACAAGTTATGTGGCCCACAGCAAAGTAGCCGAAACAAAGAGACATCCTTTTCTATTACAGCCAAACACACGAGACAAGCTTGAGGGCTGTCTTCTTGATAGCCGTCATCTTGGAGATATCAGCCTGCAGTCTTTTTGGTCAATCGAGTGATCATGTTTGGTGGCTCGTCAAAATCTGATTAATTTCAGGGAAACTACGATGAGCAACGCAAAGAACTTGTCAAATCGCACTCATCTTCTACTAGTTACCGAGGCATGAAGCTTTCCCAAGATCGCGTTAAATCCCTCATGCGTTCCCAAACTATACTCAGGCGATTTCCACCAAATGAAGACCGACCAGTAGTTGGCGTAGCGTAAACCAGATCCTTAAACACTATGTCCTGCTTTTCCTGACCAAGTGGAAGACTAAACGGTTCACCCACGGCTGATTTCTTCCATTTGCCGTTGATCTCCGGCAGAAAAGAAGGAGAGATCCTAGCAGCGTGTTCCCGGGTACCTAGGTAGCCAGTGTACACGGGGAACAACTACCCGATCTACTTTAATTGTAATTGTGGAAGGATTTAGAGAGCGTAGTCAAATGGACACCTACCAAGATAGCTTTCCCGTAGACTTGATGGACTTTAGAATGACATGTCCAAGTACCTTGAAAGCTTTAATACATAAATTAGTTGTAGAAAATGCACTGCAGTGTTCTTCCAGTCATATTCCCCAATAGATACTGCTGATCTTCAAATATCACCTCACTGTCTCAATTCGACTTCACGAATGCTGCACAGTGCCTAGGTACCTATGGGGGCTGCAATCTATTCAAAACGTCATTGATGCAGAACTCTTACTTGGAAGTCAGAGAAGGCCGCCCAAGACGACACGTTGGCACATTTGTTCCCGAAGGAGTTACGGATATGCTCACAATGACTGTGCGACTGCAGCGAAGGTCGATAAAGATGAGAGAAGAACACCGAAGTGGTAGCGGCGGGATTGCAATGTCCGAACAGCACTAAACACACCATCCGCCCCTCTTTTCCAACCCCTTCAAATGTTTAATTAGGATGTCAGCATTGAGTCGCCTTTTTGTAGCTAGCATGGCCTAGCGGCCCTGTGCAGGATCAGCACAGCCACCGCTGCCGATAAGAAGTATTTACTCGCGTGACAAGACGTTGCTTAAGTGCCTACAGGAAGCGACAGCCCTGGATTTGTACATCGTGGTCCCGTGGTCGCTGTCTACCAGGCACATCAGACGAGCAAAGAACGACCCACGTTTGAGCCACACACACCCTCCATACTCACAACGAAATCTACGCCATCAGCAGCACCAAAGCAACACCAAGCATCTGCCATTACTTGCATTGCGTCCTGTCGACACGATCATGGTCCAAGATGGCTATCACGGACTGGAGTGGCAGAGAAGAAACTACCCCATTCTCAACCTGGACGAAGCAAACAAGGTGTTACGTAGAAGCGAGCTCTCTCAGAACCCGGGCGTCGGAGGCCCTGTCCCCATTACTCGCTTCGATACCTTGAGGCTCGAAGCATCGGACCCATGCCAGGATAACTACACCTATGAGACCGCTGACGTTGGCACGGATACCCTATGGCATTTCTGGGGAGTCTTTGATGGCCACGCGTGAGTACCTCGCATTTTTGAACGAGAGGTGACAACTTATTGACACTTTGTTGAGTGGCTATCAAACATCCACTGTGCTCAGCCAAGCGCTCGTCTCTTACGTAGCACGAGAATTGAAGCAGGCGGACAAGACCGACCCGGCCAGCATCGACGAGGCCATCAAGGACGGCTTCGTCAAACTCGACGACGATATCGTTCAGGGCGCTCTGAGGTCGGCAACCAGCGCGGGGAGTCGGCCACGCGCCGAGGTCATCGCCGACATCGCCCCGGCAATCTCAGGATCTATGGCCGTCCTCGCCATCTACGACCCAGCGGCGTCTACCCTCCGCGTCGCCTCCGTGGGGGACTCGCAGGCCGTCCTGGGCCAGAAGGCCGCAGACCCGGACGGCTTGGCCTCGCCCAAGACGACAACGTGGGCGGCAGTCCCGCTCTCCACGCCGCAGACGCCTGACCGCCCGGACGAGCTCGCCCGCATCCACGAGCGGCACCCGGGCGAGCGGGACTCGGACCTCTTCACCGCGGACGGGAGGCGCCTCCTCGGCCTGCCTGTGACCCGGGCGTTTGGCGACCACAGGTGGAAGTGGCCTGAGAAGGCCATCACGGATACTCAGAAGAAGTTCTACGCCTTTCCTCCTCGCCCGAATGCGAAGACGCCGCCATACCTTACCGCCGAGCCTGAGATCAGCACCACGGTCGTCAAGGATGGTGACTTTGCCGTGCTCGCAACGGGTAAGTGGCCCGGCCATGGATGTGGATGAACATGATTTTGAGGGACTAACCTCGACGGCGCAGACGGCCTCTGGGACACACTGTCGCCAGAGATCACAGTGGAATGTCTACAAATGTGGCTCCAAGACGGCAGACTGAAAAGCACCGGCAGCAACCAGGAGGCACAGGAGCCCGAGTCCGTCGAGTCCGTGCCGGTAGATTCGGGCGACGAAGGGCCCGAGACGCGGGTGGGCGCCGCGTGGGACTGGAAGTGCCGCGCCGAGGACTTCGTCGTCGAGGACAACAATGCCGCCACCCACCTCGCGAGGAACGCCCTGGGAGGCAAGAGGAGGGAGCAGTTCTGTACGCTCCTTGGGGTGCTGGCGCCTCACAAGGACGACGCGCATGACGACACCACTGTACAGGTTCTGTTCTTCGGGAGTGGTTGATTCTGGCTCGGAGGGCGGGGGCGGCGGCTGAGAGGGTCATATCACATGTGCGGATATCTGCTCCTTTCATGGGGCCTGCATGGTCACGGCTCCGCTTGCACTGAATTTCTCACTTTTCTTCGACTTTGCTTCTAGCCTGGGCCCACTACTCAGGCGCTCTCTTCTTTCACATCTGCAGTTGAGCCGGTTCTTGTCTCGCGAAATAGTAGACCGGCGCTACGGCCCGAGAATTCATACCCGCAGTGGCAATATATTACAAGACAGGCACAAAATATTTACCTGTACTAACTGTAGTCCCTTGAAATACTGGTAATTAGTGACGGCTTTTCCAGGGCTATGATGTCTCTGAAACACTCTCGTTTTCCCTGAGACGGAAACAATAGAAGGCAGGATCAAGGAACGGTACTAACGTGGGCCCGGGAGAGTGATCCCAGCGCTCAAGGATCAGGAATAATGAAGAGACCAGCGCAGATACCATCGCAGACTTTCCAAGGATAAAAGAACAGCATTGGTGTTCAGCACAATTATTATCTTGTGGTATCATAGTACTTACACCACATCTGTGTGTGGAGATGATAAGCTCTGTGTTTAGATGTAGATGTAGTCGGAAATTAGCACTTCTTAAATCTAGATCGCATCCAACATCCACTTCTAAGCCTGTACCATTTTCCCCCTTGCCTCTCCTCCCTTCCCAAACCCAGAGACAATCTTCTACTGCCAAGTTTTGGGTCCAAAGAAGGAACCATCGTCGGGGAGAGTCTTTGTCACTGCAGTGCCCATGGCGTCAAGGTTGTTCTCCCAAACAGTGTTGCCCCACCAATCGGGGAATTCCTTGCCGCTGAGCCCAAGAGCCAGTGCAGAGATGACAATGCACAGCGCTGTGCCGATGTCGAGAGCACCGGACAGGACATAGTTGTATCGAGCTGTTGCAAAGGGGCCTCGGTCAGCCATGTTCTCCTATCACCAGTGTAATAACGACAGGGGAACTTACTCCACCAGCCCAGATACGCTCTGCGAATAAAGTAGTTGAAGATAAGTCCCACGATAACCCATTGTCCTAGGTACCAACATGTCGCCGGAGGGATCTGGCCTGCGGCGCCGAAGATAGCTGGGAAGAACAGATATCGGAAGATTCCACGGGGGAAACGCCGGGCAACGAAATACTGGATGGCAGGTAGGGCAGCCCCGATCAACCAGAAGTAATTGGTCCAACCTGGGCAAGGGCGTGTTAGCTGCGGAATCTGAAGTAACGAAAGTGATGCATCCTGGAAGGTTTTGCAACACGACAGATGGGGAAGTGAATAAGAAAAGACCGGTGCTTACTGTAAAGGGCTCCTGCGCTGAACATCCTCTTGGGGCCAACGACACCCCAAATCACAGAGGCGTTGAAGAAGGTCTTGGCATTGGGACAAGTGATGCCTTGCGCCTGGTGGGCTGTACAGACCTCCTTGATATTACCCCGGAGGAAGTTGTAAGTGGCGATCTGTACTATGCTGAGCCACACCACGGCGAAGAATTGAGCATAAAACATTGTGCGCGGTGGGATTTTCACTAGTATTGAGAGTTAGCTGTCAAATATATCGTGGAAGGAGCTCTGTATTGGAGACATGGGAGGAGGACAGCATATGCACCGTGCCCCCGAAGTATTTGAGGGCGGGAAAACCTACTGTAGTGACCAATCTTCATGTCCGAGACGTATGTCAGCCCGTTGTAGGCCATCATATAGCCCCAACTTTTGAATAGCATCATGGCCACTGGTCTGCCCGGTTGCATGTACCCGATGATTAGTTCGGTGATGACGTTCAAACCCGTTTGGCTGTTTGTAATTGCTTGTATGATGCCAACTGGGAGGATGAGCACAACACCGATCAGCACACAGATAATGTAAGCCCACCACGTGAGGTGCGTCTCCCAGACCTGCGAGGCGATCATGCCGAAAGCGAAAGAGACGAGGAAGACGGTGGCAAACCACCACTCGGGAGCCTCGCGATACTTCCTCATCATCTTAAGGTGGACGTCGGCTTCCTCGTAAGTGGCGGTTCGAGCGCGGGCCCAGATGTCCTTTCCGTAGAATAGGCCAACGTGAACGATGGTGGAGGCCAAGGCGGCGAAGGACATGCCGTAAGTCAAGGCAAACGCAGGCCCAAGCATCAGGGGCGAGTACTCTTCGTACTTTGTCTGGTTGAACGTAAAGTCCGGGTTGAGGATCCTGCTCGTGTTATAAGAGTTCCCAAAGTGATCGAAGTTTGCATTCTGGCTGATGGGCAAGTACTTGTAAAAGTCGGGGCCAGCATAAGCGAGTCCGATCGAGCCCAACATCATTAGGAGAATGCCGATTCCGACGTTGAAGATTGCGAAGGCGGGAGTCTGCAAGGGTGACAGCAAGAAGCCAGTGATGATATTCCAGTCAAACGAGAGTGGAATCAGGCCCACGCCAGTCTGACCACCAAGTAGTTGGTTGACCAGTACATTGTTTGGTGCAATCCAAGTTGCAAACGTAAACACTTGGAGGAAAGTGGCCATGACCTGCGGAATCCACTCGTAACAGAATGTGCCAGCGGCAACAATCAGGAAGAACTTGTAGCGACCAATCTTCCAGCCGTTCGCGAGTGAGGGGTCGGAAGGGCTATGGTCATGGAGAGTGTTCATGACAGTGGTGAAGATGAGAGTGGCAGGCCAGACCATGGCGGCAGGCCAGACCAGGAATCTTCTCATGACGCCGGCGAGGCCGAAACCCATGGCCTGTGTAGACAGGATGAGCAAGATCTGGAAGCCCCAGCCAAAGTGCTGCTTGTAGAATATTTCTTGGGCGAGCAAGATGTCGAGGGCGTATGAGAGCGCAGAACCAGCAGCAGTCATGATGACAATGATGGTGTGCTCCTTCATGTTGAAGGGAGCCTCGGGGTTGAACTCGAAGTGCTGGCCAAAAAGGCGAAACTTCCAGTTGGGCATGCTCGCATGCCAGCCCTTGCCCATGGGATAGGCAATCAGCTGCACGACAACAGGAGAGATGGTGACGGGCGAACGACGCATGTTAAGCAGGACATTGCAGGCCGTCACAACAGTGCAGGTGATGAGGCCGATGGTCCAGGCGCGGATCGTGTTGACGGGGGTGTCAGGATCGTCAAAAGGCTTCACCGACGCTCTGACCTCGGCATAGGGCGAGTCCTCAGCCAGCAGAGAGGTCTCGACGGCTGCCTCCTTCTCCAAGTCTCCAGTGCGCAGTACCTGTTGGTGGACGGCGTGTGAGATTCATATGCCCCACTGTATAACCCTCCCCCTCTCCTTGACACTCTCACTCGCTTGGGGTTGGGGTCACGTACCTGATCGGCAGCGTCCAGCTTCTCGACTTCCATAAAAGGATCCCACTTGTGAAGCTTCTTAAACTTCTTCAGGTCGGCCTCAGGGTTGATGTCGATGGGCAAATCTGGGGAGGCATCCTGTCCTGTGGCCTGGCCCTCGGACACGGGCGCGTCCGAGGCCTTTCCACGGAAGGAGAAACCCATGATTGGCGAAGTTCTCGCGTGCAATGGAGTCTGTGCCCTGGTATTGTTCTGGTGCTGAGAACAAAAGTCGAGGTTGGCTAGCTGGGCACAACCGTGCTGGAGGGACGAGGAAGAGAGTCGTCTGAACAGAGGGGGGCCAGCGGGAAGGGAGGGATGAGAGATGGAGGGGTGATGGGATGATATTTCTACTCACTCCATGACTGAGCGGCCCCAATGCAACGTGAGCGCTACTCACTGTCGGTGGTCAGGTCACCTTCACCTTCCCAAGCGGGCAGGGGAGGCAAGGTACGGGGGACTGTGCATTGTGCAAGGCCCAGGTCCACCAAATTGATGATCCCAGGGCCGTCAGTCTTAGTGACCAACGCTTGACTCTGAGCTTAATTACCACGGCTGTGATGGAACGGTATCATTGGTGGCTCCACACGGGCGGCTGGTTGCCCAGGTCGACCTGGCCGGTTTCGTACGGGGAGACGTGGGACTGGATTGGAGAACGCACCGAGCTGAAGTCCAAGAACTCCCGTGGACCTGTGCTGCTGTTGGAGATGGGACGAATTGGCCTCTCGCCACTGATGAACCCGAACCTGAGCCTGAGCCTGGACCAGCACGATAAGGTCCCGTTTGACCAATTACCCCCATACCTGAGCACATGGTCACCCCGCCCATCAAAACGAGGCCATGCCAGTGTTTAGAACTTTCCCGTCTAGGAAGGTCTGCGGTAGGACGGAGGCGACTGGCCTGCTGGCGGGCATTGCGGACCCGTTGCCATCACCCTTGACCGGCACAACGGCTAATGATCATACCTGCAGACCTGGTACTCAGCAATACAAGGTAGATGAGGGCTTATGCCGTTTGTACCAGACTTCCCATGCCTCGTTTGCAACCTGTGTGCGGCCCCTGCCCGCCTGTCACGGAAACTCTGTGTCGCATCGCACAAGCTCTGATGGGTGAGGGGTGCGCACAAGGGTTCGCGCAAGGGTACGCATCGTGCTCCCTACCCGTGGCCAGACCTCATCGCAATCTCCGTCCTAGCGACCAACTCTCTCTCCTGGTTCGAAAGCTTGGGGTTATTTATAACTCTTGCCCGAGGCTCAGTGGTGCTGTTAATGGCGCGTGCTGCTCGCACCTACACGTGTTTGTAGGGGGTTGCGCCGGGCGACTGTCGATGTTCTCGAGGTCCATAATTCCCCAGATATCGATATCGCTAGCCCGACTACCCGAGCACCGGGCTAGATAAACTTATCAGCCTCTTTAGTCAACCTTCTTGGTCACCCACGCCACTCGGACACTCGTCTCAGATACACTGACCTTACCGACGAGTACATGGGCCATTCTGGTCGATGATTTGCAAAATGTAGCAGTCATTCAATCTTTCGTAAAGAGGGTTCCCCAAGGGTCTTCCAATGAATTCAGCCCTTGGTCGTCCTTGCAAGTGTGTGATTTGTAGGGTAGCATCGACCAGGGCCGGCCGTCCCCCCTTTCTCAAGAGCCAAGTCGTGCCAAGTGAAGCCTTCCGCCTCCCCGTACGCCCAGCGCGGTCGCTTCCAGAAACAAGCACCCCAAGCACCTGCATGGGGCACGACACAAGCTTCAGCCGTCGTCTTGTCTGTCTTGTCCTTGGCTTGACCCTCTTTGAGCCGCAGGCCGATGTCACCAGACAGCCAGCTCCTTTTGACCCGCAGTTGGCTTGCCGTTCGACAATTAAAAAAGCCAGGCGGGCGACTTCATATCACCTTCCTCGGTGGTACGAAGGAGAACTGGGGGAACACGAGCCCGATCCGCGCTACGAGGCGCAGAAAGCTTAGCCCGTCCCCTGCCCCTCTCCCCTTCCCAAAGGCCATCCTGGCTCACAAACTGCTCTGTGCCACTGGCATCGTGTAGGCACTCGATGATCTGGACAACGTCGACGACACCATGTAGCGGCCCTAACCCGGCGCAGCGGTAGCTTTGGGATCAACCGAGAATCCCACCTGGGGCCCAATGACTCGGCGTCCAACGGCAGCGTCTCATGCCCTTCATCCACGATAGATCGCCGCGCTCCATACTCGCGCCGGCAACTCCGACCTGCCTATTACGGCTTTGGAGATGTAGACTTTGCGCATGCTCTCGCGGCTATTGCCACCAGTCGATCCGACATCCGACAGAGAGGGCGAGCAGCCCCGACCAGGACAGCCTTAACACTTAATCCCGGCTAGCCGCACTCGCAGGTAGATTTCGCGCCTTCACCTGCATTCCCGAGAGCATGTAGAGGGGGAAGTGGCTGGAATCTCCTGCCGGATTGACGCAAAGGGAAAGCCACTTACGACTCGACTTGCTAGATTCAGGCACACTGCACGGGAGAAAAATGCGCGCTACTCCCCCCTCCCCCCTCCCCCCTCCCCCCTCCCCCCCACGTTTTCATTTGATCTTTGTGTTACCATCGTCAAGTCAACAAAGGTGCCGTCGTGAAACCCATCGTGCACTTGTACGACGTCAGACGCTGACCTCACGTGACGTCCGACACGGAAGGATCACTGGAAGGATCGCGAGGTTCGTGTGGGATTTAAGGTTGTTCTGGCATACCGCAGCGGACGGGCGGGGAGCCACTGGCCACTGGATGCAGGTGCTTCGAAGGATCCGAGGTGTTCTCTCGTCGCCAGCGAATTGGGACAGGGAGCCATCCCCAGCATTTTACGTGTCATGGTTCCCCGCCTGCCCGAACGAGCCTCGCCCGGCGGGCTAGAAGAGAGGGAGAAGGTGCTCTAGAAGCATGCGGCACCGAGCTAGCTAGACCCGCCGAATCCATCGCGCGCGTCGGGGCACGGGTCAGATGCCCATTCCGACTCTCGCGATGTTTCTCGCAGTCGGTGAGCCGAGAATACGCGGGAATTTGTATGCGTGAGACGAGGTTACGGAGACAAAAGTGTCAAAGACATACCCAGTCTCTGTGTAGCCAAGTTTCCATCCAGCGCTCACAATGGTCGTGCCATGGAATAAGTGAAGAAATCCCGCCAGCTTCGGCAGGGCGAACAATTTGATCAGGCCCAGCAGACAAAGCGGCCGGAAGCATCGGTCTAGCTATTCAAGAGCCCTCTGGCACGTCACCACCACAGCGGCTGGGGCAAGGCCTTTCTCTTGCGCCTGCCTGAATTGGATGCGATCGAGGGTTTTTTTGCCAGGCATTTTGGGCCCGGCATGAAGTCTCAGAGGTACAATCTTCAGTCAAATCCTATTGCCTCATGGCTAGATAAATGGGCAGTTCCAAGTAGTACCAGCTCAAGATCTTACTCACTATTGGAGCCTGGATACCTCATATTTTACAAGGAGAGCTGAATCATTGGCTGGCTGTTCATGAGAATCTAGTATCATTTACATAAAGAACAAGAATAGTGTTTTGTAGGACTATGTAAAACCATGGATCTCTCAAGTCTAAACTACAATATGCAGATACATACCTTGCGAGATAGAAGAGCAAACCTTTAGGTTAAGTTACAGGACAAGTTGAACTTGAAAACGAAATGTGGCCAAAGACCGCGTTCTCGGTTTAATCAGGACAAGGCGAGCACAATAGAACAACCAGACGACCTCGAAAGGGCCCACGGGCTCAAGAGACTGAAGCAATTCTTACAGACACTGAAGGTCGAGAAGAGCGTTGTATTCATTGTTTGTAGTGCAAGAGTAATCTGAGAGTTTTCCGAAGTTGGGAACTCCTTTGTGGTCTGTCGGTGTGAAGTGAACGAAGGAGAAGAAAGACTGTGATCAGGGGGAAGAGGCATTGAATCGCAGATTACTCTATCTCGACACAGGTGACAAAGGTCCCCATTGCTGAGGCAACGCACCACAGTTCTCAATCATCGTACCACCATCTCCATCATGCCTTGTCCGCTGTGGATCGTTCACAGCAGACAAGCCACAGAGTACTGTGGATGAATTTACTTTTAGATCTTTTGAATATTGATATAGAAGTGTAGACGAGCCTGTTATCTTACTTTTTCCTCCTTTCCGCCTTTCAAAAGGGGGCACACGTTCGGATCATACGGGCCAGAAGCTGTTGGCAGGCTGCTCGTCCCAGGTTGACAAGGGGCCCGCCAAACAAACAGCTATGGCTTGTCTCTTCTCCTGTCTGCAAGAGAAGAGCAGTTTGAGGAAGCTTTCTTCAAAATGAACCATATCTCCTGAGTATGGCAAGCAGCATGCGCGTTGTCGGCCGTCTAAGCCTCGTGACAGGCGGTCTTGCCTTGTGCGGGATGTACACTTATGTCGCAAGGCTGAACCTGATTCCTACGAGTGCAGCTGGTGGCCAAATATCTGTGTCTTTCATAACGTTCAGCGGATGATGTAAGGCGAAATAGTCTGCAGTGAAGAGCCTCATAGGCTGGCTTCATGATTATACAAAAAGATCTGTTATAGTCTGCGTTTAGATGTGTACTGTATTGGAGCCTTTCTTTACCAGACGAGTACGTCGCCAGTCTTTCGCCATGTGCTACCTACCATCTGTGCCTTACTTTGAACAGTAATATTCCAAGTGGTGGTAAAAGATATTGCGCCTATCTACATGAGATCTCTGTTGTGCCGACAACCCTGGTTGCATGGGGACGGTACTAGTAGAGATGAACACCACCATCAGAGATAAATAGGTGGTGCAGGTCGCGCAGCTTTCAAGGCTTGAACGCCGATAGGACTGCCAGGTCTTCACGGCTGTTGTCTCCAGGGTATCCCTGAGCGGCAGGAAGGCAAGCAACTCAGGCACCAACATGCACGTGTTTCGTCCCCCAGCTTGACTGATTACAGGACTGCCAGACTGCCGGAGCCCGGTAAAACAAAGGTGGAGGTAAGTTCTTGGTGGTGGTGCCGGGCCGGGATCGTCACTGTCGTATAGGACGGAGTGAGGCCAGGGCTTCTCCGTTCACAGGGATTCGAGTCGTGATGTGATCACGGGAGATCCACATTAAAAACGAAGAAATGTTTCGTTTCATGGAGGCGGTCGGCCCGACGAAGAAACACCCCGTGGGACAGAGACAGGCTGCTCCTGCTTTCAGGAGAACGTTGACTTCCGGTATGACGCTGAGCAGTGTCTTACAATTTTTTGATGACGACGGGCGCCCTGAAGCACTGCTGAGACTGGTCTGGGAGGATCTGCTCCGTTGACACGGAGACGCTACGCCATTGATCTCCCATATTTTTTTCCGTGTACATGTTGTGGTCACGGCCCACAGGAGCTCAACGTCTGAGCATCCGGGTTCCGAGCAAGGACCCTGTGCAGGTCATGGACGTGACGAAGCCGATGATTTGTCGATGTTTTTGTCGATGAATCCTCCCCAAGATTACCGGATTCGTCTCATTGTGTCACGTAACTGCGGCTAAGAGAAGGGGGTGTGAGGAGAGATGGTGTGGTGGTATGTCCTTCGTATGATTACGCAGGAACAGGCCGAGACAAGAGACGAGCAGGATCTGACAGGCTGGCCATGTGCCCCCCGATGCTGTGCCCGGATGCCCTTGATCTCGATCTGGCACTGTCTGGGCGGGCGAAGGTGGCTTCCACGGCGAGTCTAGAAGGATGATTGACCTCCAGGAGGCCCGGGCTTTGTCTCCAGGCCTGGCAGGCTGGGCAGGATGACGAAGATTTGACGTCGTTGTGTGTTGACGGAGTGCCGCCTAGGCGAGACGAGCGCCCTCTGTGGCCCAAGCCGGCCAGGCGCACAGGCGCACAGGCGCACAGGTAGCTGACCTCTCAGAGGCCTGCAGGCCAGCTTATCAGTTCTCACGGCCGCGTGGACGTGGAGGCTTGTCTTGGCCCCCCAGACTAGAATCTCCAGATTATCAGTCATGGAACGAAAGGTGCCTCAATCTGTCTGAGCCCGTGTGGCTACTTTTTTGACTACGTGACCACGTACCTAGGTAGGTACTGCGGTACGGCTCGGGCACGGGCACGGCACTGATGCTCCGGAAAAGGCCTCTGTCCTGGTCCCCCCGGGTCCCCAGGTAGGCATACAGTTGAACGTGAGTCACTAAGGGCTTGGCTGTGAGTCTGCCCAATTGGGCCTAGTGTAGTGCACGGGCCCAGACTACCACCCAGCCCGTGAGAATATAAACCATAAGCAAAAGTTTAAACCTATATATAGATAATATACATATAAGTTAAATATAATATATAATATGAAAGATAATTAAAGTATAATTAATATATAAATAGTATTTAAATTTAATAAATATAGATAATTAAAGATAGAAAGTTAAGTAAAGTAATAATTAAATTAAATATAGTATATATTATATTTATTCCTAATTTATATATAATTTATATATAAACTATTATTATTTATAAATAACTTAATATAAAGTATATATTAAGTTTTAATCTTATTTCCTTTCCTCTTTATTATATTTATCTTATAAGTCAGCCCCTCCCCTTAAATGATATATTATAATTAATTTATATTAAAATTAATCCTTAATTAATTATTAAAAGATAGTAATTCTTTTAATATAATTTTTATTTAATTTATATTTAATTTAATTATATTTATTATTAAATACGAATTATATTAAAATCTTTAAGGCAAAATATACCTACCTACTTACCTTTATTTTAATATAAGTTTAAATTAATATTAAATATAAATTATTCTTAAATTATATATTATAGCAACTTATTAATAATTATAAACTAAATATATATCTAGTTTATATTATATAACCCTTTCTCTCTTTATCTAATATATATTAAGTCTATACTATATTTTAACTTAATTTATATTTATTACTCCTTTAATAAAAATCTAAATTAACTTTAAATATAAACTTAATTAATTAATATAGCTAACTTTATTCCCTACCCCTTTATATAAGTTATAAGCTTAATAGCTATTATATAAACTTAGTTTAGATTAAATATATATATAATATGTTAAAGGTTTAAATAAGATTATTAAAACTACCTTATTTATAATATTATTAAATATAAATATTTATTTAATATATACTTAATCTATATTATATTTATATTAACTTTATATAAAGATTTAGCCTTATATTAACCTAGGTTTTATCCTTTTAAATAAGTAGTATTTATTTAGTTTAAACTTAAATTATATTAATATTAAGCTTAACTAGCTCTATTAAGCCTATTACTTATAATATAATTAATAGTTAATTTAAACCTACCTTTTAAAGTTAAAGTTTAAATTAATATTAAATAAACTTTATTACTTAATATACCTTTATTAACCTTAATATTATTATTCTTACCATTAATAGCATATAAATATAAATTATACTTAAACTCTATATAAAATAAACCTATATTAAGTTTAAATAACTACTTAATTAATAATGAAAATAATATCCTTTATAATGCTATCTATAATATTTTAACTATTATTTATTTTAATCTAGTTTAAACTATATATAAGCTAAAAGCTTATATTATAATAAATAAATTGCTATATATTTAATAAATATCTAACTTAAAGTGAGTTTTAATATAATTTACTCTCTTATAAATTTAAGTTTAAATTAAAAGTAAATAATTATCCCTTATTCCTTTAATAACTTTAATCCTTATCCCTAGGATATTATTATAACTTCTAAGCAGTATATATCTATATTATATTTAAATTAAGTTTAAATTAATAATAAATATAACAGCCTTTAGCGCTAAGTATTTAAAGGCAGTTAAAAGGATATAATATTTATTAAAGAGCTTAGGTAAGTATTTAGATTTAATATTAACTAAATTTAAATTAATATTATATTAAAAATCCTCTTAATATTTTAATTATCTAGGTTACTTTATACTTAGAATACCTTATATAAGTTAAGTTTAAACCTAGTTTACACTAAGTATTAATTAATAATAAACAAAGAAACCAATATTAATTTTAATAAAGATTATTAAAGAACTAAATTCCTTTATTAATTCATATATACCTAATATATACTAAGTTTATATTATATATATATTAATAATAAATAAAATACTACCCTTAAAAAAACTTGCTTTAACCTTCTTCCTTTAATAAAGTAAATTTAAACTATCACAGTTTATATTTAATTCATATTAATAATTCATTTAATATAAATGCTTTAATATAAAGGATACCCTTAAGGCTAGTGAATATATTCAGCTTGAATATAGCTTAGACTTGATTTAAACTAAATATATATAGCTCCCTTTAAAAAGCCAGCTTATATTAAGAAGTTAGCAGCTTAAGGCAGCCGCTATAATGCTAAAACCCGCTATATATAAATATAGTTCAAACTATATTTAAACTAAATACTAACTTAATTTAATAAAGGGTAACCCTATTAATCCTAATATTTTCTAAATTAGGTTTATACCTTTCCCCCTTAAGTTTTAATTAAGATATTTAAGCTAAGTTTATATCTTTTCCCCTTAAGTTTTAATCAAGATATTTAAGCTAAGTTTATATTAATTATTAAGTTTATATTATTACCTTAACTTAAGTTTATATTAAATATAAGTTAAGTTTTAATTAACTTAAGGAATTATCTTATACCATTATATTTAATATAATATTAATTAATATATAATTTATATTATATTAACTCTTAATTATAACTATTTTTAAGTTTATATTAGGTTTTAATTTAATCTTTATTTATCTTTTAATTTAATTTCAATTTAACTTAAGTTTATATTATTAAAAAAAAATTTATAACCCTTAAAAGTTAAATTAAATTTAGTTTTAATTTAGATTAAGTTTAAATTAATCTATAATCCCCTACTTTACTTACTTACCTTTTTATAACATATTTAAATTTTATATAAACTTAGTTTCATATAATTCTACCTATTGATTTTATTATAGTAGCCTAGATTTAAATTAAATCTAGATTAATATTATTATAATAATATATTCAAACCTAGTTTTATATAACCCTCCCTATTAATTCTATTATAACGGCCTAAATTTAAATTAAGTTTAAACTAATATTATCATAATAATATATTTAAATTATATATAAGCCTCTTCACTTACCTATAAAGTTTCTACTTAGTTTATACCATATATTAATATTCTTCTCTATATAGCTTAATATATTTATATTTAAATAAAGTTTATACTATTCATTACTTCTTTTATTTCTTATTAATTTATATAAAGTTTATATCATCTATTATATTTCCTTAACCCTAAGCATCATCCTATTTAATCAATTTATATATTATTTATATCATCTAAACTCTTAATATCTAAGTATCTTATAACATTAAATTTAAATATAGTTTTAATAAATTAATAAACTAGCTTATACCCATAAGTTTCAACATAATTTATATTAATTAACATCAGCTTAATCCTCACTTATAATAAATTCTAACCTATAATAAATTCCAATATAATTTATATTATTTAATATTAACTTAATCCTTACTTATAATAAATTCCAACCTATAATAAATTTTAATATAATTTATATTATCTAATATTAACTTAATCCTATTTATAATAAATTCTAATATAATTTATATTATTTAATATTAACTTAATCCTTACCTATAATAAATTCCAACCTATAATAAGTTCCAATATAATTTATATTATTTAATATTAACTCAATCCTTACCTATAATAAGTTTTAACCTATAATAAGTTTTAATATAATTTACATTATTTAATATCAACTTAATCCTCATCTATAAATTCCAATACAATTTATATCATTTAATATCAACCTAATCCTTATTTATAAATTCTAATATAATTTATATTATTTAATATCAACCTAATCCTTATTTATAAGTTTTAATATGATTTACACTATTTAATATTAACTTAATCCTTACCTATAAATTCTAATATAGTTTATATTATTTAATACTTAATTTTAAGATTAATATAACTTTTATTAAAAATATAGTTTATATTAAAAGCAAATTAAATAACATACTTAAGCAGGTCATTTTAAAAACTCAGTTAATATTTATTATAAGTATATATAATTCACATTTAGTTTAAATATAATTTATTAAATATATAAACTTAGATCTATAGCTCTTTATCAACCCTAGCTAAATTCAACTATTTAAAAATAAAGAAGGTATACTTAACTTATTTAAATATAAATTAATCTTAACTAATATTAAATATAAACCCTAAAATATTTAATAGTGAAAGCTTTTAATAACTCTATAATCATATTACTTATAAGTCTTTCCCTTTTATATATTTATATTAAACTCTAACTTTATTTAAATTAAAATATTTTTATTATTTAAATAAAGGCTTAAAGCTTATCTAGCTAGATATAGCCCCTTATGTATATAAAGATATATATATATATACTTATCTTAAATTAAGTTTAAGCTAATTATATTAATTATATAATATTTTTAAATGATTAAGATATATTAAATAATAATGCAATCTTATATAGCTTTATCTTATTAAATATAAAGGAGGTTTAAATACTCCTTAAACTATATTTAAATTAATAACTAAATATATCTAATTTATATATCACCTCTTATATACCTATATAATATAAAATAAGTTTACTTTTATTTTTATTATAAAGTAAATTATATTTAAATTAATATTATTTTTTATTTAATCTTACTACTTATCACCTCTAGGTTTTATAAAACTAAACCTAATTTCGATTAAATATTATCATCTTTAATATATAAATTTATTAATTAATATATATTTTATATTATTTTTTTTATTATTATTTCTAACTTTTTTTTATAATATAATAATAGCATATATTATTTCAAGTAGCTTTTATTATTAATGCTTTCATTATAAGCCTATATATCTTATTAATATTTACTTTAAAGTAATACTTACTCAGCTATAAATTTAAGCATAAGTTTTATATATATATAAATTAAGTTTATATAATAATTAAATAATAATAGGGATAATAACTTAATATGGCTATAGGTAAGGGAGCTAAGGCATAAATAATATATAGATTAAATTCATTTTATATAAAAGAGATTTATAGCCCTTAGAAGTTTAGCTAAGTTTAATCTTATTTTAAATTAAGTTTAATTTTATTTATAATTTCTTTATATTATTTAAGAAATTATTTAAGTTTATATAAAATATAAACTTAATTTAAGTATTAATATAAAAGAAAGGACTATATATATACTTAATATAAATCTAGCTAAATTAAGTAATATATTACCTTTTATAAGAAATAATAAGAGTTTTAACTTAATATAAATATACCTAAATTTATTAATATATTATGTTATAAATATAAACTTAATATAAACTTAACTATATTAAATTATCTTTATTAAAGAATATTATAAGTAAAAACTTAATATGAATTAAATTTAATCTATTTAAAATATTTCCCTCTTTATTTCCTTGCTATTTATAATAGCTATTAATGCTTTTTATTAAGTTCAGATTAAGTTTGATTTTCCTTATTAAATATATTTAAGGAATTAAATTAACTCCTTTTATTAAGCTATTCCTTTATAATTTAAATTAAGTGATGATATAATTTAATCTTCTATATAAGCATTATATTCTAAGGAAATATTAATAAAGGTTTATACTCTATTTAAATATAACATACCTAGGTTTATAATATCTTCTTCTTAATTTATATAAAATATATATTTATTATATTCTTATATTTAAGTTAAAGGTTCTTAATATTATTCTCCCTTTAATATACCTTATATTCTAAGGTTTATTCCTTATATAAACCTTATATAATCTTTAATTAAATATTATCACTAAGCTATTTAATATTTAAACTTAATTTAAGCTTATCATTTAATTCTCTTATCTCTATAAAATATATATTATTTATATTCCATCTAGATAATATCTCACCTAAAATTATATAAGGATATTATATACCTTTAAATCTAATTTTAAATTAAATTAAATAAATAAAATAGATTTAATTTTTACTTAATATAAATACCTAGCTAGATATAAGATAAGATAAATATCCTCTTTTATATATTACCTCCTTTATCTATTTAAATTTAGCTTAAACCTAATCTATATTTATTTAAATAGATATAAATATTATATTTCTCTCCTTTACTTTAAATTCAGCTTCTTATTTAGGCTTAGCTTAAACTTTATTTAAATCCCTTAATATAAATATATATTCTTTTTATTAAGTTAGCTATAAAGTAATAGATTAACTTAGATTTAAATAATATTTATGCTTTTTAAGCGGAATTAAGATTATTAGATATAGTAATATTAAAGTAAGCTAAGATATATTAATGAATAAATCTAGATTAAATATATATATAGTTTATACTTTAATTAGATAGAGTATTAATAGGTACTTTTCTATTTAAGCTTAAGAGTATTTCTTATATATATTTAATATAAGTAATATTTACATAATATTCATATTTATTAAATACTTAAGTATATCTTTATTATTAATTAAAGTATATATTAATTAATAACTAAGATATTAAAAGCATTAAATATATATTAAGATAAAATATAATATAAATAGCAACTTACTCTTTAAGGAAAAGGTTTAAGACTTTAAGCTATTTACCTTATAATATAAAAAGGAATTCTATATTATAAAGACTTAATTTAAATATAAAGTAATCATGATTTAAATCATATATCAAAATGCTTTTAAACGATACTCTTATAATAAAATACCCTTCTTCCTTTAATATAATATTACTATATAAATTAAGTTTATACTTTGAATAAATATATAATTAAATACTTACTTATAATAATATATACCTTATATAAGTGATGTTAATATTAGGAAAGGTGTTAGTTTATATTTAGGATAATTATAAATTAAACTAGGTTTATACTTATTAACGATTTTATTAAAAAAACCTGCTTATAAATCTATCTACTTATAATATTATATATATAGCTATATAAAGATTAAACTTAATATATATTTAATATTAATATATATCTTATATTATTAATATAGCTGGGTTAATAGCAATTAATAACTAAAGATAATATTTTATAATAAACTTTATTTAAAGTTAGTTTATATTTATATTAAATAAAATAAAAACTCACCATCTAATATTATTAAGCTAAAGATATATATATTGGGTGCTATACTTAGATTAGATATAAAAAAAGGCTTAATAATATAGCTATATTAAAACTTATATAGAGATTTTGTAGCCTTTATTTCGATTAATTCAAGCTACTTAGTAATTTTATCTTAATAAATAAAAGAAAGCTAATCCAGTGGTTTTAAAGAAGAAGGGTTAAAATATATAAACTATTTATCTTTTAATATAAAACTTGATTTAAATATAATATAAATTTAATTTACGCTAAGAATGTTTATTAATAATAAAAAGGAATAAAAGTGCCCTATTTATTTTAAAATTAAATATAATATAATTAAAGTTGAAATAATAAGAGGAATTAAATAGATAATGGTTTAAGTTAAAAATTAATTTAAAAGCGGTTTAAATATAACTCCTATATAATCTAATAAATATTAATAAAATATAAATCTTATCTAAATAAAGTTTAAATTATCTATAAGGTAAGGGCTTAAAAATAATGGAATATTAATATATAGAGTTTATCTAGGGTATAAATAGGGATTAAGCCTATTATATCTTAGGCTATTAAGATATACGCTTAAAATGCATTTCAATAATATATTTAAAGCTAGTTTAAATTAATCTAATACAAGGATATTATTAAATTATTATTCCTTAATATTATAATATTAATATAAAGATATAATTTAATTTAAGATTAAATTTATAAGGGTTAAAGCTTAACTTAATTATTGCTTATTTTTAAAAGGATATAATGATTAGTAGATATTTAATTTAGGTATAATTTAAACGTATAATATTTTTAGCTATCTTTTATTTTCTTTAATATAAACCTTATATAAGGTAATAATATATAAGGAGTTAATATTTAATTTAAATACCCCTTTAATATTTTATAAGGTTATATATAAGCTAAAATATAACTATAAGTTAAAATATAGTTAAAACTTTGTTTATATTAAATATAGAGATTTTTTATAAAGAATCCTTTTTTATTATTTAATTTTTTATTACTTTATTATTTTATTTATTAATCCTAATTAAGTTTCAACTTAATATATATATTAATTATATTATTCTTAATTATATATATTAATTATTATATCTATATAGGATTTATACCTATTTTTAATATTAATTAAATAATAATTATATAAGCCTATTAACCCTATATATTAAAGGCAGATCCTTAAGGATATTTATTATACTTAATCTCAACCCTTATAATTACTTAAATCTATATTAGGTTTTAATGGAGATAACTTTAAATATAAATAAGGAATAAATTCATTTAATAATTTAAGAGATAAATCTCACTTACTTTTATTTAATATAAGAAAATAGTATTAATTATAGTTTAATTTATATTAATTTTAAATATAATTTAAATTAGGCTTATTCCTTAAGTATATTATTAATAATTTAATAAGGGATATAATATTAATATATTAAATAAGAGATTCACTTATTATCTTAATCTATCCATTAATTAATATAAATAGAGTTTATACTTATATTATATTTAATCTAGATTAAGTTATTATAATTATATTAGAATTGAAAAGTTTATTTAATAAGTAGCCTATTAAAGAGGAGTTTAAATAAATATTTTTAATAATATATAAGTTAATAATTTTAATTATAAGTTAGGTATATTAATATACTTTAATTAAATTAAATTAAAACTAACTTTAATTAAGTATAATATTATATTATATATATAAATTAATATAATATTATAAAGATTCCTTTTTTATTATAAATTAAAACTTTATATATATATAATATATATTTAGCTTATATTTAATAAAGAATATAATTAACTTAATAACCCTATTTATATTTATTATTAAAAATAAAAATACATTAAGATTAAATATTATCTATATTATATATTTAAGATTATTATAATAGATAATCGATAAGATTTAGTGGATATAAGTAAACTTAATTTGCTTTAAATATAATCTAGGCTTAATAAAAAATCAAAGTAGTAAAGGAAGTATTTATAAAATAGGACCTTATATATATATAAGTATTTATTTTATTATTTACCTTTATTATTTAAATAATATTAAAACTTTATTTAAATATTTTAATACTTTTAAATCCTTATAATAAAAGTATAGGAATTATATATATATAAGCATTAATGGTATACCTTATTATCTTAATAATTTACTTAAGGTTTTCACTTAATATAAAGTAAGTATATATTATATTTAAATTATATATATATATAATTCTAACTTAAAGTAAATAGGTTGAATTTATTAAGTGCTTTAATAAGCTTATATTATTAATAAGTAAAGTATATATTATAATTAATATAAAGGCTAGGGCTAGATGGTTAAATTATGTTCTTTTAATAATATTTTATATAAATAAGGTAGATATTAAGTTTAAATTAAATTATATTTATATTAATTAATCTATTAATAAATATAAGGCTTATAGTGAATATATATTTAATATAAATCTAGTTTCTATTATTATATATTAACTTATTCAGGATTTTTCCATAGGAATAGCTATTTAAACCTTATTTAAATTAAGTATAAATCTATATTAAATCTATATATTCCTTATAATATCTTTTAATTTCTATTTTTCCTTTTAATTAAATAAGGATCTTATATATATTATCCTATATATTTAGATAAAGTTCTTATAAAGTTTAAATTTAAGTTAAAAGTAGTTATTATAAAGTTAAATATTTTTATAATAAATTTATATAAGTTTAATCTTTATTTATTTTTTATTTATATAAGATTTAATTTAAGATTAAATTAGCTTGGATTTATATATTATTAGTAATTTAGTTATTTATTTAAAAATAAGGCATTATAGATAGTTTAAATTATATCTTAATATAGCTTTATAATAAAAATTAATTAATTATAAAGCTTTAATAGGATAAAATATTTAAATATCTAGATAGTATTAAGTTAATAGGTTTATTTAAACTTAATTTAATATATATTATTCTTTATATTAACTTTATTTAAATAAGATTTAAATGAGAATTAAATATTAATTAAACTTAACCTTATTAAGATTGTTAGGTTTAATATATTAAGTATTTAGGGTTTAATATTTAAAGGTATATTTATTAATTTATAATATATTTCCTTTAAGTTTAAGTTAAGATATTTTTTAAATTTAAATTCTTATAAATAGATCTTTTATTTAAGATAATTTAAGGAAAGATAATTATTTTCTTTATTAATATATAATATTTAAATTATAATTATAAGTAATATAAACTTAATTTAAAATATATTTAATTATTTATATTATGATATATTTTATTATTTATTAATATCTTAAATAAATTAATTATCTTTATATTTATTTATATCTTTATTAATTTAAATAATCCTTAAACTTATTTTAAACTTCTTTTAATCCTTTTTAATTTAATTTATAAGGTTTTAAAAAAGTTAATTTACTTTTAATATATATATAGTTTAAGTATTTATATTATAATTATTAATATATATTAAAAGTAAATAAAAGGATTTAATCTTTATTTATATAGTTTAAATTTAAATAGGATTTAATTTAAATATCTTTTAAACTTGATAATATTCTATTATATATATAATAACTATAATTTTAGGAAGTTATAATTAAAATATAAATTTATTTATATATTTAACTTATTATTTAATATATAATCTAAGGCTATATTAAATTTAAATTTAATTTTACTTTTTAAAAGATTTCTTATTTAAGTAGGGTAATTTATAAATAAAAATATTCCTTAAATTAAAATAGGTTTATATAAAGCTTATATTAAGATTAATCTTAAGGATTAAGATTTTATTTATAAAGAGATTAAGATTATAAAGGTAATATATTAAAATAAAAATTATTAAATTAGGCTTTTTTAAGTATTATTAATAGCTTATTTAAGGTAAGTTTTTATTAAGTTTATATTATTTTAATATTTAAATATAGCTAATTATAAATTAATCTTTAAAAAGTAATATAAAAATAATAATATAACCTTTATATTTATAATATTATAAGCTTAAGATTATATTAAAAAGATGATTTACTTTAAGCTTAAGCTTAATATAAATTAATTGTTTAAAATAAGTAAATATTTTAAATAATAATTATATTTAAATAAAGTTTAACTTAAATATAATAAAATATAATATTAATAATATAAATAAATAAAAGGTAAATAAGTTAAAGCTATATTAATTATTTAATTATCTTATACTTAATAAGCTAAATATAACTATTTATAATAATTATATTAAGGTTATATTTAAGATATTAACTTTATTTAAATCTTATTTAATTATAATTTAAATATTAATTATATAAAAATTAATATTTAATTTATATTATAATTATAATAAGGATATTACTTATAATTTATATAAAGATAAAGTTAAATATAAATTAAAATATAATATTAAATTATTAATTTAAAGGTAGCTTTTTAATCTTTAAGATTTAAATATAATATAAAGTTTAAATTTATTAAAGAAAGATTTAAGGCGATTTATATTTAATATATAAAAAAGGATAAATATTAATAAGGTTTATATTATATTAAAATAAAGTTTTATATTAAATTTATAAGTATTTATAATAATTAACTTATCTTAAGTTTAAAGATAATATATATAAAGTTTAAAATAAGTTTATATTTAAATAAAATTAGAGAATAAGGAATAAAGGAAATATATTAATATATTAAAGGATTTATTAATAGAAAAAAAGATAAAGAAAAAGGTAAAGTTATTAAAAAAAAAGGAAAATACTTTATTATAAAAATTAAAGGAGTTAGATAAAATATAATTTATATTTTATTTAATATATATTTAAATATTTATTATATATATTATTTATTATCTTTATTATAAATAATATATATATTATATAAATTATATTATTTATTTATTTTTATTATTTATTATTTTAAATTAAGATATATAAGGTTGAAATTTTA
This sequence comes from Diaporthe vaccinii, assembly GCA_039880775.1. Lineage (NCBI taxonomy): Eukaryota > Fungi > Ascomycota > Sordariomycetes > Diaporthales > Diaporthaceae > Diaporthe > Diaporthe vaccinii. The sequence continues at coordinate 806,407 of JBCEDN010000007.1, read as the reverse complement.
AAAGAAGTTAAGAAAATAGGCTTATAGTTTAATTAGTAAAGTATGAAATTATAGATCTTAAGGTTATAGGTTTAATTCCTGTTAAGTCTACCCTTTTTTTTTCTTTTTTTTTCTCTTTACCTCTTAGGTTTAAACTGGGTTTGTATTCTCATGGGCTGGGCGGTAGTCTGGGCCTGTGCACTGCATTAGGCCCAATTGGGCAGACTCACAGCCAAGCCCTTAGTGACTCACGTTCAACTGGTCCCCCTCCCCAGGTGCCAGGCCTCTATAATTATTATTCAAGATGCCCAGTGACGCCAACGTCACAACCTGGATAGGGGGAGGGGCAATGTCTTTGATTGATTCCCATGTCGACTGCTCTACACTAAGTAGTACTCAGTAATGAACAGGGTGGATCTCCAGACCGGGCAGAGCACGTCTTTTTTCCTGCTGTGCTCCAAATAAAGCAGCCAGCCTCCCCGTGTTGAGATGCCATCATTCCACTCTCACGAGGAAAAAAAGCACCAAAAAAGACACACGGACACACGGGCGACCTCAGCATCCGTCAACATTACCCGCGAATGCACACGCACATGCACCTGCAACCTGCACAGACACAACCCTATATAGGTAGTTCCCAGCTTGCCCTTGTGCCCATCCTCAGCCCGTCCTGGTGCATGCAGACTTGAGCTGTCAGAATCTCCCAACTAGCGGCCGCTCCCGACTTGGAATTGGCCGTGCACCCTGCCAGCACTAGCCCACCATTACGCGCCCTGTGCCAGTCCGGTGCAGCAAGGTCTCCTCACAATCACGACATTTGTGCCAGCTCGCCGCCTTGGCCACAGCCGACATCGCGCAACCGTTTCTTCCTTGTGCCCTCTTGTCCTCGCTTGCAAGTCAGAGGTCAAGTACAGTCTTGTCTGCAGCTACTACTTCTCTTATCAGCAGCAAGCTGACCGGAACAAAGCCTCTACCGGCACCATCGCTCTCGTCGTCAACTCTGGCTCCGTGACACAGTGGGAGCCGCAGTCCAAGAATACCACGAGTCAAGTCTGGAGTGGCCGCCTGTAGCGTCCACACACTAATTAGGCTATCCCGCCACTGTCTTCGCCCCCCTGTCAGTCGCGTTCCTGTCAACGAGCTGGCCGCCGGCGCTACTGTGCAGAAGACTGCTGCGCGCCCCAGAAGCCTTCACCGGCTCCTGCAAAAAGAGAGACGCCGGCAAACAGAAGGCACTACTTCGTGGGCCTGGATCGTGCACACCCCGATCAGGGCATCCATTCACCCGCCTTTTTGTCCTCCATCTACACCGCTTACAGGGGAGCTCCAGCCGGCCCCACGTTGCGTTTGAGAGAACCCGTTCTGGTGCAGCAAAGGTGCTTGAGCTACTGCGCGCCTGGCCCCGGCGTTGCGCTGCATCACCGATTGACATTGTGTCAGCGGAGAGAAACAGACGGACGACTCCAAGCGCTCGCTCCTGAGCACCGGTCACCAGCAGCCACCAAGCACCCAGCACCTCAATATTGAAATTGTGCAGGGCAGCTCACGCCTCAGCTGTCCCCTGGTGTGCAATTCTTTCTGTCGACTAAGGTTATCTGACCATCCGTGTTCCTCCGTCAGGATTCCCGCATTGAGGATCCCACATTCACATTCCTGGTGTGGAGCCATTGGGTATCCCCCTCCACAGGGTCAGGAATTCCAAGTCCAGACCGATCCACCAGCCTGGGGCCGCCAGCGGCAGATTACGGCCTGCGTCTAGTCTTGTTCAGGAAATTACATCTACACTTACCATTTACATTTCCTTGTCGCTGCCCGAGTGCTCTTGCACCATTCCCGCACCTGCTCCTTTGATAAAGACCAGCGTCGCTTCCATCATTCCACTTGGGATTGCTTTTTTTTGCCCTCTCTTCCAACGCCCCTCCTCCCCTGGCATATCCCAAACCTGCCCTATCTACTTCAAGTAGCTGTCACAGTCCCCGCCGAGCAGAACACAGCCCATACCTGAGACACTGTTGGTCGTGCTGCACGAAGCATCATCACGACGTTTACTTGAGAGGGTCCCACCGATATCATTCCCAAAAGAGACTGCCGGCCGAGGTCGAGGAATAGCACCGGCCAGCCCCGATGACAACGTCCAAAGCCCACCACAGATCTTATACGATCAACCTTCGAGCCTTGACGCCGGCTGCTGCGCAAACCAGCCCACACAAGCCATATCACCTGAATCAGCAAGCTCATCTGAAATCCCACAAATCATCGAAATCAACACCCAACGCCATGATGTCTCAGGCTCCGGAAGCTCGCCTCAACCTGCCCGCCGACAGCCTGCCTCAGCATAACCGCGAGCTGACCTTGCGGAGGTACATGCTGCTCCAGGATGAACACGAGTCCATCCGTCAGCATCTGGATCAGATCTCTACCACATCGTCTTCTTCAGTAACCACCAAGACAACGACGTCGCCCACGCTTGGTCCCACGCGCCCATCCGGCCACACGCGGACCGAATCGGCCGCAAGGAGGGCGAGCATGCCGCAGTACGATATGCCGCGTCCGCGCTTCCACCGACGGGCCGGAGCGCGCGTCACCTCCGCTGAGCTGGAGATGTCCTCTGACCCCGCTACACTGGCGCAGGTGGCGACCGAGGAGGCCAGACTAGTCTCGGTGAACGAGGGTATCAAACGGGCCCTGACGGAGCTGCTCAACTGTGAGACCGTGCGGTCCGACCAGGCCTTCCGGAGCTTCTGCATGACGAGGCTCATGGAGACAGAGCAGGAGCTCCGGTGTGGCCGCAGGAGGAGGAGCTGCCCTGTCGACTGAGGGCCAACTGTACGCTCCATTTCACTTTGGCCACCGAGCTATGCGGCACTATTCTTTGGCACGGAATCATGATTAAATTCATCTTGCGTATGGCGTTGACTGGAAAACGGGACACTACATGGACATATGGAGTTGCGAGAGACATCGCTGCTGATACCCCTCATTAGCATTGACGCACAAGAAGCGATCATGCGATGTTTATTTGTGTTATTTTCAAACGGGAGCATTGTTGGAACCATGAGCCGGGACTAAAACAAAGGCGCTCGGCGCTCCTTGGAAGGCACTGAAATAGAATCAGTCTGGCATCGTCCGGGTAGTTAGAATTATCCTACCCACGCTAATATCGCTCATAATCCTCTGCGAAATGACTCAAAATCTCTTGCAAATTGATGACATCCAAAATTCCAAAGAAGAACCAAACGAGAATCAACATGCACAGTGAATGAAGCTGAGTGATTAGTTGTGCAGTAATTTTAGAATGTTCAAGCGGCTTCCGTTTTGGAGACGCGTCCCGTTTTAGTGTACAACGGCTGCGAGCTAAAACCGTGCCACTCGGGCCACGACCTCTTGTAGGAGCCAACTTCGCTTAAGCTTTGCCATCTACCGTCCTCGCCATCACGTCACCCCGGCCTCCCGACGAGTGTCTTGAGCGACCACAACCCTTGAGCCTTCACAGCTCACTCTTTTAAGCGACGCCAAAACGGCATGTCCGTCCTCCTCGAAACGAGCGCCGGCGACATTGTGATCGACCTGCTGGTCGACTACGCGCCGAAGCTCTGCGAAAACTTCCTGAAGCTGTGCAAGGTCAAGTACTACAACTTTTCACCGATCCACTCCATCCAGAAGAACTTCTCCTTCCAGACAGGCGACCCCCTCGGCCCTCTATCCGCACAATCCGATGGCGGCTCGTCCATCTGGGGGCTCGGGTCCTCAGACCCGGCTGAGCGAACCTTTCCCGCCCTGTTCCACCCCAAGTTGAAACACCTCGAGCGCGGAACCGTCAGCATGGCCACGGCACCGAATACTGCCGACGGCGGAGAGACCAGGCTGGCGGGAAGCCAGTTCATCGTCACATTGGGCGACGACACAGACTACCTCGACGGGAAGGCCGCAATATTTGGAAAGGTCGTGGAGGGCTTCGACGTGCTGGAAAAGATCAACGAGGCTATCATCGACGACAAGGGCCACCCTCTAGTCGACATCCGAATCAAACATACTGTCGTGCTCGACGACCCGTATCCAGATCCCACCGGCTTGCGCGAACCAAGCAGCTCGCCCGTGCCCAGCAAGGCTCAGCAGGCCACCATACGGATTGCCGAGGGCGAGGCCGAGAAGCTGGACGAGGAAGACAATGAGGAGGCAGCAGCGGCGGCAGAGAAGGCCCGGCGCGAGAGGGAAGCGCGCGCCCAGGCGCTCACCCTCGAGATGATGGGCGACCTGCCCTTCGCTGAGGTCAAGCCGCCCGAGAACGTTCTCTTCGTGTGCAAGCTGAACCCAGTCACGGTTGACTCGGACCTTGAGCTCATCTTCAGTCGGTTTGGCAAGATCCTCTCGTGCGAGGTCATCCGCGACCGCAAGACCGGGGACAGCCTCCAGTACGCCTTCATCGAGTTCGAGGACAAGACCGCCTGTGAGACGGCGTACTTCAAGATGCAGGGCGTGCTGATCGACGACCGGAGGATCCACGTCGACTTCTCGCAAAGCGTGAGCCGCCTGAGCGCGACGTGGCGCGACGAGACCAACCAGAAGAGGCGCAAGCACGCCGCGGGCGGGAATAGGGGCGGCTGGGGCGGCGTCAAGGAGCTCGAGAAGTGGAAGAAGTACCGGGACGAGGACGACGCGCCCGAGAGGGGCGACCGTTATCAGATGCTGGTGGACGAGCCTGAAGAGGGCAGGGCGCCGGCGGCGGGAGAGAATGGTCGGGCACGGCCAGACGGTCCCAGCCGCGACCACCACGACCGCCGTAACAGCCGGTCACCTCCGCCACGTCGCCGAGAGCAGGACAGAGGCTACCGGAAGCACGACCGGAGCTCGAGCCCGCGGGGCAAGCGACACTACGATTCAGGGAGGCACCGAGACCGTGATGATGATCGGAGGGACCGTCGTGAGCGAGATCGTGGCAGGGCTTACGATGATTACAGGAGACGGTGAAGAAGATACAGGGCCTATTGAAGGGAATGATCCATGATACCCAGTTGTCCGCCAGCGACATCGTTTTCAACAATATACAGCTCTTGAACGGCACGCGCATCGTCTGTCTTTCACGACTTGTTTCAACCATGCCTCGGGGATCTTGCATCATTTGATTCATCAAACTCGTGGAGTTGTAAAGTACACGGGCATCCCTTGTGAGTCCTGCTTCTTTCCAAACAGGTTCCATGGTGTGCAAAATTCTGATGTAGAATCTCTTTGTGAAGCATGACCGTCAGCAAAACTGAACTTTCTTCACGGTCCGTTCAATCAGCATACTTGCAGGCATGCTCTCGATCTCCCTAGCCAGGCATGGCATTCGGGGTGCATGTCGAGCAGATGCATCAGTTTTGAACGTTGCGTGTCAGTCGCGTGGAAAAACACCTCGTATATCAGAAACCGACAAAGCACAAGGTGAGACACTCGTGGACTCGGTCGTATGCCATCGCGAAAGGTATCACTGGGCTCCCAGAGACCTGCACAATGCTTACAAGACGGTCTGAGATGACGGTTCTTTGGTGGTCTTGTTCGAAACACCGCAGAGCTAATTCTATGAGTAACGGTACTCACCCGGACCCGAGATCTGGCACCTCATCCTCGTCATCCCCTGAGCGGAGCGATCCGGTCCGTGAGCGAAGCGACTTGTATTCGGAGCAAAGCGATCACTCACAATGGAGCTTCACCGACCTTGAGCAGTGGCTGATTGAAGCAGCGACGTCCATGGATGGCAGGTTCATTGCAGTGTCACGAGGATTCTTCACCGAGTCCGCCTCAAGGCCGAAGGAATGGTCAAAATTCCGAAACCATGACTGCTGACTGAGGCCAGGGGTTCAGTCGACTCGGGAACATCTTCAGCGTACGCCTTTCAAGCCAGCTGGAATTTCCGGGATTGCCATGTGGCACCTGAGAGATCTCCACCATGGCCTATTCTACATTGTGCGGCTGCCCAAAGCTGATGGCCGCCTTCGATCGCTATAACACCAAGGGCTTTTAGGTAACGATCATGGTGCGACAGGGCGCTCAATAGCCTCACGATACTCAATCATGAGGCTGGCTGGCAGTCTCACTCGACTGCGGAATCTGGAATTGGGGTCGCTAAATCTTGCTGCTACACGTGTAGCTGCATGTCTCAGAAGGAGCACACCGTCGGGTCCTCCAGATGAGAACAAAAGCAATCCGCCCGTGACAACTTAATCACCGGCGACTGTGTGTTTGTTTTGCTCGTCGAATGTCATCCCCATCTGTGAGACATGGCCCCCGACGTCCCAGGAGAATTGAGTGTGGCGCCTGCCGTGGTTCGCATCTTGCGACGCTGTGTCGCAAACACTTCGCAGGTTTTGGTACAATTAGCCTCATCCCTGCAAACCTCAAGGGGTAGCCTCAAACCTACGGGGGCCACTCGGACTGTCGATGCATCTGGGCAGGCCTGGGGCCAGAGATTGCTGAAGCCATTCATGAATTGCGATCGTCTATACAACATGTGACGCGTCAAACGACTGTAGCTCTAAACCTGGGATATTTTCCCCTGGTCGGTTGATCCTGCAACATGCACCTTTTCACCCATTTCATACTGAGACATCAGCATCAGCCCGTTCGACCTGGGTGTTGGCAAGCTGGATTGCACGAAGCGCGGTCACACGGGCTGTGTCGTTTAAGCCATCGATAACGCGGCTGCCACTTGCATGACAGCATTTTACCAACACCATTGGGAGGAAATGCCCGGTCGCTGAGCTTGCGCCTCCTTCTCGGAGCACCAGCGTGGGGGTCCACAGTTGGGAGGAGCTTCTGTGTCTCGACGGTTGGCCCACATCCAACTGACCTCCATCTGTTCTACTACTACCAAATGACGGCTTTTTCTTCAGCCATGGGTCGGGTCGCTGCAGATGTGCCAACCATGAATTTGCTTCGAGAAACGACTGGGCTGAAGCTGACTGGCCCACACTCCTTGGTCTGTTGGCAGCTGTCCAAAGTGAGGAGGGTTGCATTCGCCCTGGGCGCCCAGTCAACTGCCGTGGTGATCTGTCATTTTCATCGGGCAGGCTGCACTGCAGCCTTGTACATATCGCCTAATGCGGACGCGACCTCGCCTGTCGACAGCCAGCTCAGAGGTTCGACTTCAGAGCTGCAGATTCCTATGATGCCATATGAGTCCAGAGCCGGGCTTCCATTGCTAATGTGGGCCACAAATTGCTGCAGGCGTGAAGAGGCCGCGAAGCTTACACACTCATGACGCTGTCCGACCTACTTGTTTTTGACACATCCACGGAGGGTTATCTTTTCGATCTAGCGGGTGTGTATCGTGTACTTGCACAACATTTATGCAATGAGCCCCGGCTCTTTGCCTGGAGTTTGAGGAAGCCAAGGCCTGAACGGCTACTTACAATTCCTCAGCAAGACTGCTTCCAGCCCCGTGTTGCAAGACTTCAGGTCCGACGAAGAACGTGGAAATGAGTCCTAGACTGATGACGTCTCGAGATAGGCAACTATCTTACAGTCCTTTTCAAGGCTTGGTCTTCTCACGCAGACGCAGGAGATTTGCAAGGGAAGGAGTCTACATGCATTGCATCATAAATCTAGCCCGGGTGACACAAGACCTGTGTCACGGTTATGGTATGGGGGCACCAAATCACTGCGTTGCGTTACACAGAGAGTCACCTCCCTGGAGCGCGAGCCTACGGCTACCAAAGCAGTGAATCCCCAAGCAGCCAAGCGATCAGGTTCTCCGGCTGCATGAGATACCGGGCCCCGACAAAACTTGCACTTTGGTCGAACAGATCTGAGCCGCAACACCGTCGGTTAGGGAGGAGAAAGTGTCAACAGCCAAGGCCTTCATCTGCAAGTCATCTGCCGGGTTGCCGCTGGCCCCATCGGAAAAAGCAGAAGACGGGGGCGGATGTCTACTTGCGATGGGGCGACCCCCACAGAATAGCCTGAGCAGCATTTGGTCCTCGAGTGGCAGTATATGCCAGTTGCGTGACACCACGGGCTGTTGGGCCTCTGGACTGGCCATCTCCACTGTACTCTCAATTGGGGCGGTCTGGAATTTGACTGGAAGAAGGGTCAGTGGCTCCCAGGAAGACGAGGGATCGTCTGGAGGTGCTCAACGTTGCACGAACGGCAAGCCACACATCGTAGTGTTGTCAGTCACGCAGCTACCCTTGTCGTGCGACTGGGGCGGAAACACCCTTTCAAATCTCTCAGCAGCCTGCTACTGCCGCGACCTTTCCATCACACCACAGGCTGCTAAGCTTTCGATAGGCATAGCGTCAAGTGAAGCTCCAGAGAACTTCTCAGGAGCCTACCGGAGCGGTGGATTCCGCCAGCACCACAACGGCCACCATGCGGTGCTGCCAGCCAAGATAATCTACGTGCTGGTAATTACCTTGTCTGCCCGCAAGAACAAGTCTCCGTCACACCAAGTCGAGTTTTGCGGCCCGTTTGCTTCTGGGTAGTGCGTAGGGCAGTTCGGGGGTCCTCGATCAGCTCCTGGCGCCCCTCGCAACTAAGTTGGCATCGACCTTGTGGCCTTCGTTGGTGCCTTCGGATGCCCTGATGTTCCGTGTTATGTAGGGCTGAATCGACGTTCTAATTTCGACCGACATAGACCCTGATCGACGGGCGCTCGTTTATCTCTTTCATCCTATCACGAGCCCTTGTACGTGTAGGCGAGGTCCGTCAAGGCGGCTCTCACTCATCTCACATTGGTCGCTCATGGGTATTTGGATAGCCGGACCAATACCCAGACCATGGAGCGCTCGGGATTTCCCTCCCACAATCTACCTTGCAGCCGCAATACCTCACTCTCGGACGGCAGCCTACGAGGTCGTGAGTTGGGCGTCCTGACATTCCGAGAACTGCGGAATTTGTCGATATTGCCCTGCATGTTGCAGACCAGGCTAGAATTTCACTGAAAAAAAATGGAAATCAACTGGGCCCGCGGCCTGGCGAAGACCAGCCCCAAGAAATGCTTTTTTCGTCTTTTTAACGTCGCAAGCCGAGTATAGTGCTCATGTCGCAAAACAAGACTCCGCGTCTGCCTCTTTAGCCTCGCTACCACTGCGGTGCGGGTCGGCAGAACAGGCCAACGACCCTGGTCATCTAAGGACTTGCATTGACATACCACGGGAATCGGCGGGACGGATCGCTCACCTTGAATCGACTTTGCTCCAGATCCCAACTGCTGGTTTGGTATTCAGCTCGCTGCAGTGCCTTGGATCCAGCGGCCATGTGATTAGCCTTTCTTGCATATGCAGCTGCCACGGCGATTTGCTGAAGATTTCCGTGGTCAGAGCCTCGTGTGGCTGGACCTGAATCCTACCTGGCTGTGGTTCAGCTAGGGCTGGGCGCTCGTCAACACATGTATTTGCCGTTGCCGTTCCGTCCTCGTCGGAGGTCTGCTATCCCGTGGGCCATTCCCCTCTCCCTCCGGCTCGACCTGGGTGGCTACCCTACGATGTAAACCCAGAACTTGGAACGCCACCATCGTCGACTTGGTGTAACGCGGCCGGTGGCCGGACGACGTCCCGGTGGAAGGATGGGGTGGATGGAAAGTCTCTGCATCTGCAAGGCAGGATGGTGTGCAGGCATCCCACACTCTGCCTCACAGATACAAGACACTTGCGTCGGAGACGGAAAAAGGATAGTGGTAGAGATGGGGGGTATAGGCGTCCGTCGCCTCTGCGGCAGCCGATTCCTTTCCTAATTCAGAGCTCACCCAGGTAATACTCCTGGGGAGGGGGTCTATCAGGGGCTGTGTGTCACCAAGAAGCATGCAGATCCAACCTCGAACCCCCACCCTCCTCTTACAGTACTTTGGTCACCTTCCTCGAATACGCCAAACGACGACGTCCCCGTAACCATAGTACTGGACTGGCTCCAGCCAAGTCTTGTTGAGGCACCGGTAGAGAACCTCGATGGCCATTGATGGTGCACCTGAAGTTGCTCAACAAGAAACGAGATTCCCTTAATGAGAAAGCATGTAAGTTGATTTGGGGACTCCAGTGCAAACATCCTTGGTGTCCTCGTGTATTGTTGCTCGCGCGTCCCACCCGTCACGCATACACAAGTTTGCCCTTGACGTACGAGAAGCTCAGGCAGCCGCAGCTTGCTGTTGCTGAATCTGATCAGTCATTATTTGCCGCTCAAACCACCCGCCAGCACCAAACGGCGACTGGCCACACCGGAATCCACCGTCGAATCTGAGTCAACCAACGATGGCTGCCGCATCAACAGTGATGCACCGCTGTCGGTCTTTCTCTCCCCAATCCGGCAGTTTGAGAGCACGTTGGCTTGCCCCGATAGGAAATAGGGCTCCGTGCGGTCAAGCCCGTCGGACTTCACCTGAGGTCTACTGCGGTCCTCACCTGCCATGCCACCAAGACGATCTGGTGTGTGGCAAGGAGAGAGCCTCCTGAGGGGGCCCGTCAAATCCATCTCACACAGCTCGACGCCCCACGAACGACAATTTATCTGGCTTGTCCTATGGGCAACGTTGTTTATTGAGATAATTTCTTGACCAGGTACTCCACACGCCCCATCCGTCTAGCGCCATGCGGTTTGTTGTCGCCGCCCGTAGGAGTGGATCTCTGGTCGTTAAAAGAAAGAAGAACCCTCGCGTGCGCCCTGGTCTGCTCTGTCTTGGAGATCGGGCAGGCAATACAGTGCCCGATGGCCCTCACAGCATGTCTCTCTTGGCATGCTTCAATTCGTTAACCTGAAGGGAGCCTGGGTCTGAGTTCCAGGGTCATCTTCTTACCGGCCTAGGCAAAGTCACCTACCGATGACGCTTTGTACCACCTCATTCGTCGCCCCACAGAGCAAGGCCGGGAGATGTTCATGGTCCAGTGGGGGTGAGATCAGATGATATACCTCAACACCTTTCAGCTGGATCTCAAGGTTACTTTCCTCATGACTCCGTATGCTGCTGTGTCCTCTACACATCACTAGGGAACCTACTCGACCCCTGGCCGGCTAAACTTTACCTGCCCGTCGTCTCAATTTGATGTCCGTTTGAGTCTGGCTGGGGCGGGTCGGAAAAGGGCCATGTGCTCTGTGCAAAACGGTGGTATCATTTTTGCAGCCCGCTCTCGTGTGTGGCTCTACGTACTCCTATGTCTGGCCCGTTGGAGTCTGGGTCGAAGCGTTTGCCCGAGGCTTCGCTCTTCCATTCCACCGCGTACTGCAGGGTGTTTATGCGCCCGTCGGCCAGCATGTTGGGTGTACGGACGCATGATAGATGAGACGACCGAATTGGACAGGCGAGACGCGATGCAGAGTAGCCACGCGAGCCTACGGATCTGGACGTCCGTCACCCGCGGTCCGAAGCTGACCTCCAGATTGGCCCCATCCGGAAGCTCCTCAGATTGTCGCCATCCTGCTTCGACATCACCGTTCCACACTGGAGGCTTCCCTCCCCCCGGAGGATTTCAAGCCCCCGACAAAAAAAAAAGAATTGCTCGGCCGTTTGCTGCAACCAATGCGGAGCGACGCAGATGGCTAGCCCCCGAGGACATACACTATGCACTCAAAAGGACGTAACGGCGTTGACGCACTGCCCAGGCCGGTTTCAGCGTCTACCTCGTCGCTCGACATATCAATGAATTCTGGGCCAGTAGTTGCCTGCTTCCTTGAGTATGTTGGTGATTGATGGGGAGGGGGGGGGGAAAGAGCCTCGTTGGCTCGATGCCTCTCACCAGATTGACAGCACGTACAAGTTGCACCATGCGTGGCTTTTCATCGGGTCTCTTTCTTGGTTGTGGTCCTGTACGTGGATCAATCGTATCGTGGTTCCCCTTGTGAGAGCTATCTGCGTACACATCGACGTGTACCCTGATACCACTCGTTTGCTCCGCAGACGTTGCCGTACCGATTGGGCTGGTCCGAACTGAGGGCGGCAGATTTGTGGTTATGGCCCCAGTGACCCTGGTAGACACCAATGCAAGGACTGCAGCTACCCGTTGGGGACATACTTGGTAATTGACGGCCAGGGCAGAGTAGCTGCTGCCGACGAAACCTTCGAATGCTCCCATAGTGACAGGACGCTGTGTAACCTTCAATTAGCCCAACGATTGAAACTTCACGTTCCAATATGAGGTATCGACTGCGTCTGGGGCACTTGCAACGCCGAGGCTCAAATAAGTACAACTCCCACAGGTGTCTGTCTATCCCTCTTGGTATTCGTCTCTCTGGCGCCGTCCGTTGGTATCTAATTACAATTAGCAGATTGGCATGATCTGGCGAGGGACTTACACGAGTTGGGACCTTTTTCTTCTTTTCTGATGAGGAGTCTGGACTGCCCACAGTAGCACGGGGGTCTTGACACTTTGCTTCCTTCATTTTTTACCCCGTCGACTTTTCTTCCCGACCACTCTCCCTCTTCACGCTGCCGCCGTCTTTCCACATCGTTCTGTCCGTGTCGTGAGCTTCTCTGAAGGAGACACAGAAAACTCAGCATACTCTCCACATCCCTGTGCTACAGTTCCTGACTGGCATTCCTCCCAAACGGTCAATTTTGGAACCACAGTCGCGACTTGGAGCGCCCCTCGTTATTGAGTGTCAACAGACCTCGCAACGGAAGGCGCTGCCGGACGACAAGCGACAAGGAGGACTATACTAATCAGCCCTGCCAGGCCTGTTGTCAGCTTGAATCAGGACAGCAACGTGACAGGTCCTCTGTGTCGCCCCTCAGCGGTCCTGTTTTACACGCCAGACACTGTGGTGGACCTATGTGCGTATTTTGACGCCGTGTCTTATCGACCGGGCCTTGCTTTCCCTGGGAGCTCTCTGCTAGGAAGAGCCGCCGGAGACACAGGGCTGTACCATCGAACCAGCCAGCCAGCCAAATCGTACCAGCAGCGACAGACGCGCAACAAGCTGGGCCGACTCGCCCGTCAGCTGGTCTCTTTGCACCAAACTGGACCAAGATCGGCTTTGGTTGGACCTTGGACAGTTCCCACCGGCTATCTGATCTGTCTCTCGTCTCGCCTCGATAACCTTGTCCGCAGCGGTCTGGCTGGCTGCCTGCCTCCCACACTCGCCTACCCGCGTGTGTCTGGACGATTTCGAAGGCCATTCTGCATCTTACATGCCCCTGTGCGCCGCCCTCGCTTTGGATTGCCCCTTTCTGCCCTCTACCCCTGGATTATTGAAGGCCACTCTCTTCAAGCCAGCCAAGCCCAAGCCAGCCGTTTCTCAATTAACGACTGTCTTGATGTACCTGCCTCGGTGTTCCAACAAATAGCCAGCCAGTATTGCCAAAGGCTCGCAAATCCTGGAGACCTCGCCGCCCATCCTCTCCCTCACCAACTCGAGCACCCACGCAGAGTCACGCCGACTTGTATATTACCATGGTGTCCCGGGCCTACTACCCCCCTCCGCCTCCACACCCTCACGACGGCGCGAGATATCTTCCCAGCCGCTCGTGCGCGCCGTACTACTCCTACCCGGAACGCCGTTATCAGCTTCCCTCCCACGACGCCCGTTCTATGACCATGACGGACCCTCAGACTGAGGAAACAACACCACCGCGGAAGCGTATTGCTGTTGCTGTAAGCCCTGGGTCCCTCTCCCCCTCGCACACTCCCTGCCCTCAACCTGGCTAGCTTTTGTCTGCCCCGGGGCTCATCACCGCCCTGGTTGGATGTCCGCGGGCTAGGTGTTTCTTGGAGGCAGAAGCTCGCTTCAGCCTGATTCTCCAGAAGCTCCCGCTCAGCCGCTAGTGGGAACTTGCATCGTGCATCGGGGAACAGAGTATCACAGGAAATAGTATGCTGACAAGCCTCTTTGACAGTGTGGGCGATGCCGTAAGCGCAAGATCCGGTGCAGTGGAGACCCAGGCGGTGGACTACCGTGCGTCAACTGCAAGAATGCCGGTGTTGATGCCTGCCTCTTTCTCCGGGTATGATAGCCTCCTTTCCATGTTGAAACCCCTGGAGAAGAGGGCAATACGCACACAAAGCTTATTGCGAAACGCGATGCTTTCTATCATCTCAACCTGAAGGGTTTATTCTGACCAAATTCTTCGAGCGCAGGTCCAGTCCCAGGAGGCGCCGATGCGAGAGGACAGTCGATATGACTACAACATCGACGTGTCTCGAACACTGGCTCAGCGCAGCGGGGGTTCTATGGCGCATATCAGCTCTTCCATGGCTCAGTACCCACAGGAAATGCACCTCCTGAGCTCAGGGGCCATGTCCTCGTCTTATAGAGGCACTGGCTACACCAACATGGGGACTAAAGGCTACTACTCCATGGGCGCAGACTGGGGAGACACATATGGCGCGGATTCAGCCGTTGGAGACTACAGCCTGGGTGTGCCGCAGTACCAGGTGATCAGCAGTGATGCGTCGAATATTGTCCCGAGCTACGGACACTGGGGCACCCGCCAGAAGAACATGGGGCAAGGCGGCAGCGTGTACGTGGATTCCGAGTCAACCTACCCGTACAGCACCGCAGCCAGCGCTGGTCTTGTCCACAGGCCAGCCTCGTCCATGCCTGCCGAAACGTCGGCCTACTCCTTCTCGAGCATCGCCGCGTCACTTCCCTCGGCGGGAAACGAGCGCCATCTCCCGAACCCAGCAGCCGTTTCACGAGCCATGAGTAACCCATCTGCTACGTATCGCATCGACGGTCTCCCCACAGGGTACGGCGGCACGAAGTCGAGCCACACATCAGTTCCTGGCACCCAAGCCTCGCCAACAACACCGATCGCTGATGTGACGGCGGCTGCCGCAGCTGTGGGTTACGCCAGCTCGTATGACTACACATCAGTCGGGAGACCCTCTCAACACCATGGCAGCAACTCCTCAGATGCGTATGGATCTGTGTCAACAGGGAGCAGCGAGACTATTTTTGGAGAGCAAGACCGCAGCGCCGCCTCGCAGGGGTCAGCCGTTGACCTTACTGGATACACATACGGGGCCGCTAGCCCGGCAGATGCCTCGAGCCTACGACGCGCCTCGTCCGGGTCCGGCTTGACGACTCGATCGACTGCGGAAAGCAGCGTCAGCACCGGATACGCAGCCAGTGATGGGGCCTCGACTCTGGGCTCCGGGAACTTCCACAATTCGTCGTCATCACTTGGGCATCATCATCGCCATCACCACGGGCAATCCCACCATGCTTCCCCACGCCACGCAAGTCACCACCACACCCATCCACATCAGCTCCCTGGGGCTCATGCCGTGACGGGTAGCACCGCCTACGGGGAACTTTCCGGCGGCGGCAGCACCTCCAGCAATGGAGTCGGGGGTAGCGTCGGTGGCACGGCGGCTACAGACAGCCACCGGCCTAGCATCAGTTCTCGCCGATAATTACATTGGGGGCCGCCCGGCCTTGCTGTCTTTGTCTGTACCTTCGACAACCCCAGACCCATGCTGCCCACCGCTCTACCTCGTGTGCCTTGCCGCTATAAGACTCTACGCTGCGTACTTACAACCCGACATGCAGTCCATCGTGATTCGAGGCAGAGAGGCCTAGGAAAGGGGCAGCCAAACAGAGAAGCTGCCAACAGGCGTACGCCCCTGGCCGGCAGCAGACGGCCGGGCCGTGGAGATACCTTGCACTACCGCTAGCAAGAGTATCACTCTACCACCCTTATCTATTACATCTTTGAGGGCCTTTCGAGGAACATGTGTGTTATGTCTGTTCTGTTGTTTTAATTTGTTGGCGACAAGGGGGCAAGGTTCGGTGCGAGCAAAGAAGCATGTGAGAGAAGAGGCTGTCCGGAACAGCATCTACTGCAAAATTGATTGGCAAAGATCCGAGACAGATCCCACGCGGGCTCTAATTCATCAAGGGGTTGTTGTTGTTGGGGGGGGGGGTTGATCACTGTCAGGAGAGAAGACTGTCGTCGCGTTTGGCTGTCCTGTCTGCTGGCTGTCAGTCAGGGGCGAAATCGCCCGGCCCTTTCTGTGCAGCGTACTTCGCAGATGACCTGCATGGGCTGCCCATCGCTTTTCCCAATGGTAAACCGGTCAGACCCAGAACCTGGGGAACCCAATCACCGTGTTTTGCACCTGGCCTTTCGCAGTCCCTGTTCAAGTTCAGCGCGGCGTGCCCTTTTCTGGATCGCCTTTTCGGCAGCAGGTTCCGTTGAAATTGAACACGAGCTGGACTCGACCTGACCTCGAGACGGCAGCATGCCTCGAGTGGTTCACCTGGCACTTTCTGCACATGTCAATGACTGGCCGTCACTGCTTCCGACCTGGATTTCGAGAGACGCGCCACAATAAACCGGAAACTGCAGCGCAGTGCAACACTGCCTGCCTGCCTACACCACTGGAACGGCGTGCTATTTTTGGGGGGGGGGGGGCGGCGATGATGGGAATTGTGCCTGACGCTCGTTCCCGGGACATGCGTGGACTCTCTGCCCAAGTGCCGACCGGTGAAGCCTTCACATCGGCACCATGCGCCAGGCCAGGGCCCGCGAGCGACGTCAAAGCTGCCTGACGGAGATGGACGGGGTGGTTGATCGAAGGGTGGCCCCCAGGGATAAAGTGCTGACAGCCTGACACTGACACCTGCAATGGCACATGGCGTCGGGGCAAGGGGCCACCACCCAGACCAATCTATCCGACGGCGTGCATGTGTACGGTCGGGAGGCTCAGGTCGCTTCACGCCGACTGCCGTCCGGTTGCCACCACCAGACCGAGCTGGGGCCGACCTTCTGGACTCTGGAGGCCCTCCAATGGGCAGCCCACATGGCCCTCGCACCCATGCTGTGTGCCCTGGTCTGGGGTCGACACGGGGGGGACTGGACCGGGGCCACAAGGCTGCACACGATGCCCGACGGACGCTGCATGGTTCCGAGGGGGTGGCCTGCGTCTTTCCCCTCCTCCTGTATTCACTCATTATCACAACCTCCAAATGCCCCCCTTTCCCCCCTCCAGTCCATTCTCGTGCTGGCTCGGACCAACCGTATTGGGCCTGGACATACGTACTTCTGTCCTCTCTCCCCCCTCCGCGGGACGGCGGCAGCCCGCCGACCCGGTGACCGTTCACCTTGGTTCGCTGCCTCCGGCACATGCTTTCTCGCAGTCTTGTTTCCTGGTCCTCGTTCCAGGCCTTTTTCCTCAATATCCCCTCCGGAGTCAATCATTCCTGTTCACCAACGCCCCGCCTCTCTCACGTGCCTCTGAACGAGCAACATCAATCAATTACCGGGCATCCTCATGTTGCATTTACGTCATAGAGCCAGCCGGCCACCAGGTCCCTTGCTCCCATCTAATGGGAGGTGTGTTACCAGAAATTGTGTCTTGCATCATCGATTTGTCCTCTTCCCCGTTGTCTCCAACCGGCCCTGGTTCGCCTGATCAGAGAACCATGGTTGGTGGTCTAATTCGTTTCTTAATACCGTTTTAATATTCGGCCTCGTCCGAAATCAATGAGGCAAAAAGCCCTGGATCTGGAGGTGCAGGGTTCGGAAGCCGGAAAATGGAAATCGCTGTCTTGATTTGCTTTTGTAACTTGAATTTTGACTGGTGTCACGGGCAATTGGGAAAGGAATTGGAGAAACACGGGAAAAGATTCAGGCAGTGCAGGGCGTTTTTTCTGCCCTCGAGCGACGGCTATGATATTACAATACACTGGCATTGCACAGCATTGTGTGCTGGGAAAAGGGAGGGGGGGGGAAGAGGCGTGTCAGGGCTGGGCAAGGCAATGGACAAAGACTATTCTTTTCTCAATCATTCACTTGTTCGTTCTGATTTTCGATTCCATTTCTTCAAATATGTCCTTGGGAACGGGGCCTAGGACCTTGTTTTTATCTAGCACTTTTGTTTTTCTGCCCGCCGTCGACGACCCATAAACCCATGCGACGAGATGCACTTGCTGAGGACGTCCCGACTCTTTCTCACGGGGGCTTTTCACCCATCCAGCAAACACCTCTCTCACTTGGGCTTTGGAATTCGTCGACACAGAGCTATATTGGCACGAAGAGCCAGAAGGTTGCCACTCATCGTCGTGGCCAAGCAGACTCATCTCCTGCCCGATGGGGACAACTTGGTCAGCTCTCGGTGGAGGAACATTACCTACAATTAGAGCAGTATCAATGGGTCAGTCCCAACAAACATTGTCGAGTTTAGCTAGTCAGATCAGATCAGGCATCTTAGGTAGAGTTTATCTTCAATCGTACGAGAGCATGCATGAAGTTTGGCTTTCTGAAGTTTGGCCTTCTGAATACTGTGATCGGGTGCTATATAGTTAACAACACAGGACAACAACTCGACCGTCTAAAACAAGCAGTATGTCTGCAGAGTAAACATGTATGAAATTACTTCTGAATACTGAAAAGACCAGAAGGTGACAGTTCATGATAAAGGACTGTCTTGCTGTGAGAAACATATATAAAGGCCAGAGCAATCTGAATCAGCCACACTTCAGCTCCAGTGTCATAAGCTATGCCAACTGCCATACCTTCAGTGGCATCAGAGATGTTGGCTCACCCTACTCAATAGTTTGGACATCGTCGAAGGCAACACCAGAGATATCATCATGGAGCATCCAAAATTCTGAGAACGGTGGCTTTCAAGTTGACCTACTGGAAGAACAGGCAGTAGGATAGTACTTTGAATGTGCAGAGTGACCCCTATCCTCATTTGTTGTATTCGCATATCACCTGGAGCTAGCTGATAGACTTAATCTGTGGTCATCTACGAATCCGTCACTTACACTGCGACCCCGCCAGGAGAATTATTCCAAATCTAGCAGGGTCATTAACAGTGAAATTTGACGCCAACTAGTGAGTGTTAGGCTACGCTCGTGGTGGGCTTCTCAGTCAGATTTCTATGATAGCCCGAGATTGGCTGAGATGAGACAGGGAAAACAGAGCAAGATCAGAGACGTTTTGTCCACGATATTCCCTCACGGCTGCCAATGCCTGAGATGCCACGTGTGCCGTCGAGTTTGACTGCTGGTTAAGTTGGTTGCTCGTGCCATCCTCAGGAATTATGGGGCCATTTCAAGGCGCTGTTCCAGCCAAATATATCAAGTGCTACCAGTCGAAGCAAGGCAGCAACCCGCTGTGCCCACAGAGTTTTGCGTTAGAGAGAATTTGGGACGATCACGATCTCAAGAGCCGCCGTTACTGTGGTCCTCAACCTCGCAAAATGCCTTGAAGGTCACAAACTCCTCCTCGCCCTCACTGGTTGATTCCAGGACGACTTCAGCCGTGGAGCCCACGAAGAAGACGTATCCCTCTTTTATGTCCTCCACGGTTGGCCCGACCGAGATCTTACCGCTACCACCCGTGCAGATAATAATGCTGGGCCCATCCAGCGGGTCAAATGTCACCTTGGCACCCTCGCGTTTCAAGGTAGATCGCACCACGCTGAATTCCTCGATGGGGGGGTCGTACAGCATGACTGCGCTGCTGGAACTGTATGCTGTACGATTGAGGGTGGCATATGCGTACTCTTTCGGCACCATCTTTTGCTCCTCGATCGGGGCGTAGTTGTACGTCAATATCGACACGAGCGTGTCAACATCCTTGAACTTCGGGGTGAAGCCGGCCCGGATGACATTGTCGCTGGCTGCCATGCACTCGACGATGTCGCCCGAGATGTAAGCGTGGATATCATCAGCCCGTAGGAAGAGAGCCTCGCCAGGGGCCATTGTCACCAGGTTGCAGAGGAACTGCACGAACAGGCCGTAGTCGGCCCCGAACTGGCCGTGTAGTCGCTTGATCAGCTCGGCGAGGTCCTTCCCGGAGTTGGGCCCGGCGCCACCGCCTGCAAATCTGTCCGCCTCTGCCGTAGCCTCGTCTAGGAGAGCACTAGTTGCCGTCTCGAGAGCAGACTGTGGCTTTGACATCAGGGCCCCGAACAGCTTCTGCAGGGCAGCCTTGTTGTCTCGCTTGGCGTCCTCGGACTCGTCGCCCTCGTGCGACTTGATGGTGCTGTTGAAAGCATCTGCCGTCTCCGCGCCGACAAAGTCACGCAGGGACTTGACAGTATTGAGGAAGTGCACTATCTCCGATGGCGGCCTGAAGCCGCACAGGCCCTCGAAGTCGGTGAGGGCAATGGCCATCTCGGGCTTGTGGTTGTCATCGGGATAGTTCTTGGGGTCCCTAGCGTGGAGCTGCTCGGCAAGTTTCTTGTTTGGGTGGGCCTGGATTGAGAGGGCCTTGGCGATGGAGAGGATCTTGAAGAGGAAGGGCAGTTTGTTGCCATATCGCGCGGTGACGGACTGCGAGAGGAGAGCTTGGTTGTCCTGGACGAGGTCGAGGAGGGTGCGGCCGGTGCGCAGGTCCTTGGAGGGGTTGGAGGGGTGGGTGCCCATCCAGAGCTGGCGGGAGGAAGAGCCTTGGTCAGTCCATGGCATTCTGTCTGGGCATGCTGGCGGACATTACCTCGGCGTAAGGCTGATCATCTTTGACTGTAAAGTCGGCGGCCGGCGTGGCAGCAGCAAACTTGGCTGCGGACGAGTCGTTGCCCTTCTTGCCCCAGTCATAGGAATTGACCCCGCACTGGAGTCTGAGGAGGGGAACCTGCATGGTGAGGAGCTTCGAAATCCAGGACCCGGAAGACTAAAGGTAAAGTCGTGGTGATCTTGAAGTGTAGGGCGACGAGGAGGGTCAGACGGTGGTGAAGGTGATGTTCTGCGGATTGGCAAAATATCACAGCCAACCAAGGGAGAGACAGTTGTCAGTCATTCTTGGGTAAACGGGTAGCTGACATCACCTACAGCCCACCCTGTGCAGTCCAGGTCCAGGTCCAGGTCTGGGTCTGGGTCGGCCTTGATCTCGACCTGACCCTAGCCGTTGCAGCCAAGTACACAGTACTGCAACGAGTCTGGCTGGCCAGCTGGTTAGCAGTGAGGCACTTGCTACAGCTGCAGGTGGGCAGATGGGACGCGGGAGATGGGCGTTGGGCGGGTGGGCGACAGGTACGTACCCGCCTCAGCTTACCAGGTACGCGAGGAGGGTGCCTACCTTTACCCCACTATGGAATGGGGCAAGCAGGGGAGGGTCTCTCGTCGTAGCTTCCCCCAAGAAGACAGCGGGCTGCAGAGAAGGCTGGCGCTCTCACCTTCTCCCTCCCTCTCCCTACCCTATCACTCGCACTCCCACGCTGCAGCACCAAGCCCAGCTCACCTAACCCATCAATCCTCGCCCCCAGCCCCACCCAGCCTCTTTCCCAAGGTTCAGGTTCAAACTCAACCACCACTACCAGGCACACTACCAGCATCGCCCAGAGGACCGCCTCCGTAAGCGCCTGGGACAGCCTCCCGGCCCCCCTCCCCATCCCTCCTACCAGAGAGCTCACGGGGTACTTGTCCCTGCCGCCGCATCCCAGCCAAGTCCAAGGTACCCCCAGCGCCCCCGTGTTCGTGTCCCGCACCGTATCCCGTCACACCCCCTCCGTTCCGCCTACCCGTTGCCTTCCCACCGCCCAATGACGACGACGGGCTCGGGCTTTGATCTGCTGGCTGGCCTCAAATGTTCCAAGCGTCCCGCGATTGCTCCTTCCCAAGAGAATGACATGGCAACCTTCCAGGCGCAATGACAACCAGACCAGCAAGCCTCCGCCTCCTTTCCGACACGAACGGTCTTCATCCGGCTCAAGGTTGGTTGCACACCATTCATCATCTGGTACAACACACACAAACACAAGCGCGGCACGAATAGGATCAAAAAGCATCAACCTGTGCCAAAGCCTAGCCGCCTAGCCCTGTCTCTCTTTCTACCTTGCTCTCTCTCACACACTCACCCACTCACTCACCGGTCTACTCTATCCTCCTTTTCTCTACTTATCCGTATTTCCCTCTGCCCCTCTCTACTCTTTATTCATACCCAGATACATGTAACCCAGGCACAGCCAATACTCCGGTCTCACTCACAATCACTCGTGGAGAACCAGGTTGTTACAACCTCAGGCACAGCTGCGCACCCAGACCGGTAGTGCAAGGCCGACCCGGGATAATATACCTACTCATCAGACACACATTACATCTCACCTGCTATAACTACCACCACCTGCACTCATCTGCACTCTCCCCTTGACCTTCCCATTCCTCATTCGCCCCTGGGAGTTGTGTAGGCACGACCCAGTTGGACACCGACGGACAAGCTGGAGCAGCTGGATTCCCAAATACTGAAGGTACGCTCCATTGTTGCGCCGGATAATGATACTACGAAATGGAAAAGGCACTCGCCCACTCATTCCCTATCACTATGTCCTGACCTTTCTTCGCTGCTGATTTCAATCACGTTTTTCACTTGCCCCCGCCCACCCAAACTCTAGTACTTTTGTATCATCTGTGTCTTTGCCAATCACGGAATCGTTATCAAAAATGTCTACTGACAAGAAAAACAATAGACTTCTGCGGGAGGTTGAGAACACAGACAGCTGGAAGGGCATGTCGCAACGAAATAGAGAGCCGAGGCCCAGGGCGCCTCGCAACAGCAGCGCCCAAGGCGAGGAAGTTGGGCTTTGGCAGAAGATCCAGGAGGATCTTGCGGCCATCATCGAAGAGGTGAACCAGAGCAACGACAATGTCCGCCAGATCGCCGGCCAGGAGAGCTACATAGCCAGCAACCAGGACTCCAAGGACCCCACCGACATCAAGTCTGTAGACCAGGGGCTGCACAGCCTGGACAAGCTCTACCGGGACGGTGTCAAGATCAACGATGCCACCGGCAAGAAGATCAGTGATCTGCTGGGGTTCATTGAGATATTGAAAGGAATCCAGGAGGCTAAGGAGAAGGCTGCCGCCCCAGCACTCGGATCATCGTCCCGTTCTGCCAGCCTACTTCATGGCACCGGTCGCAGTTCCAGCCGGGCCGGCAAGCCAGACAAGGCAGATCGAGAGCGCGAAAGGGAAAGGGAGCGCGAAAGGGAGCGTGAGAGAGAACGAGAGAGGGAACGCGACCAACGAGAAAAGGATCGTGAGCGGGAGCGCGAACGCGAGCGTGACAAAGAGAGGGAACGCAACCGGGACCGTGACCGTGACCGTGACCGCGACCGCGACCGCGACCGCGAGCGTGAACGTGAGCGCGAACGTGACGCTGAAAGAGATGCCGAAAGGGACAGGGACAGAGACAGAGACAAGTCCGACCTCTACGACTTTGACGGCTCTGCTGACAGCCCACACCCCAGCCCCATTGGCGGCCACGCGCGGAAGCTCGGCGGGCGCAGCGGAGGAGCATCCAGCGACCGGTCGGGAAATCGTGACAGCGTCCCGCCGCGTCCAGGCGACCGCGACACACCAAAGGCCGACAGCGCGGAGCCGCAATCCAGCAGCTTCTCGTCGGGGGCGCCAACGGTGGGGAGCTCGATCCGGGCCAAGGTGATGTTCTCACGGGACCAGGACGTGGCGTTCAAGCCGAAGCCGCCAACGCCCAACGACACGACGGAGTGGTACCTCGGCAAGGTGAAGCAGGTGGTTGGCGAGGGCAAGGGCCGGCGTTACATTGTCAAGGACGAGGACCCGGACGTGCCTTCGCCGGCCAGGAAAGAGTACAAGATGAGCGCGTCGGGGATGATCCCGATCCCGCCGCCCAGCACGGAGCTGCCGAAGCTGGATAAGGGCAAGACGGTGCTGGCGCTGTACCCGGACAGCACCACATTCTACAAGGCTGAGGTGACGGGGATGGACGCCAGCACGGGGAACGTCAACCTACGGTTCGAAGGGGAGGAGCAGTCGGGCACGCAGCAGGTGGTGGAGCGTCGGTTTGTGGTGGACTATCGAGATTAAATGGTTGGGAGTGGACAGAGTGGTTGACGGTCTCGATGGTAGGAGCATAGCCCAGGTCTAGACTTATATTCAGATTCATATCTATATCTACATTTACTTTTACCGAGGAATCAAAACCCCCGGCGCACTAAAGCGCGAGGCGATGGTGAGGCTGGTTTGCCATACTGCCTAGGTACCTAGTGTGTTGGGGTCGGAAACCGGGGTCATGGTGGTTGTTGAAACAAAGACATTGTGCATTGTCTATGCGGGAAGAAAAAAGGATGCAATGGGTTGGCTGGGTGGACCGAGACAGGTTGCCTCTGGCTGGCTGGCTGGCTGGCTGGCTCGTACAGCTCGCTCGTGCATTTTCAAGATCAGGGCAGCGGGCCGAAGCCAACACGAGAGGCAATCATGAATGCAGGCGGCAGAAGGAGGTTGAGCACGGGCCATATGACTAAATATATGCGCAATGTTCGTCTCGTTAGTCTCGTTACAGTAGTCGAAATGTCGGATCGGTACTGACAGACGGCGGGATTTCTAATCTCTACAGACAGTAATGTCCGGGGCAGGTTATAGTTTGGGTGCAGATTAATATTGATGCTCGAGTGATTGGGTGGGCCCCTGGGAGATGGTGTATGCACAGCGAAGCGGGTGCGAGGGGCAGGGTACCTGGGTACATGGGTACGTACCTGGGCAGTTTGCCACGGCCGTTCCCAAGCAGGCGGCCAGTGCCAAGGCCCGCAGCTGGGGAGTCAGGGGCAAGCCAAATGAATTGAAACGCCTCGATGTTCCTGTTCCTGTTCCAACTTCCCGCCCGCCGCTCGCCATCAGAAAAGAAAGTGCAACTCGAGCCGGCACTGCCTGTTCATTTGGTCAAGGTTGGTCTAGGTTCTACTTGCTGTCTATCACCCAAACCCTCAGCCCCAGCACGGATACACCACAGCACAGCACAGCGCAGCACAGCAATAGTTACGAGCAGCAGCAACGTTGAGCAGCAAGCAAGTAGCAGCATCGGCATCAGCGTCAGGACCCATCTAAACATCACCTCAAACCTGCCCAGCAAGCCCAACTCACTCACTCGCTCGCTTGACTGTCAAGAGGACATCTGCATTTATTTGCATTGCATTGTATTGTATTTGCATTGTGTCGTGTCGCATTGTGTCGCAGTCGCTTGCCAGTCAGTCGGTCAGTCTCGAGGTCTATCTTTTCTGATAGATATACTGTGGGCGCCCATCATACCCCATCAAACCCGCCCTGCCTTTTACCACTCTCTCCCATTTCTCCCCCCAATTCGCGTCACCACCATACATAACACCCTCGACGCAATCTCCCGTCGCAACAGGACCTCTTCTTTTCTCCTGCCACTACCTCCTCTCCCTCTCACCGTTTCCCTTTCCTCTCCCTCACCCTCAGTGCCATCATCAAGTGAGCCACTTCCCAGTGCTCACTCAGTCCATTCCAGCTAGTCGGTCACTTATCAATCCTCGGCGACAACAGCCATATCAGTAAGTCCTGCCTCCTAATGTGTGCGCCCATCCCGGAATTTCCCACAATTGAAGTCGAATTGAATTGGATTGCATCTCGGCACATCCCTATCCAGATCCGCCCTGCAACACCCCGGTTTTCCTGTGAAGGCCCGCGGCATCTGACTTGACGCGCAATTGGCACCTGCTCATGCTAATTTCCATCCGTCCTCCTCTCCAGACCTTTGCTGCCATTGTGCTCTCTGCTGCTCCATCGCCAAGCACGAAACCCCCATCCAGCTAGCCTCCCCCGAGCGCAACCCATCCGACGACATTCCTTTGCACCACCACCGCCACCTGCTCTGCTTCACTAGTCTATATCCACGCGACGCACTCCCTTCGCCTGCCCACCACCACCGCCAGCGCCAGCTCCACTGGACTGTCTCCCACGTCGCGTTGTCCACATATTGTCTTCTCGACACGCGCACCATCCTGACTCGCTGAGCTCATCTCGCAAGCCGCCCTCTACTCCCGCCTACCGCCCGTTCGCGCAAATCCAACGCTGTTCCTAATTCAACACTCCCCCACGGCCACTGCCTGGTTACTCCCACGCTCTGCTTGAACGAAGCGGCTTTGCTATCTTCTCCCCCCGCGCCCGAGTCGACTCTCCAGACAACTCGAACCGTCGAGGTCTCCTAAGAACGGCGACCTAATCTGTAATCTTGCGACCGCATTCCTCCATCACAAATACCGCCACAATGGGTGGCCAACTTAGTAAGATGATGGGCAAGATCTTCGGATCAAAGGAGATGCGACTGTTGATGCTGGGTCTCGATGCGGCTGGCAAGACAACTATTCTCTACAAGTTGAAGCTCGGCCAGGACGTGACCACCATTCCGACAGTCGGGTTCAACGTCGAGACTGTCACATACAAGAACGTCAAGTTCAATGTCTGGGATGTCGGTGGTCAGGACAAGATCCGGCCTCTGTGGAGGCATTACTTCAGCGGTGCGTGTTTCTGGTCGCGAACGGCTCCGCCTGCGTTGGACATCTTGAGGCAGGCTACGGAGACTGACAAGCAATTACAACAGGCACCCAAGGTCTGATTTTCGTCATCGACTCATCCGACCGAGCACGAATGGAGGAGGCAAGGCAGGAACTGCACCGCATTATCAACGACAGAGAAATGAAGGACAGCCTGCTGCTGGTCTTTGCCAACAAGCAAGATCTGGACAATGGTAAGCCAGGATCAAGCAACCCCCTTCCCCCTAGCGAGACTAAGCTCGAAAGTCAATATGCTGATCATAATATCTCCCCCCCCCCCCAGCCATGAAGCCACAAGAAGTAACCGAAGCCCTCGAACTCAACAAGCTCAAGGACAAGATATGGTTCGTCGTACCTAGCTGCGCGACAACTGGCGAAGGCCTTCTCGAGGGCCTGGCTTGGTTGTCCAACAACGTCAAGGCCCCAGCCGCGCCGGCGAAGAAATAACGCACGTGAGGGGTGCGCAGAGACTTTGCGCAGCAGAAAGGCTTTGAGCGTGCGTACGCGCTGTGTTTTTAATGCATTTGGCGAATCGAGGCCACGATGGTTGCCGGCGGGCGCAGTAATTATATGGCTGCATATCAACAAAGTCCGGGGAAAAGAAAAAGGCACATGTTGGACCGACATTGCTGAAGGTCCAGTTGGGTTCGGCAGTCCAGGAAAAGGGGAGGGGGGTATTCGTAATGCACTCAGTCGGCTCGGCCCTAGATTTTCCTTTTTCTCCCCCCCCCCCGGCCCTCTTCCTCTTCCTGTATCATGCTACTACGTTTCACGACTCCCTCCTTCTTTTTTCTTCTCCTTTTGTACAGTCATGTAATTCTCCGTTTTATCGGCGCTCTTTCTTCATACAACTTCCCCCACCAGCTTGGGCTTCCGGGAACAAACAAATACCCAGAGAGGGAAAATGGGGGGCTCGAAGGGGGGGGGAGCCTCCTTCAGCCGCCCGCATACACAACCATGCCAGGAGCCCCACACTGTGGGATCGCTCAAGGGAAATCCACTGCCCGGGGCCATGAGCTGAGCTGAGCTGGAAGGCACGACGTCTCCGGCCAGGTCGGAAGGGAGCAGATCAGGAAGGAGGGGAAGGGGAAGGAATTATGGGAGACAGCGGGTTCGATATCATGCCCCTGGACAACCTATACACACCATATTAGAAGGAAAAGTTTCGGGACCGAGAGCGTTGTCCATAGAATAGTACCCAAGTAGTCCATTTGTTGAAAAGCAAAAGAACTGGGCTGGCCCCCGTCCCAATGAATCACCAAAACCGGTATGCATGTCACCCCAGAGACTGTTGCACTACACGGCACTGATTCTGGCCTCCATCCCCTTCCTTCTTCTTTTTGGCCCCCGCCCCACCTCTCCTTACTCGCTCATTCTCGATCTCTATGGATGCCAATGCTCAGTCTAATTCAAGTTACCAAGAACTCCGTCCCATGATGGTCTGTCTCTTTTGGCCTGTACTTTCTTTCATATCACATATTACCCGCCCAAACACCATGCTCTACAATGCATAACCCCAAAACAAGCAATGCTTTCTCGTCGACAGAAGCCAGGTCATTGCAAGACCCAACACAAACAGACACAAATTTAGTGTTCTCGACCAAAAGTCCCCCCTTTCATCGTCGAGCCATGCCACCGCCCGCGGGCACAGGCTCAGACGAAAACGGGGCCGAAGGCAACCTCCAGAGCCACTCGCGCGGACTCTGGCGTCCGTGGTGCTCTTCTTACCATCATACGCACATCAGCACGAAGCGCAGTCGTGGCGTAAACCGTCGAGAAGGGGGGAAGCTTCTCTCTTCTCCCTCCCGGCGCGGCGGCCCAGGTGGCGCCCGCACCACTGGCCCATCTAGCCGTCCTGCTTGACCCTCTTGCCGGGGCGGACGAGCGAGTCATCGGGCAGGCCGCTGCGCTTGGTGCCGGGCAGGCTCGAGGTGCGGATGTCGTTGTCGTCCTGGCTGACGCGGCGGTGGGGGTACTCGACCTTGAGGCCCTCGAAGCAGTTGGCGCTGACCTTGTCGGGCCCCGTGGCGAAGAAGGGGTGCTGCAGGGCCTGGGCGGCGGTGAGGCGGCGCTCCGGGTCGTACTCGAGCAGGCCGGCCAGCAGCTTGTAGCCCTCCTGGCCGAGCGACGCCAGCGAGCTCGGCCCGCCGTTGGGCGCCGACGTCCCCGTGCTCGTCGTGATGGTCCCGTTGTACCACTTGTCCAGCTGGGTCCCCGCGGGCTGCTGCTGCGAGTGGTGGTGGTGGTGGTGGTGGGAGCCGTGGTGGCCCCTGCCGCCGCCGTGGTGGGTCATGGGGGGCTGCAGCTGCGACAGCGAGCCGTACTCGGGCATGTGCACCAGCAGGGGCCAGCGCTCCTTGGTCGGGAGGCCCATGATGTCGACGATCTTCTGCATCTGGTTGCGCTGGAAGGGCACCGTCTTCTTGGAGTCCATCTTGGCCTCCTCGCCCTTGAAGATGGGCCGCAGGCTCAGCAGCTCGGCGAAGATGCAGCCCAGGGCCCACATGTCGATGGCAGGCGTGTAGTGCCTGCTGCCCAGAAGCAGCTCCGGGGCGCGGTACCAGATGGTGACGACGACCTTATCGCCGCTGTATAGGCTGTGGAGGGGCTTCTGGAACATGCGGGCCAGGCCGAGATCGCCGATCTTGACCTCGCCGGCCGAGGTGACCATGATGTTGGCGGGCTTGAGGTCGCGGTGCAGGACCCAGTTGGCGTGCAGGTACTGGCAGCCGTTGAGCAGCTGGAACATGATGGACTTGATGGTGGCGGGCGGGATGGGGTGGCGGGGCTGCTGCGTGTGGTGGTGGATGATCTGCAGGAGGTCGTGCTCGGCGTACTCGAAGACCATGAAGATGCACTTGTCCTCGAGGATGATCTCGTGCAGCTTGATGACGTTGGGGTGGGACAGCTCGGAGCACAGCGCCATCTCGCGGACGGCCGACTGCGAGATGCCCGTGTAGGTCACCACCTCGCCCTCCTTGTCCGGCTTGAACTTCTTGATGGCGAACTCGCCCGGCTGGCCTTGGCGGCCGACGGCCTTGTAGACGCGGCCATAGGTTCCACTGCTGATGAAGCCGATGACCTTGTACCGGTCGATGACACGGACCTTGGACTGGTAGCCAACGGGGCCGAAGCCGCGGTCAGATGGGTCTACGAGACGGGGTCAGCCTTGATGTCATGGGAGGAAGGGGGTGGTTCTTGACGACGGAGACAGGGGGTTGAGCGGGAGGTCAGGTGACATAAAAGCTGGACAGGGGATGAACGAGTGAGGACAGCCGGTCGTACATGAGGATGAGCCCTGCCTCGATAGGCCTGGCCTCCCTTGAAGACCTGACGACTGCCGGGCCAGGCCGTACTGCCTTGCCGAGGCCGACGAGTTCATCATGCTGATGATGATGAAGAAGGGGCCGAGCAGGTCGAGAAGGGAGAGCGGCGGAGGAAGAGGTGGCGGAAGGGGAGGAGGGGAAGATGCCGGGCTTGGGCTTCGAGTGGCAGCAGCACCAGCAGCAGCATCATTTGCTCAAAAGGGGGGGGGGTGGTTCGGAAAAGGATGCGAGCGGCAAGCCTGACTAGACATGCAAGTTGGCCCCAGCTGACATCCGACGGGGCCGGGGCCCTCCGCGACCAAGAACTGTCGGCCGAACAAGATCGGGCCCCGTTTCCGGGCTCCCCGAGAGCGTAGATGGGGCCGAGATGAGATGTGGGACCCGGGGTAATTGCTCGAGCATTTGTAGAGGGTACTTTGGGTTAGGGTAGGGCGGCGGCGGAGGTCTGAGGATGGGAAGGAGCTGTAGCGAGAGCGAGCGTGGGGAGCGAGCCGGCAGGGCAAGGAGGGCAAGGAGGGCGTTGTCTTCAGTCATGTGTGTGCGCGTGTACTTGTATGAGACCGTCTGGCCCCTCACAGATCATGCTTCGAGGGCAGCAGGCGGTGTGGGACAGGGTGGATATGAGCTCAGTAACGAAGGGTGATAGATCAGACGTGCAAGCGCATGCGCAAGTGTAAGTAAGCCGCAGTTCAATCTCGAAGCAATCAATAAGGGTTGGCAGCGAGCCAGTCGCACAGGGGGAAAGACGGTTCATCGTCCCCATGGCCCCGTGCAGGTGATTCGCTGCCACAATAAGATTCGGTGAGGAGAACGCAAACACCGTGCCATGGGCCGGCCAATGCAGACAGAGACAAGACACTAGACACACACACACACACAAGACAGACACACAAGAGCACGGACGGGCAGGCACACTTGGGAGACTCAGAAAGACATGGTGCCGGTGGTAGGGTGCTGGTGCTGGTGCTGGTAAACAGTGGCCTCTCTCACCTTCAAAGGCAGCCTGGACACTCTTCTTAAGGATGCCCTTCGGATACGTCTGCGCCCCTCCCGAGCCCTGCGAGGCTACCGACGGCGGGTTCGTCATCGTCGTCCTCCTTTGCGCGCCTTATTCTTCTTCTCCGCCTTCTTCGCCCCTCCTACGGTGCCCTCGGGCGGGGACGGGTGTGGGTGGTGGTGTTGAATCCACCCCTTCCACCCGGGGTCTCGGATGCTCAAGCCCTCGCTTGTGATTATGCTTCTCATGCACTAGCTGATGATGCTTCGGCGCAGAGAGGACAAGAGCACTGACGCCTCCGCGTTGCTCTGGCCCGGGGCTGGGACCGATACCGAGTGAGCGAGCGAGCCAGCGAGCGAAGGGGCGTTTCGCTGGCGGGGCTTTTCTGGCCGTTCGCGTTCCGGACGAGCGAGGTTTCAACGCCGGCCTGCTCTTGTTCTATCTGTCTGACTGACTGCTGGTGACAGGTCTCGGCTAGGACTGATGGGGTGTCTGGCGTTTCGGCCCGGGGGAGCTCAAGATGGAGACGATGCTGGCGTGTCTGGAGCCTAGGCTGGTCCGTCAATGTATCAAGTAGGCGCAGCAGATAGATTGATCGAGTAGTAAAAATGTCCGGATGAATGGAACGCGCCCTGGCTGCCAGCTCCGTCGTCGCCCGCGCATGTCGCTGCGTGTGCACGAGCGTAGCGATGAAACCCGGCTTACCCAAATGGGGCTGCCTGATGGTAGGCATGCAACGTGGCGGGGGATTTCTGATGCGACGCTGAGAGAAGGTTCGCCTGAGCCTTTGTTAGTGAACCGCGTGTTGATAGACACCCACCGCCGCCTAGTTGGAGTTGTTTTCTAGGCGCGGCTACAGGTTGAAGCAAATGGACCCAAGAGAGCAAGTAGATAAACTGCCCAGGGGCTCAGGCGGATAGATAGGATAGACATTCATACGTCCGTGTAATAATGACAGCAACGCTTCCACACTAACAGACAACAGCACGAATCCAATATGATCCTGGTAGTGGTCCGTTGTTCGCCTGGCAGAGTATCACCCACCCAGTCGTCCACACCGTTACGGTTTAACCCAACTAACTCACTTACACGATGTTATAATATGCACAAAAGGCAGCCAAGCACCAGCCTACTCGAAAAAGATGATAAAATTGTCACTGCTCTTCTCTTTTCAGGCTCAATTGAATATACATGTCCTCTGTGCACCATAATCAATTCCAAAACTCGACCCAGGCCCAGCCAGGCGCAGGCCGTTACCTTGGGCCCAGCTTCTCCAGCACCCTCGTGCCCTGCTCCTCCCACTCCTGCTTGGTGATCCACATGTTCTCCTTGTCGGCCATGATGTTGGCCAGTACCGCACCTCCCAGGAACACCATGTGTCGCCGTCTTGGCGGGTCTTCTATCCTGACCTTGAACTTGCTCAGCCGTTCCGGGTTGTTGCCCAGCACACGCGTCAGCCACAGCTGCTTGATCTCCTTTTCCAGCCGCGACGGCAGCCCTGGGTACATGCTGCTACCTCCCGACAGCACGATGGCCTTGAACAGGCTCGAGCGCACATCCACGTCCGCCGCCTGGATCGTGTTGAACAGAAACTCCGCCATGCCCGGCTGCTCGCAGTCGACCAGGTGGGGCTGGAACAGGCACTCTGGCGCCTCGAACCGCTCGCTACCGACGCGGATGACACGGCCGTCCGGAAGGGTGTAGCTCTCCACCAGCACCGTGGTGTCCTCACTCAGGCGCTTGTCCAGCTCCAGGTCGTAGCTCACGTAGCACAGCTTCTCCTTGATCTGGCGGACGGTCTCGAAGTCGGCCGTCCGGTTGAGCGCGTAGCCCCTGCGCAGGAGCAGGGCGATGAGGTTGCGGGTGACGTCTCGGCCGGCGACGTCGAGCCGGCGGGTCAGGTGGTTGAGGACGACGGATTCGTAGACGGGGACGATGTGGGTAACGCCGTCGCCTGAGTCGACCACGACACCGGAGCTGAGACCTGTGCGACGATGCAATCGTGAGCAGTTTGCCAACATGTATAACCTAGTGGCTCCGACTTCGCGTAGTGGACAACATACCTTGTGCGTACAGGGCCAGCACGGCCTGGATGGCGACGTAGACACCGCCGAAGCCGTAGCGGTCAAACATGACCTCGCACATCTGCTCGCGGTTCTTGAGGGGGTTCATGGGCGGCTCGGTTAGTAGGATCTTGCGGCCGGTGGTGTCGACCTTCATCTTCTCGTTGAAGGTGTAGTCCCACAGGTGCTGCATGTCGTCCCACTTCTTGACGATGCCGTTCTCCATGGGATAGGATATCTGCAGCATGGTGCGGGCGGCGGCGGCCTCGTCGCCGCACATGATGTCCTTGATGACCAGGTCGCTCTCGCCGGCGCCCTTCTCCTCGGTACGCAGGATCGGCCGGCCTACGATGGAGGGGTATTGGAACTCGGGGAAGTTTTGGGCGGCATAGCCGACTTTGAGGAATCCGGTACCGCCATCGAGGACTGCATGAGGGGCAAGAGCATTAGTTATGTGCAGCGAGAGCAGGCAATGGGTGCACGAGATGTCGGTGCTTGGACTCGCAGCCTGGGCCAGAGCTAATAGCAGGGTTGGGGGCCGAAGGGGCACGCATACCGATGGGAGGAGGGTTGGCCATCTCGACGGTGACGGTGAGGCTCGAGGCCGGGTCAGATCAACACTGCTGGGCACCTGTGGTGGCTTAAAGGGAGCGATCGGGCGGTGTCGTGGACGTCGAGGATGGATGTCGGAGTCGGAGACGGTGGTCGGTGTGTTGGGAGCTCACGATGGTTAGTGTAGCTGGCAATGACGGTCGGCGGTCGCAGAAGTGGGGTGCCTTCAGGGGAGAGTCGATTCCATGCCAATGCCCATGTCATGTCACTAGCTCACTCAATGTCGACGGGCCATCGTTGGCAGCAACACAGCAGCTGGCAGCAGGTAGCTAGGCCTGGAAAGGGCGGCTCAGGGGACAGGAGCTCTGTGGCTGCTGCTGTACTTCTCCAGTGGCGCAGGCCGGCCTGCAGGGGCATGGGCAGGGGGGAGGGGGGGAGGGGGGACGGAGCATCTGACCCCACCTTCCTCATCAAGCGCACACCTAGGAACTGCAGCTTGAAGAATCTCAGTCTACAACCTAAAGGTAATAGTACTCCTCATGAATTTCACTTCGTCACCCCGGCCGAAGCGTTGTTCTGTTTTATTCCTTGTCACTTCATAGTAAACCCTCTCCATAATACACTGAGTTCAGTACTTGCAAAATGACGACTCGGGTTGTGAGGAGGAATATTCGCCTCCTGGTCATCAACCCCAACTCCTCCCATGACATGACCCATGGCATGGAAACAGCAATCAGGTCCATGGGTTTGCCAGATGTATGAAAAACAAAACATTTCTTAATCACAAGATTGTCCGGCCAAAATTTTCTGCGCTAAATATGGGACAAATCGAGACGGGCCAAAACGGTGAGGTAAACCATGACTTTTGGTATGGTTGCTGGAAGTTTGGTATGATTTCCTCAGAGCTGTTGTGGAGCCTAGATCTTGGTTGTCCTATCTTTCGCTGCTTCAATTTGCAAGCCATCTTTTGTTTCCACGCTACCGGAAGATCCCAGACTGATGAACTCACCTCTCCCCGCAGTCCGTGGAAATCACAATGTACACTGCGCTCCAGGAGAGCCCAGCCAGTATCAACGACGACAAAGACATCAGAGCCAGCACCGAGGTCGTGTGGGCCAATCTGGAGGCAACAGGACTACTCAAGGACTACGACGGGGTTTTGATCGCCTGCTACAGCAAGCACACCCTGGTGGAGCAGATCCAGGCCCGACTCCCAGGCATCCCCGTGACGGGCATCTTCGAGGCCAGCGTGCTCGCGTCGCTGCCGCTCGTGAGGCCCGGCCGCGGCTGGGGCATCGTCACCACTGGCAAGTTCTGGGAGGCCCACCTGGCCGACGCCATCGAATCCTTCCTAGGCGCCGGTAGCGGCGGCAGCTTCCTCGGCGTGCAGTCAACCGGGCTGGTGGCGGGCGACTTCCACGGCGACGTGCCCCCCGAGGTCATCCAGGACAAGCTCAAGGCTGCCACCAAGCGTCTCCTGGCCAAGGGCCAGCCGGACTGCATCCTGATGGGCTGCGGGGGCATGGCTGGCCTCGAGGAGGTGATCCGCGCGGCTGTGCGTGAGGAACTGGGCGAGCAGGCGGCAAAGGATGTGTATGTGGTTGACGGTGTGAGGGCTGGCGTGGGCGTGATTGAACAGATGGTTTGGAATAAGAGAATGTTCCAAGTCTCTTAGGAGGCAGTCTGCCCCTTTGCACGGATCGATTCATGGGAATTGTATCATTTATTCAGGCACCAGCATATATTTTACGGCGCCTCTTCCTTCAGCGCAGCATCCCGAGGTATACATGGTGTCATCACAGCAACTGAAAAGATTGTTTACACAAGTCAGAGCGTGCTTGGATCTGTATCATTAATGTGTAGTCACTGCGATGGGGTCAACGCAAAAGGAATGCTGCTTCCGTAGGTCAATTTCAATTACACACTCTGATCACCCTCCTAATCCAACCGTCTGGTCCTTCCCCAAACCTCGTCGGCATCCTTCTTGCCCTTCGTCTCGGGCACTTTGGCCGTGATGAACAGGGCAAAGAGCGCGGCAAAACCCGCAAAAATGAAATAGACCCATCCACCGCGGCCGCCCAGCCAGTTGTTCAGGGCCGTGTTGATGATGGGGAAGAACTGCGCCACAAGGAAGGTAGCCGTGTAGTTAGTAGCCAGACACCAGCTCTGCGTCGCGCCGACGGCCTCCTGGCCCACCAGCTCAGACGCAAGGATGAACGGCACCGGGCCCAGGCCGACGGCGAAGAAGGCCACGAAGGTGGCGACCGCGATGGCGGACATGATCTTGAAGCCGGCGAGGATCGAGATGGCGAGGACGAGCGAGGAGGCCCCCTGGCCGACGATGGAGACGAGCAGGCATGTCTTGCGGCCCCACTTGTCCGGGAGCGGCGAGCACGCCGCGGTCATGACCAGGTTGACGGTCGAGACGAGGATGGTGAGGACGATGGAGCTCAGGGGCAGAAGGCCGTTGAGGAGCGCGACCGAGTACATCACGATCGAGTTGATGCCGCACAGTTGCTGCGCGAACATGACCCCCATGACCACGATCATAGCAGGCCGGTACAGAGGGTCCTTAAGCGCCTGCATGACGCCGATGTGCTGGACCTCCTCGTTGTCCGGGACAAGCGAGGCACCTCCCTCTGGTGGCTCGAGCAGGCCCGTCTCCTCGCCGGTAACGTTCTTACCGGAACCGGCGCCCCAGAGCGCGACCTCGCCGTCGATGTCGACATTTCGGCCCCGGATGCGCTGCAAGATCTTCCTGGCGGCGACAACGTCGCCCTTCACCGTCGCCGTCCAGGCGGGACTCTCAGGGACCAGGAAGGTGAGCAGGATCTGGGCGGCGGCGATGATGCCGCTGATCCCCAGGATCCACCGCCAGGCGGCGCCATGGCTCAGGAAGTAGCCCAGCACCTGGGCGGTCAGAATTCCCGTATTGCAACTGATCTGGGTGAAGGCGCCGAAGAAACCCCTCTCGGCGGGCGGAGCCACCTCGGAGATGTAGAGAGGCACAATGACGGTGCTCGCGCCGGAGCCGAGCCCGGACACGAAGCGCCCGAGTGCGATGACCCAGGCTGCGCCGGCCAGGGCCTCGATGGTGGCGCCGATGACGAAGGTGATGGCTGTGATCTGTATGGACAGCCAGCGGCCCTTCTTGGAGGTGATGGGCCCGGATGCCAGGGCACCAATCAGGCCGCCGATGGTGAATATGGAGGATACTATTGCAAATGTCGGCTCGTTCATGGGAATGCCTTTACATCCATCCTTCTTCTTGCTGAAGGTGTAGCTCGACAAGCCGGCCGCGACTCGGGCGAGGGCGCCGGAGGGCGCTGCATTGTCGTCCTCGCAAGTGATGACATGTTGCGGGGCATTCAACTCGGACTAGACGTACAAACAGGACAAGTCAGCTGGAGAACGAGCGGAAGTTGGGTGTCAAGGCCTAAGAAGCCCGAACTCCTGCGCGAGGGGCATCGTACCAAGTGATAGCCGAATTGGAATGGGCCGAAAGTCGCAATGAAGATCAGCAGGATGAGGTACGGCGACACATCGTGAGCAAACTGCCCCAGGCCCCCGGAGCTCGGCATAGCTGTCGTCAGAAAGGGGGCGGTAGCAGAGATAGAAGTTGGTGCAGATGCAGGTGAAAGTGTAGGCGGTCGTTATTCAATGTTCGGTATTCGAAGCTATTTAGCCAGGGTGCGCTGGGGCAAGCCGACAGCGTCTCGTAGTGGCCCAGGATGGTGAATAAACGAACAGATATTAGCAAGGGATTCCCCAGCAAGCAAAGGGCTGAGAATGTCAGGTTACAACATTGTAGCGAGGTGAGGCGTAGTTGAGGAATGCATGATGATTGTCCATGCCACAGGGTAGCTGTTGTCGTTTGAGTACCCGCTAAACAACTGACGCGTGCTTGACGTCTCTGAGGGGTGTTCGCGGGCAGTTGGCTCCGGCTTGGCGGGTCCCAGTGCTCGTTAGTGGCTTAAGAACGATGCAGGAGCAACACTTGAGCCTTCTCTCACAACACCGTTTAATGACTCGGGCCGCCTTCAAATCATATACTTGCTATCAACCACTACTTTATGTAGAAGATGGAGCACATTGGAAGTTTTGCTCATTTACCAGTTGCTATGTATTCCGGGCCTGAACCCAAAAGGGCGGTCGGTGTCCCGTGGAAGAGCTGAACATGCCCAATCAAGCTCACTGGCTCCCAAGGATCCTCTTCAAGATAACATGCAAGGATTCTGTGACCTCGGGCTTCACTCCAATAGCTTCGTTATCAGTCTTCTCGTAGAGAGTGCCACCCTCAGCCCAAATACGCCTCAGCGTGAGGATCGTGGCCTTCGCGTGACCCTCCTCCCAGCGCTTCTTCTCCTCCTGTCGGAGCTCGTCAAGGGGGATGCTGTTGACCTTCCACTTGGCCCCCGTCTGCTTCTCGTATTCTGCGAGGACCTGGTTCGGCGTGACCTCAAACGAGTTCACCTTGAGTGCCTTCCCGGCCGCAGCCTCGGGGTGCTGCAGGGCTGCCACCACCAGCTTGCCGACGCTGTGTAATGGCGTCAGTCAATAGCACATCAAATAGTTGTTGCTAGTAGTCAATAGTCGTGAGAACTTACTCAGGCATCGTCGTGAAGCCGATCTTGCCATCAGCTTCAACCAGCCACGCCTCCTTCTTCTGCACGTCGAACCCCGGCGCGACACCCAGGCCCTCGGGGCGGCTGACCCAGGACTCGAAATAGGGCCCAGTCACGACATATGTGACCTGCACGTTCTTAACCTCCTCCCTAATGAACTTGCGCACCTTGAGCTTCTGCTGGTGCGGCTTCTCGCCCGCGCTCTGCGGGCCGTACTCGACGTCCGTGCCGTACTCTGACGGGAAGAACCATTTGACGCTGCCCGAGTGGTCTGCCCACTTGATCAGGTTGACCTGCTTGTCAATAGCGCCACGGCCGAACGCGCTGATGGCCGTGTCGATGTTGTGGTCCTTGTACGCCGCGCTCACGTCCTCCTCGGACTCGACGTCGCCGGTGACGACGGTCACGTTGCCGGCTTTCTTCCACTTGTCCAGGAGCTCGCCCTTGGTGTTGACCGTGTTGGCGGACGTGAAGATGGTGATGTGGTTGAAGCCGGGCTGGGCGGCGATGACCTTCTCCGTAATGAAGGTACCGATGAATCCGGTGGCTCCGAAGATCAGGATGTTGGATGCTTTGAGCGAAGCCATGATGTAGTTGTCCCCATGCGATGAAGAACGGTTCGAATGTAGAATACCTAAGGGGACGCTGGGCTTAGAGAGAAGTTCTGTAGCGATGTCTATTCCACACAGCTTCGAACAGGCCAGTCAAGATTAGTCAATGATGAGGGGTCTTTGTACGGGAACCGGGTTGCTTGGGCGGGCGGTACGTGAAGCTGCAAGTGTTGCGATGCGAAACCGGCATGGTGCAAGCGTCGGGTGAGCAAGACCTAGCGGGAAGGGACCGGACTCACTATTCTACACACGCAGGTGACACCTTCTGCACCTAAATTGACGTCCGTTCTCAAAAACCTAGGCAGTGACTACCATCTAATAAAACGGCCGATCGCCCCTGGACACGGCAAGCATTTATTCTTTCGTTATCCGGACCCAAAATATCACAATCTAACACCGTGACAAGTCACGTAACCGGGCGGGCGCCCGGGCAGCTGCGGCACTTCGGAACACGAGTGGAGCACTTCGGCACCCCGAAGCCGCCCGATTTCTCATTACTTCCGTCTTCCGGATCCCCGGGGTCAAGAACCCGACCACAACACACTCGACAATTTTGTGGGTTGCAAAGAGGAATACATACAAACTAAGACGTACGTCAGAGCCCCTGTTAGTCTACTTTCTGTGTATGGAATTAATCTGCCCAGTAATGGCTCTCTCAACATGTACTCCGCCTCCTGGAGGGTACAACGAAAATTATGCATTGCATCTATGTGCAGTGTTTTGGCAGCGAGTTTTGCATCCTCAAAAGAACATTTGCCCTAATTCTCTCAATATCTGTCTCCACGATTGTTACCCCTGTGGAATATATTACGTCTCATGGAACAAGAATGGCGGCGGCTTCGGATCATGACAGATGAGACTGCCCACTTGAGTGGGGAGTAGCAGGTCGGAGGAAATACTGTGAGTAATCCCAAATGTTGAGATTTGTCTTGAGTAGACGAGTAAGCTGGCTCACCTAGGTGCATGTGTAAGTAGTCTCATTGTCTCATTGAAGTAAAGTCTATTGTGTTAATTACAAAGCCGAAGGGTTACGTAACCGTTCCTAAGTCAATATAGTAACCACATATCTCTATGTTGCTCTGAGTGGGCCGCCAGGCGAGCCTGCCTCGTTTTCCTTCCCCCTCTCCATAACGTCCACGGGCGACGACGCCCTGGACCTCCTGAGGGTCTGCGTGTCGCTCGAGTCCAGGTCGACCTTTGCCTTCCAGCCCATCCACCAGTGGCCAGCGAACAGCTCCTCCATTCTCTCCAGGGGGACCCCCTTCGTCTCGGGCGCCCATAGCCCCAGTATGACCAGCCCGATGGCACAGATGCACGCCCAGAAGGCGTAGGCGCCCCAGATGTGCAGGCTGACGAACATGTTGGGCGTGACCCTGACGACGGCGAACTGGAAGAGCCAGTGCACGGCCATGTTGAAGGCGTAGCAGACGCTGCGGATGCGCGTGGGGAAGATCTCGGTGCCGTACAGGTACTGCACCGTGCACAGGCCGATGGACCAGCCCACGGCGTAGATGAAGACGCTCGCGATGGCGACGTCCGAGGCGGGCTTGTTGATCACCCCATCGTAGACCCAGACCCCGGTGTAGATGGCCATGTACGCGTGCGTGACGAGCTGCATGGTCAGGCCCGTGATGAAGCACCGGCGGCGGCCGATGACGTCGACCAGCCCCCAGGTGAAGATCATGGTGAACACCAGCTTCACGATGCCGTACGCCCCGGAGGTGATGAGGGACCTGCTGTCGCCCGTGACCCCGGCGTACTCGAAGATCTGCGGGATGTAGTAGGTGATGCCGTTGCCGCCGGACCACTGCGCCACGGTCTGCATGGCGATGGCCAGCAGGAAGCGCTTGCGGTAGGACGGCGTCGTGGCGATCTCCTTGACGATGTCCCAGGTCGCAACGCCGGACAGCTTCTCCTTGGACTGAATCTCGTGTCGCAGCTCGTCAAACTCGGCCTGGAGCTCATAGTCATCACTGCTCTTGTGGCGGAGCCTAGCTAAGACCGCCAGGGCCTCATCCCCACGGCCCTTGGAGGCGAGCCACCTGGGCGTGTCGGAAATGAAGAGGGAGGTGAGCAGAGCTAGTCCGACGGGGATGAGCGGGATGGCAATGACAAGCCGGTACTGCGGACGGTAATCCTGCATGGTGATACTGGCAGCATAGCTGATAAAGAACCCTGCGGAAGGAAGGTTAGTCCCGACGAAAACGGGCCACGGAAGGTGGAGGGCCACATACCCAGGGATAAGAAAGTCAACAGGAACACCATAGAGACGCTGACGATCATGCCACGGCTCTTGGCAGGGGCTATCTCCGAGAGGTATAATGGCCCGACGACAGTCAGGCCGCCGGCGCCCAGGCCGCCCCATATGCGGGCGAAGAGCAGGAAGCCGTAGATGCCCGTCGAGAAGATCTGCATCACGTAGCCGCTCATGTACAGCAGGGCCAGCATCTGCCAGCACCTCAGCCGCCCTATCCGGTCGGTGAGCGCTGAGGCTATCAGGGAGCCGATGGCGGCGCCCAGGACACCAAAGGAGGTGATGTTGGCCTTCCTGCTGGCGAGGCCGGAGGGATCGTCCACCCACTTCCCAGCGCTGAGGTAAAAGTCATCCTTGAAGGACCTCAGGCTTACGGCGGCACTGAAGCCTCCCTCGTCGTAGCCCTTGGGGATGGAGCCACAGCCTATGACTACGATGGTAAGGATGTAGTACCAGTTGTAGGGCCCCTTGAAGGCGGCAGGCGCGCAGCTTGACGACGGCATGCTGGGCCGCTGGAGGCGAGCGACGGCGCCGTGCCCCTGGGACAGAGTGGATCGGGGGCTGGCGTGTGTCCCTTTCGACTCCAGCTGGATGGCCTTGCCCAGACCGCAGGAGTACCGAGTACTCGGGCGACCTCCGCCGAGCTGAGCCCTTTGGGGGGTTCGACGGAAGCTGCTGGCTCGCCTAGAGCAGGCAAGCGCCCACGAGGCCACGAGGCCACGGAGACAGGCCGGGGGGGGGTGTAGGGTAGGAAAAAGAGGGAAAAAGGAACAAGAAGGGCAGTTGGGGTCACGCCAGGGCGGGCAGGTGGCCAGCAGAGCCAAGCAGGGAGCGTCGCAGGGCGTGCAGGGAGCTAACCCCAGATCGAGGCTGGGACTGGGGGAAAGAGGGCAGCGAGGTGCAGAGTGGAGGTGGCGTGCGTGGACGGATGGAGGTGATGAACCCCAGGATTCACAAGGCGCGTGGTCTGGGTGGTCTGGGTGGTCTGGCTTTGTCGCGGGCCCGCGTTTTGGGTGGTGATGATGGATGGCGTTGCTGTGCATTGCTAGGGAGAGAGAATTCCTCACAAAAACCCGTCATCCCGACCCACCTCGTTATCACATCGGTGTGGGCCGGCGTCGGTGGGGTCCACGTCCTGTGCGGCCGGAACTTGACCGAGCAACTGCAGGCGAGCCGACGGCGTGCAGCGCCGACTGCAGGGTGCAGACGCGGCCGAGTCCAGCCCGGCTCAGGGGTCATGGTTGACAGCCTGCATCCCGACGCGGGGAGCAGCAGCACGACGGGACACACGAACGACAGACGCCTGCCCTAACAGGCCCTGACTCCTTCTGATTTCCCGGGGAATATGGGGCTCAGGGGGACATCAGGGGGCTTCGCATCAGGAGACAGTGGCTGCGCAATTGCTGACCTAGAATAGTGACAGGCCCATTTGTTCGCGAGGGCCTCATCCCAGAACGTCTCGATCTTGCAAGCGCGCCAGTCGAGACAGGATTATTGGGATTTATCCCTCTCTGTCTTTCTTCAATGTCGCCCACTCGGACTGAGACCGAACAGGCTGGCCTGGACGAATCGATACATGGCATCTCTGGACGCTCGAGTCTGGGCTCTGGGCCTGGAAGGCTTGTCTCTTGCTGGCGAGCTGACTTCTGACGTCTCGCCTCCCTGGGCTTATCTGGGTCTCGCTGGCTGTCCGGTGGCCGCTCTGACCGCGCAGGCCAATAGCAGGCAGAATTACGTCTCGAGACCCGCGGCCTTTCGCCGAGTGCCTAGGCCTAAACTAGCTCCCGACAGGCAGACAGGCTGGGCTGTTGTAGCGATGGGCAGCAAGCAGCAGCACCTGGGATGTCTCCGAAAGCTTGTTTCGCCAAGGCTCCAGTTTGAACTGTGGCAACCCCTCCTGGCAGGCCCTCTAGGGCGCGGCCGACCCTTCTGGCCAACTGTGCAGGGCAGGGCACATGGCATGTCCTAGTCTACTTGAAGTA
Organism: Diaporthe vaccinii; assembly: GCA_039880775.1. Lineage (NCBI taxonomy): Eukaryota > Fungi > Ascomycota > Sordariomycetes > Diaporthales > Diaporthaceae > Diaporthe > Diaporthe vaccinii. The sequence goes on along the minus strand of JBCEDN010000007.1, from coordinate 763,832 downwards.
GTGTATCCAAGGCCTACTGGACAATCGCCGATATCGTGACGCATCATAATGAACAACTCCGCTCCATTCCTATTCCTTGGAGCGCCTTACGGATGCAACCCTGGGTTGTCTCCGGCCCTAGATCACCTCGTCCTCGAGCTCCAGACCCAGATCTTTCCGCTGGGTTTATGGGCCCGTCAGCTTGTGTCAGCTTGTCTGCGAGGTCTGGACTCTTGAGCTCTGGGCCTGCGGCTCCTCTCTTTCGTCACATCTCTCCGGCCGTTTCATTCCTCGTCGTCGCCCTGTGGACGTATATGTACCTTGGTGCTTGGCCCGAGACTCGTTCCCACGCGCCCTCAGCCCTGACTTCCAGATCTTCAGTCTCCCCTACCGTACACATGGTCATCTGAAACCCAGTCCATAAGTGAGTCAACACGGCCAGACCACAGATGGCCGCGCTGCTCAGGCACCGTTTCCCGGCTGGGGTCCTTGATAAGCGACCCTCGTCACCCAGATCAAGGCCCCTCTCACCCTGCCCGTCTCTGATCGACATAAACGATAAGGCAACATCATCGCACAAGGAGGACTCGGGGGGCAGCACGCCGGAATATTTACAGCCCCCGTTACACATCCCAGTAGGGTCGTGGGACTCCCACATGCACGTTATCATCCCGGACCGTTACCCCCTGTCGTCTGCAGCCGTGTACAAACCAAGCCACTTCACCGTCTCGCAGGCCATCGACTTTGAGACCTCAATAGGCGCCTCACACCTTGTCATAGTCCAGCCTTCCATATACGGCAACGACAACTCGTGCCTGCTCGATGCCCTGCGTGCCTTCGGCCCAACGCGAGCCAGGGGCGTGGTCGCCTTCGACCCGGCCGCCACCCCATCCTCGACGCTCCGAGAGTGGCACAGGCTGGGCGTGAGGGGCGTGCGACTCAACCTGCGCTCGACTGAGCACACCATGGACCACGCTGAGATGGAGTCGGTGCTGCGCAGCTATGCCGACGCCGTGCGGCCGCTCAACTGGGTCATCCAGCTCTACATCCCGCTGGAGATGGTTAAGATCCTGGAGCAGGTCATGCCCACGCTGGGCGTCAGGGTCGTCATCGACCACATGGGCTCGCCGGACCTCTCCTCACTGCCGAGCAAGGCCTCGTCGCTGTCCTCGCGCCTCGACCCCTACAGCCTCAACGGCTTCAGCTCCCTCATCAGGCTGCTTCAAGCCGGCGACACCTACGTCAAGCTGTCGGCCCCGTACCGCCTCGGCAGGGGCAGGGACTACATCAGGGACATCGACGCCGTCGCTAGGGAGCTCATCCGTGTCGCGGGCCAGACTAGGGCCGTATTTGCTTCGGATTGGCCCCACACCAGGTTCGAGGGGCTCGACATCCGGCCCTGGATTGACCACGTCCTGTCATGGTGTGGTGGGAGCCAGCACCTGGCCGAGAGGATCTTCCGTAATAACGCAGAAGAGCTGTGGGCATAAATTGAGAAGGTGGGGGGGGAGCTTGCTGAGAGGTCTGCTGGGAAAAGACGTGAGGACCATGGCTGGGTCACACTGTATATGATGATTGTTCACGACGACATGAGCGGGACGGCGTTTTGGCGGGATTTTTGCCTTGCAAGGGATTCAGTGCTCAACTAGCAATTTGAAGCATAGGAGTACGCGAGGGATATGATACCAAAGGCTTACAATAATGTGGAATGAATACGATACAACAGTTTTCAAGATGTTTATTGCAAGAATGGACCCAGACCAGATGTAATGCACGCCTGTCATCAATCATCTGCGAGAGCAGACAGGCGTCACAGTGTTGTTCTGAACTTCACAGGGGTGTTTGTTGAGAGGTTCACCAGAGTAAAAGCTTTCTTTGGTTATCCACAACATGAATGGCAGTGGTTGAAAACATTCACAGTGGTGGAAGAGTTTGTCTGTCTGAGCTTCTTTTCGTGCTCGTACGTGTGTGTCTGTAACTGTGTCTGTGGGTGTGTCTCCTATGGGTGTGTCTCTCTGTGGGTTTCTCCCCCTCTTGCTGTCTCTCTCTCTCTCTGTGTGTGTGTGGATGTATGTGGGTATGTGCATATGGTGCGCCTTGCTTATAGACAAATGTCACTCTCTCCTAGGAATGTGGTCGCCCTCCTGGCGAGCTGGCGCAGTAAGGTATTATGACAATGTATGTGTGGATGTGTATAGGGTAGTCGAGTGACACTTTGTTGTGTGATCGCTTCGCTCAAAGAATGGTGGGGGTTGCCGAGTGACGCTCCGCTGTGATCGCTCGCTGACGCTCGCTCAAAGATTGGATCGCGCTTCGCGCTCAGAGAATGGGTGTGTGCGTATCTGTAAATAAAGGTCGCCGCTAGGAACAATGTATGTGTGGATGTGTAGGTAGGCGTCCCGACTAACACCACCGGCAAGACCGAGCGGTTGAGCCATGTCAACCTCGACATCAACAACAGCACCTCTCCACAATCATCTCACAACTCAATGGGACCTCAGAATGGTAGAATGGCCCCTGTCAGACCATGACAGCATACACTATTATGTGGCGGCCATACGCGTAATCCCAAAGCAGGCCCAATTGTTCCGAGTTGGATGTGGCTTCCCCTTGCAGATCCGTTGACATCAATATTGATCTTGCTGGTCTTGGTCCTGCCCTCCTTTTCCAAGTGCCGAGGGGCCAGCCCCACAATGCAGTAGGATAGCACAAGTCTAGGTGGTAGAGATATAGAAGCTATATAGATAGAGATTCTCTATTTAACGTCAACAATTCATTAATGGTCCGGTGGTGTAGTTGGTTCATCACATCAGTCTAACATTAAATAACTCAATCCGAGTGGTTGATGGGAGCACTGAAGGTCCCCGGTTCGAGCCCGGGCCAGATCATTATCTTTTGCTGAAGTTGTGGTTGGTAGCATCCGATGATCCAACACCACCCACACGTCACATTTTTGCTCCACGTTTCCACACACACTTCAGTGTTCACAATTGGAGAAGGTCCCAGTGGATTTTCAATTGGCATAATTGTTTCATTCTTTCCATTTCCCCCCCACCCATCAGGATGCTTTGAAATGTGGTGGTGGGATTCTGTGGGAATTAGGAGCAACGGTGTTGGCGGTGAGCAGGTCCGGGGGAGGGTACCCCACCACTTCCGCCCAGAACCCAGGTTAGGGTTGAGAGAGACTACATCAAACTGCCCATTTCAAGTAGCCAGCCAGGCCGTCAACTGCATTCGGCCCCTCGCATTTACCCACGTGCGAAGCTCCGAGAGACCACGGAGGCACGATGACGATGCGTCGATCATCTTTGCTGTGCAGCAGCAGCATTCACCGCGCATTTCGGCCATCTTCCGCGCGGGGTCCATTGTCTGTGGCGGGTACGGTATGTTTCGATTCGCGCATGGGATCGGCCCCTCGGATCCTGACCGAGCTTGACCAGAAAGAAGCGGGACCTAGAATTTCGCACCCCCTTGCAAGACTGAGGTCTCGCTCTGACCCTTTCGGAATAGTGCGCTCACCAAAAGATATAACACATCTTCTTGATTTTCAGGAACATAAAGAATACCGGGTTGGGCCTCAAGTAATGCTCAGCGGTGCCTACCGGCACCGTCCATCCTCGCCCCATCCGGCCCTTTCTTAATTTAATTGCCAGCCAGGAAAGGGGGAAGTTTTGTGGTTTGGATAAAAAATGTACTTTGGAGATATCGTGAGAAAAGCGGAGCCGCTAAACCAAGAGGGGCAGAGCGAGACCTCAGTCTTGCAAGGGGGTGCGAAATTCTAGGTCCCGAGAAAGAAGCGTAGCCCGTGCCTGCTTTTCCTTGCTGCTCGGCCGAGCATCGTCTGTCTGGGAGACTCACATGCTTATTATTGACTATGCTACTGCGCTACAACAAGATTGCCCAGGGGCGACCAGATGATCTATCTTGTGGAGCCCGGTCCTTAAACCCCTCTCCCCTCTTTCTCTCCCCCCGGCCAGGACCAAACCGGCTTGCCCTACATGCCATGGCAAATACACCCCGGGGTAGAGTTGGCCGAATCTTGGACAAGAGAAGCTTAGGACGCGCGAGGGTGGGATTCCCTGTGGGCAGCGGGCGGCGAGAGGGAGATAGGCCTCTTGCTCCCTCCCGCCAGACTGGGAGGGCTCAAGAGGGCGGCCCCGTTATTTATCCCCATGCTCCCGCTGGAACCCCATGTCTCCCGACTCTGGGGTAACTGCCTCGGATGGGTGGGCAGCGATCGACTGACGCCATCTTTGCCTCGCTCGATTCATTGCTTTCTTCTCCCTGCACGGAACGGCCTCACCGCGCTGATGGCCCAAGATCGTCCTCATTAAAGTCCCCCACGACTCGCACGCATCTTGTGACTACCAGTCGCCGCTCCGCCGAGCTTGTCAGTCACTGTATCACATGCGCGGGGAGTTCGGCTCGAAGTGGACATCCTTCCATTACAATGCATGTACTCCTGCGTGTATCTTTTGAGCTCCCAACCTCGACTCGAACTCATACGCTGTCGAGTTGTCGGCCACTCACATCTGTCTTCAAGAACGAGAACCTCAACTCCTTAACAATGCATCCAAAAACTTTTGTTCTATGACTTCTTTACAACAATGTCATAAACCTCCGCCGGTAGTTTCATTCCCCATGGTGTCGTCCTCCGAAAGCTTTATCCGCCGATGGCTGCTATCGCGACCTGAACGGGAAGATTGGAAGATCGGACTGCACGCTCAGATGACACATGTAGGTGAGCTTTACCGGTGCTCGTAGTATTCCCGCGGGTGTTCCTGGGTGCTCATCGGATTACCAAAAGACGCCGTGATCGGCTGCAGCGAAGAAACTGCCTGGAAGACCTGATCTGAGATCCCGTGGTGCTGAAGGTGCTGGTTGATCTTGTCGGGCTGGGTCGGTTGTGGGAACTGGAACAGCGCCTGCTGTATGCCCGGCGGTGTGCGGCTGGGCGAGCCGAAGCCGGTCATGTGGCTATCGGTGTTGCCCATCATGATCTCGTGGTGGCTCATGCGGTGGCCGAACCCGCTGAAGGAATCCTGACGACCCCGGAACTCCGACGACATCGACGATGCCTGCTGGTGGTGGGGGAACCCGGGCCGCGCCTGGTTCTGCGGCGCTTGTCCTTGGTAGCCGGGCGGCGTGGCAGTGCCGGGAGTCTGGATTCCCAAGGCGGCCAGTTCGCGCAGGATGAGCTCGACACCACTGCCCACGATAGGGTTGATATCCTTCAGCTTCGACAGCGCACGGATACAGAAGTCCAGCCTTCGCAATGCGGGTTGCTGCTGCTGCTGCTGCTCATCCGTCAACATACCCGACGAAGCCCCCGAATTTTGTGCATTGGCGGCGGCTTGGACTTGTAGAAGGAATATCGAAGCGGCGATATACACGCAGTAGCTCAACGAAAGCACAGACCGATAGATGCCGAAGGACTTGCAGAACAGGTCGAATATCGCGATGATGGATGTCGCCGACGACACGCACTCGAGCAGATGTTTCGCGCGGTTGTTATTTGGAGTGCACTCGCGAGAGAGCATCGGTCGGTGGAGCAGGATGTTGAACGTATGGTAAAGACAACTGCTCGCCGACCCACCAGTCAGTGGGACTCGAGGAGAAAGACCCGGGGGAAGGCCCTGGTCCAGATCTGGGACCGGAGAAGAACTTACTTGAGGGTAACAATGTGGCTGGGTGGTGCCAATGGGGGCAGCATGCTCGCGTCCATCTTCAAGAAGTGTGGCAGGTCCTCCCACCACTGCTTCAGGGCCGCCTCCTGTCTGACCAAGCACTCCTGGATCTCGGTCTCGGTGTTTAGCCCGAGTGGGTCATACATGTGGATCAAGATCTCATTGAAGATGACCGTCAACCGACACATCTGTACGAAGCAAGACGTCGAGTGCGCCGCGATGGGTGGGTATTTCACGCCGTCTGGGTAGGTGATTCCGAATGGTGTCCACATCTCATTTTCGTTGGAGTCATCGACTGTATTGACTTTGTCAGTATCGCGTCCACATCGGCCCGGGGGGAGAAGGGGTGGACCACATACGGATCATTTGAGGCGGCGACACATCCGAGTGCTGTAGGCTCGGTGATCTGCCGAGGTAGAGGCTGACGATCTTGTCCCAGAAGTAACAACTCCAGAACAGGCGCCGGCGGATCTCGACATCCTCATCGCTGAAGGGGATGTTTCCTGTATACCTCTGGCTGTCGACGCAGATACCCAGATGATCGATCATCCGGAACGCCATGCCACTGTACATCCACGCCTGCGAGGTGTTGCCAGCGCTACATTCCTGGGCGCTCAGCAACAAGAGCGTCTGGACGGTTGGGATGGTGGCCACGCCACGAGAGATCTCCTCGAGGACCATGGCTCGTGCGTGACGGCTGAAGACGGCGCCGCCATCATAGTCGTTCTCGAGACGTTCGCGGGTATCCTTGTCCCAACGACCCCACCGAATCGAATGCGAGAGTATGGCGTTCAGTAGGGTGTGTGAGTAGTACGGCCCAAGAAGCTGCATGTCACGAGTGAACGTGGGACGATACACAAAGTTCCACAGAGGCTGAATCCAGCACCAGTGCGTGCTAAGCAGATACTGGAACGGTTCCTTGCATGAGACGGTCAGCGACAACATACTCGTATGAGAAAGCGGGAAACGAAGTGGAAGACGCACAGGGATCTCTGAGAGGTCTTCCAGTGCCCGCTGCTGCCAGGCATTGTTGACTAGTCGTTCCCTCTTGCCATAGAGGGGATCCTCCGGATTGGACGGGCTTGGGGCGTCACTGCTCTGGCGGCCATACTCGCTGGGCAGGTGAAAGAAGCTGGTGGCACCATGATATGTGATGACGCCCTTCTCGTCCAGCTTCAAGCCCTTGAACGTCCCAGCTAGGCCCTCGGACTCATGGCCAGCGAGGGAGCTGTCGTGCGATGACGAGAGTGGTCCTTCCGATAGCCCGCGCTGAGGCTGAGGCGGCGCTTGAGCCTGAGCTTGAGCCTTTGACACCTGCTCTTCGAGGTCTTTAATACGCTCCTCTAGGCGCTGGGTGTAGGACAACGTTGGGTTTCTAAACAGGTCAGCAAGGATCTTCCCTCTGGGCAGGTCCAGATATTGGTGAGTGAGAGGGTGGGTGGCGAGCCTGAGACTCAGGTGCCTTGACATAAAATGTGAGATGGGGTGAGGTGAGGTGGCGGCCTCAGGGGGCGGAGGACGGAAGGGGATCCCACAACTTGTAGACGCAAGCATCGTTTCTTGCCAGACACCTGCTACAGACAGGCTGTTCACCTCCACACTTGACCTTGCGGCGGCGGCAGGGCTCGCAGGAGAAGGCGCTCTTCTTTGTCGCCCTGGCGGAGCTCGGGGCTGAGGTGGTGGCGGCGCCGGACTTGTGGCCGGAGGTGCCGTTCCCGTTGCCGCTTCCGTTGGCGCCGTTTTTGGTGGAGCTCGAGGCAGGCCCGGATGCTGATGACATTATAGCTGCAAGGGGTAAGCTTTGTATCGACACTGCCGGCTGCTGAGAGGAACAGTAAGACGGCAGAGCCTCATTGTAGGATCCGGATGAGGATCACCAGGAGAGAATTGGCCAGATCGGGAATGAGGTGAGGAGCACTACTGCGGTGGAGCCTCGCCCGAACCAGAATCACCGGGTCCCCGTTTTCGCGCCTTTGCGTCTGGAGGGTGTTGAGCAGGAGTGCAGTGCAGGTGCCTTTTTGGTCGCGTCTTGGTTATTTCCACCACTGGGCCGGGGACGGGGACGGGCGACACAGGCGGAGCCGCAGGCAGATACAGGACGAAACGGAGGAGACGGGGGCATGCAAAATTTGTATCACTTTAATTCTCGACAGCAAAACACAACGTTGTGGCGCCGGCGGTAGGGCAGCACGGCGTGGGATGGGGTCTCTCTCGACCCTCTCCTGAAATAGGTCCGCTGGTGCCGCTTCACTGTGAGGTGCGGGTAAGTATCGTCATTCCCCACTTGGGCTCAGGTCCCAAGTGGAAATCCGACGGGTTTTGTCTTGGCCAAGGGCCGTCGTGTCGAGATCCGGATCAAAAAGCAGCCAGACATGCCAGATTGGCTCAGGGCATCCAGACCACCCAGCACATCAGAGCCCACCGGGAGACAAGCCTCTTCCATGCAACACACGGCGAGCAGCTCCTTCGCGACCTGCGGAACCGACTGACAGACCGAACAGACTACCAGACGAGGTGTGTGTCTGGTTCATCCGCCGTTAGCAAGCAGCCCTACAGGACCAACCTGGGCCTAGCCTGGCCAACCGGCGAACTCAAAAAATCTTCAAATCTTTGCAGGGAATTCTAAAACACTGGATGAAGTGACGGAGCTGTGATGATGCCCGTTCATGCTGGTCCTGTCGCCTGTGCAGCCCAGCACCAGCCCGGGCCTGTAGGGCTGCTGATGACTGATGATCTCCTCGTCGCGACTCAGGGGGGCGACCAACGTGACGTAAGGGCCGTCGTCGGAACCCCCCGAGCAACCCCGAGTCGGTACCGACGCCCTATCACAGCACGTCTCAGGGGGGGCAGCAGTGCCGCTTCTCCTGGCGCCCTGGGAGTCTGGAAGCCTAGAAGCCTTTGGAACTCCTGGGCATCTGGACATGGCTCTGCGACTCTTTGTCAGTCAGTGCAGGGGCGAGCGACGGGGAGCACTCTTGGCCACCACAATCGCACGACAAGGCCAGGGGCCCGATGTCAGGAGATCTACCTGGCAAACAAGGCGACGGTATCGACAATTCTCCGCTGCGCCAAACCCTGCCGGACGGATCCGAAGCCGGACCGGCTGGCCATCCCACGCCCGGTCGAGCACATCTGGGCTCTGAGATAGTGGCAGCAGTCCGTCGGCATGAGACCAACAGGGTTGCTCCAGCCCAAGGCGAACCACAGGCACCCGATAGGCGAGCAGGTGCCGATGAAGAACGGCCTGTAGTCAGTTTCGCTGCCAGGGCACCGATGTCTACCTCGATATGCATACTTCGAAGAGGGTTCGGATCGTGCCGGCGAAATACGCCAACAACCTTCGTCTAGCGAGAAGTCTCGGCCGACAACTTGTCCGCCGTTGACTGCCCGACCGTAGAAGTAGCGTGTGTATCTCACAGTACTATAGAAGGGTCGGCCCGTTCGTTATCTTCGGCGGGCGAATGTACGCTGCCGATCAAAGCGATACGGTGAGCCGCGAGCCGACTTGTCAAATGCACCATCCTTACAGGTGCTCTTATTATTAAGCCACCTACAGTAGTGGACGGGATATCTCATGGGCAAACTCTCGTCTTCCCATTCGCTGCTTTAGTCTCCTGGTTCTCATGTACACAACCAACCGAGGCAGGCCACCTTGTAGGCTATCGCAAGGAGTCTTCGGTCTAACTGGTCTCAGGTATGACACGAGCAAAGGCCAGCCTGAAGATTCCCATGGTCGAGTAAGTTTGGCCGGGCGGGTTCGTCTTGCCGTCACATTGAAGGCTGATACTCAGCTATATTCGTGTCGTCCCACCTACCTCAATACGAAGGCACCCGCTTCTCTTGACTGCCGATTCCGGCAGCTGCGCCTGTAGATCTTCAAACCTTCGAGCTGAGCATTATCAGACCAACCACAAAACAAGGATGGCTACGGGATTGGCACGTTGTTCAGATCTTACCGTTGGTCAGACATCTCATCAATTTTTTGACTGACTCGATGAACATAGCGAGCACAGTCTCTTCCACGAGGTTGTGGCTTACCCCTTGGTGTTGATGTGCCACCGACCTGTCACATCAACACCAATGATCTGCATGGTCCTAGGGTGAACATCTAAAGGCTTAAGGAATTAGACTGCAAGTTGTAAGATAGGCCATGGGCAGATACCATCCCATCTAGATGACATCCCTGAGCTTTTGCCGATACCTACACACACGGACAAGAGGTACTGCCTCCTAGGTATGGCTATGGTCATGTTGAAGCCATGTTGGACTGCTGAATAGCGCATGGTGAATCTGCTCACAGGCAGGTTCATGAGTGAATCGGAGACCCCTGAGTGGCCAGAACAGAGTCTTTGGGCGCTGGTAGCTATCAATTTGGTAGCAGTCTACTGCTCAGGAGGATTTGCAGGCACTGCCTACACCGACAAAGACTGTGACGTTAGTGCACTCGGTTGTGCGATTCTTACAGTCCTTTCCTCTTGCCACGTCAATGAAAACTATGGTCCCACGTGGACTCCAACATTCCAACGTGAATCGCCATTATTAGCAGGGCAGCAGTTGTTGGGCGGCTACTGGCATGAAGGGCTCTGTTTATTCACGTCAAGGGTCCTGCGGATTTGGAGGGACTTCACGCGACCAGTGCTTACATAACCCGTCCCATTTCATGCACGGCTCCCCATCTCCGGCTGGACGCGGGGCGAGACGCGCACAACCTGCGGGCTACGCGTCGACTCAAGTTTCGCGACATCGTCAATTAAACCTCACCACCGGTCGCATCGCCTGAGCCAGACCCTTGACGTGGACCCTTGCCTTGCTCGCTACACCATTAACACGGGCTTGTTCTCTTCAGGCTGCTGTCAACCCAGAGCATAGAGCATGCAGCAAGCAAGACAAGGCCGTTTGTCGCCCTTCACTTCACTCTGACTTGGACGTCACTCTTTCCTGGTCACTTTACCACTGTCACCCACAGAATCAGGGATCACTCATTCAAGAGCATCCTGCCCCCAGATCCCCAAGCTGTGAGCTAAGTTGGACAATCTCAACCTTGATTGCCTCGACCATCCTTGGTCACCTCGACCTTACGATCAAGCCGACAACAACGACATCGCGCGACTGCGACTGCAACTGCGACTGCGACCACGACAGCAAATCAAGCCGCCTGCCTCCTTGCCCTCCCAGGAACGAGGGCACAGTACAAACCACTGACCCAGATACCCAAAATGGCCGCCGCGAATGGCGTGGGTGATGGCATCTTCTCCGCCACATATAATGGAGTCAGTCCAACCTTCTTCGCCCTCAATTGCTCTCCGAATTACACTTTAATTCACATCCCTTCCCTTCCCCTGCCCGAGATGGCTCGTCGTATCCCTGTCCAGGCCAGTCCCCACTAACCTGTCCGACCTCACAGAATCCCGTCTGGGAGTTCCAATTTGTAGGCCCAGATGCAAAGAGGGAGCATGTGATGCGACGCCAGTCCGATAACTGGGTCAATGCCACGCACATCCTGAAAGCCGCCGGCTTCGACAAACCTGCGAGAACTCGAATTCTCGAGCGCGACGTACAAAAGGGCAATCATGAGAAGGTCCAGGGAGGTTATGGCAAATTCCAAGGTACGAAGAACCTTAGTGTTCACTGCGTCACTGCTATATTCCTCTTTCTTAGGAAACAAGCTGGCTGACCATTGGGTTCCATCGCTTTAGGAACCTACTTGCCTCTGTCAGATGCGAAAGAGCTGGCCCGACAACACAATGTTCTCGACCGAATTGGCCCCATCTTCGACTTTGTTCCAGGCGCTGTCACACCCCCTCCAGCTCCTCGACATGTCAGCAAGCCTAAACAGCCCAAGAAGAGTGCAGCTGTTCCCCAAGCTGGACCTGCTGTGAAGAAGCGGAAGCGCAATGGTGAGATCCTCCAAGCATGCTGTTGTTCTATCGATACTGATCAACTCTAGATCATTTTGCGGAGGACTTGGACCGATCTTCCGTCGCATTCCGGGATGAAACGCCTGATGACCAGACTGTCGCCTCTGGCAGTTACATGGCTGAGGATGATGCAGACAGGATGATTCTGCACAGGGTATGCACTCGCAAATGCTTCCATCCCATCCTCCGAAATGAGATTCTGAACCCCATATGCTAACGAGAAAGCAGCACACCATGTACGGCGAGGCGCTCCTCGACTACTACGCCCTGGACATGCGCGATTCATCGGCTCCGCGCCCAGAGCCCCCTACGAACTTCAGACCCGATTTCCCCATCGACAAGCACCAAAATACAGCCTTACATTGGGCCTCAGCAATGGGTGACATTGACGGAGTCAAACACATGAAGCGCTTCGGTCCATCCCTTGCCGCGAGAAACATGCGGGGCGAGACGCCCATGATGCATGCAGTCAACTTCACGAACGCCTTCGACAAGCAGACATTCCCTGCCATAATGGAGGAGCTTCGAGAGAGCATTGGAGAGCGCGACCTCTCGGGCCGGACCGTCTTGCACCATGCTGTTTCGCACGCTGTCTCGGTGAAGTACCGGAGACCTGCTCGGTACTACGTCGAAACCATCCTGGGAAAGCTACAGGACACACATGAGTCCACGTTTGTCGAGCAGCTTGTGAACTCCCAGGACGTCAACGGCGACACGGCGATCCACCTCGCTGCCGAAAACAAGAACACCAAGATCATCCGCTCGCTGCTCGGCCGTGGCGCATCGACTTCGATCCGCAACAACAAGGGCATGCATGCCGAGGAAATGATCCGAGAGCTCAACGAAGGTATCCGGTCTCGCTCCGCCATGCCTCCGCCGTCGTCCTCACCATTCGCTCCTCCACCTCGGCGACCAAGCGTGAGCGACGCGCTGCAGGACATGTGGAAGAATGCCGAGTTTCGATCCGAGGCCGCCAAAGCCGTCCAGAAACGCATCGCCCCCAGCATACTGCAAAAGAGTAGACATCTTGCGCAGATCTTTGAGGACGAGTGGCAGGAGAAAGACGATGCTGAGCAAGAGGTTCGTCAGATACTGGAGAATACCCAGGAGGAGGCAGTGGCTCAGATGGAGGAGTTTCGCCGTCACGAGTCAATGCTCGAGCCGGATGACGTTGCTGCGAAGACGACAGCCGAGGCGGCGCAGTTACGCACACAAGTCACCTCCATGCTCAAGTATCAGAACCGCATTGCAGTCCAAGGCAAGGTCCACACCGAGCTTAGCATGCAGGTCAATGGGAACAGCCAAGGCGCGAGCAGCCAGGGAAGTAACCTTGACGACGACGCTGAGCGCCGGCAACTGGCGTCGGAACTTCTCGGCAGGATCCGCGAACTACGCACGCTGGAAGAGGACCTGGTGGATGCGACAGGACTGAAGGGCGTGGGCCAAGCCATCGAGAACTACCGGTACTTGCTCCAGCTTTGCCTTGGCCAACAGGCGCCTGGTCTTGATGACAACCTCGACAACATGATTCGGGAGATCCAGTATGAGGTCGATTACACTAACGGCTCCCGGGCACGCAACGGTGAGCCACTCGCCGTGGATCTTTCTGATGGGGAGTAGAGTGCCTCTTCCACGACTTTGGACGCCATTGATGGCGCAAACGTAAGGCGTTGTTTTCCAAGGCACAGCCTGTAGTGCGATTTGTTTTTTGCCTTAGTGTGGTATCCTCCTGGCTTGATGGCATGGGAGTTTGGCAGTTTGGCGGTCTGGATTCATCGGTGGTCACGATGAGGTGTTTGGGCGGCGTTTGACGGACGGCCTTGTGAGATACCAAGATTACGAGTTTGGGGCTAACCCCATTTTATCGGCTGGGCTGCCGTAGCATTACTAGGAAAATAGACGGACAGCAGCCGAGTACACAGAGAGAATGGCTCTATTTGCAATTCCTTGAAGTGGTGATATACCGTGAATGAAAAATGCCTGACGAAAGTAAGACAACAGCAACCCTGGTCATTTCGGTCCTGCAGGCTGCCAATCTCTGCCTTTTCGGTGTGGCACCCAACTGTCAAATCGGCCCACCACCTGACAACCCGCCTGACTCGCACCACGCGGTGGTCCTGATGTGCACTGCAACGCTGAGCGTAGCTTACGCTGCGTCGTATCATGACTAGTTTGTTCCTCAGCATGCTCCCAGGCCCAGGGTGTCGACCTTCGACAGGTGAGTTTTCGAGCCGCCTCAGCTGTCGCATCCTCAATGGCAGAGGGGCCAACGCGGTGCCATGGGCAACATGCCAGCAGATGAGGTTCGCATCCGGCGACGAGGACAACTCCAAGGATGACCATTACGCGACCCTCGGCGTGAAGCCATCAGACTCGATTGAGACAATCCGGAAGGCAGGGAACGCATTGCGCATGGCAACACATTCAGACCTCAACAAGGGTATTGATAATGACAAATTCATAAAGGTCAGCCGGCCCATCCTGCTGAGTCCCAACCCCCTTCCCCTCAACCCGGGGCCTGTTTCCCAAGCACGAGAGAAAATAGAAGAACCCTTGAGCAATGCAGACGTCTAAGTTGCGCTAGGCCAACGCTGCTGTTCGAGTGCTCGGGAACCAAGAGAAGAAGGCAAAGTATGACAAGTTGTGGTGGGCACGGCAACATGCGGCGCAAGCGAACGCCGCGACGCAGCAGCGAGAAGCTGATGAGCTGAGGAGGGCCGCATTCGCCCGGGAGCTCGCCCAGCGACGTGAGGAAGCCAAACGCGCCATGGAAGCCGCGGAGGCGGCCGAGGCAAAGAAGAGAGACGAGGAGCGCAAGGCCAGGAGGCTGGCGAAGCGCGAAGCGCAAAGGGCCGAGGCGGAGAGGCAGAAGAAGGCCGCCGGGGAGGCCGCGCGGAAGAAGAAGGAGGAGGAGGAGGCTGCTACTAGAAAGAAGGCCCAGGCTGCCGCCGCAAGGGAAGCTGCTGTCCAAGCCAGGGCAGCTGAACGGGAGAGGGAGCGGGTGAGGGAGGCGCGGATGGTTGTGCTTAGGCATGTACCGATCCGAGCATCCCTATTTACTGTCACCCAGGCCCTGGAGTCGTTCAGGCCTGGACGCATCCTCGACTCAGGCGTGGGGGAGGGTACGGCCTGGTTTGAGTTTTGGACCGCGGAGCAGGCACAGGCTCTGCGGCATGTCGTGACGGAGACGGACCAGTGCGTGATACTCGGCAAGACGATCAAGAGTGCCTCCATATACCAGGGCCGTGTCAAGCCTCCGGAGGGCCCAGAGCTTATCACCAGGAGCCTGTGTATCATCGCAACCCCAGATTTCCTGGATGGGGAAGCCAAATTGTACCCAGTGTTGAAAAGGAAACTCCACGAGCGGGGCTTCACAGTCCAACCTGCTGTTGGTGTGGCCCAAGGCGACACACCGACTGGCAAGTGGCTGAACGCAGATTATGCGTCTGTTGAGAAGGCCCAGAGCCTGAAAGCAGCACTGGAAAAGCATTGCCCAGAACTTGTGGTTTATCATCATTGGGACCGGTGTGAAGGTGTGGTTTCAACGGCACAGGAGGGTGCAGAACTGGGCTCCGACAGCAGCAAGAAAGGGTCTGACTCATGGTTTAGCCCAGTTGAACTTGTTTTCTATGTTGTGGCTCTTGTGGTCGCTATCTACGTGGAAATAAACCAAGATAAGTCCTCAGACAAGGAGGCACAGCAGAAGAAGGAAGATAGATGACTGTGTTCGGCAGTACGGAATTATTCAGATGGCACGGCACACCTGCCAGTGCCTCTCTACTCTTATGACGGAGGGTCTCAATCACTGGGTTCAAGACTCAGCTAGAATTGGATGTGAAATCAGGACATGCATCTAGACGGAGCTTGCCCAGGTGGCTGTCATGTTCTTGGTGGGGGGGGGGGGAGTAGAGGTTTGAGGTAGTCAATATAATCCAAACCCCCTTTGTCACTTTTCAAGCAACTTGGAGGCTGGTTGAGTTTCGCTCTGTGCAATGTGATCCAGTCTGGTAATGTCTATGATGAATTTGTACAGCCAAAGTCTCCATTCTGACTTCGCGAACCTCATCACAGCGTTGCCCATGAGTGGAAGGAGGCCGGGTTTGAAGCTGTTACCAATCCCATAGCTATTGACAGTCTCATGCATGATTTTTCACGAACCGGACTTCCTTGTCTATTCACTTTGCCGTGGAGGTTTTAACACACAAAAATTTGCGCAGTTGCACCTGGCTTAGAAGTCGCCAACCGAGCATCATTATCGACCCAGGATTTGATCATAGCCAGTTGGTAATATAACCAACCTTCTAAGAGCAGCCCATATTCCTCCCACTCCCGGTCCGAGTCTCAAGAATGGGTGGCACTTCAATTAGATAACTTACATATGTAAGGGGCCAAAACATGATTCCGGCCCAATCCAGGGAGACACCTCTATTCGTATATGTACATACGCTGACGTTCTTATCATTTTTTGCACTCAATCCATATTAATAATATACACTAACAATATTCCTTTGGTGATTCACAAGTGTTTGTGTCCACCTAGATGTGAGCCAAAGAGAGGTGTGCCTGTATCACTCAACCCGTTGATGTCCTCATGAGAATGACCCACACCATGTTATCAAAAGAAGATACAAGCAACATTTTCAGCCTAGTGTGTTTTATTTTTTGTTAAACCAGCATTTCAATCCCGCTCAATTTCCTTGGAACAACGTATGTATTTTCCATGCAAAGGTGTGAGAACGCCCAAAACCAGAAGCTGCCGTCCGGGTATTAGATGTCCGTGTATGAGACCTCAACCTAGCACCAACGCAGGCATAAACCAAACAAGGTAGTCGTGACAGTCGTTAAAGTCATCATCGTCGTGATAATCATTAGCATCAACACCACCGCCGTCATAACCAGCGACTCCGCCTCCAACATCAAGAAAACCTGTAGTACAACCTGTCTGTTCCCTCAGATGAAGCGGAGCTTGAATACAGACATGGGAAGTTGAGATAAACAGAAGAAAGTGTGAACATAAATCTTTATAAGCAAGCCGAATGATGAAGACGACATGAAACGAGAGAAAACACGCAGCAATAATAAAACGCCCCAGCCTCCTCTTTTAGATCGGTATCTATACCTAGGTAAGCCTCACAAAAGAAACGGTATCGATGCAGCCATTGTCGAAAAGGAAAGAAAAGGCCGAAACACTCGCGCAACAGTTTTGACAAAGTGCAAAAATCCCTGAAAAGAATTTCCCGTCCCAGTCATCGCCTGTCCTCGGGTCGGACCCTCGCGCCGTAGAACCCACCGCCCCCGGCCGCAGCACAGGCCAGACACACACCACCTCCGCCGTACACGCGGGTGTGCCGCGTCCAGCTGCTGCCGCCAGAATGGCCGAAGGCGCCGGCGGCTGCGCCGTGGCCACTATCCTCGTGGTCGTGGCCGTGGCCGTGGCCGTGGTCATGGTCGTGGTCCATGTACACGACTCTGACTCCTCCGTCCACTGCGCCTGGCCCGGGGAACATGACCGCGGCCGGGTCAAAGGGGTAGTCGGAAATCGGTGGAGGGGGCAGGAGAGGTGAGGCTGGTGGGTATGAGGAGGGGGAGAATGAGTTGCTCGAGCGAGGACTTCGGCCTTGGTATCCGTCCACGAGCCCGGCTGAGCTGGGGCCGTCGGCTCCTGCAGGTATGGAAATATTCCTGGTGGAACTTCTGCGCGTGGACGAGCTGGAGGAGAGTGAATAGTGGCTCGACCCGGCTAGAGGTCCTTCTCCGGAATTCCCGGTGTGCGGACTTGTCCCATCCATGATGTAGCCCGGTGTCTGTCCCGGGTAATATCCAGAGCCAGGCGAGTCGATGGCGACGGCCTCTAGCTCGGTGGGAGTCGACTGCGCATACCTCGTGACTGGCACGCGATTTTCGAAAGGCGTTTGGCGACCGCGCTGAGATGAGCTTGTGGTCCGATTTGTGGGGGTCATGGACCGAGACTGTGGCTGTCTGGTGGAGTCCAGCTCGAGGTGCTGTTGTGTTGGTAGCCCTCCTCTGCCCGCGACCGAGAGGGCATTGAAGCCGCCATCCGGATAGTACGTTACTCCCAAGTCGTCCGCCACACCATAGGGATGACCGAAAAAGGGAGCCGTAGAGCGAGTCGTGGTCATGAGACCTCCGTAGCCCCACTGCCTGAAGACGAAGTCATCATCCATGCTATCCTTTTCTTGCTCAGCGGAGTCCGACGACTCATCGCCAACACCGCCCAAGGGCGGTGGATGATCAAATAATGATGATATTCTGACATGGCCGCTCTCCTCAGCAGCGGCGGGGAAGGGAGGAAGGTCAGGATGAGGCAGGCCGCTTGACTCCTGTCCGGCGCCGTAGCTCGAGTCGTTGCTGACCCCACGTGACCCTTTTCTTCCGGTGCGCGTTGTCTTCTCCTCCTGTTCCATGCTCCTAATAAGGCTGCTTCCTTCGACGGGCCCACCCAATCCCACCGGCGCTGTGCCACTTGCTTCCCCTCTGCTTATGGTCCAGCTAGCCTGCTTTTCAAAGTGACCCTGTCCCTGTCTGGCTTTTGCCCAGCTGCTTGTAAGGACCGGCTGCTTTGAGTCAGACGAGATCCAAGAGGCAGATCCTCGTGGCGGGCAGGAATTGCCGCTGATATAGTGCCCAGGGCGCGGCGCGGAGAAGCGAGGCAGCACGAGCTTCTGGAGGATGTACAAGGCTGCGATTGCAGCCGTCAAGGTGCAGATGAGTAGTAGGAGGCTGGATCTGGAAAATACTGACTGGCCTCCATGAAGACGGCCACTGAGCTGGGAGGAATCCGAGTCGCTGCCGGCTGATGTGAGGACAGGCATGTCTCCTGCAGCTTACTGATCGATGTTCAAGCCAGGATTCAAGAACAATCGACGACGTGATGGTACCTTGCCCGGCCTTGAAAAGTGTGGCCCACGAAGATCGGCAGGCTCGGGTATTTCTCCTTTGGAGGCAGTATCAAGGAGGTGAGTATACACAACAGATGACTGGGGGGTGCTCGTGCTCGTGTGTGTCACGCGTATGCTACCGGCAGCGCGAGCAGAGACAGCTGTTGCGGTGAGACGCGCTGCTGCAGCCCAGACGCACCGAGAGTCCGAAGAAGATCCGTCGTAGGCCAGTGAAGCGGGAGGAATGCGAAAGAGGTGGGT
This sequence comes from Diaporthe vaccinii, assembly GCA_039880775.1. Lineage (NCBI taxonomy): Eukaryota > Fungi > Ascomycota > Sordariomycetes > Diaporthales > Diaporthaceae > Diaporthe > Diaporthe vaccinii. The sequence continues at coordinate 745,088 of JBCEDN010000007.1, read as the reverse complement.
GATACATGAATGTGATCCTCTTATATGCCGCAGTGGATGGTAGGGAAGGAGCAGACCATTCAGATAGTCCGATGGATTATAAAAACAGAAAGTGGCAGAAGGCCTGGGACGGGAGGAAGAGCATGGAGGAGGAACGAGCCTCCGAGATATACCGACATGATGAGAAGAGGTGGAAAGCGCCAACCTTGATATATCGCAGAGGAAGTGGATCGGCAATATTGGCAAAGTCAAGCTCGTGTGGACTGGAGCGGGCCCCTTGGAGCGGCGAGGTATCTGGGGGATAGAGAGAGAGAGAGTCTCACGCCGTGAGCATGGATCGAAAAAGCGGGCCGCCTTCCAGTCAGCCCGTAGGGTACAATAGCAAAGGCTCACTTGAGACAGTGCCAATAGCCTGGTACCGTCTGACGCGCGGTGAGAGAATGGTCATGAGGATGGGCGAGGTGTTCTGGCTCCCATGGTCCATCTGCCGGACTGCGAGAGGAGGAGGAGGAGGAGCAGTAGAAGGAGGTTGGTGAGAAGCATGGCCGACAAGCAGCAAGCCATGTCTGCTTCCTATGGCGGCAAAGCAAAGGGACCAGGGGCCGTGAAAAGGCGCCAGGCCAGTCACTCACAGACTACCTGGGTACATTCTGTACATGGTAGACGCCCTTTGATGCAGGTCGTTTGGGGTCAGGCAGCATGCTAGACGCCGTCCAACCCCAGATCATGGAGGCGATCGTCATCCATGTCCCGGGAGAGACACATGCAGCAGCCTACCGCATGCACGCGAAGGAAGCTTGAGAGAGGTTCGCAACCCCATAACAGGGCCCCATCCAGGTGGGCCGGTGTCAGCGTGCTGTGATCCCTGACCCTGCACAGGGCTGCAGTCAATTATTAGCTGCGTTGCGCCGCGCCGTTGCTCGGACCTCTTGGGTGATGAGAGACGGACGCCGCACCGTCTTAGGTAGTGCTGGTAGTGCTGGTAGTCTGGAGTCTGCAGTCTGAGGTCTGGTCAAGTCCATGATAATTAGGACACTTTTTGCTCCAACCTGCTCCACTGTCAGCAAATCCCGTCAAGGATGGAAGTGGTTCAGCCTGCATTATCACGGCATTAGGCCGAGTCTTGCGTAGTATCGTATCGTGATATCCTGCGTGTGCTTGAGTAGTGTAGGCAGAGACATTTCTGGCCGGGACGCGCCACCACCGACACGAGCGCCTCTGCTGTGCCATGGACAGACAGCGTCGCTCATGGACCAAAAAGGGTGGTCCCGTTGTAAAGACAGTCCTGATGTTTCAGCTGCCTCTTGACCCGCATGACTGAGTCTGATAGTCGAGCGGGGATATGACCACTGTTGGCTGAGAAGAATAGGGGGCCAATTGTTTCCGGTTCGGTCCCGTAATCGGGGCCAAGCTGGTTTAACGCCGGACTGGGAATTTAGGCCCAACACACCTCACCTCGTCCTGTGAGGCCATGCTTTGCGCCCGAGCCTCAGTGCCTGTACGAGAATCTCCCTCTCCCCTCAGCATCACACTGTCTCGTTCGTCCCCAGTTGGTCATCCGGCCCGGCCTAACGGGCCCTAGCGGGCCTGCTCTTGGCTGAGGTGAGCCATGCCATCGACCCGGGTCTCGCCAACCCGGCCGGGAGTTCGCGGCTACCAAGATGCCCGTGTCTTTCTTGATTCCTGTTGTGGCTTGACCGTTGGAGTTGCGTCTCCAGATGATGCGAGTCCGAACGTCGGAAAACAAGCTCGTGTCGTTGGCTCTGCCCAGGGACTGCGCAGAGCCGTGCATCTCGCACGTGCACGGATGTACACATGTACACGTGTGTGTGCATGTATCGCATACACATCAATCTGTGCCTGCAGGAAATGAAGCAGATCAGGACGGTCACGCGTAAAAACGGCATGGCGGTTGGCTGCGCGTTGGTGACATACAGGTTGCATGTGCAACCGCACGATCTCCTCTTTTTTTCCTTGTTAGCCGAGGTGGCCAGTGGATGTGGCTTTGGTTGCCGGGAGTGTGAGATGGAATGGAACTTTGGCTGTCTGTTGGTTGCCAATCAAGGGGAAGCACAAACAAAAGTACGTATCCCATGTCGATGCCATGTCCACTAGCTCTTGGAATATTCCAATATATCCGGGATCAGATGCCTATGCCTTGGCACACTTCGGCACGATTCAGCCCTACAGGACCGACCCCTGGAGGCAGGGCACCTCGTCCTCCGTTGCATCTCGTCTCTCCAGAGATCAACTTGTCAGCGGCCCCGAGGCAGGTCCTGGCTGCTAAACGCAAAGAGAGGGGCAAGTTGCAGTCAATGGCCCAGTACCTTACCTAGCGAGAAACAAGCGGCCCTCACCGCCTGCTCACGGCCAGTTGCCCGAGCTGAAAAGGAGCCGCCCGCGCGCCCAAGCTTTGCTGGCCCAAGTCGATGGCACAGTAGTCTCTATTGCCACTTAATACTCGATGGATTCTTTATTTCAGCTGACACGGTTCTGCTAGACCTGCCTCTTTCTCCTCCTGTGTTGCCTCCCCGCCCAGCAGTCGTCACTCCCCAGGCATGCTGAGTACACATCAGCAGGTATTGGTAAATGGAAACATCTGAGACAGCCGGTCCCAGCAGGTTGGGACAGTCCTTATTGGAGGTCCTGTTAAGCGAGCCTCCATCTCCGGCAACCAATCTGTGGGCGACGTGCAGCAGAAGCACTTAGGACCCCTGGCGTGCTCCAGCCACCTGCTTTTCGGGCGAGAAAAAGGTGGACTTAAAGCCGGGCTTCCCCTGTATCGCCTCAGCCTTACGGAACCGACGACACTTGATGCGAGGTCTAGTAAGTAAGTCCGCGTGGGAGGGTTTCGCTCCCGAGTTCTCCGCTGGATTACTCGGCCTGCACCGTGATTGATGCACCAGATATCCCGCCGAAAGCGCCGTGCATGTGGATTTTACGCAATGCCTACAACCCGTAGATAGCTCTGCCAAGTCACTCTCTCCGAAGACTCGCCGCTGCGAGTGCTCTTCCGGCCGGCCTGTGCAACCCAGCCAACATAGACTATGTGAGAATTTCACACTCGCCCCTACTAGTGACCGACGTGATTCAAGGCCGACATGGCAGAGGCAAAATGTTATCCAGACCGCTTCTTGACTTTGTTACCTCGCTGATCCCCACCTGACTAATGCCTTGCTCATGTCAAGAGGTCGCCTCCTACCAAGGATCTGGCGGCAAACACGCCTGACGAGCTGCATCACAGCCCCCAAAACCGCCTCAGCCCCAGCATTTCGTCAGCACTCAGCTTGTAAAGTTCACAATGCAGATGAATCCCGCCCAACTAAGATTCCATACCATGCTTCCGGAACTAGCCCCGTCCGCCCAGACCAATACGGCCTCCCGTCATTTTCAAGTTTGTGCTGCCGGCTTGCGCCTATCACGAGAGCTTCCGCCGCGCCTGTCGGCGCCTCTCTTGTTCCACAGACCAGATCAGCTCACCTGAGCGCAGCGGTTGCCCGCAGCAGCCCCCAGGTTTCGTTCCGGATTTTCAAACAGCGCCGTTCTGGGGGCGCACACTCCCCACAACAACTTGCTTCTGCGCGCCCACACTGTTTTAGTCCTGTCGCTGGTGCTGGTCTGCCTATTTATGGAGCCCACCAAGTCTCTCGACACAAGCTGGATACATGCCTGGGTATGCATTCAGCCACGTGGATAAATACTTGGCGGCGTCACCATTTTGCCCCTATTGCCCCCAGCCGGAAACCAGTTGGGAATACACCGCATGCAGATATTCTTGATATCATCAACACTGTTGTTTCCTCTGATTCGACTGGTCGGAATACGAATCTGGGGGTAAGATCCCTCAGCCTATCAACTTGGGCGTGGGATCAATCCTTCGGATGCTCGTGCGCACATGATAGAGTGTAAGAATGCGCGGCGGCAATCACCGCACCCACTGGTCCCCTGGCGGTTGCGCTCTCCTGTCCAGACCCCAAAGTAACCCTATTCCGAGGCCCAAGCCTAAACAAGTGGCTTACAGCATATACAAAAAGGACCCAATCTTTGTATTCCACCACGCACACTCTGCAATACACGCTGCTGCTCTTCTGGTTTCTGCGCAATATGAGGTGGGCCGTCGGAAGGGCTGCTCAGGTTTTGAACAGCAGCGCACGAGGCATGCCTCCAGTCCGTGAGCAACGAATAGAATTGACAAGAGATGATACTTGACGCACAGGCTCAATGGGAAAAGTAGTCATCAGATCTCGACTCAGCATGACTCCAGTACATCATCACTGCGGAGATTAAAAGGCGGATCGACTGTCCAACCAGACCGAATAGCCGAGGATAGACCTCGCTTTCCTCGGACTTTCACTCAAACACTATTGAATCTAGCAACCGAGAGGTCTCATCTTGCTTAAACACAGAAACTACTCCGTGTGATGGCACTAGTCAAAAGGCACTGATGAACAGAAACATGTGTACATTCTAGTCTTTCGCAGAGGTTCAAATGGATGTAGACTCTGGCAAATTTTTCGCTCACGTGGATGAATGCAGCAAGTCTAAGTAATATTGAATTTTGCACACGTAACCCACAAGACAATTGTGACTCTGCACATCACCCGCTCGTGTAGCCATGGCGTTCATTTTCTTCCGACCGTTCAAGGCATAATCAGAGCGGTCCAACAGACTTCGAAGTTACTCGTCACCATGTATCTCAAGCCCGAGCATTCTCCACGCCGGAATTACAGAGAAGCAACCATGTTCGGCAAGCTAAGTGCTAAGTTAGTTGTGTTCGGGATCGGAAACCACACAAGTCTTCCGAGTGCTCGGTGTCACAAGTCGTTGAGACTCCCCTGAAATTTATTCATAATCTACTTAAGCACTCAATTCAGAGAGCAACCACTTAGGTCTGTCCCAGTCGTAAGCCTGATTACTCATGGGCCAATAATGATAATACTCTGTGTCGCACTATCATTCAATATGGTCCTTGCGTATGACCCCATACGCTGACATGAGATAAGCGTTAGTCCATCAAATATACCGCAGCTACCGAGAATTCCAAAATTCCGATATGGTCGCAAACCGAGCAAAGGCCCAGTGACGCGTAAGCGTTGCGAGGCCTTTTCGCGTTGACAGCTGATGTGGTGTGGTGTCAAATCCCGATGCAAACAGCGAAATTCATCAGCGTAGAGTCAGCAAGTTGGTGGTGTCAATTCCAGATGTTTGGGTTAATTTGTCACATGCAAGCCTGATAGTGGGTCGGCGGCGGAGATGGCCCCCGTTTGAGAGCCCCGATCCTGCTGAAGTCATCCTTGTCTTCCCTCCCTAATTACCGGCATTACACTAAAATGAGCCTCAAATACTCTGTTGGCTCATGGCTACTGAAAGAACAGAAAATTCAAAATTGACGCATAAATTGGAAGGAATGAAAGGAATGGAAAGGATGGGGGAAGAGAAGGAACAAGCTTACGATCGCGGGCGGCAACGTGCCATTGCAAAGATTACGGCCGAATATTCCGACCACCAAACACTGGAAAATTGACCAACAACAATGCCAACAATTCAAAACTGCCTGGTTCATCGTGAGTGAGTATTTACCCACAATGGATCAAGACAGAGTTCCTCCTGTGTGCATGTGGGACGCTAGTTTAATTTCCTTGGTGGGTCACTGCAGCCTAGCCGCCTGGATACAGTATTTCAGATCAAATTCAATATAGCAGAGGTTGCAAAGACATCGAAGTACAAAATATACCTTACTTCCATCCATGTTGGTTATTAAAAGGTGAAAAGCTAAACTCATTTCGGGAAAACGCTGGCCATAAATCCTTCCCAATTACACATGCAATTGCTTCGGTCCGGCTAAGCCGCGAATTGTGGCCGCCGGCCCGGGCAAGTGGCAACCATTAACATGTTAAAGCCACCCTGAAAAAATAGCCAACACCAAACTAATGAAGGCACGATCTGAATCCTTCAAGCATTACAAGGATTATAAATCGCCCTGCGGAAAATGTGGAAAAAGAGACGCAAAGTAAGCTGTAATAAATCCTCTGCGTGTTCGCTGAGCAGCCGACAAACGCACAAGCAGCCTTGCGCTCCAGATTTATCAGATCATCAATATCCCTTCATAGATATGGATGTTTTCTGAGAGCTCAGGAAGGCAACCAAACCATTGAATAGCTATCTGATGGCGTCCGCCGTAGAGAGAGACTAGCTCTTCCTCAGCACTATTGAACATGTGAACCAATCAGCCCTGATTTGCTAATAGGAAGAGGAAAGGAACGTGACCTCAACCCGACACATGCGTCTAAATAAAGATACGGGACTCGGAGAAATAAGCGAATGAGAAGGTTCAACAACGGAAGAGAGAAAATTGTGCAGATGTTGATTTTGATTAGATAAGTTACAAAATCGACTTGACACAAAGCTGTTTCAGCAGGGAGTTTGACCAGGAGAATAGTTTGCCCTCCAATATACATGGAATCGCCATATTTACCGGCTCAAAGTTTGAAAGCGGACGATTGATCAGCAAAACGCCCCTTGAGCAGTCGGAGAATGCCTTGAGATTGGTGTGGATATTTGTACAAGAACGAGAGAAGAGACATCTGGAGGAGGGGAAAGCGCTAAAGAAGAGAACTCGAGTTGTTAGCCAACCGGCAGACTCGATCTAGTGTTATATTCTTTGCTCCACTTCACAAATTGAACATCAAAGCCCTTGAACTGTATCCTACGTATAGACCTTCCATAGCCTCTGGAAGACTGTGTGTGAGCAGAGTCCTTGAGAATGGCTATGCGCAAGCAGGCCGCTTATGGTTGTACGGAAATCTGACTGTCCAGCTTTTGGGAATACCTCATGAAATGTATTGACGGCCACCACACAGTTATTACAAAATATCAGAAATGCCGACCAACATGCAATTGTTGTCAAGAATTGGGAGAAATGATTGCCGTTGCTATATCGAGTTGGATAGATAAATGCAGTATCAAGATTGTATTATCAGTTGCTTGGGAATATTTTTGACCAGTGTTGTGCCCTTATGCCAGTGAACTATCCAAATCTTCTGTACTGAAAATTTCTAGTTGATCGTTCAGAACACAATTGTGCTACGAGGTTTGCATTTCAACCCCGAGAGGTTTGTAATTTATATATCAAACATCTTGTGTTCATCTCATCACAATATCTTAAGTTTTAGGAGGGAATAATCAGAAATGTGATTGGAGTGCCAGGCAGGGCATGAATCAAACTAGGTCAGCGTTGTTGTCCAAAGGTCCAATATGCCAAAAAGAGTATGCTATCAATTTGATCTGATGATGCGAAAAAAGTCCCAAGGGCTGGGATGTTGTCTCCCTTACTTCTTGACTCTGCAACACGTATGGTCGGGGTCTGTGACGCCCAAGGTATATGATCCTATTCTAGATGATGCGTCCGTCTACTGCGGGACACGGTTACCAGGAGAATCGTACAGCCTTTGAAACTTAACATGGACTACCCGATTTCAGTGGCCTTGTAAATAAGGCGGCGGAGCGATAGGGTTCTCCCACACGGGTTTGCTATGTACCAGTGGTATTCTAGGTACCAAAAGATTGCGTCTCTTTGTGGAAGCACGACAACGTACAGCTCTTGTTCTGAGTCTGGCAAGAAGAGAAGAAAACTGGATATGAGAGAAACCTATCTATCGTCAATCGTTATCATGGAGACTGAAATCATCCAGCGACCATCAAGGCCGCAGCTACAAGCGTGACGGAACCAACGGCTCAACAGAGCCGTCTAAAACGCTTCGTATGTCCTCTGCCCATATCACACTCTCCCGGCCCTTGGATTTGGGTGGGTTGGGGCTACCTTGGTCAAGTCGACCTGGCTTTGTTGCAGTTCCAGCTCCTCCCACTTCTTCTCCATCTGCCGTGACTCGTGGAAGAGGCCCAGCATCGGCAGCGACCCGGCAATGAGACCAATCCCGCACTCTACAACCGTCCACAGGACGATCTTGCCCGTGTTGAATAGGTAGTTGTCATCCGAGCTGTACGCATCGGTGTAAATTGTGCGGATCAAGGACGCCGTGGAGGCTCTGTTCGAGAATCAGCTGGTCAGCCCCAGAAAATTGAATCCCAGGGAGGACCACTTGAGACTCACACTACACCGAGACCCAACGCCGCTACTGTCAGGACTTTTGATCTGAGTCGCATCTGGGGAGTCCAGAGGAGGAGCGTCGAGATTGTGGCCATTGCAAGGTCGGACAGGACGTCGAAGGCATAGGCGGTCTTGGATAGGGCAACAAAGACATCCGAATCCATACAGGAGCCATTGCCTGTCCAGTTTGACTGGATTGGACGACACTTGGCCAGCAGAGTGATGACGCCGGCGATGCTCAGCAGGCTCACGACCACTATGAGACCCCAGACGGCATAGATGTATCGCAATCCCTTGGCGATTCCCTTCAGGGTGGTGAGGATGCTGGTCTTGATGAAGACCAGGTTGATGGCGTAGAAAATCTGCCAGAGGAAGAGGTACTACAGAGCCACGCTTAGCATGTATGCCTCGCAGTATTTTCTGGGAATGCTACTCTACCTTTCTCCCCTCAGCGTCCAATTCAGGATTGAGTTTTGAATCTGGCGATCCGATTCCGACAAACGTCCCGTGCATGACCATACTGTTATGGACCAAGTTGACGACCAGCGCCGTACACATCAGGTAGTCGTCATTGCCAAATCGTCCCTTCCTGAACCTGAGCCAGGAGCGCAGGCCAACGGTGTTTGCTGAGAGAACGGTGAAGGCGAGGGTGACGCCGAAGATCGCAGCTGCGAATTTCTCGGGCTCCAGCACATCCGCGAGATACTCAGAAGCTATTGCGGCCATGGCGAAAGGTTTGCCCAAACGAGAGGTAAATGAGAGTATGAATGGAAGGTGTAAAGAATGTCTGGAGTGTTGGGTCCTCAATCCATGAGTCCTATCTAGTGGCCTGCTGTTGAAGAGAAGGGAGCCCAGAGACAAACGATCAGGAGTTTTGGCGCGACTACTGGCCTTACATGTCACCCTCAGTCACCTAAAGAAGGGATGAACAATTGAACCCCTGTGCGCAGCCGGGGCAATGAAGCATGAACCAAGGGGATATGATAGGGGAGTTGAATCCACCCTCGAGTGCAACGCCCACATTCATCCATATTCTTAGGGAAACAGTGATATCGGCCTCCATGCGGGGGCCGCGAAGAGGCATCCCTGGCATCGGCTCCTCCCTGAGTCTTGACCCTACACATGGGTCTCAGCCATGGAGTGGTGAGGGAGTGGTGTTCTCCCCCTGGACAATGAAGGGAGAGCGGCCCCTTTCACGCTTCATGCATTACGCGGAGGGCGAAGCTCCTCAAGACAGGGGTGTTGTGTGTGGATCTCCCATCTATATCTGTTTCGAAACAGGGTGTTTTATGCCAGGATCACCCAGAGGCACCCTCCAGATCCCAAGTAGATTGCGCGCTACTCAGCCTTTGAGATCGCGCCGTGCAGATCATATCAGGGCCCTGAAATGCCAGCCCTGCTGAGGAAGGCCACAGTAGTGGTGCCCGCGAATTATGTGCTTGGTAACTTGGAGCATTGCATCGATTCGTTTGACGAGAGTGGATCACAATCGACTTACAACTTGTCCCCACCTGGAGAACCTTTTATCAGTGCTCCAGAATGGCATTCTTCAACAGCCAGGAACAAGACAAGAGGCTTGAGAAAATTCTTGTTCACGTGAAGACATAATATATCTTGCAGGCTGGTGCATTCATAAGGCACCTTGAAACAGGACATGACCCTTATTTGCCTTTTGCTTCGTTGCTCTGCTCGTTCCCAGTCAGTCAATCAATCAGTCGATTTGTCTGTCTGTACCGTGGTGACTGGATACCTACCTAGCTAGATAGCGGGGTGCTGCAGCAGTGGGTTGACCACAGCCAGGCCTGAGCAGTTTGAGCCCGGCTGCAATGCCCCACTTTACTTTATCGGACCGGGGCTGGAACAACTTTCGGGAGCTAGTCGAAAAAGAGTCAAGAAAATTTCCAGCCAAGCTGCTTCTTGCTCTCAGTCCAGAGAGTCGCATGTGTTTTGGACAGGCGAGGACAGTTCAACTCCGACAAACAACATAGCAATCATATTGTTTCCTGTATGACCAGAGCATTAGTACACTAGCACCCACCGCGACCCTCTCCTCCAAACCACAAATTTCGAACCCCAGCTGCGGCAATGGCAACCGAGGAGGAGGTCAAGATAAAGTCCAAGGACTCGAAAAAGGACAAGAAGGAAAAGAAGCGCAGCGAGTCCGACGGTGTCCACAAGTCCAAGAAGGATAAGAAGGACAAGAAGGCAGACAAGGAGAAGCTCAAGGCCAAGGTCGCCGAGGCCCTCGACAACCAGCTGCAAGCAGACGTCGCCGCCTCAGCAAAGGCCGACGACGACAATGACCACCCTGGCTCCGACGTGGACGACATCAAGAACCCCGAGGTCAAGACGCAACTGGTGTACTTTGCCGTTCCATTGGCAGATGTGAAGGGGCATAAGAAGATCTACAAGACCATCAAGAAGGGTAGGTTCTGGGCAACGCTATTTGTTTACTCTTGTACACACCCAAAGCAAGACCCATGCGCCACCGCCGGTCGCAGCCCCTCTAGTGCCCCCCAGCACGGAGAACCACAGCTAACCATATCCTTCCCCTTCCAAAACAGCCCGGAAAGCAGGCGCCCTCCAGCGCGGAGTCAAGGAGGTGAACAAGGCGCTCCGCAAGACGCCCATCAAGGCGCCCGCCACCGCGGACCAGGTCCCCGGGATCTGCATCATCGCCGGCGACATCTCGCCCGACGAAGTCATCATGCACCTGCCCATCTACTGCGAGGAGCACAACGTCCCCTACCTCTTCGTCAGGTCGCGCCTCGAGCTCGGCAGCGCCGCAAAGACCAAGCGCCCCACGTCGGTCGTCTTCATCCAGGAGAAGGGCAAGGAGCCAAAGGCTGGCAAGGCCGCCGCCGCCGCTGCGGACGACGACGAGGACGACGACGGCTCTAGTTACGCCGACGCCTACAAGGAGCTCCTCAAGCTTGCGCAGAAGGAGGCCGCGAAGCAGCTGAAGGATGTGCTGTCGGGCTAGGAGGTGGGGTTTTGGGTAAAGGATCGGAGGGGCCTAGGGCTATCTGTGACAAAAGTGAGGGTAGGTTTCTCTCGCAGGCCTGCGTGTGTCTCGGCCACCACCAAAAAAAAGATAAAATCAGGATACCAGGCGTAAATATGCGGCGGGCGTTTATGGGCGTACGGGTTCGCACTGTACTCAAGTGGCCGGATGCGGTGGTGTGTTTTACGCTGTCTAGCATTTTCGAATCAAGCAGCATTACCAATGCGCTGGAAAGCCGCCCTCACCCTGGACCGCGACGGTGGTTGGGATTGCCAGATGGAAGAATCTGAAGAACTTGCTGTCGTGGCGCACGCGACACGCTCGCGATAACCACACGAGAACCGTGTCCTACCAGCCAGAGTCCACGCGGGACGGAGCTGGAACCTCAGCGACCGGCGAAAAGACAGAGATGATGGTAAAAAGCCACACTCAACGACCTCACATTCGCTCATTTCAGATGAATACGAGATGGTGCTGATTCTGAGTGAATTATTCAGCTTGTCAACACGAGGGATTTACTATGTGCCTCGGAAGACTGCGGCTCTACGCTGCTAGACGTCGACATTCATGCCAAAATCAAATCGTACAATGCCCCCAACTCCTGTGCCTAGCCGTCACTAGGTGGTTCCCCGATCTAGTCACGATCCCATTATTTCCTTACTCGAAGGGGTTTGTCCGGGTGCCCCACCAGGTCAGGAAGGTTGCCAGTCCAATGGTCTCGAAGGCCTTGGCGACAACGGAGATACCGACGGTCTCGAGAGCACGCTTCTCCTGGAACACCTGGGCAATGAACTGCGAGTGATGGCACATTAGCGAAAAGTCCATGTTGCCATGACAGTAAGGGGTCGGGAGAGGGAAGCTCACGGTAGGAGCAGAGGTGGCCAGGAAGATGAGGCCACCGAGGTAGGCCGCGCCCTTGTAGGACAGGGTTCCAGTCGCGTTGATCAGAGCTCCAACACCATAACTCTGCAGGGCGGATCCGACAGCCTGTGGTAATGGTCAGCATCATTTTTCAGTTTCAAAGCGATATTCCTGAGGACGGTGCTTACGGTTGTGCCCCAGGCGACGGCGACAGATGTGGCCTCCTTGGACTGGATGAACTGCTCGCTGGAGTTGGCGCGCTTAGCACTCTGGTAGGCCTGGCCGAACAGAGGGCTCAGGACTTGGTGATGGTTAGCGTCATGTGGCTCGACAGACGGGCGGGGTGTGCTTGCTCACCGGCTGTCTCAACGCTCTGGTTGAAGACGGCTCCCAGGGCGATGGCCGAGGGCTTGACGGGAGGGAGGTCTGCAAGTTGTCGTGTTAGCTACCTGTGCGAGTATGGTTGATGACGGAAGCTCCCAGGACCTTTGGAGCATCGGAAAAGGCTCGCGTGTTCCCATTGGCTTGGGAGCGGGAGAGCTCAATATGAGGGGACATGCTGGGTATAGACACTTACAGTGCAGAGACATGATGGATTGATGAGGCTGTGGTGTTTGTTTTGGTTGTGAAAAGGTAGAATCGATGGACGAGATGTCAGGACTGAGGTTCACGATGTATTAGGGTATGCAGTGTGAGAGAACAGAGAAAGAAAGGCGGGCGGATTGGTTTATAAAGCAGCAGGTCCAAGGTGAACGCCCATGATGCCGTTTGTCTTACGTTCAACCGTCGTCACTGGTCCCCCAGCAGGGACTAGTACCCCAGGCAATGAGGCAATAACAACCAGCCAGCCCAGCCAGGACTAGCTTCAACCTCCCGACTACCTGACCTCTGATTTCGTCACTGCTGTCCAGGTCCTGGTCCAGGCCTCGTCCAGTCGCCATGCACATGCAAATCATCCATCTGACCTGGTTGGAGTTGAACCAAGAACCTGGTCTCCTGCACCTCTCTACTACAAGGCACTGTCATTATGCGAGGCCTGGAACCGCCCGCGTCACAACTAGGCCCTCTTTGAGCATCTCCGCCCGCCCAAAAAGGGCAAGAAACACCCAGGGGCGAGAGGGGAGGGCAGAGAGCAGCGATCCAGGTGTCCGGGACTCGTTAGGCCTACTGGAAAGAATGGCGTATTGGACGGGGGTAAGGTACTGGTCGCAGGCCAATTTCCCCAGACGCAATCGCATCGCATCGGCACTACACAGCGCTACCAGAGCTCGGGTCAGATGCGCGATGATGTCACTTCCCTTTTGGAGAAGCTCTCGAGCTTGCGCCGGGCAGGGGGGTCTGTGCGCTAGATGCGTTCCTAGAGGCTGCTTACCTGCTTCTGCATTGCCATGACAGCGAGACAAGCCACAAATCTTGGAAACGCCTCAATTGACCAGGGGGCTGAAAACCATGTACCATCAGAGCACGGTACATGTGCTGGCGCCAGTGGTTTGTTTACTCGTCAGGTTGTGGATTTGCTGCAGCAGACTGGGCATCTCCAAGTATAAAGCCGGATTGGCAGGACTATGGCCTTACCCGCCGCCCTCTCTTAAGTCGGTCATGGACGTTGGCCAGCCGTCCATATGCGCATGCATCGCCCCTCGTCTCTCACTCCTCCTTCATCCCTCAATTCTTTAATCCACACCAGGCGATGCACATGGGGTAGTGCACTCACGCAGGGTATATTCCCACTGGCGCAGGAGACTCGTGGATCGCCGCAATATCAGCGGCCCAAAACGAGCACAAAATGCTATTCGCTTTCTAGTTGCTTTTTTTGCACACTTCTACACACATACACGCTCGCCAATCGAGCCCGGCATGGACAGTGCGCGTTGGCTTCGCCTCGCCCCAGCTTCACACGGCTGTCCCGTCCAGAGGTTGAGATGACCCTCTACCGCTCGACAGGCGATTTAACCACACTTTGTCCCTCCGGGCCCGCTTGATTGAGGTATAATCCTCATACTACCATGTGCTGGCCGTCCTCACCCCCTCTCAGGGCTAAAAGAGCACGCACGTCCGAGACATACTGGAGACCTTCAAAGAACGGTATAAGATGCTGCAAGTCGTTGTCTGTCGGGTCATTTATCCAGCCTTGTATCGGGATCGCGTTGTCTACGCGGCTGTCAGTCACCTACCGCCAGACACTTCAGGGATGGGCCTATTGCTCCGGGAGGGCAAGGGCTTGGGGGGGTTTGCTAATCACTGACCTTGATGGAACATGTAGCTGAGCGGACTATTGTCCAGGATCATGACCTTACTCAGATCAGGCTCGACAGCACTCAGGTCCTTGATGAAAGCACCGTGTCTGAATGTACAGTGTTGCCGGTAGTACCGTGCCGAGAAGAACTTCCTCTCCGATTCCAGCCAGTCGATAACCGGATCAGCATATTCCTGAACGGAGGCCGTGAACACCACGAGATTGAACCACTTGCAGACCTGGTTTGCTGCGTCAGTATCCTCCTCCCATACTGTGGCCGCGGCCAACAACAGACAGCGGGCCATTACTCACCCTTCGCAGGAAATCGTCGCAATGCGGTCGCTTGTGAACATAGTATAATATAGGGTGCTGAGGTCCGATGCTGGCTTGCCCGCCGACCCCAACGTAAGTTGTGTTCAGCTTGACCTCCACCATGTGCCCTGTGCTCATCCTGCCGCCCTTTGACATGCTGTGAATCAGCGTCTCGTCCAAGTCAAGGATCAGGGTCTTCTGGGGTGTCTGCGCGTCGGCCTCCACATTGATATACGACGGTTGGCGTCGTGGGATGAGCGGTCTCGGGGGTGCAGGAGTTTTGGGGTATTTCGTCAGGGCGCCGACAGGAGAGGTTGGCGACTTGAGGTGCGCTGATATGTCCTTCTGCTGTTGATTGCCTGGTGTGGCTCGTCGAGAGCTGGCCGACTGTCCTTTTTTATGTTTACGCTGCCGGAGTGATTCCTCGTTGTGTAGTTTGATCCTTATGGACCGCCTCGACGGGCTGATCTCCTCAGAACTTTGCAGGGACTTGGACCGCGGATGCCTGCTGCTAGATTCCCTGTCCATCTCAGATTCGGACTCGCTGGAGAGTCCCGATGTCGAGGAGCCCGATGATGGTATAGGCCGTGTTGTCATGGCGTTTCCTCGGCCTATGTTGATTGTTTCGCGTTGAGTTGAATTAGCACTGTCTTCCAGCGCAGCCTTCTCTTGCATTGCCGCAGCCATCTTCCGCGGATCCGCATGGTATGCGCCAAATAGCCTCTTGAATTGGAGCCAGGGGGCGAAATGCCCGTGTTCGTCGTAGAGACAAGCGACCAGGTAGACACCGGGTGCAGCTAGAGTAGACAAAACCCAGCGCAGCGAACCGATGACAGCGCAGAAGATGCGCCGGGGGATCAGGTGCCAGGGCGACTGCCTGGTCCCGGAGTCCTTGGGATGACTTCCTGACAGCAGAGGGGTATTCTCATCGGCTGGGGCGCCAGCGGGCTGGTGATGGTCGGGATCCGCGGAATTGGGCGATTTCTCGTCGAGGCCCGCGGTGGAATCTTCCTGCTGCTGCTGCTCCTCCTCCTCCGAGGTGACGGTGATGCCCATTGAGCCAAGGGAGTTGGAACGCGAGGGGCCAGGGCTGGAGGAGGGAGAGACGCGGGAGGAGACGAAATTGAGCGAGTTCATGGTTCTCTCGTCGCCGGTCGAGCCATCAAGAATCGGTAAGCGGCGATGGCGAGGGCGAGGACGTGGACGCGGACGTGTCTGGTATCTGGAGCTTCTCGTAGGGCGGCCGGTGGGTAGGGATGGAGCGTGGAGGGTGGGACGGGAAAGTCGCAAAAGTCTAGTGCCGTTGCTGTGGGGGCCTGGGCTTGGGCTTGGGCCTGCTGATGCGGATTGGGATGGGTCAAGCACAGCCGTCTCGGTGTGTAGGCACACGGCAGACAATGTGGCCGATGGCAGCAGTCGACTGCCGTCAGAGGGCGGCTTGGGGGTCGCAGCAGCCGAGAGTGAGGTCGTTGGGCTGGAGGACAGGGCAGGGCAGGGAAGAAACCGGCGGAGGAGTGGGTGGTTGAGCGGTTGAAGGACGATGCCCGGGTGGATTGGAGCAGAATGGCCTGTCAATCAGTCAGCCTGCGCTCTGTCGGGCGTGCCTCTGCTCTGTCTTACCCCTACGACCTCCGTAGCGTGGCGTGCCGGATGGGTGTGGAGCGTGGAGCGGGCGGGTTGACAAGTTGAATGCGACCCAGACGAGACAGGGGGCAGGACGCCGGGTGGCGGGCTCAGCCCAGGGCCCGTGATTGATGCGGTGTCTGGGGACGGGGGTTGACGGGAGTGCTGCTGTCAGTGTTGGGTCAACCGAGGCATGCACCTGGGCAGAACAAAGCAGACAGACGTGCATCACCACGCAGCATCAACGCCAGCGCTAACAACTACCTAGCCTACACGACTCCGGTGTAAGCAAATTGACGGTGAGTTGATGTTTACATTCATGATGTGATTGACATTAGTGCAAGCATCCGCCTGACATATCTAGTCGACCTGTACTCCACAAGAGAGTTGAACTCAACAGCAGCAACCAGCAAATAGCCGGGGACAACGAGCCGTTGCTCGATGTACCGTGTCAATGAGCAGTATATGATCCATCCGTATGTAAGTGTACCATCCACGGGTGGTGGTTGTCCCTTGCACCTTGTGACAGAACCCCACGTCTGCGGCATGTACGACCTACCCCTTAGGTACCGTCAATATACAGTACAGTGCAGGTGACATGGTAGTCTGGACAGGCGTTTATTAGCACCTGGACCACCTTACGCCATTCACCCGCCGTCTTGCATGTGGGGTACGGGTCAGTCAGGCAGGCTTATCAGTCCCCCCGATAGCCACAGCACCCTCCGTCCCCATGACCGCTTGTAAGTGCAAGTGCCTCTACCTGCACCTTGATGACCTCGTCTCCTGTCTCCCCCAGGTCTTCCCTCCCAAGACTCCATACCCACTGTCGCCGACGCTCTTCCGTCGTTTGCCTTACCTCCAAACGATGACTCCCTAGATATCCTGGATCCTACTCCATCATACTCTTTCCAAAACCCATCGATTCTCCCAAGAGACTGAACAAGCCGTTGCCGTGATTCCCTGCCCAGACATGTCCTAAGAGACTCCGTCGACATGAACTCCCCCGCCATCCGCGTCCACCGCCACCCTCCCAACGCCCTCCACGGCCTCAAGCTCCGACCTGCCTCGTGCCTCCCGCGGCTCTCCTGTCGCCCTTGAGCACTTCGGCAGATTCACCCACCACGACACCCCTCCATCCCACCCTCCTGTCCAAGCCAGAACCACATACAGAGAGAGTCACGCCGACGACTAAGGAAACGGCGCCTTCAACATGGATGCCTTCCTTGAGTACTTCCTTGGCTCCAATGTGCCCAAGCGGCTGCTGCGCTATGCCATGGCCAGGCTGGATATATTCGAGGACGACGCTCTTGACCTAGAGAACCTTGATGCCGCTCTCGGCCGGAGGAATACCTTCGAGTTCAAAGATGTCGGTCTCAAGGTCGAGGTACGGCTGCCTGCATCTGGTCCCCCGCTCCAGGACTGATAAGTCTCCTGCAGGTTTGAGTGCTGATTTGTTTGCTGTGACAGAAAATAAGAAAGCACCTAAGCCTGCCATCCGAGTATCGAATAAAAAGTGCAAAGGTGTCTCGCCTGCAAATCATCATTCCACTCGATCTGTATTCCAGCGCCGTCCAGGTCTCCGCATCCGGTGTTCGTATAGCCCTAGTAGTTTCAACGCGAGATCAGCTTTCTGGAAAATCCAAGAAGAACGAGACACCAAGGTCGAGTTCTGATGTTGTCCCAACGGCTGCGGACTTAGCTCAGTCTTTCCTGGAAGCTCAGCCATCGAAGGAGAAGAAGGCTTTGGAGGAAGCTCTGGCCTCCAAGAAGACAGACCTGGGCGCATCCGTGGCATCCAGCGAGGACAGCAATGATGAGGACTCAGCATACGGCACGGGCGAACAGCTCAATTTACCGGCTTTCTTGACAGGCTTCCTGCAGGGTGTTCTCGACCGCATGGAGGTCAGTATCAAGGATGTCGCCCTACAGCTTGAAGTCGATGTTCCTGTGGACCATAAGACCACTGAGACCGAATCGGTCACTCTTCAGGTCACTCTCGACGAGCTAGAGGTTGAAGGCGTCACGGCGCAGGCTCGACAAGATGGAGCCAGCACGCGCATCGTACCTAAAGATGGCAAGCGTCACATATCACTCAACACAATTCGCGCTTCCCTCATCTCAGAGGCTGACTTATTATCCAACCTTGCGAGATCGCCTTCCTTGACTTCCGCCGCGTCGAGATCTCCGATATCAACCGCGAAAAGTCCGCCGTCCAATTTGAGACCTTCTCAGGCCGGAAGCGTTCGCGATGGCGTGTTGCGTGGGTCCAGCGACGATCTCTCCCAGAGCGAACGAATACTACAGGACAGCGAGGAGGCATTTAAAATACCTTATGAGCTGGACAACTCTAGCAGCGCAGCAGGCGGAGAGCTAGAACCCACGTCGTCTTTATCGACACCGAGGGCCTCCATCTACCATGATTTTGGCGGCCAGCACGAGGATGGACCCGGCACTGTACTAGACGACGTGGAGGAACCATCCCTTTGGCCTTCAGCCTTGAATGTCCCGGAAAACGACGAGGCCAGGCTTGCTGTGAACACTGCCCTCGAAAACTCCATCTCGTCCGATTCTGCAAGTGATGGTTCCGGAGCTCAGCCCACAGATGATCTCGCCCAATCGCAACTGTTTAGTCATGAGGAGGCAGAGAGCATGTACATGAGCGCCTTTTCACACGGAGAATACCAACAGCCGAGGAGTGACTCGATGCCAGGTGCATGGGATTCAAATCTGTCGACTCCTGAGGGCTCACCAGGATCCAAGGGTGACAGACCTCTACGGCCGAGTGAAAACCTGTTCCACGAGGAAGAGCTTAGGCAGCAAGAGCTGACCTTGGCCGATGGTAAGGAGCCGTCGACACCCACTCGTTCATCGTCGCCTGAAGGAGGAGAAACCCAGGCCGAGCAGGATCCGCACCTAGTACAAGACGCAGCCGCAGAGTCTATCAGCGCTGCCATGGCAGACGAGACTGAGACTCAAGGGCCGAACAACATTCTAAGAGAGATCTTCTCTCTTGCATCGATCTCCGTATATTTGCCGATCAAGCATAAACACATCCAAGTGTCAAGTGCTGATGGAACATCACAATTGGCCAACTCAACCTTTCAAAATGTTCCAGGGGCTTTCTCCGTCTATTCTACGAATACAGGCCCCACGTCGTTCCATATTGAGCCTGAGCCAGAGTCCACGAAGGTAGAAGATGAGGATGACGATGACGAAGGATCGATTGAAATTGACATAAC
The DNA here is from genome assembly GCA_039880775.1 of Diaporthe vaccinii. Lineage (NCBI taxonomy): Eukaryota > Fungi > Ascomycota > Sordariomycetes > Diaporthales > Diaporthaceae > Diaporthe > Diaporthe vaccinii. The sequence continues at coordinate 725,727 of JBCEDN010000007.1, read as the reverse complement.
GCCTCTTGAAGTCCGTTTCGACACTTCCGTCGGCTTTCTTCTGGCAATGCTGGCACGTCGGCTCCTAGACACGTTCAAAACATCGCAGAAGCCCCCCGAAATTACCAACGATACATTCCCAAGAGCAAATGACTCGTCGAGACCGGACATCAAGCTGTCGGTGCAAAAGATATCCATTTTATTTGTTGAGAAGATATTTGGCGGTTATGTCGCGACAGCAATGACGCCAAGCCCACAGGTGCCGGCCTTCGAGGCCGAGACGCTACTGAGAACTGACCTGGAGCACCTGCAAGCCACCTTGTCTCAGAAGGACTCAGTGGAGGAAACCCTGATCAGTATCGAGAAATTCCGTTTTGGATATCAAGACAGCGATATTTTGTCTTTCGACCAAGAAGCACAGATGCGAGCCTCAGTCAGAGACGTGTTTCCGGAAGCCGGAGCCGATGTGTCGGTCAAGATGTCAACATCCAAGGAAAGCAATCGGGTCGAGATAAACACGCTTCCGCTCCGCGTTCATGTGGACTTGCAGCGGTTGGATGAGACTTTCAGTTGGTTTGGTGGGCTCAGTGGCTTCCTCCAGATGAGCTCTTCAATGACCTCAAGTGGCTCACCTGGAAAACCAAAGGCCAAGTCTGGCAAGCCAAGAGGGGTACGATTTGACATCCCGTCCACTCCGGAGAGCTTGGGAGCAGTGTCCGAAAGCAAAATCGATGTACGAATCGGTGGCTTGCAAGTCAACTTGGACGGTAAGAAGTGTGGTGTTCGCGTTCAGACTACAGCCGTCAAGATGGTGAGTCGGGATGGCATCATCGGAGTTGGAATAAGCAAAATCCATGCATCAGGGCCGTATGCAGAACGATTTCATGGTGGACCGCCCGTTATGATCACCCTGTCGAACACGCGAATCGACTATCTTCTTACACCCCGAGAAAATGACTTGGATCGACTTCTTGCACTGATTACGCCCTCAAAAGGGCAGTTTGATGATAAGGAGGATGAGATCATGGTAGACACGCTGCTGAGGCAGCGAAGAAAAGGTTCTGTTCTGAAGTTGACCTTGGACGACGTGCAGGCACAGGTCACAAGATTGCAGCAGCTCGACTGCATCCCTTCTCTGGGAGAAGAGCTCGCTCGTCTTGGAACCGTTGCCAAATATCTTCCCGAGGACGACCGTCCTGGTTTACTGACACTTGGTCTCATTCATAACGTGGATGCTTCGGTGGATGTTGGCGGTAGATTCGGCAAGGTGAATGCGCACCTGGCCGATCTTGAGCTGGCCCATATTGCCTTTCCTTCACTGGCTGCCTTCGGAGTCAACACCATCAAAGTCGACAGAAACAGTATTGAGGAGCTTGTTGGTTCTACCATCGACTTGAGGACCGGACTTCTCGCGCAATCACCCGTTCTCATGGTACGGGTGATAGGCGATGAAATGGAGCCTGCTATCAAGGTCAGGATGCGGAATATCAACTTCGAGTATCGCGTTCCCACGATCATGGACGCACTAGGCTTGTCCTCGGAAACCACACCTCAGGAATTCGACGCAATGTTGGCGGCCTCTGTGGCCAATCTCGGAGAGCAGGCGCATACCGCATTGGTTGGAAACCCACCGTCGCCGTCGCCACGCTCGCCGCAGGGCGGATCCACGAAGCCGACGATTGTCAATGTGGCGTTTCGTGACTGCCTGCTAGGATTGAACCCCTTGGCGCTGACATCCAAGCTGAATGTGGTTCTTCAGGATGCCCACGTGGAGGTTGCTTTGCCGGCGGGCGACGATGTGAATGCAGTTGCGAATTTGAAGAAGGCGGCCATTCTCCTCGTCGATGATGTCTCCTCACTCGAATCTCCGCAGAGAGCAGGGCCGTCCAGACACCGCGGATCAGACGTCCAAAGACAGACGGACATGGTCTCTACATTGTGCTCTAAAGGCTATGTCAATATTTGCCAGATCTCTTCGGCAAGGGCTACAGTCGAAGCCACGGCAGCGCCCACCGGAGAGATGCATATCGACGTTGAGCTACGAGATGACCTATTGGTGCTCGAGACTTGCGCAGACTCTACCCATACCTTGATTGCGCTTACAGGTGCCTTGAAGCCGCCGACTCCGCCGAGCAGGGAAGTGAAGTTCAAGACCGAGGTTATTCCCATGCAAGACATGTTGGCATCTATCACGGCAGATGCTTTTGGTAGGGCAGAAGGCGATTACAATTTCGACGATGACTTCGCCATTGCCCAAGAGCTAGGTGGTGGTGACGACATGTCGGATGGGGAAATAGTAGGCTCGAGTCCTTTGGACATCGAGCCAAAGTACTTCGCCAGACAACCCGCTGTTGCCGAAAGCATCTTCGACGCCACGTCTTCGTCATTGGTATCTGGCCCTACAGTCACCCAGGACATGGGCGGGGATACATTTCCCTCACAGCCTGACTCACTTGCGCCTAGTGAAGATTTTGGTTCGAATTCGGAGATTGAGATCGATGAAAATTACTTTGGGCAAGACCCGACCGTACCTGGAGATGCTCATCACTGGAATTCAGCCAAGAATAGGTACGACGAAGTGAAGAAAGCCAGGGTGCCCAAGAGTCCGCTGAATGTCAGGGTCCGAGATGTGCACGTGATATGGAATCTCTTTGATGGCTATGACTGGCAACACACCCGTGAGGCCATCACGAAGACGGTGGAAGAAGTGGAAACAAAGGCATACGAACGCCGCTCTCGAGCTGGTCGAAGGTCCCTGGACGAAGCGGACTTCGACGACCAGGACGTTGTTGGGGATTGCCTGTTCAACTCCATCTACGTTAGCATTCCGGCGAACCACGATCCTCGTGAGCTAGTTGGAGGTATCAACCACCAATTAGACGATGCGGATTCGATAGCATCCACCTCAGTCACCACGACCACAACCCGAACGGTTCCTGGCCAGTTCCGGTCCAGGGCTAAGAAGTTACGCCTCAACAGGAGCAGACGCCACAAGATCACGTTTGAGTTGCAGGGTGTTAACGTGGACCTCGTCAAATTACCACCAGGCTCGGGCGAGACGGACACCTCCATTGATGTTCGTGTCCAGAACCTGGTTGTTTTCGATCACGTCCCGACCTCCACCTGGAAGAAGTTTGCTGCGTACGACTTAGACGCTGGTGAGCGCGAACTCGGCGCAAATATGGTGCACCTCGAGGTTCTTCTTGTCAAACCCGTTCCCGAACTAGCGGCTATCGAATTTGTTCTCAGGGCCAATGTCCTCCCGCTCCGCCTACATGTCGACCAGGATGCGCTCGAATTCATCGAGCGTTTCTTTCAGTTTAAGGACGAATCACAGATGCCATCTGACCCGTCTCCGAGTGACGAAGCATTTATCCAACGCGCCGAGATCAATGCCATACCCGTCACATTAGACTTCAAGCCCAAGAGAGTCGATTACGCGGGTCTGCGAGGCGGGCGAACTTCGGAATTCATGAATTTTGTGATCCTGGAAAGGGCCCGCATGACGCTGCGACACACCATTGTCTACGGCACCACAGGATGGGAGCGGCTGGGCAATACGCTCAATGACATATGGACGCCAGACGTGAAGCGCACGCAACTCGCTGGCGTGCTAGCTGGTGTTGCTCCAGTCCGCCACCTGGTCAACGTGGGCAGCGGCTTCCGTGATCTTATTGAAATCCCTATCAGGGAATACAAGAAGGATGGGCGTATCGTCCGCAGCATCGGCAAAGGCGCAGCGGCCTTTGCTCGCACGACGGGAACCGAGATTGTCAAGTTGGGCGCCAAAGTGGCGGTTGGCACCCAGTATGTACTCCAGGGTGCGGAGGACATGCTGACCAAGCCTTCGGGCGAAGGTAGCTCGAGTGCTGGCGAGACAGCGTCGCTCCAGACAGGATGGGAGGAAGATGACATGGAACCTGAGGAGAAGAAGCAGATCTCCCTTTATGCGGACCAGCCCACGGGCGTCGTACAAGGACTACGGCACGCCTACAGCAGTCTTGCTCGTGACCTTAATGTGGCCAGGGATGCTGTCATCGCCGTCCCCGGCGAGGTGCTTGAGAGGGGGGCGGTGAGGACCGTCATGAGCAGAGCGCCGACCATCATCTTCCGCCCAGCCATCGGAGCAACTCGGGCGGTTGGCCAGGCGCTGATGGGGGCAACCAATGCTTTGGACCCTGAGAACCTTAGGAGGGCAGAAGACGTATGTGTCATTCCGTTGCTGATGTTCGAGGTAGCATGTGCTAACATCTTCACAGAAATATAAGCCCGGGCCCGGGAGATAGTGGAGACCGAGGTCTCAAGGTGTGTTTATGAGAAACGTATAACGTAAACAAATGCGGCGCGGCGTAAAGAGTCCATGCTCTCATCCAAGTCAATGCGGCGGCCTCCAGATCGTGTCACATCTTGTGGAACAATCAGCCGGCACGGCACAGAGCGAATCGAGGCCCACATCTCACTCGATTCTTGGTTTCCGCTTTCCTTATTTCAGATATCCCCATTGGTACTTTCTTAGTTTTATGTTCTGCGCATGGAGCATGGAGCAGGGGGCAAGCAATTGCATAGGGTGGGCGTTGGAATATAGACTCAGACTGTCAGATCGATCATTGCACGGAGTCACGGTCACGAGGTTCTGGGACCTTTTTCTTCCTTCTTTCTCTTGTCTTGTCCACGGACACTGTACGTAGCATATCACTAGCTGCTGCATACTCTTCTTGCTGAGTAAACAGAAAGAGTACGGACATCGATGTAGACAAAAAAAGGCTCGGTCATGTCCGCACCACAAGCTTTTGCCCCATGTGAAATGTGGCTCTCATCTCCCCGCCCAACTGATATTTGGTTGCCCGGGGGGAAAGGGGGAAATGCTTAGAAGCCATCGTCCTTGACCCCCTTGCTCTTCTCACCCGCCCTCCTCTCCTTGTTGACATCAGCCCACCAGCGGTGCGTCTCGTCCTTGCTGGTGCTGTTGCCGTCGGCGTCCAGCTCGTCCCAGGGGTTGGGGGTGAGGATGTAGTGCATGTTCTTGACCCTGTCGTCGCGCCAGATGGGCCTGTGCACCCCCTCCCAGCGCAGGGTCTTGAGGGCGTTGTAGATGTAGGGCAGGGCGACCCAGCGGCCCCGGTACAGCTCGCTGAGCAGGCTCTGGTCGGCGAAGTCGAGGTCCCCCGCGTGGCCGTCCATGTAGTCGACGATCTGCCGGAACACCTCGGCGCTGGGGTTGACGACCTGCAGGCCGCCGTTCATGTAGCCCAGCGGGCTGACAGCCGGGTCGGCGCCCTCGGCCTGCGCGGCCTCCGGGTCCGCGTGCTGCGACGTGAAGGCGCAGTTCTCGGGGACCCAGTCCTGGGGGTAGTGGGCCTTGCGCAGCGGGTTGCAGACGCAGGCGTGGCCCGCGGCGAAGACGCGCTTCGAGTCCGGGCCACCGGCGGCGGCAGCGGGGCCGTCGTCCAGGGCCATGGTCATGAGCTCGTCCATGTTCTGCAGGACCAGCATGTCGCTGTCGAGCTGGACGACGCGGTCGTACTGGGTCAGGCCGAAGGGGGTCAGCTTGCTCCAGCAGTCGTAGAAGCGCGGGTCGTTGCTGTAGTCCCGGGTCGACTTGGTGGGCAGCAGGTACTTGATCTTCTGGTGGGGGACGCCGCGGGCGTCGAGGGCGGCGAGGCCCTCGGCCGGGAAGGTGTCGGTGTAGAGGGCCACCAGCGGGTATGCCGACTTGTGCTTCTTGAGCGAGTAGTCCAGGGTCAGGAGCCCCGAGAGATAGTCTGTGTTGGTGATGAGGGTGGTCCAGACTGGTGTTTCTTGGTGAGCGCGGGTCCTGAATGCGAGGGAATCTTATCTACGTGAGGACGGGCCTACCTCTGCTGGAGTCTACTGCTCTTTTACCGTCTGCCATCTTGATCTCTGAAGGGGTTGGATGAGGTGAGTTGAGAGTTATGAGTTATGAGTGAGAGAAAAGGGGATAGGGCGGGTGTGGTTGATTAGAAATGCTAGGCGACGCGGCCCGTGAGACGTCGATGGCGAGAATGGCAATCGGATTGAAGATACAGAATGCTCAGGTGGACGACGACTTTTGTACATAACCTGGAACCAGCGAGTTTATTCTGAGATTGCGAGGCATATATACGCGCAAGCTATCGGCAACAACACGTGGGCAAGGCGGTGATTGACTCGCCGCATCGCGAGGCAGAAATGGTGTGGCATAGATACCGAGTGCTACAATTAGACACCAAGCAGACTAAGGGCTGTTGAGTCTAGTCCACGGCTGGCTGGGCGGCGGGGGTTCGCAGAAACATGGTATCTTTCTATGCAAGGCCGAATAGATGACGCTATCAATTCGTGAAACTGCGTGGATCCATCTGATGCGAAGGGAACACTGGGCGGTGATGGAACGACAGCCCGCGAAATCAACGTTTGAGGCCCATCACTCTGGGTTCTGATCCTCATGCGACAAGGCCAGCATGTCGCATCACGGAGAAGTCCATGATGGTGTTGCTGGAATGGCAGCATCCTAACCAGAGCAGATCAAAGTAGATCAGATCTCGTTAGATCTGCACCACAATGCTATGCATTTGCAGCTGCATCCCGACCCGATTTCGCAGAGACAAGGGACGCGAATCTGCTTGGTGGTGACCCTCTCCGAGAGTGGATTCCGCGGTTGAGGCACCAAGGGTCCTCGATGTCGTCCCGCAGGCCCCCACACACTCCGTTTCACGTACCCTCTTTGTGCTCGGGATATATTGGTGATGAAATGAGACGCGAACCGGCTGTCTTGGCTCCAACATCCTATAGCCAGGGCAGACGATGGCGGAAGCTAGGAGACGCCCATTTGTGAAGACGGACGGTAATGGAAAATTCCAAGCGCAGACTGCGAACTCGGTCGTATGGAGGGGTCGAATGCAAGGCAAGATACACAACAGCATAATGGCGGGGTCCAACTGAAGCTTTCTTATCTTATCGCACAGTCGTCTTGGTGACTCAGCACGGTTTGAGCTTCCCTGTCCAGTTCCACTTCCAATTCCACGTTTGAGAGCTCCATCCATGACCGCGACCACGACTCTGTCCACGACGTCAACCCAGATGCCTCTTGTCGACCCTGTCACAATGTCTCCAACCGCCACCAAGACAGAAAAGGCCCAGTCAGTTTCGGGGAAGCCCAATGATCCCCCACAACTACACCCCGTCCACCTCAACTCGACCGCTGCCTCCCAAGCCGCCCGCCATGTCTTGCCCGTCGTAGTAACGAGCCTCTTCCTCGCCAGCTTCAAGTACCTCGTCGCCGACCCCGTGCCGACAATGACGGCGTCGCTGCCCATAGTGGCCCTATTCCAGGTCATCTACGCGTTCCTGTGCCTCCCCGCAGCCGGGTCAGGCTCGCCCAAGAACAGGAAGCACAAGCCCGGCGAGAAGAAGAAGGCTGGCGACGGGGCCGGCCCGAGCTTTATCATTGTGCGTAGCCACGCCCACACCATCGATCTTCTTTCAAACATTGACTTACCGTACTAACGATGATCTTCTCCAGGCCGCCCTCCTCTCCCTCCTGCTCTCGCTGATCCTGGCGCCGCTCCTCCACGTCACCATGATCCTCTTCGGGGCGCCCCTTCTCACCCACGTCTCCCACACCTTCCTCTGCGCCGCCCACCTGTCCCTTCTCACCGCGTTCCCACTATTCTACTCCCACGGCGTCGACTCAAGCACCTGGGCCGCCGTCGCTGGGTTCAAGGCCCCGTTCGATGAGACCTTTGGCGGGCTGCTGGGCGGCTTCCTCGGCGCCTGGCTTGGCGCCGTGCCAATCCCCCTGGACTGGGACCGCGAGTGGCAGAAGTGGCCGGTGACCATCCTGGCTGGCATTTATGCAGGCTACGTGCTTGGCCGCGTGCTGGGCGGCACTGTGCTCTTTGGGAAGCGATTTTGAGCGGTGGGCACTTCCTCACACTGAGTGGCTCTGTCACTGGTTTTATGAGCGGTGTTTGCCTTGCCGGTCATCTATTTGATGCTTGGCTATGCATTTTGGTGTGTACGATACTGCCTGTGTCTTGACAGCTTGGTGGAGAGCAATGGAATGATACCCTCTAGAATGTATAACAAATCATGCCATGCCCAGCTTGGTTGATACTCCATATGTCGAGATGAACTTGCATGTGTGCTCTACCTCAGATGTCCATCTACCCCCTTACTATGGCACAACGCACATTCGTCTGCAATACTGGCTATGCCGAGGGTGGAGGCCTAAACAGGTTTAGACATAACCTATCCTCGCCATTCTCCCGGCTCATATCGGCTCCCGATCCGAACAGGAGGTCAAGTACCGGGTACAGCAACGCCTACCAGAACAGGCTTGGGCGTATAGCAGCGGAGGATTAGTACAGAGGTCGCGCAAAGCTTGGTTCGCGCCATTTCCGATGAGAACGGATATTCGCACCTGTCAAAACGGAGGGTACACCCATACATCACTCATACTGCCGTATTTACACACCCACCCACACACGATACCTTAATACCCAACACCCCCCCTCCCATACACCCCCCATACACCCACATATCTAACAGCTATACACTTAATGCCCATTCAACCAATACCCATACACCTGATACACATATGCCTAATACCCATACACATAATACCTATATACCTAGCATATATATACTTAATACTCATGTAAATTAGGTGTTGTGTGTATAGGTATTCAGTGTGCAAATAGGCCTGGGCGGTACGCTCTAATGGGCTGCAGCTGTAACGTAAGTGGTGTACGGGTGTACTATCTATTTGGCGGGTGCGAATATCCATTCTCTTTTCAAAACCATAGAATTGACCTCGAGATTTCTCTATCAAATACTGGCGGTTTCTGTTTTCCTCTCCCATTCCAGGAGTGCAATGAAGAGACCGTAACAGGCAAACGGGACAGGAAAAGCTGCTATCTCTTCGAAGAACGGTTAAAAATGCCCCTCAGGCCCTGTCGTTGCTTTCGCTCCACAGCTTCCTTCTCAAGTCTTCGCCGGACTTCCAACTCCAACATCTCTGCATGCTGCCTTCTTCTTTCCTCTTCGGCTTTTCGCTCCTCCTCGAGTCGCTCCCGCGCTGCTCTCTCGGCTGCAATTATTGCCAACTCTATTTCCTTTTTCGCCTCCTCCTGGGCCCGTTGCACCTCGTCCATTCGAATTTTGAAGGTCCTCTCCGCGTCTTCCCTGATGCGTTTCTCCATCTCCATACGCTTTTTGCCCTCTTCCTGCTCCCTCCTCTCCTGTCGTAGCAGCTCCAATTGTTTCCTCATTTGTTCCATCTGCGGATCCGGCCTGACCTCCTCTGGCGGTGGTGTTGGTCTATCTGGAAAATGGTATCCCTCTTGTCGAAAGTGCCCCGGCACATATGGATTTCTCAGATTCTGGAAACCATCGCTATAGAGGTCGGGTTGCTGTCCTGATGCCCATGGCGGTGGATAGTTGGGAACGTAATTCGGGGATCTGTTTGATTGATGCCCTGCTGACGCGCCGCCCATGAATTCATCAAACAGTGTATCCGGATACGAAGGGTTCCCCCGATGAGGACCATCACGTCTTGGAGTTCGAGCTTCGCTCTCATGTGATTCATATTCTTGAGGCCGTTCCTTCGCGCGTGACTGGTACATACGAGGATGCTTGCCATGACCTTGAGCGTCATTAAATAGGCGCTGCCCTTGCGTGCTGGTGTTCTGCGCTTCATGATGAGACTCCTGCCGGCTTACTTCTGACCCTAATCCGAGATGAACTGAGCTCTTCGAACTTGTCTCTTGTCCCTCGTCATCATCGACACTCCTTGCTTCGGGTTTCTGGTATAATCGGTCGGAGAGTCCCTCGTCCGTTCTTCGCGCACCATCATTCACTTGTACTGGCTGCTCACTTTCGAAGACATGGCCTTCGCTTTTCTGAGGCTGGGCGATAATGACCAGTGCGAATCCGGTTACCTTCCTCTGAAGACGCATATGATCAGCGATTTGGAGAAAACTCTCATCCGAAAGAGTCTCTATAAGCGCCCGTTCAGTCGGCAGGCTAGCCTGACCGAACTCCGCCGGAAGAATACTGTCCATATCCCAATCCTGGAGCTCTGAGCCCGAAACTAGTCCATTGGATGCCCATTGATGTACTGCCAGGTCCATAGCATGATTCGTGGCCTCATTAGCGTCACTGAGTTGTGATTGCTCATGTAACTTGTTTGACGAGGTTGGCGACTGAGGCTGGTCCTCTGTTCCGGTATTTGTTGTCTGATGACTCGTAATGCGATCGTATGTCACCTCGACAGTCATGTCGATCCGCTGAGCCCTCAGGAACTTTTCTTTGGTTCCCTTACTTGTCTCAATCATTTCATGGATGTCCTCTTCGATAAAATCCCTGTGAAATTAATTTTGGGGTCCAATGGTCGGAAAATGAAGGTGTAGATAAACATCTTACTCGACAACGTCCCCTTCCATATATTCCATGGTATGCAACAACAGGCCCAGTGTAACTTTCATCGAATCCAGCGATGCCTTGGTTGTTACACCTTGGACTTGGCGAATAGCCATTTAGCTCTCTGCTTAAGGTCCATCTTGCGTCCCTCTTCGGACTGAAACAGGGGCATGAGGTGCGTTTGCATATTTCCAATCTCAAATGTGCATAGTGCCACGGTCTCCCTCAGCACAGACATGGCTTCATTATCGAATTTGCGAGAGTTCTTGATGACTCTACCTTTTAAATCGCGCAGGACAAAGGCGATGGCTTTTGTGTCAGTTGCGATCGCTCTTATCTGCGAACCCGCAGTACCGAGGTCGTTGGCGACTGTGGAAATAGTCTTCGCAATAGTGAAGGCTGTGGCAACTATTGTGCCGATGCCTGTTACCAGACCGACAATCTCAGCCATATTATTCTCAACGCTCAGTGGTAAAGACGCATTTTAGAAACGGACAACATTCCAAGAGGTAAAAATTTGGCGGACGAGAGGGGACAAAAGGTGAAAGGGTGAAAGTCAGGCAGCGAAATCCCCAGCATCCAACGTCGCCTTCAAAAATAAGCACCAGTGGGGCGCCCCCCATTTTTGCCCTGTTCTCTCAGCATCAAATGTACAGCCACTGTTGGACTAGGCTGATTTGGCCTGAGAAAGCAACGTTGGGGTGCATCACGGTCCAATCGTCTCGAAGGAGCACCTGCATAAATACCTGTGGCGGCAATTGTGAGAGGCATCCTTCTGGTTGTCATGCAGAGCCCCTTAGCTGCATAATTAGGAAGCCTCGTTTAGCTCAGGGAGGTGTTGTCAGTTGTTTTATGACTATATCCAACAACAGTGGACTATGTTTTCTGGTTTAGCTTTCGCATAGGTTCATATATTCCTAGGGTTAGACCTGGCTGATGGCCTAATCATATGCAACAAAGGCTCATCAACTACTAGTGTCAGTTCTGACAGTGCACTTTGTTGATATCAGAATAGTTGGCACACTCGGAATGTCTGAGCGTCAACAGCAGTGTAAATGCTGGAGCAAAATGTAGTCTCAATTTTGTAGGTGTCGCTCATTGTTTTATAAATTTCGCGTGCTTGTGTTTGTGCCGATTGACTCGATGCCTGCCCAGCTATATGTCTGATATCATGTATCTTTGCACAGAGCACTCCTATTTGTAGTCGAAACCGTGCGTCTTACGCCACAACGTGTGCTAGTACACTGCTGATATTATGATGGGGAATTACCGAGTGGGTAAGCTGAACGCTAAGGATCATCGGCCGAATTCCAAGATCATTGTCAGACGGCCTCGACACTCTTGCTAAGAATAGACTTTCCCCGCCGTCACTGGTCTGCCAAGTCGTAAATCTCAGCAAAATCAGAATATAACGTGTCGCATCAAGCTTCATTCATAAGGAGAAGAGCCAAACAATAGTTCTGCGCGGTCACCCTAGGCTCTAAGGCTGTTCAAGTTGGTCCCGCAATTCACAGGAGACATTCAAACTCTGGCCAAGCCTCTGTCCTCTTGCACAGATACCACAACAAACGGCCTCTTTTCCTCATCCGAGATGTCTCGACCCATTCGTATTGCAATCTCTGGAGGCGGGCTCGCCGGCGCCACGCTCCTCTACGCCCTTCTCCTTCACACGCATCTAGATGTGCACATCTTCGAGTGGCTCCCTGCCTTCAAAGAAGCCGGCGCATCTGTGGGGATGACCCACAACGCCTAGGCAGCACTGGAACTGATCAGCCACTCCGCAATCGAGTGTCTTCAGCGCGCCAGGGCTGTGCCGCAGCAAGGTGTTCAGGCATTGATGGGTCAAGGTGCCGGGCGAGGTAGTTTGGGCTGTTTCATAGGCTCGCACGGTGAAGATGGTACTCGAGTCACTACCAGCGTCCACCGTGCTGCCTACCTCCGCGAGCTGCTGGCAGGTGTGCCTGCAGACCGCATGCACGGTTCGAAGAAGCTCGAACGTGTGGATCACAATGACGACGGGTCCTTGACCATCCACTTCTAAGCATGTGCGGCCAAGAACGCAGAAGCTTGCTGGGTCCAGTTTGCCGGGCCTCATTCGGTCTGGGGCAGTGTTGAACATGTATCAATGTCTAACGCATTCAAAATCATCACAGTTCTGATGGGAGTACACATGACTGTGACATCCTCATCGGCGCCGATGGCATCCATAGCACTGTGCGAAAGCTGATCTTGGGTGAAGATGACCCTGCAGCTGTGCCACGCAACAGCGGTTGTTGGGCAATACTGGCCCTGAGGCCTTACGCCGAAGCTCAAGCCAGTATTGGGAAGGGGCCGGTCAATATCGAAGACGCGCAGGAATACGCCTGGATCGGCGACGGAATATTCCTGATGCACAATTTGTTGAGTGAGGGCCAGCTGGTCCAGTTCATTGTCCCAGTTTACGAAAAAGAGGCTGTCGGATCAAACCGCTGGCATCGTACTGCTTCAGCAGACGAGCTTCGGAATCTCTTCCAAGACTGGCAGCCGCACTTGAAGAAAGCGGTCGAAGATGTACGTGTCTCTTAAAACCTACCAGCCTTAAGGTTGGGATTGGATTCAACCAAGTGTGCTAATCACGGGGACAACAGTTACTTGTGACAAGCCGGAGCAACCTGCTATGTACCTGTGGGAGCATCAACATGCTCATACCTATGCGTCGGGTCCACTCTGTGTATTGGGCGACGCGGCTCACGCAACTACACCTTGGCAGGCTTCTGGCGGGGGAATGTCCGTTGAAGATAGCTTCATCTTGTCATCTCTTCTCAGCCACGCTAAAACGACAAAGGAGGCAGTGCACGCGCTGAAGGCGTATGACGAGGTGCGCAGGCCACGTACGCAACGCATCGTTGCCATATGATTCTAGTCGGGGCACCGGGGTGATATTGACGGGCAGGGGCGGTGAGACCAAGATGCCTCTCGACCGAGTCAAAGAGAAGCTGGTGAACAGGTGGGACTTTATACTTGATATCGACCTCGAGAAGCACCGAGATGACGCCATCGCCATCATGGACGGTCTGAATCAGCACAGCGGATCTTGAGAGGTCTGGTGACAATAGTCCGTCTCTCAGTTATCGGTTTACTTAACTGACCAGACAATGTCAGTTCCATTGGTGTTCACCAGCTGCTATCTCCGGTGATACATTCTCTGCCAGTCGAGTCACATATCAACAATGAGCCGCACTATTGGTTACTTACACGGCAAATGCTACCAGCCTGGTTCTCAGCAAGTTAGTAGAATGAACCAGAGATCAGTGTTTTGACCAAGTGAAGACATGTTTTGCATCAGTGAATTGGCAAGGCCGTACTTCATCAGCAAGTAGATCGCAAGGCCATTGGTTCATTCTGCACCTGGGCAGGCAGCTTGTCATAAGTGCGCAAGAATGACAATGATACCTGTAGGAAGGGAGTTCTCGCTCAGGATGAGTGGATGCTCAAAAATACGTAGCTGTCGGCTAAACGGTGTGAGAGTAAGCATTCCGGCTGTCAATGAAGGAATAATGTCCTATATACTGTTCTTTCCTTCTGATATGTCTAGAAAAAGACAAGGTAAATTATATCAATCATCATGTCTTACCATGGTGCATTTGTTAACGATTATACGTGGTAGCCTTCAAGTTGATGAAACTCATGGTATAAGTCATGAAAGCAGTTGCACAACAATCCCGTGGTCCATAACACTCGTGGCAGTCGACTGGCAGGCTGATTTGAGGAAGAATCCTCCTGCTAAAGCTCATATTTCCACGGCTACAAGAACACCAAATCTGCCGACTTATCACTTCTCAGGCTATAGGTATGCCCGTCATCAAAGACGCCATTGCTCTGGGGTCCAGCACCTCTTCCAAGCCAATTATATGCATGAATTCCTTCTTCGCTTCCTCGTCTTCGTCCTTTTCCCCAGCGTCTACGCACAGCGGCGTCTTATTCTTGCAAAAAGTCCGCAGCTCCTTACAAGCTATGTCCCCCTTGGTCCTGAGGTACTCCCTCATCACATCCCCACAGCTCATGATAATCCGGCTGACAGAGGTGTTTCCGTTGCGGTCCGACGCAAGGCCCAGTTCTCGCGACGCGGCGGCCGAGCCACGGGCGACGTGGTGGATCAGGATAACAAGGTTGGAGATCCAGGAATCGTCGGGCATGTAGCCGGCCGTGAAGTACTGGACGAACTTGTGGTGCTCCTTGTCGCGGATCCGCCGTAGCATCTCGACTGATCGCTGGTGCATCCCGAAGTAGTTGAACATGAGCACCGGCTCCTCTGCGTGCAACTTTGTCCGAACCAGCGCGAGGAATTGTAGGGCTCCAAGGCTATGCTTGCTGGACCATTTCCTCAGCAAGAAGTCCTCTGGGTTGGTGAGGCTCTGGCCCTTTCCGCCTCGCCTGGTTCCCTTCTTGGCAGTGGCAGAAGTGTTGGTCAACTCGTCCAGCAACTTGCCAAAGTCGGCATTAGCAATGTTGCGTGTCTGTTTGGACTTGCCGTAATCGTCCCGAAACATGTTGGCGACCTTGGTGGTGGGTTCAAGGAGTCGGTTGCGTTTCCCATCAGGAAGATGCCAGTTTCTAGTCCTCCGGGCGTCGCGAGCGAACCTGGTGACAGAGGATATGCCCGTTGCCGCCTCGAGCCTGTTGAGAGACTCTGCCGCGTTCTTGGGCCTGTCACCGACAAAGATGCGATTCTCCCCGTGGATTTTGATAAATGCTTCTATGTCTGGCCAGTCCAGTCTCGCACCGGGGACTTTCTGCGCCAGGTTATAGAGGAATGCCATTTGCTGGACGTCGTACCACTGGTTCACCAGGCCTTGGCCGATGAGTTGCATGCGGCTGGTGAGTTGAAACATCAGCAGACCACAGAGGATGGGATTGCTTTTCAAGAAGAAATGTTCATCGTGCGTTTGAATCGACATCTGATAGTGCCATAGAGAAAGCTGAGGATCGCGCTTGATATAGGAATCAATGCATCTCTGGATGTTGTCGATTTCCTGGTCACCTTCCTTGGGCCAGAATGCAGGTTTAGGGTGCGTTGCAGAGAGCGTCTTAAAGTCAGCAATGGTCTTGGAGATGCGCAGTCCTGCCATACGGAGGTCATTCCAGGGGCCGGCGGGATTCAATCTCAGCGTGTGGTAAATATCGAGGAGAATCTGGGCCGCAAAGCAGTGCCACAGCTTGGGTCTCTTGGCTTTAACATATTCAATGAAGCCATGTGTGATCTCATCTTGGACAGGCCACTTAAGGCCATGCGTCTTCATTAGACAGAACTCTGGCAGTAGCTCCAACAAAAGTATTTTGTCCTCCTGGAGCCGTTCACCGACGGACATGCGGGACCTGTCGGCTTTTTTGTCGACCACACCAAAGTATCCCTTTATCATATCAGGCTGATCGTCATGCTGCATTATGGGAATAAAAGATATCAGCAGAATCTGTGGGATGACGAAGAACCAATTGGCTGTCTCAGCTGCATTGACGTTGAATGGCAGGTCGAGTTCAACAGACGCATTGTCGTAGTGTCCACGGGCCATGCAAGTGACGTCGTAGAGCATTGACTGCAATGACATCTCATCATCCTCGAATTCGGGGAATATGGACGGGTCTTGTACGAGCTCCTCGATGGCGGCCCTTGCGAGCTGCAGCGCGGTGTCTGTAACAATAGAAGCAGTCATGAGGTCGAGTTTGTTATCGCGATACTCCTCCCAGGTTTGCAACATGAAGTCTCGCATGTTGTGCAGGTCCCGGAACAGGCAGAAGGCTCTGAAGTAGGCATGAGACAGGTGAATCTGCTCCGGGTCCTTGTGGTCCACGTCGTCTTCTTGAACCACCTCGACCCTGGCGAGTTGCTTCGAGCTATCACTTTGCTCCAGGATATCTTCTGGTTCCTCGACGCTGAGTACGGCAAATTGGTTAATCCAAGCCTGGCCGGCAGCATCTGCATCCGTCTTGCCGTTGGCGGGAGTTGCTGTAGCGGAAGATGGGTCTGAGCTCCCTTTCGGAGAAGGGTCGTTGGTCCGCCACTCCAGAGACTCGCAGATCTCCTCCAAGACCTGGACAAAGTGAGCGTGTCGTTTGTTGGATGCAGAATTGCCGTTCCCGAGGAACCAGAGCGTAGCGTGCTTCCTCAGTGTGACGGCTCGGCGGGCCACGGCGAGGATTGAGTCTGGGATTTTCAAGGAGGACTTGGCCACGACCTCGCCGAGAGTGCGGAGCTCAGAGACTGTGGCTTTGTATTTCAGTGGCAGGATGGGCGTGGACTTGGCCTTTGCTTTGGCCTTTGCCTTGGTCGAGCTATTGGTGCTGCTGGCAGGGTCGCCGGCGAGTCCAAGGTTCGCCTGGTGACCGCATTTCTCCGCCGCGGCGAGGAGCCATGTTGCGAAGCGGTCTGTGTCGTCCTTGTATTGCGCATAGCTGCTCTTGAGAGATTCAGGCAACATCTTCAGATTTTTTCCAGAGTGTGGCGCACGATGGCCTCTGGCGATGACGGTATTCTGTTCTGTTTGTGGTAGTCTGATGCTAGCTGCAAGTTGCGGTTGTGGGAAAGCAAGAGAACCCGAGGGTACTGCGTGCAACGGTACTGATTGTATTTGTAAGAAACAAAGCTGAACGTAGAAAAAAGCATGGTGAAATAATCCATGCCAGTCTGATTTAGATAGGCTTTCCACTCCCCTCCGAGGTCCCCTATCATTCCTCCCTGCCCCGGACCTTCATGCAGGGGGACATTGGACAACAAGGGGTGCCCTGTGCATTATCATGGTATATTGACTCCTGATCTGGCCCTCCATGTAACATTTGAATTTAAAGCAATAAGAAGTTCCGTATTACTGCTTTTTCAAATTAAATCTAGGCCGGCGCATTGTCTTGAAGTATAATTGTTTTAGAGCTCATCTGCAACAACCCACGTCTAGACAAGAATGCGCCCTAACAACATCCTGTAAAGTGGCAAAGGCACTTCGGGACGACCGCATGCTCCTGTCTAATGTGGTAAACCCACCCAGCGCTTCCCTTTTAGATAAATATACATACGGCGTGTGGGAGGCTACAACATTCGGCTTCACCGCAAACTTTCCTTGTTTCTATTCCTCCCCAGAAAACTGTTATTGCTTATTTCCTCTTCCTGGATGTATTTAGACACTGATGTAGGCCAGAAAGCCCTGGCATAGATCTCGTCATAACGTTCTGCCTGATGCCTATCATGCAGAAGATTTGATGGCAACAGTAGTAACGTGCCAATCTTCAGATATGAAACCCCCGGTGCGATGGACACTTCCGGTGGTGTTGTAAGGGACACCACTTGCTGTGGACCAGTTCGTACGTTGAGGCGCCAACGCGGAACTGTATCAAAGAAGAGTCTCTTCGACCTCTTTGGTGCGTATTCCTTTGTCTGTTTCACATGCATTGCAGGCCACCATTTAACTTCATCTAACCGGAAGCATTCACCTTTCAACTGATAATTTGCAAGTTAATGAACCCTTTGTATCACTCAAGAGGCCAACATACGGAGTCTAGCAGCCTGCTTCACCTACAGGTTGATAAATATTTGACAGAACCTTGAACGTTGCCTTCCTTCACTGTAAAAATTTCTCCCAAACAATAAAATCTGCTGCAATGGCCTCCTCTAAACAAGCCATCATCATTTCCGCCTGGCCCTGTACCGGCAAAACTGCCTTCGCGCAGACATGGACACGACACAGGGTATTCGACATAGATTCGTCGGCCTACGACCTGAAGAGCTCAGCCGGGACGAAGAAATACGTCGAAGACATAATTGCCAGAACTAGGGCATCTACAGATGCTATCGTCCTGATCAGCTCGCATGCGGACGTGCGCCAGCTTCTGAAGGACCAGGGTCTGAAGTATCTGGCTGTTTCTGTCGACGATCTCGAGGACTGGAAGGAACGTCAGGAAGCGCGAGTCACGGGCGAGAACGATCTAGCCCAGCTGGGTCTGCTGAAGAAGGGGGTAACGGAATGGGACACCTGGAAGAAGAGGGAGGATGGCGAAAGGCTGAATAAGGTAACACTTGGGCGGGGTCAGTATCTTTTGAGTCCAGATGTCGTAGAGGAAATCTTCAAGCTGGTAAAGTAGGATGGACCATGTCACAAACATATTAAATAAATAGGTGGAAATAGTATGCTTTCGGAGATATGTCAGTGCCTGAGTGAATAAGAGCAATCTTTTTGTGACATGCATGCTGCTAGAACATTGAGCGAGTCCAAATTTCAAATACGAAGGAGAATATTGCAATGTAATTTGGACTATCATTTTCTCAGGCCTGCATAAACCTCAAACAATTTCATGACGAGCTACTCGCTCCTTTGCCAGCTTATGTGAGGACCACATACCAACCTCAAAACACAATAGGCCGGTACAAATTATGCAAAACACTCTTCCGATCTAGACAAACACAGAGAAAAATTGCTGATTCGGATACCGATCAAAGGACGCTGCCTAGTTGGTGGTGAGGGTTACAAATAAATCGAAAATGTCTTCCAAGACTCTCGGTGCGTATGAGAAGATTCCACATTCAGGATCGAATACTCGACGATACAAGTTGGGGGCCCGGCTGTGTCGGCGGCAGCGCAGTATCGGTCTCATCTTCAAGCATGGAGTTGACTACTAGCCGCTCTCGATTAGGGAAAGAAACTGTGAGTGCCATCACACGGTGGTCATTGCTAATATTTCTATATCCGTAGCGATCCTCGGCTCGGAACACGGCCTCGACGGTGCGAGCAATCCTGTTGGAATATCGTAGGTCGGTCTCATCAGATGCCTTTGGGTGTTCCTTGAGCCACATTTCTGACAGGCCATCATCCGTCGGCATGCCCGCCCTCAAGACGAATGTAATGGGCAGATTGACGGTGTACCACGCTGGGAGAGTTCCGTTGTTCATAATTGAGTAGAGAAGTTCCAAAGCGTGTGGTGCAATGCGTTGGCAAGAGAACTGGATCCCGAGCGATTAGCCTTGGGTCTCTCAAGAGCTGTTCCACATGAAGAAAACTCACCGGGAAACCAATTTTCTCATCCTTGTATTTGATCCATATCATTTCGATGAAGACAAGCTCGGAGCCAGTATCATTCAAGACAGACCGGAGCGACTCGTCATTGACAGCTCGCAACTGACCGGTCTCATCGTAAAGCAGCCTCAGCGTCTCCTTGAACGGCCTAGAGTCATCATCCGGATCTCCCAACTCGCCCTGCAGCCATTCCGTAACCCAAGGCTGAAATTCTTCGTGCGCATACTGATTGGGCTCTTTGGATAGGCGCCAGGCTGAAATGTAACCAACATGATTTTCTTCTCGTCCAGGCCCACCGTCTTGCCCCGGCTCGTTCAGTGCGAGGAAGAGGTCCGCGTAGTAGCCCAGACGAGTGAGGTGGCCCTGCGGGTCCGCGTGTACTTGGAGCGACATGCGTAGCCTGCCCGTCTCGCCGGTCCGCTCCAGATCGATGGGCTTTGCCCCCCTCGCCCTGGCTAGGACTCTGGATCTCATGCGCGCACGTGCCCTGCGGCCGACTTGTCCAGGTAGATAGCCGCCGCCGCCGCCTTCTTGATGGCTACCTACCCCGACAAGTCAGCTATTGTTGTTGTTGTTGTTGTTGTTGTTGTTGTTGTTGTTGTTGTTGGCAGCGGTGTTGTTCGTTGGAGCCCCGGACGTTTCATTGCCTGTAGCATCGCCCGGGTTGTTCTTATCGTTGCTCCGGTCATTGTGATCGTTTTGGCTCCTCTCATCGTCGTTATCGTTGTCGTCTTCCTGCTCCACGGGCGGGTCACGACCTTGGGCGCGACAGTCGTCGGGGCATTCACAGGAATTAATATCGTTCAATCTCCTCTGAAGAGCCTGCATTGCCTCCAATTGGGCTCGGCGGCTCCTTGGATTGCGAGGGGCAGCCTCCGCAGCCCCTTGACCGGTCATGGCGGGCAAGCTTCACTGGAGATGGTCTTTGCTGTTCCGAGAGGATGGTAACTGATTCAAAGTTGTACGGCGCTCTAGCCGTGAGGACCCGCACGTCAACAATCGGTCTGGTTATGGGGAGAATAGGCAGGATAGGTCTTGGACAATTCAAAAATGCATATCTTCTCTTGTGAGCCCAGAACCATAGCAGACATTTTGCCCTGCTTCTTGGTATCTGTATGAGATACAAATGCTGTTGAATATGCCGAGCCTCCCAACAAAGAAGCCCAGCAATTGCAGAGATTGGCCGAATTTGGTAAGACAAAGGCAGCCTCGCATTGAAGTCAATTCAGCATGACCTTGTCAATTCACTGCTTTCAAGCTACCCAGCCAATTGTCTTTGTCACTCGGACCTATGCAAGGGCTAAGTGCTGAAAACAGCAGAAACAGAGGCAGTCCAGCATCATCATAGAACTCAAAACGATTGCATCGAGCTGAATCGCGGATGGATTCGTGTCCGCACCAAGTCAGGCATTTCCACACTCATGTAGAGCCATTCTGGAATCTAACACTCTTATGACTTTCTTCTCGACATTGTAGAAGGATCTAGTCTTCTACCAGGCCCAATTCGGTTGTCGTCTTGAAAGCCTCTCCATCCATTAAAACCGTGCACATAAGCAATTCCCACCACTTCATATGTCTTCTTACCTTGGAACTCGCCCTTTGCTCGCAACACCAGTGGCACTTGACTCCCTCTCCTGCAGCGATAAGATCTCCTGCCATCGCGTGCTGGATCATGGTGTAGAGTCCGTTCGCAATAACAGCGAACGTCCAGCACTTGTAACAGTCCACATACACCTCATCGATTTTGGAAACTTGTCCCAATATCGCATCAGACCCTCTTTCACCAGACTGTCGTTGAGATCTTGGCGGTCGGTCGTGTTTCCTCTATGCGAGCTGCTGCCGTCCTGTCCCGCCTGTGCTCACTGCCCGTATTCCGAAGGATCTTTTCGAATGCAGCATCGCCCGCCAGGACTTCGTCGCTAGTGAGGCGCGTGATAGAATATGCCGCACAGTCCATCAACAGTGTGCGCCAGTAAGCGCGACTCGCGAGTTCGTTCGTCCATATTGCCATATCTGACGGTCCCCACTGCCTTGTGCTGTGTCCCTCCCAGTTTCAGAATCCTTCAACCACTGCTGGGGGGTAAAGTATTGATCGTCATTCCACGTCACCCTACTGCCTTCCAGGGCAATATCGCGTTGCACGCGGCCCAGAATGACCGCTTGTAGCTGCAGGAGCTCGCCATCCACAAGTTTGCAAGGGAAATCGAGAGCAGGTTTTCCAGCTCCATAGGCATCTAGGCACCGCTTTATGGCAATAGCAATCTAGCATTCGAAAATAAGGAAAAGGCGATTCATTCATTGCACTAAAGCTCGGCAAGTGCCTGGAAGTATAGTTTAAGAACATGCATGCGACCAAGAGACAGGCAAACTATCAGTAAAGTATTGCATTCATTGAATAAACACTGAGATACGCCAGGAATCAAATTTGAATGAAAGAAAAAGGACAAAAAAAAAGGAAAATCGACTTTTTTTGCTTGAAAGAGGCTCAGTCGCGCCCATTGATCGTCTGATGCTGATCTCGGTGAACAATCCACCAGGGACGGAGCACTCAGTCCACTTGCAAGAGGTTGAATGCAATGTAGAGTCAAGCCACCTAGAGTAGCTTCTGCAGTCATCAGGGCCCCTCAGTCCTGGAGTAGTTCGAGTTCGATCGAGGTGCGGAACGAGGCAGGAAGTATGTGGACTCTGAAGGCGGTTCAGTCCATAAGCCTAGACCTTGAAGAGAAGCCTGATTCGATGGACTGCGTATCGATGAGGGTGTAGACGAGATGTTCCTAAATGGTGACTGATGCTCGCCCCCATTGGCAACTGGTGAAACAGGGCCGAAAATTCCCGTAGCAGATTCGCCCGAGCCAGCGGTGCCAACGGTGTCAACACTGCCAACAGTCTGATAGGGTGGGACGGAAGCATTGCTCGGAGGCACTGTGTTCGCCGTCATGGTACTGCACATCCTGACTGGGCGCGCCACGTATGTTTGATCTGCCGCTGGCTGTGGGGAGAGCATAGGATGGCCTTCGGTTTCCCATAAGTATTGATGAAGAAGACCTGTCCCGTCGGGAGCTGCAGATCCAGGACCAGGTTCCCCTGGTGGCTTATCCTGAGAACTGTTCGGACTTGTCATCGCATCAGTAGGTTTTACAGCATGCAACAGCTGTGAACCGCGCCTTTTGTCCCATAATTCTGCGACTGCGTTAGAATCAAAAGATTGCAGATCACTTGATAAACGCACTTTGCTTACCATTGACAGTCTGAGCCGCCGTGAATACCGTCAGGAAGGTGAGGAGAATGGGCACCTGTTGTCCAAAGGAAGTTGCGTCGTCCTCAGGGCTCACTTGCAACTTTGTTGGGTCGGTTTCCAGCCAACCGGAATTTTGAGCCCAGCGTCTCAATGTCATAATGAAGTTCGCTGATGTAATTGCCGTTGCTGAGCCAAGAGCTACACCGAAAAGCATGTAAATAGTATGTAGCCACTTGAAGAATTTGTGGTGCTTGCCGGTTGTATCGTTCTCTTCTTCCGGAACCCAGCTCGAACAGCATATGGGAATGAAAGCCCTTCCTATCGCAGCCCAGGCCCCGTACTTCTGAAAGATGTGGTAGAAGCGGCGAACATAGGTGACAACCAGCGCAAGAAGGTACCAAAGCAGCATCGCCAAATAATAACCCCAACCTCGTATGTGATTGCTTGGGTTGTCCAGGAAAATCGCATTTCGCGATTGTTCTGAACCACTAAAAGTCTCCTGTACGGTCTTCCACATGTGCGCATCGGCTTGAAAGCAAGCGGCTGGTAGAAATAACAGGCCATTGTTTGTTTCGTTCGCACCAGGGCCTGGTATGACTGTTGGGAATTTTATAGCAGTGTCTGCGTCTTGATTTGTGAGGACCAAACCGGTGACCAGTATGATCCCAGATATGAGAATGACTCTTAGAGAGCTCTGCCAGAGGTTGCGCCAGTAATTTCGGACGATCGACATTGAAAGTAAATGCGTCGCGCATGTCAAAAGCAACATATTAGCAAGTACGTTGTAATGATATGCGGTCACCGAGCAACCGTTGTAGTAGCGAAGCGAAATTGCGAAGGCGCCGCCAGTAAAGACTTGTTGATCGCTGCAGGACAGGACTAGAGTCTCGCATATTTCGGTCAAACTGAACAATTGTTCCCTATACATTTCACAAGTTTGGTCGTCAGAGATTGTCAGAACAAGCAACAAGGAGCGGATGACTTACGGCGAAGTTGAAGGAAGGTTATGGCGAAGTTTCCACATGCGCCAAAGAACGTCAATAGCGCTTAGAGCGAGGGCGAACAACGTGACTGCGATGAATACAGATACAATCTAACGACTTGTCAATGAGTGGTCATATGGCAAGACCTCCAGGGGAAAAAACCTCACCCCTATGCCAGCGACGTCGGGATTGGGAGGGACTGTTCCTTTGGTGACGGTGCCATTACAAGTGATATTCATGCCATAATCAGACCTGCATCTCACCACGGAGACATAGGATCCCATCTTGGCCAGGCAATCTCAAGCTGGCAAGTCACAAGATAGGTAGTAAGACGGGGAAAGACAGATGCAGGATCTCAACACGTCGATTGACGAGTCCACTGATTCATACACTTGGCGGAGATGAAACACCCGTCTAATGAATCATAAGTAAACAAGATGTAGATAATTAGGCTGGGCCCAGGCCCATCCATATCAAAGGGCGAGTGTCTATAGATATGCCTGGTACAGATGATGATTGTAGCTTAGGTCCAATCTGTAACACGTTCAACCTCCAAAACTCAATCACCTCAGTTAAGCTAACTATTTGCGTGTGGAACTATAGCTACAGTTGACATCCGCAGACTCCCGAGATAGAAGTCGGAGGACTCCAACATGTGAGCGTGAATGTGCTAAGGTTTGCTGGACACCAAAAATGTGCAATGCTAGTATTCACTCAGGCACTGCATAGGTTTGCCTGCCACCTGAGCGACCTGGATACAACATGGCACAGCCCTTGTGGCTGCAAACCTTCCAATGTGGCAGGAACCTAAGAGAAGAGGTGTTCACGTAGGACGATGGCTCAGCTCATAATCTGACTGAAGGAGGCGCAGCCGACCTCGAGACAAACAGACACTGTCAGTTTTCCACAAGACAGTGACACATAACTTGCATCGACCTACAATTGGATACGGACTGGTTCAACTTCCAATTCATCGATCCAGCTGGTGCAGACTAGGGATAGTGATCCTGGTGTCAAGGCCTCCCGAAGCTGTCACACAACTTGAGTCCGAGAATAGCATATCATCTCGCACAAGAAGTCGTTTCCGTTCTCCATTTGTGCAAACTTTTACACATCATTAGATGGCATGAGCCCAATAGCGAGTGGTGCTAGAGCCAGCTCAATGAGGAGGCCCTAAGAGCCAATGCTACTATCAACAAGAAACGTAGTTAACGTGCGTTTGACGCAACGGAAGAACACCCACTGGCAATGGGAGACAGAATCAGTTGAAATTATTGACAGGCTTTGATGTTCTATCCTTGAGCAAGAGATCGAATGTAGAATGACCAAGAATTCTGTGACGTGTTCCGGAGTGGGGAACGCAAGGGGATCTATGTCATTCGCCGTGAAATAAGTACAGACGCCATAGTTGGCACTGGAGAAAGGCCAATAATAGAGAAACAAGGAAAGAAAATAAGACTTGGAGGAGGAACTGTCGGATCGACGCAGCTAGCTGAGCGCCAACTCGCGGCTGCTGACTTTGAGGAAGTGGTAATGTGTGTACTTCGTATGAGCAGGACAGATTCGGGACAGCTCGATCTACATTCTGCAAAATCATTTGCGAATCATCCAGAGTTTTTGAGAGCGGTTTTAATAATAAGTATTCATAGTTAATTATCTCACGTGAAAAACCATCGCGTCGATCTCGAAGTATGTCGGCTAACCGCTTAAATGATGGCTGGGTCAAAGAATTACGTCAAATTAGAACTAAAATTGATCGAAATTAATCAAAAGAAAAAAGATTCATGACACTTGAACCGCCGCAGAGCTGTGTAATGTTTCCTTTACAAGCCATCAACTCATAGTTGCTGCAGTTGACCAACTGGCCCTGGTTCACAATCTCACTATCACAGAAGCATTGAGTTGCATACTCCAGGCTGATCGCACCTCGCTTTGTCAGCTGTGTCATTCAAGCTAGCAGTTCTGTAAAGTTCTTTGGAATCACTCACCCGGCATACCGATAGCCTTTCGATTTGCAGTATGCTACACATCTATCCTCTGTCATGTCGTCCGAGTAAGAGGAGGCGGCAGCCAGAGACCGCAGGCCCTGTGTAGATCGGGAATCCGTCAGACAACCAAGGGCACGGTAGCTGCCGATGATCGGGCTAACTGCCGAGTCTGCTGTGTAATTCGAGTTGTAGTACAGGGAGAGCAAACCAGCGCCCCCGCATGTCTGGGAATCCTTTCCCGAGCACTTCATATTGCAGGAGCTGCTCGGCGGGTCGGAGGTTTCCGTCAATATTCTGCTAGACGGCATGAGGGTGTTCCCGGCGTAGCACTCCGAGCCATATTCGACACCGAAGTACTTGTAGCCCGCACCACTGTTTCCTTTCTGGGAAAAAGCTGCACACAAATCGACCGTCATACTCGATCCAGAAGTGGACGCAGCTTGTAGTGCGCGCGTGGGGGATCGGTCGGTGGCGCAGCCAAGATAATCGCCTGGGTAGGGCTGCGATGATGTCTTGCCAAATAAGGGGTCTGTGTTGTTGTAGATGGAGATGGCAGCATAGCCACCACAAACCTCCTGCGTGCCGTTTTCTCTTGCGATGGTTCCACTGCAGAGCCAAGTGCAGCGATCGAATCCGCCGATGAGATTGCCAGTATTGGCGGAGTTGGTGATCGTGTTCCCGCAATAGCACTCGGTGCCATACTCGACGCCGGAAAGCCTGTAACCATGCGAATTGCAGTATGTATGACAGGCCGGGACGTCCATGGGCCTCGTGGAGGTTTGTTTGCCGTTGAGAGCCCGTTGCCCACCAGCTGTGTCGTTGAAGCAACCGAGGTATTTTTGCTGCGTACTAGTTGGGTAGAAGGAACCGATCGACGGCCGCACCGTATGTTGGGCTACCGAGTTTACCGTTGGAGTGACAGAAGGCGGTGTCACAGACGTCGGGCAGGTCCAGTCCTGCGGTGTCGCGTTCGAGGGGCCATTCGTGACATTGTTACATCCAGGGAGTTTTTGTAGCAAGCCCAGGACAGTCTCGTTGACAGGAGACTTTCTCAATGGGCAATTCCTGCTGTAACCGTCTGTATCACTTTCTTGCAGATATGGGCAAGCGCTGATTTGGCCAGCATTGTCCGTTGCCAAACAATTCGCCACTGCGAGTGCTTGAACTGTCGAGTTCCAGCCGTTGATGAAGTCCCCATGATAGCCGTATCCTAGGACGAGATCTGTCGTCAACAAATCGAACTATCTCATCCTTAAAACGAGACTGCATAAATATCCGCGTGGCCTACCTGTTGGGTCGCCATTGGAAAAGACAAACCGGCCGCCGGTCTAAAACGTGTCAGCATTCACTCATCGATTTATCAAGCAGCGGTCCTGGCAGTAGATATATGAGAAGAATGATACGTACAAGATCACCCGGGATAGAGTCAACACTATATAGAGTTTCCAGGAAAATATGTGGCAGTTGGTGAGGATGGCTTGGTGGGCAGACCCCGTTGTCGATCTGACTAAGGTGAGCGACGTGTGAGCCATCAACCTTGTAAAGGTCAACGCCATTCCAACATGTTGGAAAATGAATCTGGGCTCGGAGGCCATTGATACATTCGAAAGGTTTCCAGGAGGTGTTGTTCAGGCCATTTGCTTCAGGAAAACCCTTGGCTCCCAAACAAGCGAAATTAATAGCCTCAGCGACAAGACGTGGCGGGTTACGTTCGTCGCCCCAGGTCTAAATAAGAAGTCAGTCTTGTTGTGTTTTGAGAAAAGCGAATTCTTATTTATCGCATTTCTTGTTGTTGACTTACGTATGTCTTGGTGTCAAAAGCCCTGGCTACAGTGTTGCCACCAAGCATTTTGAACCCTTCCGGGAAAGGTACAGTCTTTCCGACATTTGGACCGCGGCCAAGATAGTAGACGACAGACCCAGACTGGTATACGTCGTGAAATTGTCCATGCGCATATTGATAGTACCTAATTTTTTGAGTTAACCCGATTTGATCCAAGGCATTGGGTGTGATTCTTGCTTGAGACCAAGCACATACAGTATAGGAGCCCAGTACGCGGACTTGTCCGCTTGGATTTCGCAAGAAGTGCAGGCACTATTGATCATGCTATCGTACGATGCCAATGTTGCTTCCACCAACGATCGTGTGGCTATGGGAGCTTAATTTGCCGGGGTTGACTATTGGGTCGATACGTCCGTTTATAATTGTAGAACAACCCATTCTCCAGAAGGCCTTCACTTGATACTGCTGGAGCTCCAGCACAAGCACAATTACGGCGCCAAATCTCAGAAGGGATCTCATCTTGGTCGGTAGATTTGCGTCAGCGTAGACTGTGCTGTTGACCAGCAAATCTGCACGCTCGCTGTTCTGGGCTGATATCTATTATACGTGTAGCCTCATAGCCTTGTGCACCCCCAATTG
The DNA here is from genome assembly GCA_039880775.1 of Diaporthe vaccinii. Taxonomy (NCBI): domain Eukaryota; kingdom Fungi; phylum Ascomycota; class Sordariomycetes; order Diaporthales; family Diaporthaceae; genus Diaporthe; species Diaporthe vaccinii. Next base: position 697,663 of record JBCEDN010000007.1, on the reverse strand, counting down.
CCCATCTTCTTAATGGCAGTGAATGCATCATGTGTAAGGATTCACAGTCATGCTCTCATTTTACTGCCGTTCTATTGATTTTTCATGGCGTTCAGCCTGGCTGCGGACGAAGCTGGCAATTTCGGAGACATTACATTCCTTTTGGCGAAATAATCGGCGCATTCTTGTGTCTCAGTGCCCAAAGTAGAACCGTAATGTCTTAGATTCAGATTTTGGGGAACTATATTGCGGTACCAAGGGATGTCAACGACGATTAGAAGCGAGATCTGGACCCTATCATGTAGTACGAAATCTACAAAGGCATAGGATGGTGATCATGTGGCATAGGCCCAGATGAGTCTTATTCGCCCTTGCATCACACCTCTCACGAAAAGCTTGGAACTTTTGTGGACCTAGTATACATCGTTCTGCCACAGATGCCGTTCCATCGACACCAGGAGTGACCAGGCGCAGTGTTGACATGCCGAGTGGCAAGCCCTGAGGTACGGGATTCATCTTGGAGGCCGGTTTGAGAGATTCTTGCGGTGATCTCCGGGCGACGCCTGATGGTCGCCAGTGTTGTGCAAGCATTGTGAACAGAAACTCCGGGCTTGCTGATGCAAACACACAAGGTGGACGAAACTTCGCCATCAACCCGTCTCTCAAACATATCGATTCCCTGCAAACTGTCTTCCTCCCACTCGGGTATACCCGAACCCGTTGACGAGAAACACAGATGTGCATCAGCATGGGAAGTCTCTTCATAGCAGCAACAGTACGACACGCATTGAGATGGTTGGCTCGGGGGTTGCGTCTCAGTGCCACTGATGCCTCGCATGTGCTGCATGTCTAGCTTTCGCAAATTTTCTACCGTGCTAACCTTGGATCACGGGTCAGTTCCGGGTGGTCTGAGTGCTGGCTTGTTCATTTGATCTGTGTCATCAGTGTTCTCTGCGTCGGGAGAAAAGCACGTACAAACTTCCGATGCACTTGAGACCGGGCCACCGCGCTTCTAACTTGGGTGTCTGTCGACCTTTATGCAGTATTCTCTCTCAATGACACTCAGATATCACCCTTCCTATGGGAAGACTTACTCAGGGTTGGAGGGTGCGGGAGTCACTGCGAGCGAGTCTAATTGTCCCAACCCTGAAGCCTCCAAGCGACTGGCGGTAGGTCTAGACGGTGCACTTGTGTGCCCGGACGTCTTGTTAAAGGTGGCAGGGTGGGTGACAACACCATACCAATCACATGTGCAGCGCAAAACTCAGGGTTTTGGCACGTCCCTCGCCACGTTGGCCACTGCGGTCTAGAGGCCCCGGTGCCGCTCGCTGCCTCTGGGTGCGTGAGCATGCGTCGATAACGAGTACAATGATCAGACACACCGAGGCTGGGATCGTTTCAGGGCCCGAAGCTGACATAAGTCGTGCTCTGAAGGCTCTCTGACGGTTCCCGAGCAGAGTTGGGCGCCCGAGCATTGTTGGCAGGTCCACCGAGCTCCACTATCGGAAAGGCTGAGTATGTCAAAACACGAGGTTTTCAGTTGGCGCCAATGCCGCTGGTACGCGGGCGGCGGAAGGAGTTCCGGGAGGTTGAGTGTCTGAGGGTTGGGCGACGGCTGGCCCGAATGCCAAATTATGGTTCGTGTCGAGGGAGGTGAAATGGACGGGTTTGAGAAATCCACCCGGGGAACTTTGCCATGCTTTGGACCCCTATATGGCCCGCCGAAAGTTGAAGCATATGCTGGGGGCAGACAGGTGTCAAAGCCTCAAGTGCCTGCCCACGGTCCCAATTTTCCCTTGCAGCGTGACTCTGTGCCTGTCTCTGCTGTCTCCCCGGAGCCCGCCGCCGCGTCCGGGGAAGGGTTCCGCGCTCAGTTTGTTTTGTTTCCTCAATGCAACCTCACCTCGCGGTAGGCCTGTCCGTGTGTCGGCCCAGCGTTTGAGCCTGATGGTGGTCGAGACCACCTGGCATATAACTGCTCGACCCGCGGCAGACAGGGATGGAGCTCATGCGTCCGCCCGGGAGAGGCGGAGCGGCAGGTCATAAACAAGTTTGACGTCGCCCTCAGGCGATGCGAGCTTGCCGTATCGGCTCTAGCGAACAAGGGACAACTCTTGAAATAACTCGGCTATCGGGTGATACAAGACAGCTATGGTTTCCGGTCCGAACCTTGCGCCCAACCGTCATCTGTTTCAGCTTCGAGCTCCCCTCCGTCTGTGCACCTCGTCACGACACCTTTTTATTCAGGCGAGCCGCGCTCTCCGCTCACCTCCTGCCCTACCGTCATGTCTATCAGCTCTCTCAGCCACATGGTCCATCAAAGTCATCCTTCCTAGAGTCCGACTTGCGCCATCACAATGCCATCTTCAACCACCTCAACCTCTTCATCCTCGAGCTCACACAGCTCCAGGGGTTCCGGCCACCACAGATCCTCCAGCCAGAGGAGGTCAAAGGCCCACCACAACCTCGACAGGGCTGCACAGGAGATCGAGGATGATCGGACGAATTACCGTATCATCAGAGATGGGGGCTGGGACAACATCCATCACTTCATGCTGTCATATGGCTTGAAGCCCTACGACCCAGATGACTACGAGACAGCAAAGGTCATCATCCAGGGCTTCCGAGATAGGGGTTACTACCGGAAGTCAAGCGGCTCCAGCGCATCGTCGTCAAGACACTAGGCCGCCGGACTTTGCGAATGATGGGATGCGGGACACGCCTATTTCGCCGGACGGGAACATCATGACCTGGAGCAATTCAGGTTGAGAAGCGAGAGGGGAGTTTATCAACATTAGAGGAGGACACACGCTCACTACTACAACCCACACGACTCGGGTTACAAAAAAGTCAAAGACAGTATGCACCTCGCGGTCAAGGAACATCAACTCAACAAAAATGTGGGCAACCAAAAGGCGGGGGGAAAAGTACCCTGGAAAATCGAGGCGCTCATTTGGGATTTTGGGGAAAATGCGCCGCGAAAAGCATATTTCTGGCCATGGCGTTATGGAACAATTCGCCGTTAAGGAGTCCAAACTGTCTCTAGCGGATACGGCGTCACTGTTGCTTGTTTTTGGGATGGCCATGTACACACACATTGTCACTATTATCTCCGTGTAGGACTTTGGGGCTCAGTTCAGTCTCACCCCACTCGGCTTTATCAGCCTGCCTAGAGTGAGAGCTACTTTGATTCGGCGTTGGTTATGGTTCGGCAGCGGAAGGGATTGGAGACTGAGCCAGGAGGTGTAAGAGGAGTCTTGAATATCTATCAACTAAGAGACTACAGTCTGTTCCCATCATCTATGTGTGGCTTCATGAGGGACAATTGAACATGTTTTAAGCGACGGTAGGGCTGATCAATTGTGTTTGGGAGTACAATTATGGCATGCACGCATGCATATCAGTACCAGGTAAACACAAAACCCATCAGCTCATGGTAGAACCTTTGGTCACATTTTAGAAAGTGTCTCATGCTTATGCTAGATACGCAGGTCCTGTTACTTCACTCTCACATGATAGAAGCACGCTTATATCATGACCTCGAGGCTATCATATAACGAGACCCAGGTATCATTGAAAGTGGCTCCGCTACATGCAAGTGGGCATTTTTGAGCATAGACCTAACATAGACTTTCCTAAATGAGATGAAGTAACTGGCTGTAGAGTAGTTGGTCCTCTCTCATCACCGCAAAGAGGCAGATGCATGATTTGACTGGACATCTCAGCAGAATATCGATCTGCTGCTTTATGTAAATCAGTGAAGAGGACAAGACTGTTAGATTTTAATTTTCACCTTTTTCGTTACCCTTTTTGATTGCTGATGCCTCGGTTCCCAACTGCATGAAACGCTGGCATGCCCTTTTTCAACTTGCATGAGATTAGGAAAGCATCATTTTTACCAGTGGTTTAGTGATCCAGAGGCTAACATACTACTGATCCAAAGGCTAACATAGACTACTACTGATCCCTAACCGCACTTGATTCGTGGAGCGCCATTCATATGTTTTTATTAGCTCTTACGCAATGTCTCTAAACATACATACGCCTAACAAGTGATCTCCCAGTCACATTTCTCTATATACCAATATCTAGTGCAGCTCAGAATCGTAAGCAACCAAGCTAGGGAACCTATGAAGTCATTATTTCAAAGAGAATGCAATGTATGGCTTGTGCAATCGAAAGTGCTCAATCCAGAATGTACAGGCAGCCTAGATGTAAGATAGACCTTCCCAGGATCAATTCTAAATTCGACTCAGGCTTTTTTATGCAAACTCGATTCACAAGTAAGAATCTGATGTTACGGATCTTGTTGCTGATCAGAGCTCTTGCCCTCTCAAAGAACAGTGGTTGTGGCCTATGTCAAGCTGAACGTTGCCGAAATGACCTGGAACTTCGAAAAAATACCAGTCTTGGTCTTGTATTTCTTCGAATCCGAAATAGTACGTCGAGGTTGTTAGCACAAGTTCTATGTGTGACAAGGCTCAGGGATATTGTAGGAATGGTTTTCACATAATTTTAGTCTAGGGACCTGCAGAAGTCTAGTACTTATACAATGGACAATGTCCAACATATTGCTAATACTGTTACTATTGCCTTCATGGAGTTTCAAGACCGTTGCACCAAGAGCACGTGGGAGATGGTCAATTGAACTGTCACTGTCAGGAACCTAGGTATGCACTGCCCGTTAGCTTCCGTTAAGTTAAATCTCCGTATGAGACTATTGAGCGGGCGCTAATATTGTGGAATGTTTGCGGAGTCCTGGCCAGCTGCAATAGAATTGCAAGCATATTCGTGCTAGCTAGCTCGTCAGGACACCGCGGCGGAAGTGCTCCCGTGGACCCGATCGCGGAAGCATCCTCAAGCCATTCCAAGCCCCCGCAATTCGTGCAAGATCTTTTCTCCAGCCTTGGTCTATGGGGCTTGCCCACACTCGTCCAAGCCTGCACGTGCTAGGCGTGCGGAGAACCTAGTCTGTGGGCTCTACAAAGCCTCGCTTCGACGCCCCATTGAGCCTGATTCGGTACACTAGGCGCAAAGGATATCGTGGGCCATTTCACTCGGGACTCTGCGCCGAAATGAGTGTCATCTAACATTTGGGGTGATTCTATTGTCATGGACAGCACGTGCTTGCGTAAGTGCATCTTAGGATATAAGTACTTGCGTGCTTCTGGAGGCGTCCTCCACGAGATGTCCGCCATGTCAATATTTGATCGGAGGACCATTCGCCTTGCGCCTCGCCACCATGATCTTTAAGGCATTACTTGTATGGACCGTGCTGGCGCTAGCGGCTACAGCGCTGCCCTCTGGTCTTCACATAAGCGACAAGCAGCCTCCTCCAGCATATCCCATCGGGCAAGGAAAAGGTTCGAATGCCAAAGTATCCGGCCGAGTCTTCACCATTGATGGTAAAAAGGGTTACTTTGCTGGTGAGTCTGAGGCCTCTCCTCAGCTGCCGAGTTATGACCACTGACTGATACGTGGGATCATACAGGAAGCAATGCATGGTGGCTTGCGCACTTGAGCAATAACGATGACATCGATATCGCTCTAAGCCAGGTGGCCAAGGTATGGGGACCGCCCTGCCTACCAGTCGAAGCGGGCTGACTGACGCGGGTTCATAGACCCAATACAAAGTGCTCCGTGTCTGGGGCTTCGGCGACGTGAACACGCTTCCGGATCCAAGCAACGGGGACCCTAACAAGGTGTACTTCCAGGTGCTGAACTCGACCGGAAGTTACATCAACTTTGGCCCGGACGGCCTGCAGAGGCTCGACTACGCGGTCTCGTCGGCCGAGAAGCACGGCGTGAAGCTTGTGCTGAACTTCATCAACAACTGGAACGACTACGGCGGGATCAAGGCGTACACGACCGCGTTCGGGGCCAACGCGACGGAGTGGTTCACGGACGCGACGTCGCAGAAGGTGTACCGGAACTACATCGACGTCCTGGTGAACCGGTACAAGGAGTCGACGGCCATCTTCGCGTGGGAGCTGGGCAACGAGCCGCGCTGCAAGGGCTGCCCGACCTCGGTCATCACGAAGTGGGCGGCGGACGTGTCCAAGTACATCAAGAGCCTCGACCCGGGCCACCTGGTGACGCTGGGCGACGAGGGCTGGTTCGCGCCGGGGACGGCCCTCAGCGGCGACGACGGGTCGTACGCCTACTCCGGGGGCGAGGGTGTCGACTTCGTCGCCAACCTGGGCATCTCCACGCTCGACTACGGCACCTTCCACCTGTACCCGGACTCGTGGGGCTACGAGTACCCCTGGGGCAGCGACTGGATCGTGCAGCACGACGAGGTCGGCAAGGTGTCCGGAAAGCCCGTCATCCTGGAAGAGTACGGTGCGCCGTTCCCGGGGAATCACACGCCCATCTACAAGCCGTGGCAGGACACCGTAGTTAAGAGCGGCGTGGCGGCGGACCAGGTCTGGCAGTTTGGGACGCACGACCTCAGTGTGCCGGGGGCGAACCTCGGGGATGTCAACTCGATCTACTACAACGAGACCGAGTATAAGGTTCTGGGCTTTGAGCACGCCGCTACCCTCCTCAAGAAGAAGGTCTGAGTACTGCTAAGAGACAAGGTCATTGTTGAATGTGTATATAGGACCCTTTCTGCCAATCAAGGACAGGAATGAACCAAATCAACTAGATTCCACCCGTGTATGCCCATGTCGGCTTCAGACTGCCTGTACCATGAAGACTTCACCGTGGTGAGATCGATGACACTCATTTGTGCCCTAACTACTGCCTGCCCCTGGTGGTGTTCAAATTCATACGACTCTTGAAGCAATGGCCATCTTCTTGTATCTTGCCCCTGGGTTTTTGCAGTCCTGTGCTAGTTGTTGCATGTTACTCGAAACCGAAGATGTATAGGGATGAGTTCCGATGAGAGCTTAAGTCTACCGCATCCTTTACTTGTGGTTCAAAATGGTGAGAAATCCCAGTTGATAACCAAGTCATAGAGTAGATGATGAACAATTGTAGTGTATAACGCTGGTTTTACTGTGCTGCAGTTGTCAAGTCTACAATTGCTAGCGAGAAGCCGTGAGGTTAAGTTAGGCTTGAGACTTGGAGAGCAGTACACCAACGGTCATCTTGTTGGCGGGGATATCTTCATCTTGCGCGTGAAGAAGGCTTCTGATTCTGCTGCAACCCTGATCAGGTCTACATCAGAAGCGAGTGCCTGCCTAGGGCACTGAGACGCGTTAAACGTAATTATGCCCGAAGTCTGGCAGGGGAATGGGGTGTCGCGTGGATAGGTCTGCAGGTTGGCGTCGGCCATTGGCAATGAAGCGGGGTCATTACTCCAAGCTTTGCGTGAAATGTAGAGAACCTCGTATTTCAAACTGGGAGAATTCGAATCAATGACATTATACAGCACAATTGCTGCCTGCGATGAAAAACCGTAGCATGCGAGATGATGTATTCAGTAGACCAAGCTGCGCAGACAGGACCTTCTCGAGAAGGAAGGACCCTGAAGCAGGACCCTGAGGAGCTCCTCCCCGCGGCGGGGAGGACAGGGAGAAGATTGAGCCGCGGAACGTAAGATTTTCGGTGAGGCCCGACGGCGTGGGCTGTAGATCTGCAGCGATCGCTCCTGCAGACCAAGCTTGGAAGTGGAGACCATGAGTGCATTATCATCGGATCAGATAACGATGGGAGGCAAGATCAGTAGATCCATCAAAGATCAGGGGGCAAAGTGAGGCAATGGCACACACTACCTGATCGGAGGAATTTTTTGCTCGGTTGACTGGTCGGTTGTATTGCTCAAGGGTATCAAAAAGTATGCTTCTAAATCCGTCCTGTCATGCCGGGTTTGTCCTCCGCCACTGCATTCCGAGGAGTTAAACAAGAAAAGAGTCTAATCGACCTAACAATTAACGGTTAAACAAAAATTTCAATCAAACTGCTAAGCCACAATGAACGCCGACGCCTTGCATGCTAGAAACCCCTCCGTTTGGCTGCTCCCCCTATTCACCCTGATGCGTTGATCCCCCTTTCAGTGAACATGAGAGCACAGTAAAAGCACGTAATTCGGCCCCACCCGAGGGCGCTCATCGTCGGCTCTTTTTTGGGGTGTGCAGCCTAATAGAGACGCCCCAAACCCCACGTATGAGACGGGAATGATGCATTTGGCCAGTTCTGGCAATGTATCCATCGTCCCGCCGTCGGAGTCAATCTCGATGGGGTGATTTTGCTTGTGTCGTCCTTGGTCCTTCGGCCAGCGCCGCGCCTTGTGGGCAGGCAAGCAGGCAGAACAGGAACCGAAGGAGGAAATGACGACATGTGGGGGGAATATTGGCGAAGGCGCGCTACGCGCAGGCGCATCGTATTGCTTGATTCGTGTGATAGGTTTCGTCAAGTTGCAGTGGTTTGCTTGATCATCAGGATTGCTGCTGAGAAATACACCTGGCAGGGTCGAGAGCCGGATCGGGTGTCGCTTGCATAGGTACAGGGGTGATAGGTAGGATTACAGACAGATGTGTGTATGTGGGTGGGTTGTATGTGTGTATGAGTGAGTGGGAGGGTGGGTGTGGTGTCTGCATGCGTTTGATGTAGAGCCGTTGCTGTCCAGACCCCAGACCGGCCTCGCTTAGACGAGAGGAAAGACTCGATGAGTAGCAGTCTTAGAGCAGGCTCGAGCTTATCGTGTGCCCCATTTCCAACTCGAGTTGGAGGAGGTCCGGGTCATGGAGGGAGCCGAGGAGTCGCTCCGGTCACTGTCCATGGAACGCTTGCCGCTGTCTGAGCCGGTTGGAGAAGAGGCGCGCTGGAAGCTGGAGGGGAAGTGGGCGCCTGCGGTGGGAGAGACCTGACCAGGCTCGAGCGGGTGCCTGATCTCCTTCCAGGATGCAGCAATCTGCTTGCACAGGTGTGCGGACATGGTGTATGTGGGAGACATTGTTGTTGTGGTGGTTGATGTGGTGGTTGGTTGTTGCAGGTGAGCAAGTAGCCAAGGCGGCTTGGTTGGTTGGCCTGATTTGGTGGTTTGCTTCTTGTTGTTGGTGTTGCTGTTTGTTGTGTGTGTTTGCAGTGTGGTGCAGAAAAAGGGTGACAGACAGGATTTGATGATGAAGAAGAACAACGGAGTGTATGATGCAGGAGGCTTTTGACTCAAGGGGATGTAAGTGAATTAATATTGCAGCTGGGGGAAAGGAGAATCTGATGCACCTTGTCAGGTCTGGATGTTTCCAGCCCAGGCACCACCACTATCCACCACCCACCAATACACAGACCAGACACATAGGGTACATACGGGACCCTGGTGCCGTGGTCTAAATACGGTACACAAGGCACCCAAGGAGTGCCCCCAGAATGTAGCGCCGGCCGGCATAGGGGTACAGGTGCGTACTGCAGGGTGGTGCATGCTTTCGGCACCACCAGCCAGATCAAAACAGCCCACCCTCGGTATTGCGAACTGCCAGGCCGCCCAGCTCTTTCCGAGGCCAGGCCCGGGCCCCAATTGTCCTCCCAACTTGCGGCCCTGGCCAATCACAGGCGCTGCAAAGTCATATCGCTGCGCCTGCCATTGGACAGCAGCCGCAGGCCATCATGCGATTCCAGCCGCAATGTGGATAGTGAGCCTCGCGAAATCGAACCACCTCAGCGGCAAGCAGCCCGGCCAGGCCCCGCCCTGGGAAACTATGTTCCGTTGTGGCAGCTCCGCAGGCCTGGCAGGGGGGAATATTGCACATCTCTCTTTTCACTAGCTGATCTGATCGGGTCGCTGCCACGTTCCTCTTTCGGCTCGGATCAATCAGTGCTGTCCTCGGTCCATTCTGACGGCACACAGGCGTTGCCAGTCACTTAGTGCTGCCATACTGCTCTGCTCCTCGGGGCAACTCCATCAGTCGATGCAATCCCACCTGCATTTGAACGACATGGCACTGCACTCTCCAAGATCGTCCTCCAAGGATGTGCTCCAAGGTCGTTCCTCTGCACAGGGGAGCCTGTCCTTCAGCACGACCATCCCCCCAACCCCGCTGACGTAACAATTGGGGCTCCTCCCCTTGCACCATCCCACATCCCGCCCCGCGGCCAAATATACCTAAACAGACACAGGGGACAGACTACCATCCAGACCGTCGGGGTGGGCTGGCCTTGCTGGGGTGGCTCCAGCGCAAGTTGCACAGCAACTGCAAGATGTGATCATGGCATTAACTTGAATTCCAGTCTAGTCTCTCACATGCCCACTAAAGTACGACATGCTGTCTCCTAATCACAGTAGTATACAGTAGGAATCCCGGGGCCCAGATCCAACCTTCGTCAGCCCTCAGGGCAGTGGCAATTCTGGCACCACGAAACACGCGTCCAAGGGGCTGCGGCCAGGCCCACAGCTCCCCAGTAACCCACTGCGACAGCCCACCCATTTTCCGTCTGCCGTGACAGCTGCCCCAGTTGTTGCTGTTATATCACGTCGGTCGCGCCAGCCATCAGCCCTGTTGCCCTCAGGGTCCGCCAGATGTGGGAACACCACCCTGCCAGCCTAACGGAGCAGTGGACTTCGACCAGAGGCACATGTTCAGAGCAGTCGATCACCGGTGCCATATCGGCATGCCAGGCGTCCACCCCTTCTGCCGCGTCACAACCAGCACGTCCGCCTCGACCCCCGAACTGTTGACCTGGTCGATGCTCGCGTACAGGCTGTACCCAAACCTCTCGAGGATCCCGAGCAGGCTCAGCAGCAGCATCCTAGACTTGACCGTCTCCTCGCCCGACGCCTGCCACGGCTGGCCGTGGAACTTGAGCTTCAGCCGCCCGCTCTCGAGCTCGTGACTCTTGAGCCTGTACTTCGCCCGGAACTCCGCAACGATCGCCTCGGTCAGGTCCCCCGGCGGCGCGTCAACGATCTTCATCTTGTCCGTCCAGTCAAACGAGATGCTCAGCCAGTCGCACGGCGGCGGCGGCGGGTTCTGATATCTGAAGATGAGGGAGTCTGGGAAGGAAGTATCAGCGTCGGAGCCATGGGCACCGCAAAACTGACGCCAAGAGCCACCGTACCTTTGTCAAGCTCCTTCTTGGACACGTCCACCGCCGCCTGCAACACCCACCCCATGTCATACAGCGCCTCGAGCATCCTCCTGATCAGCCGCCGGGCGTTATCGTCGCCGTTTACCTTCTCCTGCCACGGGTAGCCCTTGAACTTGATCTCGTCGGCGCCGCCGTATGCCCGCACGTCCTGGATCGGCCACACAGACCCCAGCACGCCCCGGAGGGCGCTAGTTTCGGGCGCGCTGAAGTTGATAAAACGCATCCGGTCCGTCATGTTGAGCGTCACACACGCAAAGCGCGTCTGGAAGGATGAGGCTCCCTGCGACGGGCCGGCTGATGCCGTAGCCTCCAGGAATGATGGCGGTGGTGCGAACCCTCCCTTGGTTTCGCTGAAGGATTTGCTTTTGTCGTCCATGTTGCCACTGACCCCGGAACTCACGCGTAGCCTGTATTTGTAGGTGAGTGGTCTCGTAGGTCCTTGCGATGCTTAATTATGATCTGTGTAGAGTGAGGAGGACTAGGAGTGGGTTGTCTAGGTCTTTTTAGCCAGTTGACCTCGTGGTCTGGGAAGATCAGGTGAAGTAAGGAGGTGATATGGATATGCTGAGAGAGAAGTTGTGACACTGCCTGACGATTTGAGGTTGGCTGTGAACCAAAGCCACAATGCGGGTCAGCGGCACTAGCTCCTTCCGCCCCAGCGGTTCAGCTCGTCTACGGCGCCCAAGTACAGGCTTGAGCTGGTCGGTGATATCTCAATGACCATCCTCAAAATACTTGAATCGCTGTTGGCTATCATCGTCTCTTAGGCGTTTGCTCCAAATGCCTACACGAGATGTTCTCACTCATATCTCACTACATCGAGCCCAGCCGGTGCTCTCACTGCCACCTATGCGATCAGCTCCTGGGAAGAATTCAGCACCTATCTTGGTGAATGGCATCACTGAGATATTTGCATCTGTCTTGCATCTTTTGAGACGCTGTTTCCCAGAATTGTAGAGTCAGGGGTGGGGAGGAGCACTGTGCAAAAAGTGGGTGAAGAGGAGGCTGGACATGTAGACTCTGTCAGAGCCAATTGTACCTTTTCGAACTGAGACAGATCGAAATGAAGCCTGCGATAGCTTTTAAAGAACAACTCAAGCTTGTGAGATCTGATAGCCACCGCAGAGCATGTTTAGAATTAATCGAGGGTGGGAACAGGCACTGACATTCAGGCTAGGTGGGCGCTTGGGGCACCACATTCAACGAGTACCTAGTTATATGCTCGGTTCAGTAAGACGCAGAGGATAGCAAACTATGCAACGAAAACGATTCTCCAAGAAGTGCTGCAGTAGTTAGCATCTCAAATAAGTGTTCCATGGGGGTCGAGCCATAGAGCAAACGCATGCGTAACACATTCTTCAGTCATATTGATGGCACGCAATGATCGAGAATCGCTGCTTCTGGTATGAAAGTAGAGTGAAGGAGACAAGCCCCATCCATCTCAGCTATCGGTCTCGACACCAATGTGTAGCAATAGGCAACACACCAGTTGATGCCCAGTCCAGGCCATACTCAATAAGCAGCCGTGGTTATCTCTCGACCCAGGAGGCTCTGATCCAGACTCAAAAGTTTTTTGCTTAATATTTGTAACGTCAAGCATGGAAATGGGTCTCGTCCGTCAAGGGTTATGACTGACTCTATACGCATTGGTTTGTGTCTTACTTTAGATCCATTTTCTAGTGTTGATCTATTTGTGCTCGGTTTATCGCTGTAAGCTTAACATCACTCATCCAACTCATGTCTCACTCTTTGCGTCACCGGCAGCAAGCCAAGCGTTAGGGGAGAAAGAAGATGGCAGGACGAAAACGACTGAACCAAACCCAAGGTCTCAAGCCCCACCAAACTCCAGCGAGATTCATCCAAACCCAGGACTCCGTGTGCTATGTATTGCCCTAGAAAATGGCGTGTCCCAAGCAACACCCTAAGCAGCCGGAACAGCAACGGCCTGCTCCTCGCCAACGACGCCCAGCTCCCGCGTGACGTCCAGGGCCGGCGTCTTGAGCTCCGTAAAGGCCTCGGGCCAGAGGAACATGCGCTCCTCCTTTGTGGGCGACATGACGACCAGCCTGGGGACGTTCGACTTGCTCGACACACGGCGCCACATGTTGGCGCGCGGGTTGAAGCGGGCGGGCAGGCCCCGTCCGGCCGTCTTCTTCTCGTCCTCGTCAATGATCCTGGTGAGCTCGGCCTGGATGCCCGCGAAGGTGTCGAAGGGGATGTAGGCGATGCCGTTCTCCTGACAATACTCCTCGAGGCGCAGGCCCCGGCGGGCGAACAGCACATCGGCCTGCCTGGCGGCCGGCAGGTCCGAGACGCCGTCGCCGATAAAGACAATAAGCGGGATGGCGCCCTCCTCGTCGGCCAGCTCGGCCTCGGCCGCGGCGCGGGCCTCCTGCACTGACAGTGCCTTGTCGTGGCCCAGCTCCGTGTCGTGCCGCCAGAGCACCTTCCAGTCGGAGCCGTCCTCGGCGATGGTAGCGTCGTTGGCGACGATCTCGATGTGGCTGGACTGCTCCTCCCCGAGGAATGTGTCGAGTACCCTGCGCAGGACGGGCTTAAGGCCGGCCGAGATGACATTGAAGGGGATCGAGTTCTTCAAGCAAACTATTCATACGTGTTAATCACCTGCTACTAAAGTACGGGTCTCGAGGTGATGTATTCTGAAACATTCCAGAACATGACAGACGGGGAGCCTTAGGAGAAGAATCGTGCTTACAGGCGTGGAAGGCGCGGAAATCCGGATCGATGTCGAGGGAGTCCTGCATTACCTCGAACCCGTCGTCGAATGGGATGTTGAGTGACCCCCACATCTCCTCCGAGACATCGCGGAAGGATCGTTCGCCATTTTTGATCTGCTCGTCCAGAACCTGCCGTCTCTTGGAGCCGCATCCAAAGTTATCGAAGAGGACATGGCCAGTGTCTTGCATAAAAATGGTGCCGTCGAAATCTTGGAAGGAGAAAAGCGCCTTAGCTATGAATCCTAGGCAAAAGAATTCTCACGCAACATACCTGAAAAGCATACGATCTTCCTCTTTTTATTTGTAGACTCAACTGGCGTGTCCTTGACCGCAATGGCAGGAGGTATGAGCGCAATTGGGGCCATGATGGATGTCTGTCAAGGAGTAATGACGAGAAGGAAGTTCCAAGGTTGGTTGTTGGACCTAGACAGTCCAAAAATACGCCCAAAGTGTGTATTTTCCGTGTTCAAGACTGGCGAGCTAGGTTAAAGGAAGAGCGCGGAAGACAAGGGAAAGGTCAGTGAGGAGGGTATATGTACGAGCAAAGGAATGGAAACACCATCAACACGGAGTCCTGGGGCGCTAAGTGTTATCATGACCACCATGACCATGACCGAAGCAGACTAGGGATTATGGAAGGGCCAGAATCACGATCAAGGCTAAGGCCCGGATTCAGATGATCCCGTCAGCGAACAAGTGGTCGATGCCCCCCACGACGTTTCTGCAGGGGGGTCCGTAGACGGACAGCGCGCGCATGCAACGGCCTTTCGCATCCTCTCTGTCTGGTGCATTCCATGTGTCGCCAACCCAGCATGAGGATCGCCACTGCATAGTTGGAGCATTGCAGGAGGCCAACACATCAGGAGGAGAGAGGGCGCCTTTGGGAGGGGGCTCGAAAGGATTTTTCCAAAGATAGCTGCGGCAATTCAGTATTGCTCAGCACTCGGTGGCGGCCAGCAGCAGGCCGCTTGGCAAGCATGTCCAACCCGGCCCAGGGCCGGAGATCTTCGCGGGCTAGACTCGGGCGGCCAGGCCTGCAGCAGAGTTGGAGGTCTCGGCCCCTCGTTCATTCGCTGGTGGCGAAGAGGCTCTGCTCCAGATCCGACCTCAAGCTGGGATCTGCCAGTGGGCGGGCAGCTCTGGCCACCATCCCCTGGAGGTGATTGACAGGCACCAAGTGGGCAGGCCGGCAGGGCCAGGCCAGTCACTGGGACGCTGGCCAGGATGTTCACATGTTATCTTCCGTGGCCCCGATATGAGATGTGCTGCGAAAGACATGATGCATCCACGAAATCTGCGTGGAAACAGCTCCAGAACGGGCTCGAAAGAGCAACAAAGAGCCTCGAGATGATCGTGCCGTCATCGTCGTCGCAGGTTTTGGGTGATGTCACCGTGCTTAGGGGAACGTCGGCTCGCTCAGCCGCCAGCACTCGCGCTCGGTGGATACACCTGCGCTTGACCCCATGGGGATTAATCTGCCAGTCCGACTTGCATCTCACCCGCATGCAGGCCAGGCCGGCTGGAGTGGTCTGGACGAGCAGGATCGGGGCCTCGCTGAGCCTGCCAGGCCCAGTCCCCTGGCTGCGTGCACCAGCCCGGCCAAGGGAGCGGTGAGCAATCCATTTGGGAGCCCCTCTCCCCCTTAGGCTCCTCAGTTAGTGTTATCACGGCCCACCCGCAGACGCAGAGGCGGCTTACCGAAATCTGATGTGGTTCTCAAAAGGAGGGATTCATCTGCCGGTGAATGGCATGCCGTCATTGCGCATCGAGGGGAGCACCGAGGGGGATCATGGGAAGCCTGCGCACCCCCGTACTGACTCGGGGAGAGATGCATGTGTAACATTACGGATTCTTGTACTATAGTAGATGGACGACATGATGTCAGTCTTTGTGAATATCCGCCGAAGCAAGCCGCTTGGGGGAGATCGACTGCTGAATTGCATAGGGAAGGCAAAGCAAGACGATTCTGAAGTCAATGGGTGCTGAACTTTGTTACCGGCAGCTCTGGGAGACCCTGGCCGTGGACAATTGAGAACACTGTCCACCTCTGGCTTTTATCTGGATGGAAATGACCAAGACGTAATTTTCTCTACAAGTAGAGCACAATTTTGATGGACAATTTCTTGTCCGAGCTGTTCGAGTCGCTGAGAAGAATGCTACTGAAGGTTACTCCCTCCCCACCCTTTGCTGCACAGCCATGGTTCAGTGAGCACCGCAAATCACTCGGCTCGAATTCGGAAGAATGGAAGGCAGTATTTCATCTGTTCTCAGGATTCATTCAACACTGCACAACAATCAAAATGACCCTCTTTGTGGCCTCAAGGCCGAGGATTCTCTAATTCATTAAGAAAGACATTTTAATTCAAAACTAGGTGCAGCAAAGCTCGAAAACAGAGACCATCATCCACATGTTAAGCTAGACTACATGATACCCAAGTTTTGGTTGTTGACGAGTACTGTGAACATTGAGTGACTCTGCTAAATAGTTTCCTTGAAAAGAGAAGTCAATATGATTGCTCATTCCCTTGTTCAGTCACCCTTTCCAGGTATGGCAGATGGGTTATGGTCATACAAGGGAAAACTCCAGCTGACTAGGAATGACATTGGAGGACAGCCTGCTGGTAAACTCTCGATATACATATAAATTTGAGTCAGGAAGGGCTCTTGGGATTACATGTTGTTACACAAAAATCATTTATGAACTCTGTGTGACCGTTGCCAGGCTTCCAATTCGGTCCTGACTGTGTTGGGATCTGAACAACTCCAATCCTTTTCACTTGTCTTACCCAAGTCCATTGTGCTGTGTAGGGACTGGGCAATCTAGCAGCCTCACGGTCCGACTTTTGTAAGCCAGCGAATATATATGAGCTACAATTGGCAATTCTCCTATAGTACAGCCGAACCTTGTCTGGAGATCCGGAGCAACTGCTTTCTGCAACGCGCTGGAAAATCCCACTACCCCCAAGACAATGTCACAGAAGGGGAGTCCCCATGAGACAGTAACAGGGGCAGAACTTCGACTTATGAGACCCCTCCTTTCAACGTCCGCATCTGTAGCGAGTCGAGGGCCATGTCCTCTATGGCTGGCGGCAACCAGCTGCTGCGCGACCTGAGCAACACAGGTGCGCTTGACTTCAGCCACGACACACCCCAAAGCCGGTGAGTCCATATGGCGCCCGATATCGCCCTCCTCGATTGAGACCTTCTTTGAAATGTGGAGTGGTAGGGCTATTCCTCGGATGACTTGGTGTGCTGGCTTGGTCGGTGCACAGCATACGCCCCGTGAAGGTCCCACGGGCTCTCTCAAAATCTCTATGGAACCACATGCGTACCCAACCCGAGCCGGTAGGCCTGACGCGTGCGGGAGCATTTGCCATGTCTTACGTCCTCAGATGCCTATGGGCAAACCCGGACACGTTAATTGTATGGGGGAGTACTTGTGTACCAGAAGACAATCCAAAACCTAGAAGTCGAACTCGGTTTGTTTGAGGTTCTCTTTACTCATCAGGAGCCAAGTCGTGTATCTAGAAGAGAGAATTTCCCCGGGGGCGGGGGGGAATAGTGGTTACCCCGGAGATTAATATCAAGAGTTCATTCATTATTGTAGATGTAGTCCGGAGAGCAACCCTCCCGTAGCAACATCACACGTGAAAAGACAATCCACAGGAGGGGTGCATGCACACGCAAGCGACCGACTACTGCTTAGCTTGTATGCGATCAGTGAGATGTGCTGCATTCTAAAACTCATGCAACATCCTCTCACGTGGTTCAAAGAAGCAAACGTAATACAAACTCAATTCTCAGAGCACAGGTCAACACTCAAGCATTTGATAATACAGTTGCAGAGTAAGGTCACAGTGCTCAACGCCCTGCCATCTTGAAAATGCTCTACCTGCGGTCTAAGACGGATGCCTGTTACAGTACGAATAGGTGTAAGCCACGGTAATGCTCTCGGCATCACAATGTCCTTTTCCGGATGCTCAGCAAATAGGCTCTCTTGTATCGTAACAAGACTGCCGTGCTGGAGATCACAGGAGGTAGTTCATTTGTAAGTTCCAAAACATTAGGAAGAGGAGTTGGCTTAGAGTGATCGTCTTTCCCCTTTGTGATGGGGACTATTGCTATGAGGCTAGTGGTCGCGTATTAGTACTTAACTGACCCAAGATCGAATATTCAGCCGATGACTTGCTCACATTCCATACTCTCATGGTTTCTAGGGACGGTGCTATTCAGGCAGATAGCAACTCTGAGTCGTGCTTGTTATAGATCAACGTTTCTTGCGTGTAAATTAATACCCGCCCGAACTGCTGTGTGTGGAAAACAAACCTTCCCCCCCCGTGTCAATTTGACTCCGTGTCCCCCGCCGCATACAAAAAAAACCCTCTTTGCGCGCGCGCCCACGCAGCGTATTCGCGTCTTCTGCATACTCTCCAAATATTACAACCTGCTTCAAGCAAGCGCGTTCACGCAGCGCTTTCGCGCCCTCTTTACACATAGTGCGCACTTTATATTCTACCTTGTTCACAATCATTATATCGCTATTATAATTAAAAAAAACACGAGAAGGCATTAGTCTGTATATACACATAGCAATCATAAATGTAAACCTCTTTTTTTCGCTATAATTTTGCTTTTACAAGAAGCAGAAGGTAGCGCAAACGCTGCGTAGTCGCGCGCGCGAAGAGGGCTTTTTTTGTGTGCGGGGGGGGGGGGACACGTAGTCAAATTGATAGCGGGGGGGGGGGGAAGGTTTGTTTTCCACACACAGTGGCCCAAGCGCGCATCCGTTGTACCTAAGTATCACCCGTCTTATGTAAAGGATTCGTACAGACCAGCCGCAACCTATAAATTCAAGAGTGTGGCGAGACAGTTTCAATGAATTCTCCAGCTCCGCGAATGTTCCTGATATTTTGTACGGGGCGTGAAATCGAACTCACTCAATCAAAGTACATCTCTGACCGTTCGTGGACTCAAAGCAGTCGCCACCTCTCATAATTGATCATCATTACAACCAAGACGTAATGCCCTAAATAGAAAAACCCAACCCACGGATCAACATCTAGACCACTCATCCAAATGAACCCCTCCACCCATACAGCTGACTGGTCACACACAGCCTCTGACAACACATGCCATGTTGCGAAACGACCTTCCCCACCGGGTTCCACACGCTTCCAGAAACACACAAGACACGCATCAAGATCTTGTCACACGAGGTACGTACCTATAGGTGGGCAGGTAGGTACGTATAGGCACGGGGTGGGCATCCCGCAGGCTACGACGCAGAGCATCCACATTCCGAAACCTCTCAGCCTGGACCGGACCCCCATCATCTCAGGGCACAGGAGACTGACTAGCCGGTGCCAGATAAGGTTCATTTATGCGGTAGGTGCCGCATGAATCAGAAGGTACACGGCAAAGCGGGTACTTCTTTTTGGGTTCTCTTTCTAGGGGTCCAAGGGTCCAACTCAATGGGTTCAAGGGTCCTCGCCTTTTTTTTGTTTTTTGTGGCGCACGTGCCCCAGCTTCTCAGCAAATCAAGTCAACATGGTCGGTGCAACGAGAGGCGTTAGCATTTGTGACTCTATTCCTGGCTGGTAGATGCTTTAAGTGCTTCTATTGGAAGTGCACTGTAAGAATATCACTACTTAAGTACCATGTAGATAATGTAATATCAACGACCTCCAGGTATACAGAGGCAAAACAACCGACGTTGTCACTCTTGAAGCGCCACCACAGTTGACGCACGCTCTGCGTGGAAGATGTGTGCAGATTGCGGTTTAAGACACAAAGCAGAGCATGTGCTCTCTAGAATAAGGTGCTCTATCAACCAAACGCCCGAAATCATGATCAGTGCAACCCGCTCTCGCCAGTCTCCGCCATATGCAGCTGACATTGCACCAATATGTCCACCATCTTGGAAATCTCTTGCAAACGGGTCAACACGACCTTGTTGCCCTCTACGAAGCCCTTGATCTGATATTTAATGCCGGTCTCTGCACAGAATTCACGCACGAGTGTCTGACACTTGCGCAGGTTGTGGCGTGGGACTCTAGGGAACAAGTGGTGTACGGCCTGGAACTGCAGACCTCCGTGCAGCCAGTCAAGCCACTCCGGGCAGTCGACGTCCATGGTAGTACGGATCTGGCGCTGCGCGAACGACTCGGTCGGACCCAGGTCCGAGGTTGGCGTGCCCCAGTGCGATAGGGTGATCTGTACGTGAAGCAACAGGGTCATCGCGTGTGACATGAGGACGAAGTAGACACGCGTCTGCCAATCGGGCAATGAGCGCCAGACCAGCGCATAGCCGAAAAGTGCCCAGTAGCATGCCATGAAGGCGACCTCAAGCCACCTAGTCCACCAGGCCGAACCAAGCTGTGTGGCGCGGGGAGAGAGGAGGTGCAGCCACGACAGGACATAGAGGTTGAAGCGTGCCACTGCCATGATGGGGTAGTACACATACTTCTGGTAAGGTACCATGATGTCGGCGGCCTTGTCCCAGACGAAAGTATAGTCGTAGAATGTGCTGCGGATAGATTTGAAGTATGTCGGCGTGTTCGAGAAAAGAGGGATGTTCTGGATATCAGGGTCGTGCTCTGGCATGTTGGTGACCAGGTGGTGGACGTTATGCGAACTCTTCCACCAGCCAATGGAAAGACCGCAGCAGAAGTCGCCGATGAATGCGCCAATGACAGTGTCAATTACGAAGTTTCCAGTGATCCCACGGTGGCCGGCGTCGTGAGCGGTGAACATGATCTGCTGCCAGAAAAGGCCGAGGAAGGTGGCAGAAGACATGTACCACTCGATGTGAAGCAGGTACAGGAACATGCCGAACAGCGCCGAGTACCGAATCAGTTCCTTGCCGTACTCTGAGTAGGGGCATTGATACAGGCCTCGGTCCTGGATTTCCTTGTGAAGGGCACGGTACTGTTCTCGGATCTTCTGCTGCGTCTCGGTATCCAGAGAGGGATAGTCACGAATGCCATCGGCGATTTCCTTTTGCTCCAGGGCAGCTGTGTAGGCCTCGCGCGACAGGCCCTTGCCGGGCAGAAGCTCTGCAGTCTTCTCAGCAGCTGTGGCCTTTGTGTTGACATTCCTGCGTCTGCACTCGCCATCCTCCTTCTTACTCGGCTTGGTGTCCGAGTCGGATACACCGACACTCGAGTTGCTGGAACTCAGGGGATCGCGCTTGGACGAGTGGCTGAAGATGGAGTTGCCGTCGTCGTCATTGTCATCATCGGTGGCGGTAGCGAGGTCATAGGCGGATGCAGGGCTGTCGTCCACGGCGGCGTCTGTGTATATCTCTGGCACAGGGCTCTTGAAGACTGAGGTGCCGGCGCGGATTGGAGGCTCGAGATTGGTCCAGGGTTCTTGAACACGACCAATGCGGTAGGCCTTCATGATGGCCAGGGTTTTTGCGAAATGGTACCTGCATTATCGCCGATTGATCAGCATTGGGAACTGGGCAAGCAAGAAAGCGATGCGACCTGCATGCATGCGCATACAAACGTGCATTGGGGCCGAAACCAAAACATAGAGTGACACGATGGCAAGCAACGCAGCCAATGGCGCGCTTACGACAAGTATTCGAGAAGATTGCATCTTGAACCTCAACCTTGCGTGCATATGCGGTTGACCTCCCGGGTGAAAGAGGGGGGGGAAGGGGGTAACCGCATTGGCTGCCATTGGAGAACTGAGGGGCGCGGGGGAACATGTGAAGGATTGCCAAGGGTAGCATAGCTGCAAAACTTACACGTTGGTTTCATCCGACGCATCTCGACCGACCATATGGAGGATGGCCAACCGGCCACCAGGGTGCTTATTTATCCAGCTGTCCAGCTTCAGTGCGTAGCCCTCGTGGATGACAATGAGCTTGCCATCGTCAATCAGCTCCTTGACCTCGCTCGTCGGGACGAGGCGGTTGCGGTCGTTCATGGTAGGAGAGCTTGACTGAGGTGGGCGAGTTGAGCCGGCTTCTGTTCCCTAGTCGAGGAAGCTGGGGAGGAGCTTAGGTCCAAGGTGTAGGGGGGGCAGACCTTGGAAGCTCTCGACGGTGAGGGAAAGGCAGGTAGGTAGGTGAGGATAGGTCGGTAAGTAGGGTATCTGGTCGGTGGGAAGGCAGGTACGACGGGAAGAGAGAGAGAGACAGCCGTGCACAAAGGATGGACAAGTGACTTAATACATGGCCTGTTTCCCTTACCTGCAAACAAAGAGCAAACAGCGACTGGAGTGAGGAAGAGCAAACACGTCGAGGACCAGAAAGAGCTCATCCACTTGCACAAGCTGGGCAGCGGCGATATATAGGTAGGTACGTACGGGGACGGGGACGGAACAGGAGCAAGGTAGGTATATTCGAGGTACTGGCATTGTGCCATTCTGCCGTGGCTGTCCTGTCCTGTCCTGTCCTGTCCTGTGCTCCTGCTCCGTCCCCCTTCCTGTCCCCTTGTCATTCTTGCTCGTTTGGGTCCAGAGCAGAAAAGGCTACTTGTAGGGGTAGCTGCACATGTGCGTGTGCATGTGGGTGTGTGTACAGCCCAGCACCGTACCGCACGTATCCTATACGGGTGCTGGAGCGATGGACCACTGCCGCGGCGGACGGGTTCGTACCTACCGTATCGAGCAACCCTGCAGGAATAAGAAGAAAACTGGGGACGACAATAAGGGGCCCAACCTGGCAACTGGAACCTTGGAACCTGGCAGGGCAGGCGAGTAGCAGGGTGGCCAGAGTGGGTGCCGCAGCTGGGCTGGGATGGCAAACCGGCAGACTGTAAGATTGGTAGAATGGATGCAGCGGGCTGGACGTCTGCGGCGCGGAATTTTGACCGAGACAGAGAGTGTGTGAGAGAGTGTGTGCGCATGTGTATGCGTGCTGTCAGTCCGGGGACATACGGTATTCCCCAGCAGCTGGAGCTGTACAAGCTGGGCAAGCCAGGGCTGGCCGCTGGGGCTAACCCGCCCGCCTTGTGGCCGGCGGTCGTTTCTGTCAAAAAGAAAGAAGGAACCTCGGAGGACAGAAAACGGATAGAAGCAGAGCCAGGACCACAAAACACAAGGGCAGGCGACGGGGATCTCCAAGCTGGCCCCAGGACCCTGAATCCTGATGTCCCTCACTGATCCCAGGCGATCCCAGATGATCCCAACCAAATTGCTCCAGACTGCTCCAGATTGCTCCTCCCATGTGCTCCAGTGCCCGCTTTGCCCAATCGTCGCCCCCCTCCGACCCTAGGGCCCGAGAGTCATTTCGCTGAATCCCGCTTGGCAAGAGCTGTCCTCGGATTGCACGAATTGTAACTTGACGTCCAAGCTTCCAAGCTTCTTGAAGCGAGAGAAAGCTGCGCCTCAGCCCCACTTTGAGCGCCCCCCCCCCCCAAGTCGCCCCTGCCCCAAAACGCCGCGTCAACTGGCACTGGCCCAGCCGAGCACGAGCCTGCATTGGGAAACAAGCTGAAAGTAAAAATCAGATAAGAGAGAGCGGGTGAGAGAAAAGTAACCAGCTGACTGCAGACAGGGGAGGTGGGGGCGGTAGAAGGGGGAGGCGGGAGAAGGGGAGAAAAAGATATTGATAGACCGGTACAATATCCGCACCGCCTGTCTGGTACCGTCCCGTACCTGCGTATGCCGTCATATGTGTGCGTAACAAGTCAAAGCCTCAATCTTGAAACGGTTTGAGATACAACAGCAATCTCTCTCACCTTTCCACTCACCTCTTCTGTTCCATCACGTATAGGCATGCCGAAACAATCTCATATAATTTGCCTCCCATCAGTCATGTACTGCCACACAGGCATACCGCTGGCATTTGCCGCTTCCTTGTCCCCATCCCATCCCATCAAGTTTCCGTCCCGCGGCCCTAGCCTCTGCCAGGTCCTCCCTCTCCCCTGTTTGTAACAGTGCTGTGTTCTTTCGTTGTCGCCACTTGAGCCTGAGCAAGAGCTCCCTCTGAGGTTTCGAGTACACATTTGACCATCATACCAGAAACTTGTGCCTCGTCGCAGTCTTGTGCAAGCCCGGCGGGCGCATCCAATTGGCTTCCTCATCTGTTCCCCGTGGGTCGTTATTGGCCGTCCACGCTCTGGGCCACGGGTGGGCCACGGGACAAGTGTCCAGCACATCCAACCCACGGGCTCCGTAATCGAACCGTCATGTGGAGGTAATGGAGGGTGTGAATTTCGACGGGCTGCAGCGCCTCTTGGCTTGGTCAAAGTCTCGGCGAACTCCCCTAGAACTAGCACGACGCGCCTCCACTCCTCCGGGAACCATCTCTTTGGTGAGCTCTTGCGCGCCCCCTGGTCCAGTCCCGCACAAAAACCCCCATTTATCGTTAGCTTAGAGAAATGCGTTGGTGGTGGATGCGGTGAACATTCGACTTCTTTTCCTTATTCGTTCC
The DNA here is from genome assembly GCA_039880775.1 of Diaporthe vaccinii. Taxonomy (NCBI): domain Eukaryota; kingdom Fungi; phylum Ascomycota; class Sordariomycetes; order Diaporthales; family Diaporthaceae; genus Diaporthe; species Diaporthe vaccinii. Next base: position 673,528 of record JBCEDN010000007.1, on the reverse strand, counting down.
CTAGCGGCCATCCCCGAGCGAGAATTGGGTCCAACGCGTCCTGTAGAATGGAGTGATTGATAGATTGTTTGTTTGATTGCTGTGCAGTCCCACCCGCGATGCTAGTCAGTCCAGGGCGGTGTCCTCGTACGCCACAGAATAACTCCAAATGAGCCGGCTATCGAATGTTTCTCAGGGAGGACCGTCTTGCCGGTGGGTAGTGCAGGGTTGCACCTGATCCCTGAGCTGTGCAGCTGAGGTCGCGAGGACGGCCCTGTGCGCGCTGCCGCATTGGAGCCTCCTGATGATTGTCACCTGCACGTCCTCATTTCCATCCTCTGGGGATATAGAATGGCCTCGCCTCCACTAGTACTCCAAGCCGCACCATGTCACCAGTGAGTTATTTCTTTTGCAACGGCTTGCCCTCCGCCAACCAGGAGACGAATGACCTTGTACCCCACGCCATCGCTCGGTTCCAATTGCGTCGGGAGAGATTGTCGTTCAGGTTTCGAAGCAAACCAACGCTTGGCCTTGTTCGCTCTCGAGCCGAGTGGTGTGTCCTCGGCACATGTTCGTAATGTCCTCGACGACAAAAGTCGCCGGACTCATCTTCCTGATGTGATTATGGCCTTCGTGTTGTCGGTTCCCGTTTCGGCGCTGGGCTTTTCCTCGAGGTTCGCTCCGCCTTGGCCCTCGCCCATCCTCGCATTCGACAAGTGAACACCCCAATACCGGGCCATCTAAAGAGGAAGGCGATGAGAAGTTGCTGCGGTGCTGACGAGCTGCGCGGTCGGGTTTGTGGCGTCCGAATTATTTGATTATGCACACGATGCGTGTGGCGGCCTGGTCCTGGACAAAGACTGTGGAAATCCAAGTCGACTTAGACCGACAACACGGTCACTTTCTTCAGTGTCGATATCGATTGACGTTGATGTCGGTGTTGGTCCTGTCATCTGGTGACCAAGAAATTCGGCCCGCGATCCCACTTGAGTCGCTTTCACTCCGGGCCACCGACCATCACCGCGTGCTTCGGGTAACACCAAGGCCGCAGTGCCAGCTACCTTGAGTGCCTGCGATCAGGGCACGATGGCATTGAGCTGCGCCGACGAGAAGATACGCCCGTACACTTGTAGTGAACCGGTCCATCGTCGCATTCGTCCTCGGCTGAGTGGTGCCTAGAGACCGTCGTGCGAGCTTCCAACTAGTCCGCCAGCATCATGTCTGCGGCAAAGAAAATAGGCAGACAAGACTTTGACCCGCTCCAGGCTTGAGGTCGTAGAACCACGCATGCTGTGCGCGAAGTGAGGTGGTCAGAACGTAGGCCACCAGCTGGAAAACGAGACTCACAGTTCACGAAAGTGTTTGAATTGCGGGTGGGAGGGGTGAGGGGGGTTGCCTGTTATCTGGCACAGGCGACCACGCCCTTGATCTGACCGCCCATAGCGTGGGCCTCAAGAATGGTGACTATCAGGGATGGCAACATGAACACCAGGGCAGGACAGTATTCCGCGAGTCGGCAGCACCGCAGGAAAAGGTGAAGGATGATGAAATAAAGGTCAGATCATACAGCAGATGAGAAGAAAGGAGTAAAATAACGAGAAATCAGTCTCGCCCTTTCCGAACAGCTGCTGCTTACATATCTATTCCCATCCATAGTGGGCGGTTCGGAAGCTTCGGATGCTATGCAAAGTCCGCACATACAAACAAGGCTGAACCACTCATACACCCAGGATCTTTTAGGTCTCCCCACAGCCCACGCGCCCACAGACTATCAAGTCCCCGACGGCCGCCCCTGTGACCAACTGGGCGGAGACGGCCAATCCTCACTTACATGATCATTTCGCTCAGGGGGCACGGCTGGGCCCCTGGCACCTCCTAGGCTGGGTAGGATCCAAAGTCAGCAAATTCGGAGTGCTCAGTACCGAAGACCCAGTCTTGCTTGCGCGGTGATACACTGGACATAATGAACACTGTTCCGAGTTTCCACGGCCATAGCAGGCGAAGGGGGGCAGCGCTGCCTAAACGTACTCCAGGTTTAGTATGGATGTATTTAATGGATTCTATCATTTCCTTTTTGGCTGCCGATAAGCAATTAAAGTGACCTCTCTCGCTCACATGTTCCTGTGTAACTGCCCCTTTACGCCGAGACCTTTGCGCTGAACTTCGCCGCCGCCGTGTCGAAAAGGCTGCTCTTCTCCTCGAGATCTCTCAGGAGCGCGTGCTCGGGCGCCGCCTTCTTCAGCGACGCCGTCAGTTCCTCGGTATCCTTGCCAATGATCACCTGCAGCACCAGCGAGTTGGCGATGGCCTCCGTGTTGCCCGGGTCCTTCTTTAGCGCCTGATCCAGCGCGGACTGCGCCTCTTCTGTCCTGCCCAGGTGCAGCTCTGCGACGGCCTGTGCGACAAGGGTTTGCACGGAGGAGGTGGATGGTGCTTGCGCGAGTTCTTCGAAGACGTAGAATGCTTGTTGGTACTTCTCACCGCCCTGGAAACGAAGTAGGATATAAATCAGCTCTTCCGACCACCCGTGGTGTCGTTGTAGAAATTGAAGTTCGTACCTGTCTCAGTCCGACCCAGGACTCTGCCAAGTTCACCAGGATACTGTCTTGCGCCCACCGCCTTGCGGCAGTGACCTCCTTCAGCGCCAGGTCGTTGCGGTTCTGTTGCAGGTGGATCTGTACGATCAGGGCGACGGCGTCGACTGTGATATTATACCAGCGTTAGTTCCGTGATGACCGCCACAAATTCCTGCTGGCAAGAGAACTCACGGTTGCCCTGATGCCGCCCCAACAGCTGCAGCGCCTCGTCCGCCTTGTCCGCGCTCGCGAGCACCGTGCCGCCCAGGACCTGCACAATGGCATTCTCGGCGACGGAGTCCCCACCCTCGGCCAGTAGCTTCTCGATCGATGCGGCCGCGGCGTCCTCCTTGCCCAGGCTCAGCTCGGCCAGCGCCCCGACGGCGACCAGCTCGGGCTCCTTGGCGCCCGCGACCTCGCTGAGCACCTCCTTGCCCTGGCCGAGCGCGATCCGGGCGCGCAGCTGGAGGACCCGCGCCGGCAGGTGGTTTTCGGCCGAGAAGGAGGATGGGTCGAAGTCGTCGAGCACGGATTGGTATTGGTACTGGTGGAATGCGGCGTGGATGTTGATTAATTCGCCTTCGGAGGAGTAGGGATCCATCTTGTCGGTGGTGTTCTGGTTTGCCTTGAGTTTTATTCGCTCGCAATCAAAAGACCTGTGCAACGGCTTCTTCGAAATATGACGGAACAAAAAAGGAAGGAGTGTAGAGAAGTGGGAGTACAACGGTGACGGTGGGAATTGGGAGCCTCCAAGCTGGCAGCTTCACAAGCAATGAGGCCATCTGTAGACTTACCACAGGTACACGGTACACGGATAAGGGTGATAGGCGATAGGCGCACGGGCCAATGCGTCAGGAAGTACTGCAGTTTCCACCGCATCAGCTAGCTAATCACGGTTGAAGATTCCAAGCCTCACATTTCATACCTAGGTAGTAGATGTCTGCCGCTAGACCAGTAGCAGGCACAGCTTCATGCCCATGTATGCATTTGAACCCTGCACAGCCACTGTGGAATAAGTGCATGTCAGCGCTTAAAAACCAGGAGGTCCCCTCACATGGTCCGGATTGACTTCAACCCAGAAGCACTTCCCTGGAACTGATCGTCGACCCGGGCTGCAGCTATGGCGTTTGCCCCCAGCTTCGGGTCTCTCGGTGACTTTCTCTCGATTGCAATTCTAATCAAAGATATAATTGTAGCCCTGGATGACTGCCGCGGATCTTCACATAAATATCATGATTTGAAACAAGGACTTGAGGTCCTAGGAGAAACAATCTGTCACGTTAAAAGGGCCTATCACAACCCGAAAATCGTCGTATCTAATGACACTTCCACAACAGCAATACGCATCGTTTCCCGAATCCACCAACGCCTTGCTGCCTTCAACAGCCAAAATCTACAGGAGCATTTCAAGGGCAGGACAGGCGCTCACCGCGTGGGGCGTAGACGATACATGCTCAGTGAGCGCGCAACTTCCATGGATGTCGACCGAACTACAACATGGGCAAACGCGTTCCGACCCCACCAGCGGATAGATATGAGTATCCTGTGTAAGGCACCAGCGATGGACACGGATGTTGACAAGTCTACCACTTGCCCATTCTGTGGTAGACAGTCGACGAGCGGAATGGACGTACAGGTGGAGTGGTATGTTTCTGTTGTCTTCGTGTCCCTCATGAAAGCTCGTCAGCCCTGAATGCCCCTTTCTTACCAAGTACAGCCAAAATTGCAAAATGTTCTACAGAAGGATTGTCAATCTTGAAGAGGATGAAGACGATCTGATGGCCGCACCAATGCCACCTCAATCGTGGCAACCGCCACATTTTGGAAAGCCTTCCTTCGGTCCTGCACCCCCTGATGGTCTGCAGAAGAAACGTCAACGAAACCACGATTCGGAAAGTGAGAATGAGGGTACATGCGATCAGTGCCATCGGTCGAAGCGTTCCAAGTGCCAGGGTGACAAAAAACGGAAAGCCGTTGATGAAGCCGAGTCTGAGTCTGATGAGGGTGACTATAGGGGCCTCAGCCGTATTGCCTTGGTGTCCCGCCGGAAACGAATGAAGGTGTCTAAGAAAGCATTTGCTGACTTCTGGGCGACTGACACAAATGGTATGAGTTTTGCAGCCTATGCGCACAAGTCTCCTTCAGCGCCTGGGCCTCAGAACCAGGATATGAAGAAGTTGTTCTGTTCTACTCCAGAAAACGGTTGGAAGTGGCCTGAGAAGGCTGTCAGTGGACTCTCAGGTCTTAGCCCCAGTGTTGACAGTGGAGTTTCACTTGGTGATCCCAGAGACACTAGCCCGAGGCAGAACGAAGAAATCCCACGATACGATGCTAATGGACTCTACTCGGCTACTGTGTCACCTACACGCGGACCCTCTACTGAAGAGGATACCCATGACAAGCATATCGAGGGCAACAAAATCACCTCTCCGGACCCGGGGAAGTCGAAGCCGAAGCGTGGTGACCCAGGCTCTTACACCTACTATCGAAGCTCGGACGACGATGAAGATGAAGACGAATATGTCGAGGTCAACGGGATCACTTACGTGATTCCGGCGAAACCGAAATCAAAACGGCATCTTGACAGGAGGGGTCAACTCGGTGATACATCCCGCCGCTCCCCTGTCAGTTCTCAAAGTCACGAGCTTCCGCGCTACTACGCTGACGAGCCTCGCCGGCCGCAGACCCCGAGACCATCCGCGGCACAACGTATATCACCGTCTACGAGGAAGGCGACCGAGGTCGATGCCAAGAAATATCGCATCCCCCCGGGCTACTCGTTAAGAAACTGGGATCCTCAAGAGGATCCAATTCTACTCCTTGGATCCGTCTTCGATTCCAATTCCCTGGGAAAGTGGATCTATGACTGGACTGTGTACACGCATGGGGCCACGACGCCGATCTCAGAAATGGCCGGTGAACTTTGGCTTCTGCTTATCCAGTTGGCCGGTAAGATTAAGCGCAGCAAGGAGGTGATCCTTCGGGTTCGGCCTCTTGAGGACCGAGAGATGCTCGAGGATTTCATCGAGTCCGGCGTCCGGCGAGCGTATAACTAATAAGCTCCGCAAGCTGCTCAAGACTTGCGAGCAGCCGATGCTTAAGGCAGCAAAGAAGAAGGAACGGCTGGGGCGCAACAGCGGTACAGAGTTCGTTGAGACGATATTTGGAAGAGAGCGAGAGCTTGAGAAGACGGAGCGTTTCATGCAACAGGTTCGGCTTTGGAATATGAGGTTCGATGCAAACTGTGAGGGTGTCCTGAAGGGGTTACAGAGTGAGGCGCCGAGCAACGGGCTGTAGTGCACTGCATAATTTTGACTTTGATTTAAGTGAATTTGAAGAAACACGTGGCCCTGAAGCCTTTCTTGTCTCAGTCGTTGTTCAGACTCATGAATACGGGCCCAGATAGAGCGGTACATCCTGTTGACATCCCCGAGCTTGTGGCACTAGAAATGTGATGAACCGTGCATAGCGAGCACATGAGGTGGACGACATTGAGGTAGTGTATAGACGAAAAAAATACCTTTTACGCTGACAAGCACGCAAGATATCTTAATCAGCCATGCTTGCGCTTGAAGAGTGCTAATGGATCGACCGCTAGAGAAATGACAATGCAAAGATACACATTTGCGCTTTGCCCACAGCCCACGGCTGAGGACTCACACGTCAAAGATATTTTCAACGCCTGCCCACTGCCCCTTGGCCCTCTCCTCCCAGTACCCGTCCTTGCCACCCTTGAGCCTCCAGACCTCCTCGCCATTTCCGACGGTCGCGACCTTGGTGAACCACTTGGGCTTGTGCTCGACGCCCTTGTCCTCCAGCACCTTCCTGCGGGACCTCTGGCCCTCCTCGAGCTTGACCTTCCAGCTCTCCGCGTCGTCCAGCTTGCCCTCCTCGGCAAGCCTCTGGTCCGGCCTGAGCCTCGTGTCCGTCGGCGGCAGCTTGCCCTTCTCGAGCGGCGTGATCTCGTTCAGGCTCGCCGCGAAGGTCGTCATGCCGTAGGTGTTTGCCGAGTTGTCCACCAGGCTCCCGACGCGCCAGATCTCTCCACCGGCAGCCTTGCCCGCTTCCACTCTCCTCAGGGCATTCGTCCACGTGCCTGCCAGCGACAGACCGGTGTGTGTACCGGCAGCGTCGTAGGTCTCGACTTGTACGTCTTCGCTTCGCCCACCAAACATGCCTTTCGAGCGGAACTCAACGACAGCCTTGGAACCGGTGCCTTCGTTGATGACGTGCATGTCGTTTCCGACAGGCTCCACGTACTTCTCGCCCATGACGACGTTCCTGAGGAACACCGTAGCGATGTTCCAGCTGTACCGCTCCTCGGTGCCGTCCGGCAATCTCAGCACGACGCGGACGCGGCCCTCGGTGGTGATCTCGGCAGACTTGCCCCAGAACTTCTGGGTGGGTGCAGGGCTCTGCGAGAAGGACCAGAGCGCCGAGTCGGCCTGCATCGCCAGGCGGACGGGACGGTGCGTGACCTTTTCGACAACCAGTCTTAGCCCACCGGGCACTTCGTTCTCGCCACGGACGAGCTCGAAGGTTTCACCCAGCAAGGGGTTGAAAGGTTTGCGAATGGCACGCTCCTTGCCGCGACTCCCACTGAATTGGGACACGGCAAAGGCAGTGACGTAGAGAAGGCGCTCGTTAGGCTGAATCTGTTTTGTTGCCTGGTCGAGCAGATTCGCGTATTCTAATTGCTCGGCAACACGCTGGAGAAGCGATGTGGGCTCGTTGGCGGAGACTGGCATGCTGATTGTTGAAAGGTCCTTGCCGACGTTCTTGCGCACAAAAGCTATCAGACTGGGCGGCAAGACCTTGGCCGGAGGGATGGTCTTGCGCCGCGTAACCTGATCCGTTATAGGTAGAGGTATGAGCGATTTCGGCTTGCCAGGGAAGCAGTCATCCTGATTTTCTGACCGACCCGCGCCGACGTCCTCGTCTCCATCAACGCTAGAAACAGACGACGCGTCATGCACCTCGGCCTCGTCCACCTCTGAGGCAGGTGTCTCCTCCTCGCTCTGGTGATCAATCACGAGAAGTTGCGACCGATCTCCAGCCTCTTCAGCGTCGAAGAACTCATCCGACGTGGTGGACTCCATGCTGACTCGAGATGCAGCAGATTGCGCTGGCGGCAACCGGCGTCGCTTGCTGTTGGACAGCAAGTTAGAGAACTCTGCCACGACGGCGTCGAGATCTCCGAGGAGGGCGTTGCAGTGCTCTGCCGTTGTACTCTCATCCTGGATGTGAGCTTTCGACCTCCTCTTCTCTTCTTTGGTTGTCCCGTTGGGGACAACCGCCGTTGCGGCACTATTCGGGCTCGGTACCGCCAAAGCTGAAGAAACAGAAGGTTGCATGCCCGGCGTTATCGAGGCACTGGATTTCCTCTTCCAGAATGGCTTCCTCTCTGGCATAGGTGTAAAGTAGTCACCTTCTTCCGCTACAGTCGGGGTCCCAGGGCCAGGGGAGAGATGGGACGACGGTGGCCGAGGTACGTGTGTGTGCTTCTGAGCAGCCATGTCCTTAACGAGCCGTCGGAGCGCATCGCGTGACCCAACAACACGACTGACCAAGGCCTCCACCTGCTGCCATTCTCGGTCTTCCTCCTCCTGATTGTTCGGGGCGGCGAGCAGGGAGCGTCGTGTGACCTGTCTCTTAACCGGTTCAGGCTCCAGGAATGATGGATCCAGGCCCCGGGCGATCCGGCTCGACTTTTCCAGTGCTTTCGCCCATTCTGTGAAATCTCGATCATTGGAGGCCCTGAGATGCCAGATTTCTGCGCCAGAGTCAATGCTAATCTCCCGCCTCGTCTCATCTGCGGCAATGGCTGCCAGGCTGAGCGGAATGGCTCCTCTCAGCGCTGAAGAGTTCCGAGTGTGGTAGTAGGAAAGCGTGCAGGTCGCATAGTCGAGGGAAAAGAACCTTCTCGCGTAGCCCTGGCCCTTCTTGCGCCTCCTCTTCAGCAGAGCACCAGTGTGATAATTCCCCGAGGTCATTGACATGCCGGCCTCGCTTCGCGCGTTGGAGGTGGCCCGGCCCCTCGTCTTCTGGCTATGAAGACTGTCCACCGACTCGCCCGCACTAGGCCTCAAGCTCGGACTTGGACCACCCTTGTTTCCCAAGCTCGTCCTGCTGACGCTCGCACTGTTGCCAGCCTGCAGATTGGGCAAGTTACGCGCAGTCTGCGGAGGGGCGCCGGTGGGGTACGTTAGAAGCACGAATGTGGCGGTCTTGGAGGTTTGTTTTGAAAAGGTATTGTCGAATATGAGGCCGTACATGCCGCCATGATCGCGTTCCACGTCCCATGTGCCCGTGGATACCTTGTCGGCCTCGCATTTCCCATGCCAGTGGACGACCTTGAATCCCTTCTTTATCAACTGTTCCTGGGCGTTACTCGAGTCCTTCTTTGCGAAAACGCCTTTCTTGCCGCTCTCGGATGTGCCATCGAGGGCGTCGGTCGCTTCTTCGGACTGGTTGACGGTAAGGTTGGTACTGCCGTTGCCGGGGTGCTTGACGATTCCGAAGTTGCTGCAGTTCAGATGGGATTCATCAGCATTGTGTTGCTGAGCCAGGAGCATAAGCAATGACTGGAACCCAGGGCAGACTCACATGGACTTTTTGTGCGGTTGGACACTCCATGAAATTGTGTGGCCCTCGTCTACTTTGACCCATCGGACAATGTACGACTGTGACAGGCACTCAAGCGTCAGCCTCGTGTTGTCGGGGCCGCCAGGTAGCATCTGGGAGACGCCGCGTTTTTTCAGACGCACAACCTACCTTGGAGTGAATCTCGAGCTGCTCGATACCGGCCATATTGGCTGGCGGTGGTCTTGGTGACGTAGAGGAAAGGCAATTGAGGTGTGCTCAGGTGCGGCCGCGCTCCATGGGACGAGTTACACAAGCCACAGCTGGGAGAAGTAGAGGCGATGTGGTGGGCAGTCCAGCTCGAGTGGTGGCCCCCCTTTTTTCCGTGGTCGGGATGTTCGATAAGCGGGACAGCAAGTCGAGGTTTTGCAAGAGGTGACGACGATCCGGGACGCGGATGCTGGCGCAGGCAAGTAGCGGGCGAAACGAAACGAGAGAAGAATGAAGTGGCCCTGTCGGTCGCAGGCTGAAGACGTAGTGCAGTCCGCGCAGGCCAGGCTTTGTATGTAACCTCCGGAGTGCCTACGTAGCCAAGTTAATTGGGGGTCGGTCGGTTGGTTGCAAGCAGGGAAGGGATGCCTGTTGGGGCTGTTTGTTGACGGCGGACCACGTAACCGTTTAAAACCCGCGCGGGTGGCATCGTTGCTTAGCTCCCGCGCCCCCCCCTTAATATTTTAGTTAAGGCAGCCTTTCCCTTTTCTGTCGTCTGCCCAGCGGCGCGGTACACCACTGCAGCTCCATGGCTCAGATTGCAACGGATTGCACCGCTCGCTAGAATCTGCCGTTTTCGATCTGACAGCTCGCAGAGTCCCAGCCCTCCTGGAGCTAACGCACCAGCCCAGCAAGGAGGCCAGCCAATAGGCCAGCCAGCCCGGGTAGGGCTTATTTACACGCCCCTCACAGCTCACTGCCCATCCTCATTCTGCACTCTGACCGTCCCATCCATCCATCTCGGTTACCTCACTAGGCCTTGTGCAACAGATCTTATTCATTTCTTGCACAGTAATCCTCATGCCCGATCTGACCTCAGCTTTGGGAAGCCTGCCCGGAAGGCTCACTAATCCCGTCGCATATCTGTCTGTTCGTGTGTCCCGTCCCACACCCCACGCACCGCCCTAATTCACCCCACGCACGTCATAAGTAATCCCCGGCTGTGCGGCTCTTATGGCTGCAGCCTGCATGCATGCACGCATCCTCGACCCTCCTACGCCATCTGCGCCTTGGGGCGCCTCGTCCGGCCTTGCCGAACCAGGCACATGACAGTCCAGCGGGTTATTCCATCTTGTCAGCTAAACAAGCCGGCGTAGTGACCATCAATGGCGTGAATATGTTCTCGCCCGCGGGCGCCGCTGAGGGTCCAGCCGAAAGACCCTGTCCATGCAACTCATCTCGTGTCGACAAGAATGTGACTACGACCCCAGTCTATCCGAAATCAAACGACTCCGGAAGAACTTCAAAGAAAGATAGAGCTAGCCCATGGGACGGCCCCGGCTGAGGAATGCCTTCCGTCGGGCTGTCGAAGGGGCCGACTGCCGGTTCTGCTTGAGAGCGAGCCAGCGAGACAGCGAGCCAGCAACACCGACCGACATGCCATGTATCGTAAGCCACTTGATTTAAACATTTAGTGTGAATACCGTGCTCAGGACACAAGATAGATTTGGTTTTCCCGTCCTCGCCTAGTCAACAGCTACCTGTCCATCCCCTTCGATGTCTGATTTTACAGTCTGGCCTGTAAACAAAAAGCAGTACCCACTCACAGCAGGGTCGTTCTGTCCTCACAATATGGAGCTACGTGTGAGTTCCGGACCCTCCGATTTTCATGTTCCATAGTCTGAATTTGCACGTGGTGGACCTCACACGATCAACTTAGCAGTAGTCTAATCTAGAACTGTGTGTCCGTGGTCAATCCCAACGCCTTTTCATGCTCGCGTGTTTCTACCTGAAATCCGGTGATGAATCTTGGCTCATCTATCAGCACATTCAGTGTGCAAACCTAAAGTCAAGCCTCTTGTTTCCCTGGTCCTTTGTGAATTCCAAGTACTCCTTGCGCTCCGCCTCGCTCATGGAATCCCAGCGCCGTGCCTTCCACCTGTTCTTCAGCACGTAATAGCACTTGGTGAACAGGAACAGCCCGATCGCCAGCAGATTGATCCCGATCAACACGCTATTACCCCTGCGATACAGCGGCTTATCATCCTCCCTATAAATATTGGACGACGAGATAGACCCGACCTGCTTCATCATGCTGAAGACGGACGCGCTAATAGCCCTGGTGCGCACCGAGCCAGAGTTCTTGCTTGTCCAGCCGACGACGATGGCCTGGCAATACGGGAAGCTGAGCAGCACCGTAACGAGGGCATAGGTGCCCCAGTCGTCGACCATGGTACCCGGCCAGAAACGAAGGGCCAGCAGGCATGGCAGGCTCCAGATGCCTTGGACCATGGAAACAAAGGCGCGCTCGTCGACGTGCTCGCTGACCCAGGTTATTGCCAGCAGGGTCAAGATCCCAATAGCCGTGCTCGGAATCACGAGCAGGTTTGTGATGAACTAAAGATAGTAAGCCATTGATCATGCAAACGACGACGGCGGGGTAATCCCACGGGATCAAAGCCAAGCTCACGAAGCGTCAGGGTGAGGTAATGCTCCGGCGGGTTCGTGGGGATGAATATTACGGTGGCCATGGCGTAAAGCTGGACGGGTCAGTCATTTCATGAGGCATGGGGACGAGCATGAGAAGTAAACGTACAGGCCATAAATCGTAGTCTGTTACTGCCTGCCAGAGCCGTCTGGGTGTAATTGGCATCCGGTTATGCATATCACCCTTCGATGGATCGTCCCGCAGCACCCTGTTCACCACTATGCGCTCCTCTCGGTCGGTGAACCAGCCGTGCGGGCGAAACCAAGTCCTCGTTTGGACGGCTGAAGCTGGCATAAGGAAGAAGGACGCGACTAAGGCTTTGTTAGCACATTCTCCCCGTCTCTGCTATAATCTTTGCTTTGGGAGAGAACTGATATAGCATCTCGTGGAAGAACAAAATTCCTTACGGCCCACGCTTAAAGTGACTAAGCCTTCTATTAGGAACAACCACCTCCACCCTGCCAGCCCTTTTATACCGTCCATATGGAGTAAGGCAAACGCGAGTAGTGATGTCGCAATCCCGGTGAGGCTGTTTGCCGTCCAGAAGAAGCCGAGTCGCATCGGCAGTTCTCGGCTCGTGTAGAAATATGAGAGCCAGAGAACAAGGTCACTAAGCAACATGTTAACAAAATACTCCGGATCCATGAGCGAATTTTTCCGAGTAATGCCAATATATCTGATTGGCTATATGATGAGGGAAGCTATTAGTACTTACGGGATGAATCCGCCCTATTCACATTTATCAGTCGGTCTCTCACACGTATTTGTCCATAGTGACATACCTCAAAGATCCCCAACAACGCCCTTGTTGTGTAAAAGCCAGCTCTTCCTGTCAAACCGGCCTGAGTACAAGTAATGACCGACCTGCACAATTTTGTAAGCCGCGATACCTATATCATCCCGCAAGATCTTATATGTAAGTGAGAACGCACCAGAGGACCATTTGTACCGGAATCCACCTATCGGGGCCGAACTTTTTCGATATAAGCTGGGACGGCACCTCAGAAACAAGGAACGAGATGTAATAAATAGTTCGGCCGTAATTGTACTCGTTGGTGGACAGGTTGAGCTGGTCTAGCATATTGCCTGATACAGCCTGACCCAGGTTATCGCGGTCTACCTGTAACGCAAAGCACATAATGCACGCCCAAGTGCAGACATGCCAGTCCAGCCTCCTAACAAGGCCCCTCTCCTCCTTCCTCGACCACTCCAGCTCCGGTTCAAAGGCGTGCCGGCACTCGTACTGTGCCTTCTCGTAGACCGCCCGATAGTGCTCCGCGACGGCCGGGTCCGCAAACGGGTTGGCGGCGAGGGAACCGTCATCGTCGGTAGGCCGGGTCCCGTCTGGGGGGTCCCCGACTTTATACGGCGATCTGGTGTCTCCTTCCGGCTGGCCGGGGGCCTCCGTCACTCGTTGTGCGGCCATCGCGGAGGTGACGGCCTGGTAATTGGGTCGAGGACGCTGCCCACCGGACAGGAGAGGAGTGTCCATGCTGGGCTATATGAACCAAAAACCACAAGCGAGAACCCCGCGCCGTCTTGGAGAAATCGGTCAAGATGCAGGTGCGGGAGGAGTAATGGAACGTTGGTATGCAGGAGTAGACTGGTGTCAGCAAAACAAAGACGTATGGCGAGGGACACTCCACACGCCGCTCCTGCAACCTATCACTATATAGTTATCTACACCCTTTGGCTGGCGACCGCAGATGCTGTGGCCAGTTGAGGGCAATCGCGCTTCTCGTGGGGGACTGTCTCCAAGCAGGGCTATTATAGCCGCATATACTTTGGCCTAAGCATGTCGTGTAAATGCTAGTCATACACCGCGCCGCCGCGACAAGTTACATTGCGGTGACAGGCACTGATGGCTGTGTGTAATTAATGCGAATGCGGCATTGTGTAGAATAGACTTTCATTATTCTGTGGGATCTATTTCGACCGCCGGCGCATAGAATTCTGCCTAATGAATGTTCCTGTAAGAGTGCGACCCATGACTATGCGAGCTGAGACGATTAAGTAAGACGAAGTCCGTCGTGGCCAACCCACCTTGATCAGTAAGGTTGCATTGGTGATACAGCCTTGTGGTAGCCGAACCATCTATGAGAGCGAGCTACGGCCGGCCAAGACAGGCCATAGGCCTATTACACACCCCGGGTACTCCAGACCAGCTTCTTCCACACCCCCCTCACTTCCAGAGGCACGGCGGTAGACAGCCGCTGGGGATACGTCGCTGGCCGCCAAATCAAGGCGCGCCGGACACTGATACCACCGACAAAAAAGCAAAATAACTCACCCCCTGTATCCGAGTTGCAGCCCGCCAGTCCGATGCATCCCACGCGTGGCGAGCGAGTCAGCGGGACCCCTCGGGGCCGCCCGCATGCGCCGAACGCGCCGGTGCCGAAGCCAGACCAGGTTGGGGGTGGTTGTTTTCCTCCGCGGTCACATGGGCTGTGCCCAGGATTGGGGGTAAAGGGGAGGTCGGGCGACAAATCCATGACAAACAAGTAACATTGAGCTGTAGAGCACGGCATGTTGGCATTGAGTGTCCTCGTTGATGTGCCTGGAGGGTATTCTCTGCGCCGAGTTGGACCCGCACTGCCAGTGTCGGGCTGCGGAGATGTGCCCTTTGCCTCGAAGCTTGAACGGTGGGCTGAGGCGTGGGTTGACAAGTCGCATTTCTAATAGGTGGACAAGCATTGCCAAGTTGCTTTGCACGAAGGCTTGGTCACGATAAGCCATCCACACGTCTTGGAAGTGACTGCATGTGGCGTAACATTATCCTGGGCTCCAGTAACGACGACCACCCAGTTCAGGTTTCTCTTCCCGCAGTATGTGGCGCATCTGAGCTAACTCTTGTAAGAGACGGTAGTCGCGCACAAGCAGATACGATACAAAATCAAACTCATCATAAGTCGTTCCCTATGCATTTTCTCTCTGGGTCATGACATGTACTGTAGACCATCCAGTCTGACCGAAACACCATGCTCGAACAAACAGGATAACCACTGCCTCTATCCAGCACAGTTCCGTGTATGAAAATACTAATTCCGTTTTCCTTGTTTCCTAAACTCCCACCATATATGTTCTCATCAAGCCTGTCATGGCTGCTTACTAACCGACGATGTCCGTCCACCAACGCGCCTTCATACGTGCCTCGACTTTATTGCAACAACAGCACCTCCTCATTCAGCACGCCAAACAAGCTCTCGACTTCCTTTCTAACAATCTTGAGCTCTTCGGCCACCTGACCTGTGACCAAGGCGTACGCGTATAGAAGCGCGTAGTCCTTTTCCTCAAGCTGCACCTGACCCGCCAGACTCCCACTAAGCGCCGAATGGCCAAAGCTGTAGCTCCTTTTGCTGCTACTGCTTCCGCGCCTGGCCCCAGCGGGTGACTTTGGCGAGCCTGGGCCGTCGCCATTTCCATTGATGTGGCCGTTGTCGTCAGTGCCGTTAATTTCTCGCTGCAGTGGTTCTCCTCCCTCGGCTGCTGCCTCTCGTTCCTTCTTCTCCTTCATGGCTGCGACGTGCTCCTTGCGGAATAGGAAAATTTTGCCAAGAAGTTCATCCCGGATCCCCGTGACGCTGGGTATCGCGTCCGTAAGCGGATACTCAAGCATCAAACAGCTCGCCAACACCTGGAAGACATGGCATATGCGTTCGCAGAGCACAGCACGCTCCCTCGCTGTGAACAGCAGGAGCGCCTTCTCTCCATCCGAGAGTTGACCGCGGCGTTGAGTAACCAGGCTCATAGCGTAAAACGCGTCTAGCAACCTATTCGTGCTGCGCATGATTCGTCCCGTGGCCTCGTGGGGAAATGGCCCACGCAGCTCAAACTCAGACAGGGCGGACTGCCGGAAGACCTCCAGTCGGGAGGCATATCGCTGCAGCGCAGCTTGTTCACCCGACTTGAGATAGGAGCGCGAGCAGTCGCTGCGCAGAAGGATGGCCAGTGGTCCACGCTTCCAGATGAGACCCATCTGCAGGTAGAGCACCGAGATACCCTCGCGGAACTTTTTGCGCGCGGAGATAGGCCAGACGAGCCTGCAGACAATCAATCCCCAGAGAATGCCTGCGGAGACGGCAAGTGCTCGGTGCAGACAGATCTCGCCAATATAAGGTGTTTCCCCTCCTTCATCGTCATCATCGTCATCGACTTTATTCGCAATAAGATAGGCGTATAGCAGAGAGACGTTGTAGGCGAGGAGCACAGTTCGACCAAAAGACACCTTATTCTGGACGATAACGATCCAGAAGCTGCCGAAGGCAACCAGTGCGCCGAGAAAGAGAAGCGCCACGCCGTTGCCTCGGCTGATAGTCCAGTTAATGACTGCGAATATCACTCCGCATACAGTCGCCTGGATCCTGGTGGTACCCGTGGTATTGGCAGCGCCGACGGTCATGGAGCACACGATCATGAAAGACAGCAGTCCCCATTCGCCTCTCCAGTGCATGTATATCGTCTTGGTTTCGGGTATGAAGGCAAGCATAGCCCAGAGCATGGCCCCAACGCCAACTTTGATTCCAAATCGAACTGTGAAGGGATTCCGTCAGCATGTATTCCAGAAGCCCATCATGAGCGCACTTACTGTCATCTCTAGCCAGGAACCGCAAGAAGGTCAGGATCTTCTGCGACAACATTTTGACAATATCGCTGGCGGAAGGTTCTGCCTCCCAGCTGAAAGTGTCCCTGCGTCGGATCATCTGGTCAGGGACACCTCGCGGCAGCTGCGACCTCCTAATCGGCCGCACAACCGCCTCTCGTTCTGTCTCGAAAGGAAGGAGAGGAGCGCGAGTCTGTCGCTGGTGGAACTCCTTCCACAAAGCCAGGAATTGCCAGCTCCGCCGCCTGTGCTCTGTCGCGTATTTGAGATCGTCCAAAACATCCAAGTATTTGCTCATTTCCTCGCCGAAGCTCTGGAGGCTGAAACTAAAGTGGCCACAGGCCGCAGCCACCTCCTCAAAGTCCGCCTTGATTTTATCGGACCTCAATCGTCCATGTTCTATGTTCTTGTATAGCTCTTCAAGCGCCTTCGCTCTGTTTTCGTTGAATAGTGATAGCGCGTCAAAGAGACTCTGCCGGAAGTGATCGTTGATGGTAATGTCATAGTTTGGCGCCTCTCCGAATGGCGGCTCGCTCAGGACTTCCGACAAGGTGAAGGCCAAGGACTTCATCGAAGGCCCTAGCAAGGCGATGAACAAGCTGAATATGTCGCTGGGTGAGCGAAAACTTGGGGTGCTGGATGGTGCACCATGAATAGACTGTTCATGGTCGCTCTCGTCCGACCCTTCATCGATTGCCGAAAGCGTCGGAAGATGGCTCCTTATGCTCGATGAGAAGGTTCGGTACAGGGATGGAGAAAGCTGGCTGGGCGAGACGTTGCCAGATCCAGCCTCAGTGCCCTCCTTTAGCAAGGCAAACTGAGTGTTGGCTGCGCTCCTCAACCCACCGATCGACTGTGCCAGGTTCTCCATTGATTTGTAGACGGCTTTGTCTAATTGGTATATCTTTTCGTCGCCCACGAAGTAATGCTCGAATTTCGCCTCCCTAAGATTCTTGGTTATCTTGCTGTACGCAGCATTGTACCCGGCCGACGCTTTGGAAAACTCGGGTGTCGACCACTCCTCCTCCGATCCACTCAGGAAGCCATGTGTTATCATGGTCAGCATTTCGCCGAGAGAGCTCGAGGCTTTGGTCATGCCGTCCCGCAGCCGTGCTCTCGCGGATGTCCTCCACAGCGTGAGGTTGACAGCAACCGTGATAAAGATGCCGCAGATCAGCATCTTCAAGACCTGAACGATCTTCTGATTCGAGAAGACGTGTTCCTGCACAGCATTCTCCTTCGTCAAAATGCTGATCATGGACAGCGAGGCCAGTGTACTCCCAACGTTTACTTGAGGGTTGTTCATTCTCTGCTTCACCCATCCCACGAACCCAAAAGCGCCACCGACAAATATCAGAAGCACCAGGGAGTATGCCACAGCGACCATGTGCAAGGTCGAGCCGAAGAAGACCGAGGTAGCCATGGAGCAGATGGACACGATCTCGGCGTAGATGACGGCTATGATGGCGATCAGGGTGCCTTCGATCATGGAGCCTGCCGTCCTCGATGGGTGGAAATATACAGTGATGGTCGCGACAACATGTTTCCCGTCTGGCCGGCCCAGGAAGTCGGACAGTGGTTCCCACAACGTGAACAAGCTCCCGAGGGAGTAGGCCAGGACGCATTTCAGGACGCCCCTCCCGCTGGGAGACTTGAGCCAGGCCCAGCTGTTGACGACGGATGCCTTGACATTGTGGCCGAGTGCGTCTACCCTCTCGGAGAAGTTTTCGCGCGAGAAGAAGGGGTGTATCGAGACATTGCTATCGCTGGTGTTGGTGCGGCCGCGGTCGCGGAAGGCACCGCGCAAGGTGAACTGTCGGCGGGATCGCTGGCCCGTCTGTGGATCGATAAAGGTGCCGTTTGGTGGCATTTTCTGACGTTGCAAGAAATGTCAGGGAAAGGACCAGCAACAGCTGGAAGGGAGACTGGCGATTCTGGAGACTCACACTTCTCTTTGAGGGCCGTTCCGCAGGCCCCGGTGGGGCGGCCGGCCTAGATGGGGACGATGAGCTCATTGCAAGCTCTCCCTCTTCTATGCGACCTGCTTGCACATCGCCTGGAGGTCCTGTCGAATAGAATAACGCTCATGATCTCTCCCCCATGAGAAGATGGGTAGATTCTTCGGGGCTCGATGCAGAGATGGATCAGACGGGGCTGTTGGGCGGCGGGCAGGAAGTGGTGGGATTGGATGCCCAAAGGTGCGGTTGCTGATTTTGGAATGGGCCCGCGACTGGTTATTGCCCACCAGCCCACCCGTGCCGCTACGATCTGCGGAGAAAGAGCAGCGCCTGCAGGCATGGACAGGACCAAAGCACCTCGGACCTTAGCAGCTTAGCTCTTCAAAGCTCCACTCCAGCTGTGATCCTGGTCCTGTGGCACTGCCGCTTGCCGGCTGCTGCCACCTTGGCGAACCACCCACGTTGCATTCCACAACGGCTGCCCTTTGCTGACCTCCCCTCCCACCGGGAGTCTCATGCCAACTGGGCGTTCCATCGAGGTCACACCTGCAAGCCAGCCACCACACAGAGTCGTGAATATCGTCTGCACGTCTCACAGCTGTTCGTGATATGACTCGCTGGTCTTGTTCTACCACATTGTGCTGCGCAGCCACGATCGAGGATCGAGGATGGCGATGTCCGTCCGAGAGAAGACGGAGGATATTCTGTGCCACCAGCAAGCAGGGCAGGGCATCTCCACCCAAGCGATGAGGATGTCAGCTCGCTGATCCTACCACCCTGCCACCTTCGTCCTTGACTGAGGCCGTGCCGTGGGGCATTTTTTTTTAATAGGCTCTGACTATCATCCTTCGTCGTCGGAATGAACGTGCTTGTCCAACATCTTCAGTCTTCGTGTTGTCTATGCGAATTGCGCGGAACATCATCTCGAGTGGTGTGTCCATCATGGTACACGCACCCTCCCCCTCCTCCATGGAGTATCTAGATCGATCTAAGGCAGTTAATTGTTATGACCTCGACCGACGTCCCGATGTCTTGAATTAAGCTCCTGCGAGTCAGATAGAAGAGCAAATGATTTTTGCTGTAACCATCAAATGCCCTGCTGATCTGTGAGGAAACGCTTGTCAGTCTGGCATATTCTGCATACAAGGATGGACCCATCATTCCACAAACACAATCCTTTAGGATTTATAGGTGTTTACAATCCTTCCAGAAATTCTGATGGGCATCCTTCCTGGGCGAGTTGCAATGCTCAGAAGAGCCAAGCTATGAAATGTGCAGTTCAAACTCGACCCACTTCCCCATTGTGTCGACGTGGGTCCGTGCACGCAACATTGTGACATCGAATGCTCCCGCTGGATGTCACATCCGTCACCACTGGGCAGTCTCAACCCAGACAGCTCATCTGCAATTCGCTCTGATCTGACGCCGCATTTACAGATCCCGTTCCTGACTCGTCTGCATTATCATAGGCCAACGGCACCCACTGCTGCCCTGCTGCGCAGAAATTTATCGGCATCGACCACGAGCCGAGTCAGACAAGCCAATCCCGGCTCGAGGTCACGTCCTCCAACATTGTCCAAGATTCTCTGAGAAGGAGACTGGTTCATTTTTGAAAGCCTCTCCTCACAACATCAGAATTCTCATGCGAAGATTTCTGTCCATAATGGCTGCTGGTGCAAGGAAATTCGCGCCTCTCAAGGAGGGGTCGGCAAAAAATACTCACCTGCCCAGACTCAAGGTGGGTGGATTCAGTCTCCCATATATTCTCTTATGGGTGCATCTCTAATACTGCTTGTGTAGGGGATTGTTTTCGATGTGGACGGTACCCTCTGGTCGGTTTCCCTCCAATCTTTCCTTTCGTCCCTGCAGCAACATCCTGCTGGTAAATGATCCGCTCTGGAAGCCTAGATCTGATTTGTTATGGTTATTCCACTTACACTCCGTTTTGGAAGTTTCCATCAAAGACACAGGAGGGTAATGCAGAGAAATCTGGGGTCCGATGATCTAACAGGACACCGATTGTAGCCAACCACAGAACTATATGTTTGGCGAGATGCGCAACGCCCTCTCAATCACTAAGGAAATCGACATCCTCGACCACATCTACTCCCTACCCACGCCTGAGGATAGGGAGAAGGCCATGGTAAGAGGCCAAAGACTCCCCTGCACGTCTCCCATCGCTTACCTGACCCTCCTCCCAGGAATCAATCCGCGACATCGAGCGCACGGCAATGTCCAAGCAGCAGGCCCAGTCGGGCCTCGTCGAGCTGATGACCTACATCGACAGCAAGAATCTGCCGAAGGGCATCTGCACGCGCAACTTCGACATGCCCGTCGACCACCTGCTTACCAAGTTCTTGTCGGCCGTCAAGCCCTTCCACCCCAGTCAGTATAAGTCTTCTCACAATATGATTCTCCGTCTGTTATGTTTTAGAATCTTCCTGAATACATCGCCTCATGCTCCATAACAGGCTACCTACTGACACATATCAGTCATCACGCGGGAGTTCCGGCCCCCGAAGCCCGATCCGGCCGGCATCCTTCACATCGCGCGCTCGTGGGGGTTCACGCGGCCCGACGGCCCCTCCGGCGGCGAGAGGGAGGAGCTGAAGAAAGTATTCATGGGAAATGGAGCCAAGGTCAAGTCGGAGGTCGTGGGAGCCGGCGACGGCACGTCTGAGCTGGACGTGGGCGGGAAGGGGGAGGAGGCTGACGCTAGCGGGTTGATCATGGTGGGCGACTCCATCGACGACATGACAGCTGGCCGGAGGGCGGGCGCGGCAACTGTCCTTCTTGTCAATCCCGCCAACGAGCACCTAGCCAAGCATGAGCATACCGATCTGGTGATTGGCCGACTGGATGAGTTGATTGGTCACCTGGAGGATGGATTCACGGGGAGGGAGATGTGAGGTGCAGAGGGAGGTATATAGTCTCTTCATCTTTTGTTCCCGCCTCCCATATTGGGCCAAGGGGATGGGGTCCTTGGCGGCCACAATTTGGGGTACAAGGTATAGATCATTACAGGTGGCATTGGCCTCCAATGTCGATACGATAGACTTAACTTAGATTTCAGATGCAGATGCAGGATGGCACACAACGACAAAGGACATAGGATTTATGCGGACAGGGCTGGATCTCCTGAACACCTACTGGGCATTATGGACCAACGTGCCGAGCATCCAACCACATCGTATTCAGGTTGTCTAGGTCCGGGCTATGCGCCCTACAGGTCAGCAGCATTTTGTCTTCCCTTCCTTTCCAAATGCTGCCAGCCAGCCAAATAGACAGAAGTGCCAATCCCTGAACATGTTTCCTCCACGCTTGCTCCCACGCAACACTGCAAGATGGTTTGGACTCCTCAAAGAGAGTCCGTCGCAAATGCCAAAATGGACAACTGGCCAGAATTTTCCGCGCCTGCTGGGTTCCCGTCCGTTTCGAGACTCGTGGGGGAAGCTGTACTCGAAAGAGCTGTCGTGAATATGTTCAAAAGTCGCAGGGCGTTGTGTTGCCATCAGACAGGTCCTTCGAAGCCGGTTACGCCGGGTTTATGCAAGAAACAACTACCATGTAAGTAGAAGGAGAGAGATCTGGGTTCTTTCTCAAAGCTTTGTGCAGCCAGACTGTGCTTCAATGAGATCAGAGAGAAAAGTGAGGTCAATCCGTGACGGGGTTGGGAGACGATAATTAGAAGGTGCCAGCTCGCGGGCTTGTCGGGTCCTCTGAACCTCGCGTGGCTTGGGAACATAAGAAAGAGCATCCTAATCTCGCCTTACTTGGTTTGGATATCCCATTCCGTACGCGCTGGTCGAGCCCTGTGGGATTCCGAAAGTCGCCTGTCGCCGGCTTCCACGGATGCTGCTCCCAACTTCGTCGGGTGTTTGTGGCGTCTGCCTCCGGGGAGGGGGAGGTGGTAGGGGGCCGCCGGGAGGAGGACGAAGGGGCAGGGCAAAGGAGGTCTGCTTGTTGATCGAGCCGGCAGATGGGCTGGGGCTGTGTCGACCAGGAGGCGGTGGCGGAGGAGGCATCATCTTCGGTATCGAGTTTGTCGTCGTGCCGCGTTGGCCTAGTCCCGGATGTACAGGCGGTCCACCTGATCGGCCAGTGCTGCTCCCTGCCCCCCGTTCTGATCGTGTCGGGGATCGATTCGATACGCTGCTATATTGGTCACGAGGTGACATGATAGCGCCCACAATGGGAATCTCACCTGATGTGGGTGTTTCCAACGCGCGGTCATCCACGGCCGGGTCTGGAGAGTCCTTCGAGCGCAGTAAATCCTGAGTAGACGGGGAGAGCTGGGGCGCCAGGTGAGACTTGCGATTATCTCTCTCCATCAGGCTCACAGCCCATTCTCGGAGATCGACAGGGGTTCTCTTGGCGGCCTGGACGAAGGGGTCCCGTTCCTATACAACATTAGCGTCCTGCGCGTCGGCCTGCCTTGTTGAGATAGGACTCACGAAAAGCTCATCGGGCGTCGGACGGTCATCTGGCGTCTTCTGCAAACACTTCTGAATCATGTCTTCCAAAATTGGTGGGAAGGCATCGCTCTTGGGGAGCTTGGGCGCTGGCTCGTGGACGATTTGCTGCAGCAAGTCGAGAATACCAGCTGGCGCACTCTCGGCATCCGACAGCTGCTCGCTGGCGGCGAAGGGAAATTTACCGATGGCAAGCTCCATGATTGACAGACCGAAACTCCAGACGTCAGACTTGACCGTGTACTTCTCGCCTTGAATTCGCTCGGGAGCCATGTATGTAGATGTTCCGACAAAGGTATCTGCGACCGAGTTGACGAGCTCTCCAGATACACCAAAGTCGCAAAGCTTGATCTGCCCGCGGGAATTGACGAGGATGTTGGAGGGCTTGATGTCTCGGTGCATGATGTGGTGCTTCGAGTAAAGGTAGGTCAGACCACCCAGGGTTGCTTCGGCGATCTTGCCTAGCACATCAACCCTGACTGGGCCGAAGACTCGAGAGACTCGATCGAGCGAGCTTTATGGTAAAGGTCAGAATAGTGTCCAACATCTTGACAAAGCATGCATAGGTGGTTGCGACCTACCCAACGTCCATGTACTCCATGCACATGATTACATCGTTGTTGTCATTCAGGAAGGCACCGTAAAAGGTGACAATGTGCTCGGAATGGCATCCGTGCATAATCTGAAGCTCACGAACGATTCGCTTGCGCATTTCTCTCTTGGCCTCGACGTGGATGACCTTGGGTGCTGTCAGAAACGCTTCAGAACAAGCCAGGGGTTCTCTGAAGTAACTCACCTTGCGGGCCATGGTGGTGTTAGTGGGAATGTGCTTGACCTTGCTCACGGTGCCTCCATTTCCAGAGCCAAGATCCTTGATGATTTCGAGGTCCTCTGGACGCAGGTCGAGGTTGAACTCGATGCCGATTTCCAGCTGCGCCGAGGTGTCCTCGGAATAATTGTTCCTGGAATGGCGGAAGTTGGCATTCTCGGAGGTGGGTGGCGGTTTGGGAGCTGCAGGCGTCAGGGCGAGGCCCTTGACGTTCTTGCGCTTCATGGAGCGAGGCGCAAAGTCGGCCATTGTGGCTGGGCTCGAATGGCTTTCTGGATGAAGCTTGTGGTTATCGGTCGGAGGAGATGCGAAGTCGTCTCAGAACCCTCGTACGGGCCTTGGGCGGTTGCAAAGGCTGTACCAGCCTTGCGCGTGGAGGGGTAATCTGACCGATGGGCCCGTTTGTCCGTTGCCAGTCACCTGCGGGACACGTCTGTTGCCAGCTTGTTCAGGCGGTGACCTAGAGCCTTGGAAGGTTGATCAACGATCGCGCAGCTCCAGTGCCGTTGCAGGAAAGCTCTTCGAGGGGCAGGAAGACAAGTCAAAGGGCGGTTGGGCAGTCAGGCGGAGAGGTAGTTGTCGTCTGGTGGGGGCTTTCTAAGCGGCAGGGTATCGATATCAGGCGCTGTGCCGCTTTCATTAACAATGGTCCATATGCAAGCTGCATGTGGGCGGGAATGTGCAAACCTGGCTGTTTGTTTCCCAGATGGCTCTCTCGTCCTGTCAGTGAACAGGCATTCAACAGTCTGCTCGATGAGGAGAGAATGTCTTTCTGCCCTGGGTTGAAACACTGGCCGGCAGAAAAGGACAGGAAGAAACAAGTCCGGGGGGCAAGGTAGAGTGAAGGGTCGTTCGTTGGCTCAAGCCTGCCCAAGTCTCGTCGGATTAGGCCCACTGAATCAGTGCAAGCGTCCGAGGCAGTGGGGTGTCAACTGGACCTTCGCACGGGCGACACGGGCGAGATTCGACGCTGGTTTGCCCCCCAAGGGGAGAGTCGAGACCCAAAACAGACAAAATCTGATACCGCGGGCGGATACGACACCTCGCTTATTGTGTACGTAGACGACCTGGGAATTATGGGTTCAAGTAATTGGTACCGCACGGTAAGCAGGCGATAGACTGTCGCGAGCCGGGTCTGTACTGCAACGGTGCTGCGTGTCATTGAATGCGATTCGTCTTTTGACGCCGGGTGGGGACGCACTTCTGCCGTCCAATGTCCTGATTCGACTTCAGATGCTACGGTAGCAGGCCACCCAACAGCATCAACCGCACGAACTGCACCCGAAGGATCTTCGTGGTGAGGTGGTCGGCCGCGGCGGATATCACAACAGTAGGGCGGCACGACGATGAGCCACCAACCCTTGCCCACGCATGCAAATCTGCATCCCGGCTTCTTCGTCTCTCTAGCTGTCTAGGTGAGGGAAAAGAAAAGGGGCTGACGACCATATGGACGCCATCCCGCTGTTCCCAATGGTTCTAGTGGAGTTAAGCCATTGAGTGTGGCACGCTCAAAACGGGCTGGCGTCTCAAATACGGACCTAGCCCTCTCCATTGGCCATCCAATCTTCATTACGGCGCTGCGTGCCAACAGGGGTCCGACGGACGTGCACCCGTGAGCTGCCACAGACACCTCAGCGGCTCAGTATCCGCTCTCTTTGGCTGGCTGCCCAGGCGCATGCTCTTTGTGCCAAACGCACCATGACAGTGATTATGTGCCCCCCCCCCAAGATGTTGCTCGAAACACGTTTGCCGTAGGAGCAACCGCTGGGCTTGCCAACCCCCGCCCAGCTCCAAGGTTGGGAGCTGTATCATATTAATGGAATATGGCGATATCCCAAACTGCATGACACGGGCTGCCGCAACGGGGGGCGAATCCCCATGTCAAGCCGCCCGTCCGCCTACCAGGAGGGTCGCCGGCAGCCACCCCTACCTGCTAAGGCAAGGTCCGCGGATTCAGCGCCGGACATGAAAACAGGCCTCTCCGGCCCGTCTCTCAACTTGACACTTTTCTTCGGCCATCCCCCATTTTCATATTGTCCTCTTGCCGTTTTCTTGTCAACGAGGTCGAAGTCGCTGCATAGAAGCCAAAGTAGCTGGACCGTTGCTTGAGTGTTTTCAGAGACGACCTCTTCCTCTCTTTCCTCCCTCATGTGAGCCCTTTGTTAAAAGCCATAGAGGTATGTACAGATGTGGGACTATCAGATTATGCCATTCTCTCTGCACTGGAGCAGGAGCATAAGGGCATGGGTCGGTAGCATGCATGTGCCCTCTATTCTATTTGAGAACTGTGCAGCAAAAGTGTACCCTGCTGCTACAGTCTCTGAAGCCTGAAGTGGTCCTGGCAGTAAGCCTACAGTTGCGTGGACCAAGTCACATTACCTAGATAGATTTAGAGAGGATGCCCAAACTGCCTGACCTTTGTGACTTGGAGTGACTTATAATAAGTCCGTCTATGGCTGTGGTGGTCATGAAGACGTCCTGCAAAGGCAGGGAAGCATAATAGGGCTTAGGGTTAGAAGCATCGGTGTACAGAGGAGTCCTACACACTTTCACAGCACAATGACTTCCCATGTCATTTTCTCTGATGATGGACTTGGCGAAACAGACAGACACGCTGACACAATGAAGAAGAGACCTTCATTTGACTCAAGTTCTATCCCAGCCTCAGTGAATACCAAAGTTTACTGGCATGGGAGCTGTGATGCAGATGCAAGCCCAGCATTGTGGCGAGGCTAGCGTTCAAGAGCTTAGCTACAGGAGGTAGTCAGTGACCACGGTGACTCAGATCAGGGACAATGGCAGTGAAAATATTCAGGAAGATATAGTTGTGTCAATAACCAACCTCCTGCAGGCCTGTGGATGAGTTCTGACAGCAAGGCTTGCCCCACAACCAACCGCGCTTAGCGTGCCTCTTAGTCTAAGTGGTTTGCCTGACAGCCCGCAGCCGGCAGGCAAAAGACCCGATTTGCTCTGGAGCGAGGCCTTGGGTTGAGCTCAGCTTGCTGGCTCCAAAAAATCCCCCGTGTGTTCAGCCCAGACAAACAGGCAACTTCATCATTTTACCCCAGCCCCAGGCCGTCTGCCTCGACTGCCCATCCCATCCCATCGAGCTCCCAGAGAGAGGCAGATCGCATCTTCTGTCTTGATCTTCCAAACGTCACCTGCCGACCTGCCTGGGCCATCATTTGCTTTGCGCAAACCCCCCTCCGACCGATCTTCGTCAACCACCTCGCTCCGCTTCCGATAACAAAGAAACGAACACCTACCGCAACCTGTCAAGATGTCCATGCGAGACTTGATTGACGACCGCGCTGAGCTAGACGATGAGGAAGAGGAGGAATCCTTCGCTGGAGACGAAGATGGCGAAGATGTCCAGCCTCGCCGCCGGCAAGAGCGCGCACAGGTCGACGACTCTAGCGAGGAGGACGATGACGATGACGACGAGGAGGAGATACAAAAGGTGTGTGACAAAGCCGGTTCAGCTGCCCCACCCCAGCGAGCCCCAAGCTGACGCATCAATTGCAATTGTAGGTACAGGAAGGGTTCATTGATGACGAGGACGAAGAAGCCGAAGACTCTGATGAGCGAGAGCGCCGAAGGCGTAGAAAGCGTCGGCGAGCTGAGCGCGATGAGGAAGCACAACTTGATGAGGAAGATTTAGACCTCATTGGTGAGGCCAACCCCGAGTTCCAGAGTAGAGAACAGCCTCAGGTGCGCCCCAACACCCCCCTGCTTACCGATGACAACTACCGTGACGTGCACTGACTGTTGCTACAGTCATTTAAACGGCTCAAGCGCGGCCATCGCGATGAGGACCGTCACAATAAACGGCCAGCTGAACTGGCTGCTACCCTGTTCGAAGACGAAGATGATGCCGGTGACGATCGCCAGTACGCCCGCCCGAGCCACAGCCGCGCCGCCCCCGACGAGTTCGAGGACTTCATAGAGGACGACTACGGTGACGAGGAGGAGCGCATAAGGCAGCAAGAGGACATGGAAGTGGCTCGCGGGCGCGATCGCCTTCTCGTCGGCAGCATCATGCAGAATACTGATCTGGAACAAGAGGCACTGGAAGACATGGAAAGAATCTTCGGCAACGGCGAGGAGTACTTGTGGGCTCTGGAGAAAGAGGAAGACGAGGAAGAAGGCATCGAAGAGCAGCAGCTCGAACTCAAGGACGTTTTCGAGCCCTCTCAGCTGACCGAGAGGCTTTTGACGGACGAGGACAACGAGATCCGCGCTACCGATGAACCGGAACGATTCCAGCTCGATCGACGGCCATTCAAGAAGTCCCAGATCCAACCGGATCTGAAGGAAGAGACAAAATGGATATCGGATCAGTTGTGGAACTTCAAGCAGTACAGCATGGACCCCATGCTGGAAGGGCACTTCGCCAAAGCCGTCAGTAAGGTCCTGGAATTCTTCATCATCGACTCGGTCGAGGTACCCTACGTATTTCAGCACCGCAAGGACTATCTCATCCACGCCAGGAAAGCAAGAAACCCGGATTACAACCGACGCGATCAAGACTCGTCCGAATTCGTCGTGCAAGCCGAGAAGCTCCTGAATCAGGACGACCTGTGGAAGATCCTGGAGCTCGATACCAAATTCCGCGGCTTCGTTGAGAAGCGAGCCGCGTTGGAGAAGAATGCTGCCAGCCTCCGCAGCATTGACGTCCAAGACAATATGCTTGAAGAGCAAACCTCCGAGGCAAAGCAGATGGAGGAGCTTCAGGATCTGCTCGACTACGTCAACTTCAAATACTCGACTCAGCTGAAGGATGTCACAATCTCGGATGGTGAAACACTCAAGCGTCCCGGAGCAAGGTCATCTCTGTTTGACCGTGTCCGGAAGAGTAAGGCCTACGACTTTTTCCTGGCGTACGGCTTGCCCCCCGAGACCGTGGTGTCCAATCGGCTCAACGCATCGTCTAACGCAGGGTCGAGCACGCACCGAGTTGTCGCTGATGATCCGTCGGAGCACCCTGTCGACTTGGCAGACAGCTTGACGGATGGCGACTTTTCTACTGCGGACTCTGTTACCAATGCTGCTCGCCAACTGTATGCCGAGGAGCTATTCTCGAGCCCAAGATTGCGCAAGTGGATGCGTGAGCATTACTTCTTGAACGCTGTCTTCACCTGTCGTCGTACCGACAAAGGACTGCGCAGAATCGAAGAGTCGCATCCCTTCTATGAGATTAAGTACATCACTAATCTCCATGGGCAAGATATCGCCAGGAGACCGGAACTCTTCTTGAAGATGATGAAGGCTGAGGAAGAGGGTCTGGTCGAGGTCAAAGTAGCCCTCCAAGACGAACGCGAGTTGAGGCGACAATTTTACCAAGACCTCGCATCCGACAACTTCAGTGAAAAAGCGGACGCGTGGAACGATGAGCGCAAGAAGGTGTTGGACCTCGCACTGTCGAAGCTGGACAAGATGATGGTCAAAGCAGTCAAAGATGGCATGCGCACAGGGTGCCAGGAATCCATTCTCAAGATCTGCCGCGAAGAGTACACACGCAGGCTCGACCAAGCTCCTTACAAGCCCAAGGGAATGGTGCTTGGCACAACGCCTCGCGTTCTCGCGCTCTCAAATGGAATGGGCGACCCGAGCCGAGAGAAGATCACGTATGCTTGGGTCGAGGAAGATGGGCGTGTAATCGAGTCCGGTCAGCTGGGAAACTTGGCGCGGGACGAGGAGGCTCGTGAACAGTTTGCGGAATTGGTCAGAAGACGAGAACCAGACGTCATTGCTGCCAGTGGTTTCTGTGCCGACACCCACAAACTCATCAAGGATTTGGAGAATCTCGTCAACGAGAAAGGTCTCATGGGACCTGAATATGACGACCAAGAGACCAACGAACTCCGCACAGATTTACTTGAAGTCATGGTCGTCAACGATGAGGTTGCCCGCCTCTACAAAGACAGCCCCCGAGCGGTTACCGAGCATCCCACACTGGGCTCTCTGACCAGATACTGTGCGGCTCTTGCGCACTACCTCCAGAACCCACTCAAAGAGTATGCAGCTCTTGGGAAGGACGTCATCTCCTTGTCCTTCCACCCATGCCAGAATCTGTTGCCGCCGGACAAGTTGAACAAGTACCTCGAGACGGCAATGGTGGACATGGTGAATCTCTGCGGTGTCGATATCAACGAGGCTGTCAAAGACCCATATACTGCCAATCTCCTGCCGTACGTATCCGGTCTCGGCCCACGGAAAGCGCAAGCTGTCATCAAGGGCATCAACATGAATGGGGGTGTCGTGACCTCGCGGGATGAACTCGTGGGAGATCCAGATAACAACAAACTCCCCGTCGTCGGTCCGAAGGTCTGGGACAACTGCGCAAGTTTCCTCTTCATCGAGTATGACACTTCCATTCCAGGGTCGGAGCCTTTGGACAACACCCGTGTACATCCAGAGGATTACGAGCTTGGACGAAAGATGGCAGCCGATGCACTGGAGCTTGACGAGGAAGACGTCAAAGCTGAGACAGACGAGAATGGTGCCGGCGCTATCGTTCGCAAGCTCTTCCGGGATGACGAGCAAGAGAAGGTCAACGAGCTCGTTCTCGAAGAATATGCCGAACAGCTGGAGGCGCAATACAGCCAGCGGAAGCGGGCGACGCTTGAGACTATCAGGGCGGAGCTGCAAGCGCCGTACGAAGAATTGCGACGGCATTTCATGACCCTCAGCTCAGACGAGATCTTCACCATGTTTACTGGGGAGACCAAGGAATCTCTGGCGGAGGATTCAATCATCCCCGTGAATGTTCGGATCGTCAAGGATGACTTCGCCATCGTTCGGCTGGACTGTGGAATCGAGGGTCGCATCGAAGCGCACGAGGTCTCATACCGTTCTTCAGTCAAGGATGTCCTCTCCGTCGGCCAGACCGTTCAGGCAAAAATCTTGGAGATCGACCGTAAAGCATTCCTGGCCAAACTGACTGTCCGTGAAGATATGCTGCGTCGATCCAACAGGAGGCATGACTACGACCGAAACATGTGGGACTACCGACAGGAAGAAGAGGATAAGGAGGAGCTCAAGGAGAAGGATAGGACTACCGGCAGGACGCAGCGTGTCATCAAACACCCCTTGTTCAAGCCCTTCAATGCCACACAAGCCGAAGAGTGGCTAGGATCCCAGTCTCCAGGAGAGGTCATCATTAGGCCGTCATCCAAGGGCAATGATCATCTTGCCATAACTTGGAAAGTGGCGGATGGCGTCTATCAGCACGTTGATGTGCTCGAGCTGCAGAAGGAGAATGAGTTCTCTGTCGGCCGTCTACTCCGTGTTGGCGGCAAGCACTCGTACACTGATCTCGACGAGTTGATCGTCGACCACGTGAAGGCGATGGCCAAGAAGGTCTCTGAGCTGATGCAGAGCGAAAAGTTCCAGAAGGGCTCGAAGGCTGAGCTGGGTACGTCTTTCATGCGCTCGTTCTGTACTCGGTGTATTTTGCTAACTGATTTGTGCAGAGAAATGGCTCACCACCTACATGGACGCCAACCCCAACCGTTCGAGCTACGCGTTCTGCATCGACAATAAGCATGCAGGCTACTTCTGGTTGTGCTTCAAGGCCAATAGGTCGTCGCGGGTCATGGGCTGGCCGGTACGCGTCGTGCCGAACGGCTTTGAGTTCTTGAAGAACCAGTACCCGGACGTGAGGGCGCTCACGAACGGGTTCAAGATGAGGTACCAGAGCGAGATCCAGCGTCTTTCGGTGAATGGCGGTCGGTGATGAGCGTGGCGCGAGGCAGAGTTTGTGTGGCCATGGCGGCACGGCTAGTATCTTATAAAATCACAAATAATTCTATTGCGCATTTGGTAGGGATGTGCGCGATAGTCCGGACGAGGAAAAAAGCCTGCTCATTGGGAATGATAATGGTGGGCAGAGATGAATGGATACCGCCTTCAGCAATCACTGAATTGCAACGGCCGCTGCAGCTAGGATGCAACCAGAGCGGGTCGAAGACGGGCAGTCCCATGAGCGTTATTTCCATATGCGGGATCGATTTTCAATGACGACGACGCTGTCTATCTACTTGATCTTTCCCCGGTGCCCTGAATCGCTTCCATGATCCTGATGAAGCAGTCTTTCCACGTCCTTGACACCCAAGCGACCTATAAACCATGGCTTGCCTAAACGCGTAGCGCCCATGTTTTCAGCTAACTTCTACAAATGAGTAACTGCCATCGGTTTTGTTACCGTGAGGCTTCAGCCACACTGTGTCTTCTTTTAAATCAACTATTCATTGGTCTGTCTACTATCTGCTCAGCTTTTCGACTTTCCTTCAGCAGCCCTGAGCTTATGACCATTTTCGAAGTGAGTAACAAAGGTTGCGTGTTATTGGGACATGAGACAACACCTTCTTGCTATACAAACCATCCTCCGCTTTCCAAAGCCACGAGGCGGTCAAGAAGACATTCTCCTCCGCCACAAGGTGTGCACGTGGGTTTTAGTCCCCTTCAGTTGCATCCAATACTATGGTACTACTAGTAGGTAGCAGCGGCCCGTCTGGCTGACCAGGTATCGAACAACCTGGCTGGGCTGGACCGTGGCAGCCCCGCTCTGCCCCAGGACGCTCCGCCAAACTCTGCTCGGTTGCAGCATGCGTGCCTTTGCTAGAACCAACGGCGTACCGTGCAATTGTATTTGGGGGCGCGCATGAACCACGCGAGAAGTCTGCAGTCCGGTTGCATGACTGCATTTAGTCATTACATCTGGGGAATGGCCGCATGAGATCCACCCTTAGATGCACAATAGATTGCGGCTCCTTGGCCAATCTCGTACCAAAGCTCCACGCATCAACAACGAGCGACATGTCAACGGAAACCCCCCCTCGAGACCGGATCATCACACAGAGGAAACGACCGAGTTCAACAGCCTCAATATCTCCCCAGAGGTCATCTGATTATGGACTCTGTCGCCCCTGCGACGGGATAGCTGGCTGGCTTTCTCACTCCGGTACGGCAGCCGAGCGCGTGGGGGCGGCAGAGTCCTATCACATATGCGACCTACGAATGGCCGACAGAGACCCAAGCTGCCCGCTGTGTAGCTTCTTGTTCGACGTGGCCGTCGAGGCAGCTGGTCTGGCTGGTCTTCCGGGGGCAGTGCGCAACGGGATGTACTCGCTCCATGCATCGACGTTCAGCGCAGTGTTTCTCGATGCCGAGGACCGGCAGTGGTGTTCCGGTGACGACGACCCGATGGTCTTCTTCATCTCGCCGCTCTTCTCCTTCGGGACAAAGGCCAAGGACTGGGCCCTGCGCTTCAACAGTTGCTTCA
This sequence comes from Diaporthe vaccinii, assembly GCA_039880775.1. Lineage (NCBI taxonomy): Eukaryota > Fungi > Ascomycota > Sordariomycetes > Diaporthales > Diaporthaceae > Diaporthe > Diaporthe vaccinii. The sequence continues at coordinate 640,548 of JBCEDN010000007.1, read as the reverse complement.
TGCCCCTAGACTCGCAACCGTCCGGTATATTCGCCCGGGAACCGTCACCCCAAGCGGATCTCGACGTAGTAAGCCGGTGGATCAATCACTGCAACCGCGGGCACACTCATCCTGATTGCAATCCAGTCCCGGCCTTGTCCATATCTGGGTTCACTGTCATTGATTGCGAAACTCGCACACTGGTGCTCTGGCCCAGTGGTGCGCCATATGTCACCCTGAGTTACGTGTGGGGGATGGGTCCGGCGGAGGCTCCTGTTGGGGAAGCCTTGCCCAAGACATTGCCCAAGTTGATTGAAGATACAATTGTGGTTGCGCTAGGGCTAGGCTACCAGTATCTATGGATTGATCGATACTGTATACCCCAAGGTGATGAAACAGTCAAGACCTCTTTGATCCGGAACATGGACAAAGTCTACTCTGAATCATCCCTCACCCTTATTGCATCCGCAGCCAAGCAACCAAGCGAGGGCCTCGTAGGTGTGGGTATGAGCCGAGATCGCATTCCTCATTCCTTGAAATCAGGTGAATTAGGTTTGACTCAGCTTTATACCAATCTCGTCGACGAGGTGGAGGGCTCGCACTGGAATACACGTGCCTGGACGTATCAAGAAGGCTTCCTGTCCAACAGAAGACTGCTCTTCACACAGAGCCAGTGCTACTTCCAATGCGGTGAGCTGTGGTGCACAGAAGGGCTCAATGTCCCGCTGAGTACACTCTCGAGGCTCCACAGGCCGGGCCATTCAAAGCTCTCCAGGGTCTTCCCGTGGGTGGCCGACAAGCAGCCAACTATGGATATCAGCTCGCAAGACCGACAAAAGCAAAGAGAGGATTACTTCGTCGAGCGCGTGCGCGAGTACATGAAACGCGAACTAACCCACGACGCGGATGCGTTTGACGCTTTCGCAGGAGTTCTCAACTACCTCGAGTGGTCTGCCATGGAGCTCCTGCTTGGAAACATCTGGGGGCTACCTATCTGGAGTCCCGAGTCTCGATGGTCCGCAAGTGGATCCGGCAAACACACGCTGCTGCGCAGCTTATCATGGAGCCTCCCCCGCCCATTTGTGACCAAGCTGCAAGGGAAATTGTCAGATGTCGCCGAGAGGAGGCAAGAGATCCCCAGCTGGTCCTGGTGTGGCTGGAAGCGGGCCCGGTCGTCAACCCGCCAGATAGAATGGAGTGACGTCTGGAGTCGAGGCAACGAGATCTCCGCCCGGACAGAGATCGCAGTCGAGTACGAAAACGGGAGTGCCATCCAGTGGACTGCGAGCCACGATCCTACGGAGCTTCTGGCCACGAGTAAGACCATGGGTTGCGCAAGATCCCTGCGCATCCACGGGTTTCTGTCTCAGCTGCTGGTCCCGGCCGCTTGCTGGTATGTGAGCTACGACGGAGAGTGCCAATGCGGGCCGTATCGTCTCACAAGAGGAGATGTGCGCTATCTGAGTACCGTGGCTGAGCGGCGAGGCTTGCCCCTGACTGATCGGGGATATGTGTTGCAAGCCTGGTTCTTCTCCGCTCTGCACTTTAACACGGCTGAGGATAATTGCCGGAGTGAAGTAATGATACTTGTGCCAACTGGTGACACGGGCGAGTATGAAAGATTAGACGCCCTATGCCTCGTCAAGATGGAGTATTTCGTTAGCCGTCCGTCTGTGCAGGGAATGGCGGAAAGGTTTGGGTGGGAGTCGAAAGAATTCAGAATCCGCTGATGACGTCGAGGCTTAAATTTATATATTATTCAGCCATTTGTGACTGAAAATCTGGTTTTAAAAAAAAACTGTACTTGCTGTCACTCGACGGCAAAGACGAAGCATGGCTAACGTATCCTGTTCAGAAATGCGACACGCTGGAGCTCTTGGGAGGGTCCAGAGGATGACAACAGATTTTTGCATCAGACCTTGCCTCTTTCCCTCCTGAAGATGCTCTTTGCAATAGGACTCAAACCTGTCAACGACGCTGGCCAGATGTTAGACCGTTTCGTGATCTGCTTCCAGCCAAGATAGGCGGGATAAAACCCAAAACTTGGTCAAATGATAAGGCAGAGCCTCTCCCATGCCCGTGTCACTGAAATGAATACATGTGATTACAGAAGAAAGTTTCTGATTGACCTTGTGGAATGAAATTATGTGTGCCCAATCACACCCTGTGCTGATGCCCATGGCTTGATCAAGATTGATGATGATGTCCTTGGAGAACATGAGGAAGTCATGGGATGATTGCTAAGCACAAATCTTTTTTGTGATTTATTTTTAGACCCGTTATGTGATTTACCCGTGGCCCAACAAGGTGGTAAACTGGAGACAACAAGAACTCTTTGTAGCTTTGACGAGCTTGCCGGCGGTGATTGTGCCATGTGAAAAATCTGACAGTATTCATTGTGTGCAGACAGCGTTCTGCAATGTAAATGAGGAGTTCTAGTCAGTATGACAAAATGATCCTTGTGACAAGGCAAAGCTGCTCTGTCAGGCTGTGATCCGTCGCAGAAGGAGGCAATTTGTTCAGCCAGGCTTCTGACTGGACTAGATGAAGCCATTCAGTCAGAATTTTACTGGAACCTTCGAAGAACATACAATGGCATTATTCCTCATGATGGTTCTCTTGTCACTGGCCATTTTCACAATGACCTGTTCACTGACAGCCCAAGTCTGGTCCAATATATAAATCCTCTCATCTCACACTTCCTGGTATCTTCTTCTGCACATATTTCTGCATCAAAACCTCTCCAGCTAGAGCATTAGAACATCACACACACCAGTAGCACAACTCATCAGACTTTCTGAACACCATGTCAGAAGAACAAGAGCGTGGGCGTCGAAGCGGAGCTCCATCTCCGCAGCCGCAGCCGCAGCCGCAGCCCCAACCCCAGCCCAACGGCGGTAGCTAGGAGGAAGTCTGGCTTCCTGCTTGGCCAGGTGAGCACAGCTTCAGTCTGTAAAATATTCGATAGGTGTGTTTTTTTGGACTTGAGGTGTCAAACATGGATTCTGAAAACTGGTTATATTTATTTTCTTATTGCAGCAAAGTTTTACACTCATGTGATTGAAGCCAACTTGCTAGCATCGTGACCAGATTCACCTGGACAATATCGTGTTGTTGCCCCCGTGTTGTGAACTCCTCTGTCTCTACACGCATTTCTAGATTTAGATCACGAGAATCCCACTACCATTTCTTGAGACCTGAATGTGGTCTTCACAAGCTTTGCGGGAGGGGCCAGACAAGACGCCGGTGCCATCGCGGCCCACCTAATCGATGAAACGGAGACCCAGTCAACCTGCATATCCCAGCCGGCCGAAACAGTGACGCTCAGACAATATTTACCCTCAATTCCTTTCAGATATCAATTTGCCCGTGCTTCAGCCCGGTGGCACGGCATGTGTGTCGTCTCGAGCTTCTGCTGTGCCGCCCCCTTGCAGCAGTGTGGAACTAGCGACCACTCCACGACCTTGATCCTCGGTTTCTGGCATGACCCGAGCAGGGGCCGTAATACGCATGTTGAGCAGGCTCTATTGACACCCCGGGATTGCTGGCCTCCTGTGGCGCGCCCGAAGCCACGGCTCACGGAAACACTTGGCAACGGGGTCGACGGTGGTCCGACCGGGAGGAGCATGGTATTTGGTATCGAACGTAGATGTTGGGGACGTGCATATTGGTCGATGATCAACACCCCGAATGGAAATTGTTAGGATCACCTGTGAAAGGCGATTGATTATAAGTAAGACTGTTTGTGCCTTTCACTCGCGTGCATTTGTGTGGTCTACCAGAATCCATCATCCAATTAGTCCACTTCTCGGCTTCACCCATTCTCGAGCTGCGCTCTTAATTGCAAGATCTTCTCTGACTTTAATACCATCTCGTTGATCGAGCTGCTTTCCGAACCATTTTTCATTCCGGAACATCTTCAAAATGCGTGCTTTCGCTGTCGTCATTGCTTGCCTCATTGCTCTCGCTGCGGCGGTGCCTGAGAACATGATGGAGGATCGCATCATGCGTCGTCAATGCGTACGTGTACCGAAGCTTTGAGTTGACTTTCGTGGTTCAAGAAGGCAGATCAATTGACTGACCTGGGTTTTGAATTTTAGTTTTGTGACGAAAACCACTGCGACGGTCCGGCTTGCTGTGCAAACGGTACTTGCTGAAGAAAATTGGACGGGTTTTGAACAAGGGTCAGGCAAATTGCTTGAATTATCAGAGGCAATTTCGAAATACAAGGTTGGGGGAGATTGTCATGAATGTATTATGCAAAGAAAGAACTCCAATCTGCTCTTCTAGGTGAAATCGAAACGTTCGCTTTTGGATTGAATTTAGTCTTAAATGTGCTTGGAGGCTTTGGTGGAGCATTGACCCTAACCCTCTCGTCGCAACCAGGCCCACCACTGTGTGGGCTCATTTGCGCAGAGAGTCTGAATCATCACAATCCAAACTTCACTTCCTCCCACTTCTCATCCCTCGCAGCTGCAGCTGCAATACTCTGTTCATTTTTATTGGAAAATGGACGCAGACGGAGATGGCGTTAGCCCGCGAGATTTGGCACACGACATTGTGACGAGGAGTGATGAGCTGTTACAACAAATGACACAGTTGCGGCAGAAGTATCGTGAGATCAGAGGCCTGCACCTGAGCATCCCTGGTCTGACCTTTCTGATGGATGCCGTCAGGCAGGAGAGAAAGGCCGCAACATCAGTCTTGGACCAGCAGACGAACGGCTCGGCAGTCTCAACCGGTGGCTCAGGGGAGGCTCGTCCCGCGGAGTCTCGTCTACGCTTCAGCAATCTGCCTGCTATCGAGCGCAACTGGGACACTCTAAAGCGCTGTCGCGACTTGGTTTCCATCGAGCAGTCAATACCGAAGACCCCCAATGTGGAGGTCAAGGAGAATGGTGGGCTGATAGTCCATCGCAACCGAGGCGGCCAGGCCGGTCACAGTACGGGTATGATCTTTGTTCATGCAATCGTCGACGGGGGAGCTGAATGGCTCCGCATAATCAGCAAGGACGAGAGACGGATACTCCTTGAGCTCGCTGCTGGTGGGTGGGATTGGGATCACGAAGAAGGGGACACAGATGAGGAGGATGATTCTGAACTGTTCGAGGACATCCCCATTCTTCGCACTGCAAAGGAGCTTGCAGACACCGCACGCAAATATTGGCATGACTACCACCATCCGAAAATACGAATCATACTCAGCCGCATACAAGAAGGCCAGAGTAAAGACATGGACAGGGTCATCAAAAAGATGCGCGGCACTGGGGGCGATGATGTTACCATCACCGTCGACTGCGCAGACACACCATGGACTTCCAATGATACCATACCGGACATCGATACCGCATTATCCAATCTTGTACCTATCGAGGACATGAATCGTTTTGGATCAACCGTTCTCCTAGACACAAGCGTCCTGATTGCTCTGATATCGGACATCTCGCACGCTACTGTGATTGTACAGCCGTGGCATAGCCAGGACTGTAAGGCTCAGATTCAAGATGAAGCGAATGGCACAAATTTCTTAACGGCACAGGCTTACCCTCCACTTCAAGGGAAGCAGCTGGTCTGCACAAAGGAAGCCATGGAGCATTTCCTTGAGATAACGTCCACCATTGCAAGCCCCACGGAGATGGAAAGAGCACGCCTTCTCTCTTCAGGCGGACCGAAGGACTTCCAGAAGCTCTCCATCCACCAAGTGCCGGACGACCTCAACTTACCGGTGCAGGTGCTGTCCGAGACGGATCTACGCGCCCGGGACCTGGTGCAAACAGGCAGGCTTCCGGAGGTAGCAATCAAGGCTGAGACACACCTGCTGAACGTGCCTGGAAACCGAACCACTCACCTGTATGGCTGGTCCTCCGGACTGACGGTTGTAACGAGCAACAGGTCGCTCGCGAAGAGGCTGGTGCGGATGATCGAGAACAGCCTGGAGAGAGACTACGAGGACGGGCCCAGGATATGCACGTTGCCCTTCAATCGCGCTTTGGCGACCAAAGGCCCTAGGCGGGTTGATTGATTTGCCGTCGCCCGCTCCATAGACAATAAGGCGAAGCCCTCAACTTCTGCATTTACGACCCATAGAAGCTTTCCCGCTGGCATTCTCATGCTACCTGTATAGTTGAGCACATGTCTCATCTAAAGCGTTCTTCTCCCTCTAGAAATCCACTGAATCCGGCCATTTCGTGCCTGGTGCATGCTCGTCCGCAAAACGAGCCATGTTCTGCATTGACAACTGAACCATCATGAACGTATTCGCTGTGCCACCGCACTCCCAAATCTCCTCTTCACTCATGAACTCCACGCTGAGTGGCCTCCCTGTAGCTCTGCCTAGCATCTCCATCAACTCTCCGGAATTTTCATGTCCGAGAACAGGGTGATTTCGGCATTTATGAATCTTTCTGGCTCCCTGAAGGCCGCAACGGCGAATCTGGCGATATCCTGGTGGTCGATTATGGGAAGCCGAGTCTCTGGGACAAGGACTGTTTCCCAGGTCCTCATGGCCGTGTAGCCTGCAGCTTTGGCGGTGATGAGCTTCGTCATAAGAAATTATCCCGAACCGGACGGCTTAATTGATTATATTTCTATGATGATACCATACGTGCCTTCCCCCTCAGTATTGTTTATCAAGATGCCCGTCACAGAGGCCAGGAAACTTCGGATCAAATTGGAACAAGTAAGATAAGTGGCGTGATACAAGGATGAGCAAAGGCACAACCAAGGAGCAAGATAGATATTGTTCAATTACATCAAGCATAGATGTCATTTCGTATTAGAATATTAATGGGATGGGTTTTGTAGGCATCCCGCTATAGACTAAGCATCATGGCATGGTGTTCAGCACTTGAACACCACATGGTTCAACTGCGGGGCGTCAAGAAGTCCTCTCAAGCGACACCCCAGATCTCAGTGGGCTCCATGTTGAACGTCAACAGTGGCGCCACAAATTGGTTGTACGACGAGACGGTGTAGGCCGTGTAGTTCCAGTATGTCCCACTACAGTTCGAATCGTTAGTCTACATATCCTCTTCACCTCGCAACAGACAGGTAGCACACTTACTCAGCAGTGGGGTCGGCGAACTCATAGCTCACGGCCAAGTGAGCCCCTGTGCCGGTTGTGTTGACGGCCTGCAGGCGGGCGGCAACCTGGTGGGGGTTTCTGTTGTCGTCGAGGACCTGACAGTCGTCGTAGGGGGCGCCCTCGCCGAAGCCCGAGCAGTAGGCGTTGAATGCTGGGACTGACTCCGAAATTGCCGGGGCACTGATGTTGAAGTCTGAAGAGTCAAGTCAGCCGTGGTCACTTATGCATGTAATAAGACGAAGAGGGCTAGACGCATGCCATAGTAGCAGCCTGCCCGGGCACAACCGGCGCTCCATCCAGACACGGTCCATGTGTAGTTGGAAGCAACAGCCTGCTTGGTCTTGACGAGTTTCGCACGGGGCCCGCTCCACAGGTGAGCAGCCTCGGCGGATGCGAGGAGGGAGATGGCGGCGACAAGCGAGAACTGCATTTTGGATATGGCTTGGAAGATCGTGAAGAAGCGAGTGGTCAGTGTGGGAAAATGAATAACGAGCGTCTGGCTGGATATCTTATATGAACGAAAGGTGGATAGACAATCTTAATAAGGGACCCTAAGACAATATGAAGTCATGGCACAAGAACAAACATCCAACCCCGGATGGTGATCGTCCTTTTTGTTTTCTGTTTCGACTCAATGTTTCCCCTGGCATCTACATACAGTAGCAAGCAGACCGGGCAGAATTCCGTCAGGGGGTTTGAGCATGCAGGCATGCCGGGCGCGAAAAGCGGGCTCCAGGGTTGCCAAGGGCCACTAAAAGCGGCCTCTACCAATCTTCGCCCAGGATGGGCATCCCAAAAGGGCACCACAACTGATCGACACTCGTCAAGGTGTCGGGCCACTGCCCCTTCAATTCGGGGGCGGCATTCCATGAGGAGGGAGCATTGCCTGCTTGGGAAGGGCGTAAGAGGACATCGTCCTCCGCTTGCAGGGAGGAGGGCATCTTGGGAGAACAGAAAAGGAAACAGTCCCAACGGTGCAACCCTACCGAGCCTCAAAGTTTCAAGAGCCTCGTATGGAGTATAATTCAGGGGTGGGCTTCAACGGACCCGCTGGTCCAGGTGTGCACATGGCCTTTTACTCGGCGCTGCAGTACCACCGGCTTGCCGCTGGCTTGGGGATCGATGCGGGAGTGCGGGAATACGCACTGGGTGCTTGGTGCAGGCTGGCAATACGAGCTTTCCTCCACGCGCGCATAAACGTCGAGGTTGGTGAGACCCGTGGGCTCCGAGTCCCGACATCAGCGCCCTCGTGGCTCGGGAGCAATCAGAGGCAGACGGCCAAGGACATGGGAGAGCTCGAACCCCGATGTGGATGAGTTCGCTGTTCTCGCAGGGACGTCTCCAAGCAAGGACGCATTGAACCCCTGAAATGCCCGAAATACGCTCGTGGCGGTGCTGCAATGCAGATCGAAAGGTCTCTTGAGAGGATGAGAGTCAAGAAACAAGTCCAGTGTGCCCAGGTACGGTGGAGGTTGTGGCCGGGGGTCCAGGGTCCGACTCCAATTACTCAACCACAGCTCCAATTGCAGGCGGCCGTACCCTCTCCGACTTTCAACCTCGTCCCGACCGCATCTGAACGAACTGGCTTATCTTCCCTTCCTTATCTCTGTGGCTTGCTGCTTCAGCATCCCAAGGTTGCCGGTGATGTCACTTATAAAATGCGTACGACTGGTTCCGATAAGCTCTGAGGGTAGCGTCTGGTGTGAAGTGAACATTTGATAAGGAAGTTCTTCGATTCGGTAGGCCGTCATCTCTTCACAGCTCATCAAGCGATGTGCCCAAGTACGCATATTCTGCGTATGTCTTCACCAAGAGACTCTGCCTGAACGTCACGATGGACAACCACCGTGAAGACCGACATACTCACACCGAGGCGGACCCACTGCTCGGTGCCCCCTCGACAGCACGCCCGGAATGCGACGTAGAATCTCAGCTCGCCAGCGCCGTCTCCAAGGACGAACAGGCCCTGCATCTCTCCTCCAAGTCCGTCGGCGAACGTCTCCCGTACAATGACTACACCACTATAGACTGGCTCCACGACCTCGTCAAGGACAGCGCCCGGCACCAAGCTCTGCACCACCGACCAGGCCTCAGGGTCAACCGACTGGTGCTGTGGTGGGACGCCGCCCAGGGGTGGGTGGCCGCGTTCATCATTGGCGTGTTGACCGCCGGCGTGGCGTTTCTCGTGGACGTCAGTGTAGCGAGTGTGGCAGATTGGAAAGAGGGGAGATGTGTCGGCGGCGCCGGCTGGTGGTTGGATCGCGAGCGATGCGGTGACGGCGCGTGGAGGCCGTGGTCGACCTCTTGGGTGACAGCATACGGGATCTATGTCTGCATTGCTCTGTTATATGGGCTGGTTGCTGGTGGTGTTACGATGCTCACCAAGGCCACCCTACCAGCCGCAGGGAGCGGTGATGCTGATGGTGGGACCGGGGGAGGCTCGTCCCCTACCAAGGTCCAATTCACCGAGACCACGACTGGCAAGTCTATGTACATGGCTGCTGGAAGCGGTATCCCAGAGATCAAGACGATCCTGTCAGGCTTCGTCATTCCTCACTTCCTCGATCTCAAAGTGCTAGTCGTCAAGGCTGTGGGTGCAACCTTCGCCGTGGGAACCGGCATGAACTTAGGCAAGGAAGGACCATTTGTTCATATATCCACTTGTGTCGGCTATTTGGTCGCCAGGTGGTTCCCAAAGTACCAGGGAAATGGCAGGAAGATGAGAGAGATGCTAAGTGTTGCGTGTTCGGCTGGCCTGTCTGTTGCCTTTGGGGCACCGATTGGTGGCGTGCTCTTCAGTTACGAGGTAAGTTGTCATCACATGTGGGCTCGCACATTCGTCCTCGTCCCATTGGAGCTGTGACCAAAGTGGTTTACCTTTGCTTCGCAGGAAATCAGCACGTATTTTCCCCGTCCCGTGCTGTGGAAAGCCTTCCTCTGCTCGCTCGTCGCAGCCGCCACCCTCAAAGAGCTCAACCCAACAGCCACGGGAAAGCTCGTCCTTTTCGAGACGAACTACGGCGTCAACTACGACGCCGTCCATTATATCGTCTTCATCCTCCTGGGGATCTGTGGTGGTATCTTCGGAGGTGTCTTCTGTCAGGCAAACTTTCGGTGGTCCAAGGTCTTCCGAAAATATTCGGTCATCAAAGATCACCCAGTATTTGAGATATCTCTGGTTGTGCTGTTTACATCTGTTTTACAGTATCCAAATAAACTGATCAGGTCGACGGGTGATGTAGTCATGGCCGAGTTGTTGGTCGACTGCAACGACCCCGAAGACGTGGAGATGTCGTACGTTTGCGAGATGGAGGCGCTGCAGGACAAATCCGGGTATTATATGTGGCTAGCAACCGGTGCGCTGGTCAAGCTGCTACTCACGATCATCACCTTTGGCTGCAAAGTCCCCTCGGGAATCATCATACCTGCTCTGGATGCTGGTGCCTTGTTCGGGCGGATGGTTGGCCAGGCCCCCTTTCTCTTTGACTCCATCTCTCCAGGTATTTTCGCAATGGTCGGCGCAGCAGCGTTTCTTGCCGGTGTCTCTCGCATGACAGTCAGTCTCGCGGTCATCATGTTCGAGCTCACTGGTGAGGTCAATTTCATTCCGCCTTTCATGGTGGCTATTCTTACTAGCAAATGGGTTGCCGATGCAATAAGCGGGGAGAGTGTGTATGATCTGAGCCAACACTTGCTGGGGCATCCATATCTGGATGCTGAGCATTCATTGGCAAACGTACGGGAAGCAGGAGGCGGAATGGTGGAGGACTTGATACCGCCAAAGAACACGATGGCGGAGATCACAGTTCATATGGGGCCGGATGGGATCATAAGCAGGCAAGTTCTGCGCAGGAAACTGTCACAATTGAAGGGGAGAGGGCTGATGGATGCTGGATTGGTGTTGGTCAACGACCAAGGGATTTGCCATGGATATTTACCCGAGGCGGAACTCCAGTATGCCCTGACGCTCAAGGAGCACGTGGAAGGTGCCAATGAAGACGGGACTGGGTACGATGATATGGCTGACCTTGTCAGAGGGCCAATCGCGGACTTCGTCAATCGCACCCCCCTGACCATCCCGTCTACTGCACCGGTCGAGTATGCTGTGGAGATGTTTGGCAAGCTGGGGTTGCGGTATCTGGTCATCGTTGAGGAGGATACGGCCAGGGTGCTGGGGTTGGTCATCAAGAAACGGTTGGTGAAGTATCTGGATGAACTGAAAACCAAATAGTGAGGTGGACAGTTCCTTGGAATGCACTGGGCCTCTTCTTATCCTTCTTGCATGGGCCTTTTCTTATCCTTCTTGCATGGGCCTTGTGGTATCTTTCTTTTGGCCGACCATAGACCACAGTGATATTGGCCGTATCCACTTGTTTCGATCTCGCAGTTTCCGAAAGAGTTATGTATGATCAATTCGTCTATTGCATCTTGGAGTGCCTTTCTCGGCCTGAAACATGCGCACAGCTCGCCTGCCTCTGGGTTCCCTTCTAATTGCTCCTCGCACCACCCTTGGCCGCTCTGAGCTCGTCCATCTTGGCCACCCGCTTCTTGAACTCGACGTACTGACATTTCTCGTAGCTGTGCCTCTCTTGCTGCATTTGTGTGTTAGCGGTTGCCCATTGATCCTTGGGCGTGCGGCGGCAGTCCCGTCCAGCCCGGCTTGGGACACCATTCGCCCCTACCACCGGGAGCGGCGACCGTTAGGGCAGTCGGGTGTGGACCTACCTCACACTTCCAGGGCAGGTAGTATGTCTCGAACCGGCATCGGTTGAGGGGAATCAGGAGGTTCGCGCAGCTGTCTCGGTATGCCAGCGGGAGCTTCGCATCGCGCATCTCCTCGCGGGTCGCCTCTGGTCGCAGTTGCATGTCAGCGCAGGTTCTCTCGGTCAGGCTGGAATGGGGCGAGGGGGGCTTACGACGCGGCGTTTCGATTGCTTCATCGTGTGCCATTTTGGGCGGTGCAATCGTTGGTGGACTTGAGCCTTCAATTGCCTCTGTTCTCGGAGTCGGTCGGCCGGACTGTCGATGACCTTGGTGAAGCTCCCAATTGGCGTCGGCTGATAGGTCCGTGCACAAGTCTCAGTTCGACACCCCCCACCCGAACGATTCACAGGGTTCGGGTGAGCACAGTCCTTAATGCCGTACCCTCGTACATCCCCTCTCTAGCAACCACTTCAGAACGTTGCATGATGAAGTTCAGCTCCAACGAACAGCCGCGTCCGAAGTTAACATCGTGGAATAACCTGATACCTGTCGACTTCGTGACCGCTACTATTCTTCCTACTCACTTACCATTCTTGCGGCACACACAACCACGCCGGCTGATTATCAGTCGGCCTTGCCTTGGCACGCTAGTTCCGGAGATCGGCCCCACTCCACCACACGAGCTCATTTTGTCTTGTGATTTTGACCAGACCAAAAATGCAAAATTCTCATCCAAGGACCGTTGGCCCAATGGCAAGGCGTCTGACTACGACCTGTGATACCCTCATGAGGAATTCGAAATCAGGAGATTGCAGGTTCGATCCCTGCACGGTTCATAATACTCTAGGACAGCACTTACATGTGCTCGAGAATAATTTTGTCGATTTCTTTTGTCCCCCTGAGGCTCCGTGGACTTAGGCTGTGGCCTATATCATTCGAGCAGAAAGGCTGGGTGAGCATCGTAGTACTGTACACACTCAATATACAGTCTGTTGACAGTTGAAATAATGGCGTTGGGCCCATCTGCCCAAGCAGCTCAAGAACATATATGTGCAAAAATGCATGCGCCCTCGCTTGTAAGCTGTGCCAATAGTTTTGACCGTACCTTTCTATACCTCGCATTCTTGCCTATGTTCTCTTATGCTATACGCTGTGATCAGCAGAAATCGACAGCATTCTCTTTGCAACAAGACGCCTCACAGAACCACTACCAAATTAGCACTCTTCCTCCCATGCATGTAAATACATGGGGTGCGTATGATTCTGCCTGCGGAGGATACGGACAAACCGGTATGGGCAACTTTCACTGATGAGTACAAACGAATATCAAGGTGTTATGGAAAACGGCTTGTATATATAGTTACCTACCAGGGGGAGGGGGGGTTTTTGACTGGGTCATATAATGCATTCATATTTTAATATCTAATCAAAATTTTCAAATTATAGCAAAATATTAGCAAAAGGCTAATAAAATGCTATTAAAAAGAAATTATATCAAGGCTTGAAATCATATCAATATTGACATTATATCACAGTATATTAGAAATTCTAAATCCGCGCCGGTTTTGGATTTTATAAGTTGGTGAATTAGAAATAATTCCGTATTTCCGTAATCCCGTAGCCTACTATAGAGTATATAGTTAAGTTAGAAATAAAGGAAAAGTAGTTGGGTTGGCCATAAATTAAAAAAAAAAAAAAAAAAAAGTGGTGAAGGTGGGGGTTGAACCCTCTCTTTTTTCCTTCTTTAATATTATATTAAGCTTTGATATTATGTTAAAGCATATCATAGTATATTAATACTATATTAAACTTAATACTATGTTAATACTGAATGTATTATTTGATTTATATAAAAAGAAAAGTATATCAAGTACTTGATTAATTTTGATATCATTGCTATACTATTCTGTAGTGCTTATGCCATATTTTCAGAAACCCCCCCTCCCCCTGGTAGGTATGTGTGTGCGCGTGTGCGCGTGTGTCTGTGAGGGGGAGAGAGAGAGAGAAAGAAATGCAGGTCGACATAGAGTCTATACATGATGTTTTGTCTGTGGAAGCAAGCCTGAGCTGTATGTCCACTTGTAAATCTGGATGATACTGTATCAACATAGTATCTAAATAACTGCGGTCTTCAGTGAGACAACGTGTCGGCCTGAAAACCCCAACGAATTGATTGTCTCAGAGCCATCCAAGCCTCTCTGCGACCAGTATGGCAGGGATAAAGTAGAACAACAGTATTTTCCCAGAACCAGAACCACAATGCCGCGGAAACATCTGAATTCTAACACAATTGAACCATTGTATAACTCTGTGGCTCAATCACCAGTGGAACTACCGTGTATTGTAGTTTCATGTTTCTATCTCATCTTGAGGAACACAGTCAGCAAGAATTTCTTAGTTCAAAAGTTATCAACAATTTCGAATAATGACTCCGATTCCTGATACTGGAACCAAATTCGCGTCTTCATAGGTAGTGGACATGGGCATGTGTTTTGCTTGTGCATTTGAGAAAGAAAAAATAACCGATCTCCCACTCAGTGCCTTTATCTTTGATTTCAATTGTATGAGAAATGAACGATAGAGCCACTGCAAGGAGTTACGTATCTTTATCTGCTAATTAGTAGTAAGCTTCAACGTAGAGACGGAGATGTAGTGAGAGACAGAATCCCTACCTAAGTACCCAAGCAACTACTGTTCCTTGGCAAAGCCAACACTTGTCATGCAATGCATTTCAGAAATTGCTCGTGAACTTCCAAATATCGCTTAACCCCCTGCCAAGTGCTCAATCAAAGCCCGCGTAATGTATGTCAGAGGATTGTGTTTGGATTAGGGTGTAAATTCGCTCAGGCACTGACCTGACTTCCGTAGCCTACAGCTTCACTTACAGTGGCATTTCCTTCGTAACATGAGGATAAATTTACCAAACTATTAGATCGATGATGTAGACGAGCTGAAGAAGCTTGCCTTATTGAAACTTGAAAGGTGGTCTCATGCAGTATAATCACAATCATTACAATAGCGACCGATCTGATTCTCGCAGTAAGCTTGTCCCCAGCAGCCAAAGAGAACCGAGTTGAGTGTAACTGTGGCGGTGAATGGGGCCAGTGAATAGAGGGTACGTACTAGGTATGTACGTCTTTGCAAAGACCGCCATGGAGCCCCTTCTACAGTCAGAACTTAGCCATACGCCCACTTCGAATACAAACAATCGCATAATTGCCAGATCCAGTCTTTCCTGCCACAGGAACGCTCCTCCCGCAGCATCACGAAATGATTGAGTTTTGTGTGACCTCATCGCCTATCACCTACGTGGCGTGTGCTGCCAAGTCGTCTCTTCCTAGTCTGTAGCTCCTTGGCAGAGCGGCCTCCGAGACGTGGCACTGCCTCTCCTTATTCATGTGCTAGGCTAGAGCCGCACATGCAAATGCCTCTTCCGGTATTTTCCCTTGATCTTACACCTCAACTCCGTCTTTCCGTCATGACAGCGCCTTCGACCGATCGGCCTGGCTTGGAGTTGTCGCATCATAAGACTTTGGGTTGATGAGATTCTCCCAGTGTAGGCTCAGTCCTACGACCGGATTCTCTGACCAGTAGGAGGAACGTGAGCCAAGGCACGTTCGGCAATGGATCTCAAGGGCCAGTCGAAATGGAAGCTGACTTGGAGACCACGATGGCCGCCGAACTGGAAACCACGGTGGATGCCCAAAGCTAACTTCATTACTCTACACTGTGAGTATGACGACCTGATGCGCATCAGACATCGTTTCTGACGACAGCAAACCTGCCTCGACAGACTTGTATATCATCCTGGCAGGTCTCTCTGGCCTGCTTATACTTCTCCCGTACGGCAACATCTCGGCCATCGATGCGTACTTTTTCGGCGTCAGCGCCTCAACAGAATCAGGCTTGAACACGTATGTATCCCTGCCTAGTTATCAGGTCCTTGTTTGATGATGCTAACAACTGGCACATCTGTGAAGTATTGATCTGAAAGAATTAGCGACATACCAACAAGTCTATACTTATCTGGTTGCTATGGTCACAAATCTCACTTTCATCAACATCGCAGTAGTAGTTGTGAGACTGCACTGGTTCAGAAAAAAGCTCAAGACCCTAGGTGCGTCTCAGGCTGTCTCTTATATATCCGTATACATTACCCAAAGCTCACCCTGGCTGGCTGTACAGCACCGATTCTCCTTAAGCCAGAAGACCGAGAGGCCGATGAACCAAGCCCACACCGCACCGACTCGGAGTCCGACTTAGACCTGCGCCCGACGGTCACTGAGCCTGCTGGGAAATCACCACCTTCCATCACAGGAGCAGACAAGTCACTGCATTTAGTCAAAACCGACAGCCCGAGACGCGGGATCACATTTGCGCCTGATGTTCACCGGCCGCCTGACTCAAAGCCACTTTACATTCCGGGCCCGAGGGACCGTGACAATGGTATGCCTACTTGATACCGATCACGCTTTCCACGTCCCTTGATCAACACCTCACTTTACATCAGACTCACGATCATCTGACAGGCCACCCTATTGTTGAGCGAGATGGAGACGAAGCAGATGGTGAGTGAGATCCGCTCCCAGTGGAGTTGTCACAGAACTCAGCCATCAAGTTTCTATCTCTGACATAAGCCTGCCTCTAGATATCGAAGAAGCCGTTGTTGTGGACCCCAAAACCAACGAACCCAAGACGGGCATTGTTAGACGACGTACCTGGGGAGGGGACGGCCCAGGAAACTTACCAGCTCTGTCCAAGGCCATCTCTATTGAGAGGGTTGCAACGACGGTTGGCACAGTCTTTGTACTAGGCAAGACGCGTGCGGGAGCTGCCCGCCCCAGCGCACCCCCTCGACCCACCACCGGGCTGCCAATGTTATCGAAACAGGTCACAATCGGACGCAACTCGCAATTTTTGAATTTGACTTCGTCTGACAGGGAGAGGCTCGGCGGGATTGAATACCGGGCCTTGAAGGTGCTGTTAAAGATTGTTGTCTGTAAGTCATATTGCGCCTCTGCCGGCCCGCATAATGGTGCTGCTATTCCCATGCTGACCCCAGATGAGCGTACGCTGTCTTCCTCAATATCCTCGGGGTAATAAGCCTCGTCCCTTGGATACACCATGCCCCTCAAAAGTACAGAGACTGGCTCGACGTGAATGGCATTGACTACTCATGGTGGTGAGGACCCAAACTTGCTGTTCCAGCCATCACTTAACCTCGCCAGTGCTGACTTTTCAAGGGGCATATACTCTGCCCAAACAATGGCCAACAACCTAGGCTTTACCCTCACTCCGGACTCGATGGTTACTTTCCGCGACGCTACCTGGCCTATGCTTATCATGACCTTTCTCGCCTTTGCAGGCAACACGTGCTATCCGATTTTCCTTCGACTCGTTGTCTGGATCATGTTCAAGCTCGTCCCGGGCCGGTCTTCCTTGAAAGAAACACTCCGGTTCTTGCTCGACCACCCGCGAAGATGCTACACGCTTCTCTTTCCAAGTCAAGCCACGTGGATTCTGTTCGGCATCGTCGTCTTCCTCAACGTCGCAGACGTCGTACTTATCATCGCCCTAGACCTCAATAACCCCTCCGTGAATGATCTGTCGCTTGGGCCCAGGATCCTGTCATCCCTTTTCCAGGCTGCCTCGGCGCGCCACACTGGCACGGCGACTTATGTCCTCTCGCAGGTCAACCCAGCTGTACAGTTCAGTCTGTTGGTGATGATGTACATTTCCGTCTTACCCATTGCAATCAGCATTCGGGCTTCAAATACGTACGAGGAGAAGAGCCTGGGAATATACCTGCCCGACGAAGCAGAGCCTGACGAAAGCCAAGGGGCCACATCGTACATACTGGCACATGTTCGCAACCAATTGAGTTTCGACTTGTGGTACATTTTCTTGGGGGTATTTTGTATCTGCATTGCTGAAGCGGATAAGATCATGGAGCCGAACCAGACGGTAAAGCCCCCCCTGCATGCCGACAACATCCGTCTTGCCTCTATAATCAACTAGCTGACCTTTGATGACGGACACAGGCTTTCCAGGTATTCCCGATCCTGTTCGAGGTCATGTCCGCATAGTGAGTAGCACATTCGATTCCTGACAGGAAACGGTGATTGGTGCTGACAACCCTACAGCGGCTGCGTCGGCCTTTCCCTTGGCCATCCTACAGTGATGACCTCGCTTTGTGGGAGATTTACCACTTTTAGCAAAGTCATAATCTGCCTCATGATGATCCGCGGCCGCCACCGGGGACTACCATACTCTCTGGATCGCGCTATCATGCTTCCCAACGAGCAGTTGAATGAGCGCGGGGGGCTCTCCAGGACAACGTCTCGGCAAAGTGGAGGAAAGTCCAATGCACTTGGATTTCGTCGTAGCAGGGGCGAGAACGCAAGAACTATACCCATGAAAACGCACCACACACAATGAATGTCGGGGTTACTAGGCATGGTGGCTGTAGGGAGGGTCAACTCATTCTGCTGGAAGAACGTATTAGGGTCCTCCCACAAGGGGTACCAGACACACCACAAATATATACAATGAATCCAAAACATCCTCGTCTCTATCCCCTGGTCGCCCTTGAAATACAGAGGAAAATGGATGCACCCACACCCTTCTGCAGTGTGGGCTGGGCTGTATAGCTAGGGACAATGAAAGTCGCCAAATGTGCCATTACTGCCCACTTAGAGAGTAGCATAGCCCTTCTCCAAGTTACCAACGAACACAGAGTCCTTGAAAGGAACCATGGCCTTGCCGAAGTCTGTATTTTGCAACGCATCACGGGCTGCATCCGTCAAGCTTTCCCACGCGATCAATGGCTGCGTCCCGCCGACGGTGGTAGTCTGGAGCAGCTGGTGGTTGAGTGGCCAGGTGGAGGCATACTCGGCCAGTGGCGAGTCTCCAGAGCGACCAGGAGACCTGGTCGAGGAGATCCCGCCGTGGGCCGAGACAGAAAAGGCTACCAGGGTGGCGTCAGCCGTCTCTCCTGAGAGCCAGGCGATAGCCTCCTCCCAGTCGTAGCGGTGGCCGAGGCCACTGGTTGGTGAGTCCTTGGGCATAAACCTTCAAAAGTACCGTTAGTATAGCGGTAAAGAGCAAAGTGGTGTCGATCTGGCCCAGAGCCTTACCAAGAGTACATGATAGCAAAGTACTCCCCGTGGGTAGCGGCACGGGCGTATACCTGGCCCGTTGAAGAGGAGCAGTGTCCGTTTGAGGACCCGGTAGGCTTTAGTCCACCGCTGTAAGAAACCGCGTTAGTGTACAGAACATGTGATGTGTCTCCATAGGTCAAAGAGCGAGTCGAACCTGGTATTTCCTTCGGCGTCAACGGCGGGAAAAGGCACACAGCCGTTAGTGACTTTGAGCTTGGGCTTGTACTTGAGCATCAGGGTGCCTGCAACACTATCGGGAACGGCTTCGGTGAACCCAACGACTGCATCGTGAGAGATAACAGACCTGGCATCGAGCGGCGTTGAGGCTTGTGCTGGGCCAGGAGCTCCAAGGACAGGGACTGCCGTGAGGACCAGGCCGATGAGAACAGATGGAATAGACATTATGAATAACATAACGGTGCAGATGAAACCAAGAGCCCAGAAAAATGCTGTGAGAAGGCAAATTAGAGCTTTTACAGCCTGCCAAAGATCCGAGACACACAAGACAGACACCCAAAAGAAGCGACCGCAGTATACAATGGGGCCAATCCCGGCCGTGATAGTCCAAGCACACCAAATATATGTAGACCTCAGCCCAGTTTGATTCCGGCCTCCCATCCTCACAGCAAGCCCTTGCCCCATCACAAGTACCACACCAATGATGCATAGCCCACATGTCAAGGGACCCGAGTCGTATGGTTGGAGGGTCCGGCGACACGAAAGTAGGGGACCGCCAAAGGGAAGGGCGTGGGAAGGCAGGGGCGGCTGCAATTGGTCATCGCTGACTCCGTGGCCGCTGTCAAGATAATGGTCCCCTCCGGATCCGGTGGTGCGCATTTCTGTAATGGGACAAACCCGTATATTATTGGCCAGCTAGTGGAAGTTGCTGTGGGCAAGGGGGTAATCAGTGATGGAGTACGCGAGGGCTCCAAT
This sequence comes from Diaporthe vaccinii, assembly GCA_039880775.1. Taxonomy (NCBI): domain Eukaryota; kingdom Fungi; phylum Ascomycota; class Sordariomycetes; order Diaporthales; family Diaporthaceae; genus Diaporthe; species Diaporthe vaccinii. The sequence continues at coordinate 620,689 of JBCEDN010000007.1, read as the reverse complement.
GTGCAAAGAGCGGAGGAGTTCCCGAAACGGCTCAGCGGTCGAGCAACTCCAGTCCATATAACATCTCACACATCATGGCATTTGCACAATCAGAACGGATGGCCCCACGCGCCGCAGCAAGTGGCTTTTCTAATATCTTTGCGCGACGACGTCTCGAACTATCTCATTCCCGATGGTTGTTGTCTGCAGTTGTACCCGTCTAGCCTCAAGAGTCCAGCGGCTACCTAGCGATGAACCGATCTACACTACTAATGCGCCTTCGATGTCTCTTGCGTCACACCTACCGGGGAGTTCCCTCAGCGACCACGTAGGTGGTTCGCGGAAAATAACGAGAGAAGGGTTCCCCCATTGTCGGTTGACCTGAAATGAAAGCGGGCTGCGTGGAGGATCACCTTCCAGGTTTCTGACTCGTAGTAGTCCAGGCCTCAGCAACGTCAAGGACAGTGGCCGAATAACCGAGGATTTGACGACGTTCGCCGCTGCGGTGCTTCTTTAGGATACCTGGCCGATATCAAAGTGGCAATGCATCCAGGGGAAGAACGCCGGCATGCCATGAGCCAAGCTTACCATGTAGTCTACCAACGACAGAGCCACAGAACGCAGAAGATGCTTGCAGGTGCCAAGTTACTTAGCCACGACCCCTGGTTGTAGTTTGGAGACATCTGACCAAGATGAAATAAGAAGAACACGTATTCAGCAGGTGAAGCGGACATGATCACCAGGCCGATTGGAAAGGGGTCTCGGAAAAGCTGCTCAATTGAAAACCTCGATGCCAGCGTGCCCGGCTGAAATTGCACAGGCTCCAGTTGAATGCTTGCGGTTGTGCTTTGAGGTGCGCATGTCCCTCGACTAAGTTTGCGCGACATTGCCGCTTCTAAGCAGCTGTAGTTACCGGTGAAGCTGCTTTCATTGCAGGCCGATACTTTGAGGGTTCGCTCGCAAGATCGAAAAAGATGAAAATCCGAGGGCTCAAGCAACAAGAAATGGTCCTACGGGTCAGCAGCGCCAAGACATGGCCGCGATAATTCTTGAGAGACCGGCTTTTGGGTCTGTTTCTTCGGTTGGGCCTTGGCAGTGGTTGAAGTGGTGATCAGGCAACGTCAAGTTGTACCAGGATCGGCCGCCATCTCATCGGCCGGAAGGGTGGATGGGCTGATATGGGGCCGTGTAGGCAGCGACCGCGGTGCTGCTGGACCGTGTCGGTGGCCGCACGACTTGCCGACGACTCCACTGGGCATCTACCTGTAAATTGGATGCTGACATAACAGACTGGCTCCGAGAGATGCGAGCCATGCATGCGAACAGAGACGAGACTTCATGGCTGCAGGTCTGATACCGAGCGATGCATTGCGAGGCAAAAACCCAACTTGACCGTCATCGGGGACCCGTTCAGGGGTGAATTCGGCGCGGACGGGACGGCGAGTCAAAAGCAGTATTGACGCCAAGGATGGATCGTAAAGAGAAAGTAATCACCTCAGAGCAAACCTGTGGACAACCAGGTTGCCAAGATACATAGACTAGTATGTAGAGGTAGAAAACTTGATGCGGGATCGGACGGGAGACTGACACGGAAATAAGCTCGTGGAGCAACGCCCAATATGCTTTGTCGATCGCCGGCTGGAAGCGCAGGTCCAGGATCCCTGACGGCAACGAAGCTGGTAATTGATCGACGTAGTGCGCTCGAACCAGTCCGCAGTCCACTAATCCACCAAGACTCAAAGGCGACAAGCTGCACTGCCGATACACTGCGATGTTCCCCATGCCGTGGACAGACCATGAATTCATGGCAATCACCCGTCAGTATGAGATGATGGACGAGGGAGGTGGGGGGTCCACCGTGCAGGAGGCGATCGGATCGACGCTGTCAACCCTCCCAGCCGGAGATCTCTGGGCATGCGGACACATAATACAATGCGACAGGCCGTTGTCAAGTGCCAGGTTTAGGTTCGTCGTGCCCTGCGCCTGTTCGTACAGAAACCTGTTCAAATGATGGTTGAGCGCTGGGCTTGGGCGGCTTCGTGCCGTGCCTAGGGTCCACGACATGGCCCTTCGCCCGCCCTGACCTATCATAATCAGGGTTTTGCAGCGTGTGTCATTTGAAGGTTTGCATGTGAACAGAAAAGTGGTCGCAGCATAACGCCCCTATAGCGTGACCAATGAAGGCGATTCGCCCTGATGTGATAGACTCAGACTGAGTCGTTGAGGCTCAAAATCGGAAACCTTGGGTTTTCAGAGTCTTATCTGTTGTACTGTGGTAGGCGGTCAGGTACATACTTGGGACACCGACCACACTAGCAGGGTCCGCCGCTCCGTGCCCCACACCGGGCACAAGCGAGGTCAATCAGGCCAATCAGGGGCGATATTCCGTGCCTCGCATCTGCCTCGGACCCCTGAATGAGCCTCAAACCTCTGCAACTGGAATCCTTGCGAACCAGTCGTTGACCCAGGCCAACCGTGGCGTCTGGTCTCAACTCTCCGACCTCCTCGACGCCCCAAGTGTTCCAGGTCCCGGCGATCCGACAAGTTGTGACAATGCCACGCGCCCAACCCAGCCCGGCCGCCCCACTCTGGGGCGTGCCTGGCTTGTAGTTTATCGCCATTAAGCTCGCCCTGGCTTGGTTGTCTGCCCATCTGCTCATCTGCCCATCTGCCCGCCCCCGAAGCGCCTCCGCCTTTCACGGCCCGGCCTCCTGATGTTGATGATGGTAAGCAAGTTAGCAGGTCGACACGGCCTGTCCCATTGACACCTCCTTCTAATATGTATGTGTCCGCACATACATACTCTGCCCTCCTCGAACAGTCCCGCGGCGCGTCCCCTGTGCCCGCGCGTGTCCATCTCGCATTATGAGTATCACATCAGGGCCACCCTGATGAATATCTTGCCATTCTCAAACCTGCCACGGTCCCCCCCTTACCCGTACCACCGCGCCCAGACGCTGTAGCCTCCCATCCCCCGCCCCTTGTCTCCCTCCCCCTTGCGACACACAGACTTTGCCGCGAACTGTCAATCGGACGACCCCACTCCTCAGGTCACATCGTTCCCTCCAGAGACATCTCGCGTCCGTCATGACGATGCCTGTTGCATAACGCTGCTGCGCCTCTCCTCTCCCCATCTATCGGATTGTCGCACGTGTTTTAGGATCCCGTGCAAATCTTGTCTCCCGGAATCATCTTATCTTCTCTCCCTAACATCCTTTTCGCTGCACCAGCCCGTTGTAGTTCGACCTTGTTTCTGAGGCCTTGGCCACCTAAAACCTGTCCCTCCCGTCACCGCCCGAATTGTTTGCTTTTCGTTTCTTTGAAGCCAGTGATCTACGACGTTCTCCCGCGACATTCCAGTACGAAGTACAGAATCTTCCTACTAGCTAGGCTTGGGAGTCGTCGGTCAATTAAACGGCAGGTCCATATCACGGCCCTCTTTTTCTGTACGCACACCTTTGAGCAACGCTCACCCGCCGGTCGGATCAACATTCCATATACGCGGACGCATCGAATTCGATCGGCCTAATTCTATTGTGGAGGAGGCGAAGATTGTGGAAGAGCTTGGAATCTTTCGAGGCAGAAGCAGAATCACAATCAGGATGCTGTGGCAAGCAGGAGTAACGGCTTTGCTCGCCGTCGGAGCGCAGGCTGGCGGTATCGCAGACTTGGTGGCAGAAGGGGCTCTCACCGGACGATCCCCCAAGTCAATCGAGCAGAGGATGGAGGAACATGTCAACGACCACGTCGTCGTTAGCAGGCAGGCATCATCGACTGTGTCACTGCAAGCGAACGGCACGGTCAACATGGCCGAGTGGGAAGCCCAGGTCACCGCCGCCTGTCAAGCAGCACTCTCCAAGCTGCCTCAGTCGACCAACCCGTCGGGGACTTGCACGTGCTACAACCTGCCGGTCCTGAACACCAAGACCGGCGCGTTCGAGGCCGACCTTAGGCTCTACCAGATCAGCACGCCGAGGGAGGACTTCTCCGGCATCCCAGCGAATCAGGTCCAAGTCAGCTTGTCGTATAATGGAGCCAGCGTCAGCCCGGTGACGGCCTCCACCGCAGCGCAGAAAGTATCTGGACCGCAGGCGCGTCAGGCCAACCCCAACCTCCAGCTGCTGCAGACCTATCTTTTTGTAGGGCAGGTTGATCAGGACAAGATGCAGCTTGAGATGAACATGTAAGCCATCACCGAACCCTCCATTCCCCAGCTCTGATACCGCCAACACCAACACGGCTCCCAAAACCCATCAGCCTCGATGCCACATTGTGTCGAGTCAACCCCCGGACATGCTCGCTAACAAACTCACAGGGCCGCCCTAGAGGCACTCGTCATGCCGACTGTGACGCTCTCTGCCGTCAACGCGGCCGGACAAACTGTCAACACCACTGTCTCTTCGAATGAGGCAACCTTCCTGACTGGTGTCTTCTCCGACATGGTCGTACTGTCGGACACGGCCAAGGCCCAGGCTGCGGTGGATGATGTCACCCGAGGGCTCACCAACGGGACGATAGCTTTCGTGCTGCCGGGCGTCAACCTGCTCATCTTCCCGATCGGTCTGATCATCTGTGGTACGTGGACTGTGATCGGCGCGGCGGTCATTGGGTTCGGATTCTTCGAGCGGGTGCAGTACCGCGAGTCGTACAGGAGGAGGTCAGCCATTGCCAACAAGGGCTCTGCGACGAGGAGGATTTAATGGGTGTTAATCACGAGCGTCGATACCGTCTGTGGGCACGGAGCCGTTCAGGACGAGGATGAACCGGGGTTGTCTTGCCGGCTCCCTCTGTGGGCCTCTGTGAGGCTGCCTCTACGACTCATCTGACCGACGGCGGACTTGTACTGTTGTTCTATTCCCGACGTGGCGGCCAGTTGAGTTGATCTTGGCACCCGGCATTGCATTTTAATGAGCATAGATAAGATTCAGATTCCATGAAGACATGACAAATTGTAAAAGTCACCAACAGGACAGTGGCCCCATCGCGTGCCCATTGCCCGTCTCTGTGCCCATCACCCGTCTCTGTGCCCAACCCAGCCCTGTCCTAAGCAACCTACTCATGTCCGGACAAACAAGACGGTGAGGCCCAACCGCCTTACCTCGGTGGGATTACTTCTTTTGGGCTCTTACGAAGCCTCACCACGGCGCATTTGGGTCTGAGCTGGCAAAGCTGGCACGGCGATCGCGATGAGGTTCGCGATTTAGTGGGCCCATCTATACTATCATTAAGAGCGAGTGAGGCGGGCACACCACCTCTTTCTTCCCCCACATCCCACAGAGGTCGGCCAGTCACGTTTGTGCTCTAACAATATCCCGCCCGGGACGCACGGCATACTGATAGTGGGTCTGAGGACGCGAAATCCCCACCTAAATTCTGAAACGCACCGTCAGATTCCCGTTCCTGCAACGCCTCGCAAAACCCGCATCACTTCATGCACCGGCCTCGAGGCACCTCGTCCCGTGCTCAGCAGCAGAGGAAGCGAGCCAGCAATTGCGCGTTACCGACACCTCAGAGAGAACGAGAGGGGGAGAGGAGAATGAGAGAGCCAGGGCAGACCACCTCGCAAGGACAGGGAAGACAATGGCCAAGTAAACAGACACATGCATGGGATGTCGGGAGCCTAATCGATGTTGCGCCGACACCTCGCCCTGCCATGAGGTCGACGAATGTACTCTGAAAACCATGGCAGCACACCCACGCTCACTCTCGTCAAGTCATGATGTCTGCGCTGTTCGTCAGCCATTGGCCGTTGTACGGATACTCCGGATCCCGACGCAGGGCTGCCCTGGGCCTGGGCACTCCACTCCTCCGTCATGGCCCTCCTGCATAGCACTCTACTGTACACTACAGCAGGGCAGAGCCAAGGGTGCCCAGACTGCCCGACAGTGTGTGTCTTCCGAGTGTTCATCTACCCAGTACAGGACAAGGAACAGGAACGTCACAACTCTAGCAACCCGCGCCCCTCTCAAGCCGTTGGCACACCAAGGACACAAGCCCAACCCAAGGCGTCGTCCCGCGTGGACCGCCGGCGCCGACCAAGATGACAAGTGTCGTGGCCACCCGTGCGAAGAAACACGCCAGCCTCGCATTGCCTGTCCCATGCAATGCAGTTGATGAAGCTTCCAAGCTGTCACCAATGACTACGGCCATATGTCGTTCCAATTTCATGCTACACCCCCTCCACCCCTCCAATCAGGAGTGGGCCCTCTCTTGATCGACGTCTTAGGAGCTCATCCCTGGACCCCCATTCCCCGTTGAGCAATGCCGTCGCATGAAGCTTCCCACCTCCCAAGCTCAGTGTGAGTGCGAGCCGCGACCTGGATGCCGGGCGACCTGGCGCTTCCATCTTCATGCTCCGATGCCCCTACCTCTCGCCCAGTGCTATTATGGATCACCAACGGGTCGATGTGCCATGGGAGGCCTGCGCGCTCGGCTCTATCCAAGCGGCCAAGGTCATGCATTCCATGCCCATCCGAGTTGCCATGACGTTAGAAACGCCTCGGTTGTGAGGCTTGATTCGGCGCTGGACCTCCCACGGTGGTTTTCCCCCTTCGCCTCGGGTTCCTTTCTCTGATCTATATCGTTATTTTGTTTTCCTCTTGGCTCCAGTCACGTATTGATTGGAAAGCAAGTGCTTTGCCCGTCTCCAGTCGCCCGGCGGCCATCGCTCAAAAGCTTGAACACCGGCTTGCGCCATATATGATCTCTGCCCAAACTTGTTTCAAAAGATCAGTCGAACATCTACATATCCCTTCTGGAAGCTGTGTTATCCTCCCTCTTTGACTGTAGTGCAAAGCTCCACCTTGAACTAGCCTGGTTGTTGGTCTGCTCCAGTCTGCTTCGCTTGCCAACGTGCTCTTGAGACGGTGCTCCCAGCACCACACCGCACCTCACCATGCTCGACGTCACGGCACTCGTGCAGCAAATGCGCGACACCCTGTCAGAGATCCACGACACGATAACATCGCTCGACACGAAGAGGCATGATGAGAAGCTAGACGCCCTCGAATCACAGCGGGACGAGGTCTTTCGTCAACTGCAATCTGCTTTCGAAAAGGAGTCTGCCGAGTTGACGCAGCGTCGCCAAGCTGAGCGCGACGAGATCGCCGAGAAGCGCCGGAAGGAAGACGAGGAAATAGCAGCTCGTCGTAGGAGAGAAGATGAAGAAAAGGCCACAAAAGACCATGACCAGGATGCCGAGAGGGAGCAGAAGCTGGAGGGTGAGAAGGACAATGTGGAGCAGGAAACCGATGAAAAGATGGACCGCATTGAGGAAGAGGCGAAACGAATGCTAGACGAGGGTCACAACAAGCTGAAGGAACTGGAAGACAAACGGAGAGTGAGTTCCGTATCTGACTCTAAAAGGCGGAAGAGGTTGTGGCTAACGCGTTCGGCTCCAGGAAATCAACCGCATGATCGATGAACAAATGAAGGCACCCCTACCGCCACCACCAGCACGGAGAGCTAGACGCGGTACTAGAGCCTCGCAAGGCGGAGTGTCTGGTCAGACGGAATCAAATCGGCCACAAGAGAGCGGAGCAACCCTTGAAGCTCAATCACAGGACCAGCCACGGGAGGTCGAGACGTCTACTTCCCGGAGCATCGAGCCAGAGGAAAGCAGAGAGCAAGGAGTCTCTCAGGCAGACCCGAAGCCAAATGAACCCCCACAAGAGCCAAGTAGTCCAGAGCAGGCATCGGCTGAAGAGAAATCACCCCCTCAAGATCAGCCGCAGGACCAGGTTACAGAATCTGTGGTTGAATACGAGAGCCCCAGCGACAAGCCATCCAGCCAAGAAGATCCAAGTCAAGTCCAAGAACAACAAACCGCGCCAGAAAGCCAAGATGTGAGCGGCGGCGATAGAGAAATCCCTGATGCTCAAGCCGCAGATCACGATCCCGCCCCGGAACAGGCGACTGGAGAGGACCAAGATAGCTCAAATCGAGTCGCAGAACAGGCAGAACCACCTAGTGCGAAGAGCGAACCGCCAGAAGAAGCGACCACAGACACCGCTCACGGTGACGTGGGAGACTCTGATCAGAAGGACCTTACCCAGGACGAACCCGCGACTGAAACTTCTGATTCCAAACCACGAGAGCTCGATAGCGGTGATGCACAAGAGCAGTCTCAAATTGGCAACGGGGATGTCTCCACAGTCACACCGCCGCACAGCCAAGATCAAGCACTTGGAGCAGAAGGCGAGGGCACAGGCAGCAGTTCCGACAACGCTGGACAGAGCACAGATCTACCAGCGGCGCACAATCACCAGGAAGCTCTTACAGCAAGAGAAGGTCCTGATTCGCCCGATCAACTGACCGCAAGCGAACACGAAACCACCGACAAGCCAGCTCGTGAAGAAGAGCCAGACCAGAGCCGCTCACAGCCCACAACTGACGGCCCAACTGCCTCGGATAGCCCATCGGAGTATGGAGGACCAAAAGGCTCCGAAATCGACGACTTGTTCCAGGGAATTGCCAAAGGCGGCGCTGCCGAGGATTACGTCAAGATGGCGGAGGCTGAGTCCGGCCAAGAACCACAGCTCGGAGGGGACACGTCTTCTATTCCAGAGCAGAACTCGTTGAGTGAGAGCGGACAGTCCCGCGAACAGAAAGATGAAGATCCTAGCCGCGGTATCGAGGAGCCTGAATCATCCCAATTGGGTTCCTCCACAACCCACCGAGAAATCCCAGAGCACGCCAGCCACGCGCAGGCTGATGAGCCATTATCTGCGTCTGGACCAGCCGATTCACTCGAAGATAAGGCACGGTCACCAGTTGAAAGCGAACGCGAAAGCGGCCAGTCGCAAAGCAGGGACATTGGCAGTCTTGACCATGGCGAATCTCACGACGAGCCTACAGTGAACCCCGATCAGAAATTGCAAAGCAGCTCTGAGCAGCCAGAATTAGGCCAGTCGCAAGACCTGGGCAGTTCTCCCACTGGAGATAGTCAACATGAGAAACCGTCTTCGTTCTCCCAAGACAGTCCAGACGTGGACTCGTCAAACGGGGAACAGCTGCAAGAGCCAGGACCGGTAGACCACTCACAGAACGAGAATGCTTCAGAGGAACCAAATGTTCAATCAAGGAACCTCGACTTGGCTCAGAACCCAGAATCTGAGGATAACAAGGCCAGCGTGGATGGGGAATCAGTGTCAGGAAAAGACGCTGCTGATGGCCGGCCAGCTGAAGATCAACAAGAGCCCCATGGGAACGAACAACGCGGCCTTTCTTTGGAGCCCGAGCATGGCCAACAAGAACAATCAGGACATGACGCGGTACCAGGAGTTGAGTCGGATTCCACCGGTCAAGAAGGCCCAAATAGCTCAGACCCAAGTGCTCCAGGGACATCTGGCCATGACTCTCAGCTCGAAAAGGATCTAGGCAACAACCAAGACACTGGGAGCATTGGCGGCCATGAGGAGTCCGTAGAGAGTCACGATGCGCCTCAAACCTCCCTCGATGAGAGTGTGAGCGGGGACACGGAAACACCACGGCAAACTTCGCATGATACTCCAAATATCGTGGAGCCCAGCAACATCGAAGCCATGTCCCAAGAATCAGCCAATGAGCAAGAATCCGGCGACAAACGAAGTGATTCCGGCTACGAGACCGGTATGGCTAGCAGTCGAAACCTCGAGGACTCTACCACTACGTTGCACGAAGACCAGCATGAACATCCACACGTGCAGGAGGCCGAACAATCTCTTGCCAGTGCGCCTTCTGAAAGCGAGCAGGAGCAGTCAAGGCAACCGCGGCCTGAGGAAATGCTCGAGGGCTCGGGAAAAGACGCGTCTCCTCCCAGACTGGGAGGAGAATCCCAAGGCTCAGACGACCATCCAGCAGAAGAGACTTTCGATCTCTCCGGGAGTGAGCCCATACCTGGCACTATGACGCACGGGAAAGACGAGACCGAGGGCCAGGCAAAGGACCTCGCGGGCGGAGATGTCAGCTCGCAAGACGTTGGCCACCAGCAGCCAGCTGATGATGCCGCGGTTGGAGTCGCTACGGGTGACAATCAACATGGTGAAGTTGTTGATGAAGCTCGTGAGAAGCAAGACTTGGAAGATTCCCTCCCACATGAGTCGTCACAGAAGGCCGACCACGACCACGACCACACGCACTCGGAATCTCAATCTGTGGCTCATGACGCCGATAATACGACACCAGCCGATGCGCGCAGTCAAGCAGCGGAAGAGCAGCCCCAACAGGGAGACTCTCAGAACGTGGCCGAATCCCCAAGTCAGGGTCCGTCGGGTGAGATGGAAAGCAGTTCAAAGGTTTCTACCGAAGTTGACCCCCAAGATCACGGATCCAAGTCCAACGATGGCCAGGCTGAGCAGTCGCACCCTGGGGACGACGTCAAGAACACAACTTCGCGACACTTTGAGCCACAGCCAGACACGTTAGTGGAAGATGACGGTGCAGATGTTCCTGCTTCCCGGGAGCAAATCTCTGAAGCGAGCCATGTTTCTCAATCTCCAACAAGCACTCATGACATGGGCTCAGATCGATTCGGATCCTGGAGCAATCAAGCCTTTAGTGGACCAGCGGATAATAACGAGTTCAGCTTCAAAAAGAGAGCTGATTCTGTCCAAGTCGGCAGGTTGCATGGGCCAACAGACCGTGGCGCTGAACTGCCTTCTATCAGCACAGACGGGCCAAACGAGGACGCTGACGAAGGCCTGTTCGCTGTACCTCCTACGCCGCGCCATGAAGTGGACCATGACAAGCCTTCGCAACTCCGAAGTGACGGCGACTCGAAGCCGTCCAGTCGGGCTAGCAGCCGAAATGGCTCTACAGGAGCGGACACGTTGTCACCCAAGGCGGCAGAGGGACTGCAAGGCTCGCACCGTGAGGAGAGTGATCGAGAACTTCCGCGGGAGGCTTCTGCAACCAAAGAAGACTCACACCATGAGATCTCACACAGCCCCGATGGCGGGCAACAAGCTCGCCCGGATGTATTTGAAACGTCCGGCAGTCTCGAGGAGAAGACAGACGGGTCCAGGGTTGATTCAGAAGAGCCGTCAAACCGCGGGACGTCGGACCGTGGGCAGCCGGAAGAGCCGTCAGTCACAGGAACTGAAAGTTTGCCTCACAAACCATCAGCTGGCGACGATGACAAACAACAGGGCCAGGAAGATAGTGCGACTTCGCCTACGATTCCCGAAGAACAGTCAATCGCGGATGACAGGCAGTTAGACGAGCCTGTCCAACCTGGAACATCCTCTTTGGAACAGCACACCGATGATACACCGAGCAAACCAGATGTCAAGGAAGAACACGATGAGGAGACGCAGGCTGGGTCAGACAATCCGTCCCGTGGCATCAGTCTCGAACATGACTCGGAGTCGTATGGGTTGACAAAGGAACATGGTCTCAATCAGGAAGGCTCTAGCCCGAGCCATACTGAGGGCCAGACTCTGGAGTCTTCAGGCAATGTTAATCAACAAGAAGAGCCGCAGGAGGACTTCAGCCCTCGGGAGATGAGCACTCAACCGAACTTAGAGCGAGTCGAAAGAGACAGTGGAGAGGGCGACAACAGGAGCCTAGGTGAAAATGGTCAAGTTCAACATGGCGAAATTCCTGAAACCCGGCCCCTCGAAGATAAGCCTTCCCAAAGCATTTCACCTGAGGACAAGGAGATATCCAGTGGCCAAGGCAGCAACAAACAGATTGCCGATCCGCCACAATTTAGCCAAGGCGAGATGCAGCACCCCGAGTCTGGCCCCGGATCAGAAGGAGGCCAACCTGAACATGGTCACGCGGATACTGACCGCATAACCCACCAGCCACCACCTGATCACTCGAACCAACACTTGGGCGCTCAGCAGGTGAACTACGACGGCGAAGGGTATGGCGTAACGCCCTCCAGCGAGTATAGCAATAACCCTCTCGCAGACTCAGCGCCTCAGGACACGAATGAGACGCACGCTGCCGGCGACTCCATCAACACCCGCCAACCCGATACACACAACTACGACGTGGACAGCGTCTCGGAGACGTTCGAGACGCCACTCGAGTCCGCCGACTTTCGAAGGTCTCACCAAGACGGTCGATCTGTGACACCGGGTCATTTTACACAAGCACTGGACCACCTTCCGGATGAAAGTGCGCACACCGTCCAAGGCACTGATGATCTCTTTGACGACACTGACGATGGCGAGGATCAGGATGACTATGGTGAAGCCGTCGTCTATCAACCTTCGAACGAGGCTGTTGAAAGCTCCCCCGTCGAGGAAAAGACTGTTTATTCTACACGTGGCGACGAGAACAACACCGCCCTAGGTGGTCATCGCTCCTCGCTTAGCCTAGGCAGCGTCGGTCACCGCTCGCAGGGCAGCATCAGCAGTTTGCGCGACACAACCCCCGTGCGTCCCACGTTCGGGTCTTATATCGGAGGGCCGAGCATTGTTCGGGCGGATTGGGCAGCGGAGCACGAGGAGGAGATGCGTCCGTCTTCTCGAAACCCCACACCACAGCTGGGTCCATCCACGACGCACGACACACCTGAGATCAGTCCATTCGCGCTGCGCAACACGCCGATGTCTAGTCATGGTAGTGATCAGAGGGGGTTGAGTTCGAGCATGTGGAACCCAGAAAGGCCGCAGACGCCAACTTCTGCAACGTCACACAGCAACAACCCGTTTGCAACGCCTCAGCGGCAGGCTGAGCCTGACATCGATCCCTCCGTGTACGTGCCCCGCGACGTCACACACGGCCGCCAGGACTCTGTTCCAGCGTCGCTGCACAGCCAGACCACACTTGACTCGTCATGGTCATCGCCGGTGCACTCGTCTCTCCCTGTTGATAGGCACGAGCCTGTGATCCGCGACAGTTGGCCAGCTCCGGCTCCTGGCTACCAGCAGTACCTGTCGAGCTGGGGTTCCCGTCCACGCGGTGACACCACGAGCACCGCTGCCGAGTATGACCCCTTTAAACCCGACAACGGCGGCGCTCCCGGCGGCCACCACGCTGCCAAATCTTCCTCAACCTACAATCCGTTCGTTCAACGCGGACGTGCCGAGTCTTCGGTCAGCACTGCTCCCAGCAACCCGAGTGTGAGCAACAGCCCGAGCCGCGGAAGTGCGTTGTTCGCAAAGATGCGGAATATCTTTGAGAGCCAGGGCTCCAACGGGGCCAACGACGCCCCTGCAAGCCCAGGCAGGACGCGACCTGTCTCTGGCGTCTTCCATCCCGCCGTTTCTGCGCCGAGAAAGTCTCAGGACAGTTTTACAGGACAGCGCGATGACGAGCGGGGCGGGTTCCTGAACGAGGCAGATCATGAGATCGACGAGCGCAGTGCATTTTTGAGAAGTGACGGCCAGCCCTCGGGCCACATGGCTTACAACGACGAACATTGAACACGCTCGGACCGAGGTGAAGATGCCAAGCAAAAGCAACGGCCAGGGCCCGTGGCGAGGCCCAGGCTGAGGAAGGTTGTGCAGACGATCGACTTGCGCGCAGAAACCGCAGACGACGTGCATTCTGACAGGATGGTAAGCGTGGCCGAGGGCAGGGTGAGCTCTGCTTATACGATCAACCCGGAAGTAGAATCAGACTCCGAGTTTCGACTTGCTTGGCTCTGGGTGGAAGGGTGGAGAGCTCAGCTGCGAAAGGGGGGCGACACGGTGGAGAGGGCCAGGTGGGAATGGAGAGTAGACGATCTACTGAGGAAGAGCCGGGAAAACAAGGCGAAGAATAACATCCCTGATATCGTGGCAAGACTGCCGGGTGCTCTGAGAAAGAGTAGTAATTACAATAAAAGGAGGCGCCGTGGCACAGGCAAGAGTGTGCACTGGCCGGAGGACCGCGATTTGTTTGGCATAGACGAGCGTGCATCTTGACTTTCTCCTCTGCATGATCCTTCTTCCGCAATTATTATCAACGGTTGAAAATGGAAATATCAATTGACTGTCATCTTCATCATGAAATGCATCAAGTACCACCTAGAAGTGATGCCCGGGCCAGCCCACCGGCGCCGACAATCCGAAGTGTGCTCGGTGCTTGGCAGACGACGAGCCACGCGTCAGGGGTGCCAGGCCTGTGGTAGGCCGGCTCCGAGCCACGGCGGCGATTGGAGCAATACTCAGGGGTAAAGTCTGGTGACAGCACCCCTCTGCCCTAATTACGACCTCCCGGATAAATGCCCGCTGGATGTCACCCATCAGGTGCCGGCATATTGTTGAGGAGTAATCTAGATTGACTCTCAAATCCCAGGGGTCATGACTGCTCTGTGCGTGACAGCCAGCGGGCGCCCAATGTTGTTTTCGGACTATGAAGCGCCGACGGGGAAGCGGAAGCAGCTTTGGGACTCGCAAACATTGGTCACAGGGAAAGTCGAAGAAGTATATATATAATGACAAGAGTCGCAAGACAATTGCAATCCTGAGAGTTGAGTCTCCATACCCCTGGTCGCCTCTGCAGTGCTGCACAAATTCACCTCATCGAGCTCTACCCGTCCGGACAGCCACCACCCATCATGAAGCTCTTCTCAACCCTGTTTGGGGTCAGCATGCTGGCCGCCGCCACCAGCGGTTCGCCTACGAGCTTTGGCGACTTGATGACGCCCACGGCGCCCCTCAAGCGCGCCGCCCAAGCCATCACCCAAGTGACCAACTTTGGCGCAAACACCTCGGGGACCAAGATGTACATTTATGTGCCGTCCAAGCTTGCAGCGAGCCCACCTATAATCGTCGCGATCCACTACTGTACCGGGACAGCGCAGGGGTACTACAACGGCTCGCCATACGCGCAGCTCGCGGACCAGAAGGGCTTCATCGTCATCTATCCCGAAAGCCCATACAGCGGCACGTGCTGGGACGTGAGCAGCCGGGCGGCGCTGACGCACAACGGCGGCGGCGATAGCAACAGCATCGCGAACATGGTCACGTACGCGCTGAAGCAGTACAATGGCGATGCGACCAAGGTTTTCGTCACTGGCAGCTCGTCGGGCGCGATGATGACGGTATGTCTCCTAGGAAAGCGGGACTTCGCGGTCGATTTGTGATGACAAAAGTGTGATTTTTGGACACTGCGCTCATGCTGACCTGATGGGTTATAGAATGTCATGGCTGCAACGTATCCGGAATTATTCGCCGCGGGAATTCCTTATTCTGGAACCCCAGCTGGATGCTTCTACAGCCAGTCTGGCGGGGTTGATGCCTGGAACAACTCTTGTGCAAGTGGTCAGATCCATAGCACTCCACAGGTCTGGGCGGGGGTAAGCATTGTGTTGCTAACGTTGAGGTTTCCTTGTCACCGCAAACGCTGACACCTGGCAGATGGTTAAGGATATGTACCCGGGCTTCACCGGCACCTACCCAAAGATACAGGTCTATCATGGCAGCGCCGATACTACTCTGTACCCATCCAACTACAACGAGACGATCAAGCAGTGGGCTGGGGTCTTTGGCTTTGACTATACCAAGCCAGACACAACTGCTGCGAACACGCCCCAGAGCGGCTACACCACCTATAGTTGGGGAAGCCCGGTCAAGCTGCAGGGAATCTACGCCAATGGGGTTGGCCACACTGTGCCGATTCGAGGCAGTGATGACATGAAGTTCTTCGGGTTGTAAGGAACACCCTAAATCGCAAGAAAGCTTTGCATATGGAAAACGAGTAGCAATTGGTGCTAGAGGAAGTCGATATATATTTACCTGGACCAAGGTTGCAGGCAATTCTGTTGAGGACTTCATCAGAACTTCAGAAATCTAAGTAGTATGCTTTCGCCTCGATTGCCTAGTTTTGCCTTGTTTTCCGTGTGCGAGTTCAAATTCGGCACAGCAAGTCTCAAAGATAGTTAGTTGTCCTGCGCCGCGTGATTTGCTGATCAAAACAGTTGCTTCGAAAATGGTTAGTCTTTGTACTCATATAAAGACTTGTGTCTCATTAGATGAACACATAATAGACCTGATGAAATAGGCTGGTGTCTCAAGGATGCTTTGAGCGAAGGCCACTGAATGAGCATTTTCGGGCTTACAGCTGCCAGAGATTTTCCAAGCTTGGGAAATGCAAATCCCAGATAACCCAAGGGTAAGACGTACAGGTCTACGTACGGTCAGTAGACTACGTAGCGCGTGTGGGCCCAGCAACAACATGGTCCCCAACCGTAATAATTGTCCATGGCATCTGTTTCGTGCCCCTCCTTCGTCACGAACTCCCATCAACATACACACGCGTCTTGCAAACAAAAACAGCTTATCTCACTGCATGACCACACCCGGAACCGGAGAGCGAGAAGGTAAAAATGGCGCCGCGCAAGAGAAATAGTCCAGTCGGCTCAGCCATCTCTAGATCGCCGAAGAGCAAGCGACAGAGACCATACCAGGCGCCGCCGGCTGAGACTTACCCCATACCTGATCGCTTACAGGACGTCGTTGAGAGAGTGGGAAGAAAGAAGAGCTCCTTTGAGCTCAAGTTCCCCATCAACGATCTTAACGGAGTGCAGCGCCTTGCATGGGGTCTCGACCGTCGTGCCGATTTCGTGATTGTCAACCTCGAGTTCCTCCAGGAAGAAGACAGATCATCGGGATACGCTCGCTTCTGCGTCCATTCCTCAACTGATCGAGAGAAAAGATCACACTCGTTTTGCGTGACCAAGAACGAGGCCAGCAGTTGCATTAAGAACCCTTGTTCGCCTCGTTCGACGATGCTTACGTGCGTCCTGTCTCGCGAGCTCTTCGGCCTCCTGGGCCTGAGGGTCTGTCGGGACCTGGGAACCATCTACGATCGAGCCTTTGAACTCATCAAATCAGACCCCACAGAGCGATGTCTGATCTGCGGGAAGCAATACAAGGTCAAGGTGTACACACCGACCGCGTGCTTGGGTGAATGCATGGACAAACTCGAACACTGGCCGCTGAGAGCTCGACTCTCCCACTTGCTTTCCGATACGAAAGTCCTCGACCTTATGCTCTGCTGCATCTACACCGCGGTCAATGGCCAGGAAGTGTGCCCGGATCAGTACGGCACCAATTCGTCCCTGTTGGTCGGATGTCCGCTTAAACTAGCCAAGATCCAGCCGGCCATCGACTCTTTCCCAGAAATCTCTGACGAGCTTGGAATGCACCAACTGGTAAACTCTGGCCATACAAGCGTTGTATCTTCTCAGAAGAGACACCTTCTCTCCTGGCTTGCTCTACGGCTCAGGGGTTGCATCGTGTCTTTGCCGCACGATGCCGACTTCTTCATGCAGGGTAAAGGTCTTGAGGGCAGCCATCAATTCATGCTCTTGAATTCGAGACTGGAGCGGCAGCAAGCTTTCATGAAGCAAGCCATCGAGGTCGATAGGGGGTCCGTTGCCTTCCACGGCGCCAGGGCCCCCAGAGCCTTCAACATCATAACCGACGCACTGCGCGTAAGCAACATTCTTGTCCTTTCACGGTTTCCCGTCCGTCGTGTTTTTGGAATATTCGATTAACAGGTACTAGAACATGATTTCAGAGCCCTATGCCGTGGACGAGGCGGGTGTTTTCTACTCTGACAACCCTGGATACAGCTACTGTGTATACACATCAAGGGACATTCCACTGAAAGCTTGGAAGCGGAGCCAGTTCTTCGGCCAAGGCTGGTCTGTCTTGTTCGGGCTCGAGGTCGCCCTATCCGAGATTCCCTTTCGATACAGTGAGCACTCGACTCGCAGAGAGTCGACTCTCATGATTCGTTATATATTTTTGTTACCCTCATGTGACCCTTCAAAACGTTACTACTTGGGTGACTACATGGACCTTCTCCAGGTTGACCAGGACGCGATGAAGAAGGCATATGACGTTCTAGACCGGAACGCACTGTCGCCACGGCACATAGGGCTCGGCGTGAGGCAGGAGACCAGAAGCAAGCCGGCCTTACCGGAGAGCCAGAAAGACACCTGAACTTGACGTCTCGACTCGGACGTCGCCGTCGGATGTATAACGGAAGGGAATATTCGTGTTTCGGGCCCGCACTTTTGTTCTGGAAGGGAGGTGAGGGGGTTTTGGGCTGTGATGGCAACGCACTGGCAGATGACTGAGAAGCGGCGGGTGTTGAGGATCCATCTGACCTGTTGATGATTCTACTTTCATGGTCGTTCTGTCATGGAGCAAAGCCCGTTATGTACATGGACAAAGCAGGGTTTTTCCGGGGAGCAACATACATTGAGGCATACTCGAGCCGAATGCCTCAAAGCGGCTCTTGAGAAGAATAGACCTACCAGGGGGAGGGGGGGTCTTTGAAGTCATTCTGTAGGGTTTATAGAAGGGTCTCAAAATAGTGCGGATATGTCTTTAATAATTTAAATTATATTTGTTTTATATAGATCGAATAACTTAAATAAAACTGATATAAAATCACTTCTAATATATTATAATATGATTATGATATGATATCAGCGCTTGATATGGAAGCAAAAAAGGGTAGTTCAACTTCTACCCTTATTATTTTTTTTTTTAATTTATAACTAACCCAACTATTTTTCCTTTATTTCTAACTTAACTATATACTTTATAATAAGCTATGGGATTATGGAAATATAGAATTACTTTTAATTTATTAACTTATAAAATCTAAAATCAATGCAGATTTAGAATTTCTAATATATTATAATATAATATTAATATTGATATAATTTCAAGCCTTAATATAATTTCTTTTTAATAGCATTTTGTTAGCCTTTTGTTAATATTTTGCTATAATTTTATAATTTTGATTGAATATCAGCATTATTATTAAATTTGATTGCATTGCATGACTTGATCAGAAACCCCCCCTCCCCCTGGTAGGGATGCATGGGAGAGCCACCTGAGTACACACAAGCCGTGTTCACATTGTGTTTGGACTAGGAGACATGACGGGGTTGGATGAGCTGTAGTCAACAAGCTTCCACAAGCTTGCACAAGCTTTTCGCCAGGACATACATGGTCGGGGCAAGCTAATGTACGGGGCCGCCATGACCATGCTGGCAGTAAAGGTCCCATGGCGCGTAATCTCCTGGCTGCGTAATTAGGAGAATTAGACATGTCAGCTGGCGACAAGTCGTCGTCCGTCTACATATGATGGAACAGCCCTTTTTGATTGGCTCTGATGCGCGGGATTGATGGGTCCGGCAGATTCTCTCAACCCGATCGGGAAGCTAGATGATAACCCTGTGCCGGACGGCCGGGATAGGGCAATGTTGCTTGTGCTGCGTACGCTCAAGCAGACCAGGCACAGGAGGCATCATGATAAAAACGCTTGCCGTACCGGTATTTGTAAGGATCGACTGCTGATACGGCGAATAATGCGATTTCCAGAAAAGGTCGGTCCCAGATAAGACCCTCGGAGATGGCTTGGAGTGAGATCCTCCCTTGGTACCAATAAATATTGTAAGACAGGGTGTGATCCCCTCCTCCTCACATCTGTTCTACCATTTCCCCACGCCAAACTGCGCCATCGCCAACTGACAACTAGGCGCTCGCGGGCCCGAGAAAAGCTTCCATGGATCCCGAGAAGACTGGTAGCGAGGGCGACGAGCCGCTGCCGCAGGCTGTCAAAGCCATATCCGGGAAGGAAACTCAGAATACCCACGATGGTGCAGGGCCAGACATTCTCAATGGCCATCTCATCGAGCTCGAGGTCGATTTGTCTCGGGTCATCGGCGAGGATGATGTCGAAGGGGATTGGGACGCCGATACGAGCCCCTTCCCAGCCGTCCGCGCTGTCGTCCCCGAGACGGATGACCCCGAAATGCCTGTCAACACCTTTAGGGCTTGGTTCCTCGGCATCGTGAGTAAACCTGGACGCGCTGGCCTCGGGTCGCCGTGCCGTCCAAGCTGAGAACGGAAATGTACCGTCCACCTCCGCCAACGGATGTGAGGCTGATGCAACTCTAGGTTTTTGTTTTCCTCGGTGCCGGCGTGAACCAATTTTTTGGTCTACGATACCCAGGTGTGCATATAGTTTCACTCGTTGCAGAGCTTCTCGCCTACCCCATCGGTGTCTTCCTCGCGCATCTGCTGCCTATCAGCCGCTTGAACCCCGACAGACACTTCAACATCAAGGAGCATGCGCTTGTTACCATCATGTCCAATGTGTCTTTTGGATTTGGGTCCGCCGACGCCACCAAAATCATCCAGGCAGCCAAGCTGTACGGCTTTGCCTTGCAGACTGGCTTCAGTGTCATGGTCGTTTTGTGCTGCCAGCTCCTTGGTTATGGCGTCGCGGGGTTGAGTGCCAGGTGGCTTGTTGAACCGGTAAGACAGCACACGGTCCTGACGTCGGACAAGCGATAGACTCCAAAAGATTTCTGCGGTCATCTTCTAGGCTATCGTCCCATGTCTACAGAAGTAGGACTTGGTAACTGACAGAGTCTAGGCGAGCATGATCTGGCCGGGTGTGTTGAGCAATGTGGCCCTCCTGACCTCGTTGCACTCGAGAGCCAACGCAGTAGCCGACGGCTGGAAGATGTCACGTATCAGATTCTTCATGGTTGTAGGGGGCTGCGCATTCATCTGGTATTGGCTCCCAGGCTTGATGTGGACAGGCTTGTCCTATTTCACCTGGATTTGCTGGATCGTACCAGATAATATTGTGGTTAATCAAGTGTTCGGTATGGTGACTGGAATGGGGCTTTTCCCGCTAACATTGGACTGGTCCATGGTCGCTTACAACACAAACCCCTTGCTGAGCCCTCACTGGGCTGCTGCAAACGTATTCTTCGGCTTTGCCCTGTTTTTTTGGGTCGTCACTCCAGCTCTTTACTACACAAACACATGGTTCACCGCATACCTACCCTTCTGTACAGCAGATGTATATGATCGATTCGGCCAGGTGTACGACTCTAGTGAGTGGCTTCCCCACCCCTTACACATCCTCCTGTCTGTTTTTCAAGACATCTTCGAAGCTGTGCCAGGAGACATCTCACGAGAAAAGATTCATGTGCTTTCAGCCTGCGGGTCATGAGACACTTTTCAGAGAGCCCTTTCCAAATACCACCTGAAACTGTCAAAATGGAAATCTCGAACTGACAACTACGAACAGCCCAGGTGATCACTGGTCAACTTTTCGACGAGGCCAAGTACAAGGATTACTCACCTCCCTATCTCCCGGCCACCTTCGCCTTTGTATACGGGCTGTCTTTTGCATCCATTACGTCGGTATTATCACATGTTTACTTTTTCCACTGGAGTGAGTTTGTACATGCCCTACGGGGCTCAACAAAGCTCGATATCCACTCAAGAATGATGAGAGCATACAAGAGAGTGCCGTTCTGGTGGTTCCTATCCATCATTGTTGTTGTCCTGTAAGCGACCTACATGCGGATTTTAAGGCCAATTACTGATGACTTGCAGCGCCATGTCCATAGCGATGACTAAGGTCTACCATACCGGACTTCCAGTCTACGGCATCTTCCTCGCCTTCATCATCCCTGCTATCTACATGATACCATGTGGAACGATACAAGCTGTTTCGCTTTTTACCATTTTCATACTGCTCCGGTAAAATTTTTGGTATATATAATAGATAACTATAAATTATTTAGTATATATAGCAGGGGGGTATAAACTATCTAATATATATAGCAAGGTGTATATAATAGGAATTAAGTATATTTAATAGGTGGTAATAAGTTAATAATGAAAAGGTTATTTAGGGTTATATATAATAATAGAGAGAGGGGGGTTCTTTTTTTATATAATCTTAAGCTTAAAGATATATATCTTAAAACTATTAATATAATCTTTTAAAAGGGAAAGGTTATTATATTAAGATGAAAAGCATAATTATTTTTATAAAGAGATATATATCAAGCCTAGGTATTAATTTCATATAATTTAAGCTATAAATAATAGCATTAATAATCCTTTAGCCTTAGTGGCTAGCTAAATATTACCTTTTATTATCATTATAAATAATTTAATAAATAATATAAAAGGCATTATAAAACATCTTAAAGAGCTATATTAATATTTTAATATTATGATAGTTATTAAAATTATAGCTAAACAAGGGGAGATATATATAAAACTAACAATATAACTATTTAAAGTTAATAAAGAACTAGGGGCTAATAAGGTTTTATATTATTTATTAAATATAATAAAGATGGGTTAAAGGAGCAGAGTAATATTAAAGATTTAGGCCTTTAACTAGTTTAGTAATAGCTAGCAGAAGATATATAGAGCTACTAAAGCCATTACCTAAATCATTAAGTAAATATTTAAGTAATAAGGTATATTTATCTTATTTATAAGTAAATAATTATATATAATATTATTAAATAAATATCTAATATTCTTTATTAAAGATTACCTTAACTATATCATATTATATAATAAGCTAAAGAAGGTTAATAAAGAGCGGTATATAGAATATAATTTTATCTAATCACTAACTAACTATATATTCCCTATATTACTCTCTTATAAGCTCTTCCCTAAAGATAGACTTTTTAAGCTTTATCAGGAGTAGCTAGCTGCTATTATTAAATAGGTATTTATAAAGTAGATAAAGAGGAAGGGATTGTTATATGGCCTAGCTATTAATATTAAAAAAGTAGTCAGCCATGGTATAATCCTCCAGCTATTTATAATCTAAGTTATTAAATATTAAATCCCTTATTATATAAATATATTCACCAGCTATTAGCTTAATATAAATGTAGAAACCAACCTTATTAATATATATAAGGCAATGCTAACTATATATCTTATAGCAAGGAATTGCATATATTAGGTTTAAAGGCTGTAAGCAGACAGAGCTTACAGTACGATATAAACCCATACCTAATAACCAACCAAAAGATATTACAATCAATTCCTATAACTAAACCTATAACCTTAAATAAATTAAATACTTAAATATTAAATTATAAATAAATAAAGAAATTAATTATATTTTATAAGCTATATATAATAATAGCAAACCATTTTATATATACGGATTATTAACTTAAATTAAGACCTATTTTATATTACTAATTATTTTAATAATTATATATCTTATTAATCTTTTAAATACCTTTTTTCTTAACCTTTATTTAAACCTATTTATTTCTCCCTTAAAATATTACTAAGGACTTATATAAGATTACTTTAATAAATATAAGCTAGCGCTTTTAAATCGTTAATACTTATATTTAAGGTACTTAGGAGCCCCCAACGCCATTTACCATAGATAATATCCATAAATTAAAAATTAATAATAGAAAGTATAAGTTAAGATTAAGCCTTTCTTAATTTATAAATCATAAAGAATACCGCCTTAATATATTTAATATACCCTAAATATATAAAACTTATTAACTTTAAGGTAATTCCAGGCTAGGCTTAAAGTAGTAATAATATACCCTAACTTCTTTAAAAAGTACCCTTATTTACAACGCAAAATCCATCCAGCCAGCACTATAAATAAGTAAAACTATTAAATATTATTATTCACTAGGCCGCCTTATAAGATAAGACCTTATAAAAGGTTATAACTAATAATAAACCAGCATTTATATTACTTAAGCTACCCTTTTATTATAACTCCAGTTATAATTATATAGATAATCAAGCCCTTAATATAAATTTAAAGGCAGCGGTAGATAATAAAAGAATTAAGTTTTTAAAGAATAAAATTAAAAGGGTTATAGCTATAAATCAATAGAATAAAGATAATAGTAAGGAGATTTATTTTATATTAACATCCTTAAAGCGCTTATTTAATAAGAAAAAGAAATCCAATTAAAATAATAGCTTATATACCAAATCCTTAATTAATGATAATAAGGCCTTATAAGTAATAATTTAATAGCTATAATCAAGCTTATCCATTAAGATTAGCAAGAAATATATATTATTTATTAAGCAATAAGTAGATAAAGATAAGCTTAGCTCTGCTAAATTATATATAAAAGCCTTGGTAGCTAAGAATATATACCTTAAGATGATAATTAAGTAGCAAGAATCTGCTATATTTATTAAATATAATAAGCGATAAATATACCAGCACCTTTACTCAGCCCTTTAAAAGACCATCTATATAATAATTTATATATAGCCTGGCCCTTTATTAAGAGGCTAAGGTATAGGCCCAGGGCATAATATATTTAAAATCTATAACTTAAAATAAACTAAAGCTAAGCAATTTTAATTCAACTATATATTCCAGCTATAAAATATAAACCTAAAGATCTTTAATAAGGTTTTTATATTTATATAAATAATAACCATTAAAGGTATATAAGCTGTTATTATAACCTATAGGGCTATTAAAATAGGAAAATTATATACCTTAATGGGAGATAATAAGGCAAGCCTATTAATCCCAGGCTTATTACACCTTATAATATCAAGAATCTTTAACCTTATCCCTAGGGAAAGCATTATCAAGGCTATTACTATCTATATCTACCAAGGGCAAGTCTTAGACCTAGCCCTTTTAAAAGCTAAGAGAAATCTTAATATATTTAAAATGGAAAAGGCATATATACTAGATGTTAAATATTAATAAACAAGAACAGCTGAAGAGCTTATCATATTATTCCATACTACAGGGAGGAATATAATCATAGCTATGATACTAATGAATGAATCTAGCTTTCATAGCTATATATTCTTTATAATTAAGATTATAACCCTAATTAATAATCCTAACTAATTATATAAAGATATATTTACCTTTATTAACCTTATAAGAAATAAAAACATTAAGGAGAATAGTATATAAGGGAAGTAATTTAATAAGGTAAGGTTAATTAATAACAACTTAATATACCTTAGCCTAATAATTTAAAACCTATAGGATAGGAAAAGGGTAGATATCAAGCGCTTAAAGCTTATATAACTCTTTATTAGCACCGCTGATCTTAAATTTAATGATACAGCTAAGTATAACATCCTCCTACTTATTATAATTAACCTCTCCCTTAGGTATATTATAAGTAGCATCTATACCCTTAAGTTTATTTATATAATATAAATTATTTAAAGATAAGCTTATTTAGATTTTAATAATATTAATATAATTTTAAGTAATTAAGATATTTATAGGTATAAAATTATTAATATAAGTGAAAGTTTTATTAATATAAAGGGTAGGAATTAGCTAAGCCTTAAAAAATGCTAATATAAACTATTATACTACCATCTGTTATATAATATAACTAGCGTAGGCTTGATATAATAATGCTATTAATTATTATTATTTAAGTATTTATATACTTTAATATTTATCCCTTAGATAAATAATCCCTTATATAGAATAATCTTAATTAATACTTCCTATATTCACTTAATATATTAATATATATAATAATAAATCATTATTAATATATTATATTTTGTTTTTTAAGCGATTTATATAAGATTAATATATATAAGGCACCAAGGTTACCAATATTAATCACACCTTAGCCCTACCTATTCCTTAGAAAATAAAGTAATTAATAAGCTTAGCAATATTTATCAGCTCAAGGGTTATCACCATCTATATTATATTATTAACCTTAAGGTTTTAATTATCCTTCTTATTATTAAAAAGGGTATATAAGAAAGTATAAAGGCAAAGCTATTAATATATATAAATAAATGCAATAAAGGTTAGGGGTACTTTATCTTTTAGCAAAGGAGTAAAATAAGCCTTAATGTAATTATAAATAGCGATTTCCTTAACCTTAGCGGCCTCTACCTCACCCTTTTACCGCTTTAACCACTGCCGCCACTTAAGTTTATAATTTTATTAAGCCTTAATAATATCTTTATTAAGGCAGTTATTATTATTATACATTTTAAAGTAATAGAAGGAGCATTTAAGGGTTCCTTAAGATGGGTTAATCTTATATAATATATTATTTTATATTTCTTTAATTACGATATACCTTATCCTTTACCTTTAACGCTATTCCATTTATTATTATTTTTATATAGCGATTTATTTATACTTAATATATTAGTTTATATTATTAAATATAATAATTATATTAAATATAATTATATTTTAACTTTTTTATTATTTTCTTCTTTATTAAATAAGTTATTTAAAGATATTCCTATTTTATTTATAATGATATTTTAAGGTTTATAAATAAGTATAAATATATAGGCTATATTGAAATAAATTTAAATTAATTAAACAGAAGCGCCTTAAGAATATATTAGCTAGGGTAAAAATAATGCTTATTAAAGCTTTATTAAACTAAAGCTTAACAAGCTTTATTTAATATAAATAAAAAGGGCTAGATTTAATATAAAAGATAAAGTAGCATTATATATTTAAGTTTATAACTATAATAATATAACTTATTTTAGAGAACTATAATAATAAGTATATAAAATAAACGTAAAGCTTAAAAGCCTTAATTCCTTAAAATTAAGCTAAACTTAAACTATCTTAATACCTTAATATATATTATCCAAGGTAAAGTATACCCTTATTATTAAAATATCAGCTTATAAAGGCCTTTTAAGATTAAAAAGTCACCCTTTTATATTTTAACTTCTTTCGCAGCTTTTTAAACTTATTATTATTACTTTTTAAAATCTCTTATTATGATACCTAAGAGAAGGCGCCCTTTATCCCCGTCTTATAAGCCCCTTTAATGAAAATAATACTATAAGCTACTTATTAAGGCAAACCCTTCAGACCTTATAAGGGCAAAGTAATAGGATTTAAATAAATAGCTAGCAAAAACTAAGAAAGGGGCGGAAGTATTAAATCAGCTAATGGAAAAGATAGTAATAAGAATAAAGCTAAGCAAGAAGAAACCAATAAGAAAGGAAGAAGAAATAAAGGAAGGAATTTAAAAAATAATAAAGATAAAGGGAGTAAATATAAAGTTTTCAGCTAAGCCTATATAAACATTATTAATATATTATAAAATATTAAGGCAATAAAGGTTGCTAATTAAGATAAAACAAGAGCTAGTAATCTTAAAGAAAGTAGATTGAAAAAGATAAAGCCTAGTTAAAAGGTAATTAAGAAGACGGTCTACCTTAATAATAAGACTAACTTTAATAGCACCGCCGCCATAGCTAATATAAAGTCCCATAGTAATCATACCTTTAATTACAAAGCTTTAAGCCTTCCTAAGTTAGCCATAGATCATCTATTAAAAAGGAGCGATATAACTACAAATCATAAGGTAAACGCCAAGGGTTTAAAGAGTAGAAAAAAAGACTGCAACCATAACATAGGCACTATAGCCATGATTAAGTCAATAAGCTCTCATAGAATACTATAAAATAAAGATAACGATATATTTATTACACCTTAAGCTATTAAATTAAATACCATCTATAGGCAATTAAAATCAACTAAACCGCTAGTATAAAAGCAGGG
Organism: Diaporthe vaccinii; assembly: GCA_039880775.1. Lineage (NCBI taxonomy): Eukaryota > Fungi > Ascomycota > Sordariomycetes > Diaporthales > Diaporthaceae > Diaporthe > Diaporthe vaccinii. The sequence continues at coordinate 593,437 of JBCEDN010000007.1, read as the reverse complement.
TGAGAAACTAGGCGCTGTAATCATAAGGGGCGCTGCAATCATAAGAGGCGCTGCGATCACAAGGGGCGCTACAATCACAAGGGGCGCTGCAATTACAAAGGGCGCTACAATCACAAGGGGCACTATGAAATAACACTAAGCTTAGCAGCCCGCAATAAGGAAGCCTATAGCAGATAATACATATCCTACCCCTACTAGCTTTCAGCGCAAAACCAAAGCCTAGGATAAGCTATATATAGCAACTCTATAAAGCATAAAGGATAATACAGCTACTATCATATTAATCACCCCCTAGCTATTAAGCAAAAGCCCACCGCTAACAATCTCACCATTTATAAGCCAAGGTCCATTAAAATAAGAGATAAGAGCGCTAAACTAGCCCATTATAATAAGGAAGCGATGCGCAACTTTTATACCTATTAAGGATAAAGGCTAAGGAAGAAAGCAATCCTATCTTAATAATAAGGGAAAGGAGGATTAACGCATAGCCTTGGTTATCTTTACCCAAAGGCCTTAAGATAATATTAATAATACTAAGTATAATAAGGATATAGCTATAAAAAGAGTGATAAGCAGAATTAAAAATGTTTATATTTAAAGGGAAGATAGCAATGGATATATAAGTGCTAAAGGTAGGCAATAGCTTAATCTCCTTAAAAAACCATTAAGTATTAAGTTAATAATAGGCTATGAAGCTATTATAGGAATTGCATTTAACGCTGATACCTTTATCTTATAATATTAGATTTAAATAATATATAAAGTAATCTAGCTATTATTAAATAAAAAGATAATCATATATTTAATTTTAAAATAAATAAGGCTTTAATTATAATTAATTTTTATTATTAAAAAGCTAGAAGCTAGATCCTTAACTAATATAAATAATAACTAGGATATAATAATTACTTTAATTCTTATATTTATATAAGCCTCTTTATATTAACTATATAATTATAAATTATATTATATTTTAAAAAGCTATTATTTATATTTATTTAAAGCTAGCCTTTCTACCTTAATACCTTTAACTTTACTATTTATTCTTTATATATAAGCTATTTCCCACTTAGCTAAATAATAATAGCTTATATATTAAGATAATACCTAAGGTTATATTAAACCTTTAAGATTTTATAAGTTAATACTTCCACTATATAAATAAAAATAAAAACATTATTATACCTTTAACTTTATTATCTATTCCCTATATATAAGCCATTTCCTACTTAGCTAAATAATAATAACTTATACGCCAAGATATTTAAGGTTATATTAAACCCTTAAGATCTTATAAGCTAATACTTCCACTATATAAACAAAAATAAAATCATTATTATATTATTATCATTAATATAAATATAAATATCTCCTTTATTATAATTAAATAAAAGAAGAAAAAGATTAAGTTTTTCATTATTTTAAGCTAAATATATTGAAAAAATATAATATAATAATTATAATAAAGAAGTTTATTTATTTATATTTATATTTCAACCTTATTTATAGTTATAACTAATACTCTTAAATTATAACTCCGCTATACCTAATATCTTACTAAACATTATACCAGCTTATATTAAACCCCGCTTACTTTATATTAAAGTTTATATTAAAGAATAAATAAGAATAATAAGCCCTATATCAGCTGAAGATGATAATATTAATAAAGACAACTTGCGGCAAGTAGGAATTAAGCTAGTTAAATTTAATTCTAAAGATAACTCTAATGGAGATTATAATAAATTTAAAGATAATTAAGAGGAAGAGCTATACCATAAGGTAGAGAAGCGGCCTAAGTTATAAATAGATAATAAATATATAAAAGGCGGCATCTTTAGAAAAAAGCTAGATAACTTAATTATAACCAAAAAGCTTAAAGCTAAAGACTTAATAATAAGGCTGCTTTATAATTATAGGTTTAATAGGCTGCCTAATTAAGATATTTTAATAACATAAGAGCTATAAAAGGAAGTCACCTTAATATTTATAGCTTTTTATAACTTTAAAGATAATATTAAGATTGATAAGCTTGATCCTTATGAGAGAGGATTAGCTAAGTATATTAAGCGCTATTTTAAAATCTAGAAGATATACAGGTTTATTATCTATTTTATTATAAACCCTATCTTTAAAAAATTAACTCCCTAATAATAAACACAATAGATATTTAAATATATTATGGAATAAAGATAGTGAAAAGTCTTTAATTATAATTTAAAGAAGCTGCTAAATATTATGCAATATCTTTTTTATAAACCCCTAACTATAAAAAGAGGCATTTATATTATTATATTAATAATTAAAAATAATACTTAATATAATCACTTATATACTGGCTCTAGATTTAATTAAAGAGATATTTTAGCAAGATAATAAAACAAATAGCGTAAATTTAACGGTAAAAAAGCCCTAGGATCCCCTTTTAAGAAGTTAATATACTAAAAGGATCCAACGACTTAAGTATATATTTAAGACTTTCCGCTATAAGGATACTCCTTGTGAATACCTAATACTAAGTTTAATTAATATATATATACCCTCTTTATAATAATACTAGGCCATCTTATTAAGGCTATAATTATATTCAAGCTTAATAGGTATAATAATTATATTAAGGTAAAAAGCATCTAGGCCTTATATTATTTAAGATTAAATTACCTTTATCAGCTTTAATAAGGCACTTTATAACATTATTTATTAATAGATAAAACCTTAATCTTATAGCTAAAAGGGTTAAGAAAGGCATTAAGGATAATTTATAATATATAATATTATTAAGATAACCAGGACTAGATCTAAGCTTATAATACGCAATATTATTAAGATAATTAAGATTAGATTAAAGTAAAATATAATAAACTAGCTGGGACCTTTTTATATAAAGCTAATCCAGGCTATTATAAAACCTTTTATAATATATTAACATCTTAATAGCATTCTAATATATATAAAGGTTAACTTAAATATTTATATTTACTTAACTATGGGTATTCATTTAATTCATCTAAAAAGATACTCCAGCATACCCAGAGATATTGTAAATATTCACCTTTTAAAATATCTATATTTTATTCAAAAGGGTATAGGATAAAGTTTTATAAATCAAGAAGTGCAAAAAAACATATAAACTATATTATATATATCTTCTTTAATGGAAAAGACTTATTAAGCATTTAATGCCCACAGGGTTGCAGCAGCAGGCCCTTTAATTCACTATTATAGGCAGTTAAATATACTAATACAGGAAATTGCCCTAAATATATTATTACTTAGACTACTATAATAGAAAGTAACGCGGTAGTATTAGTACCAGGGATTAAACAAGCTAGGGAGCTAGATCTACCGGAGGTCCATAATAATGAAGCTCTTCAGCAGATTAAATCCTTCTTAGGGAGCCTTAGTAAGGATAAAGACCTGGTTTATTAATATATTAATATTTATAAGGGAGGGGGAATGGATAAACTTATTAAGCGATATACTGTTAAGTTAAATGATAATTAAGAGAGATAAATAATTAATTACTTTATTTCAATTCTGCTTTTTTAATATAACCTTAATATAAGTTTTAGAAATATAATGCTATATATCCTTAACTTTAACCCTTTTTATAATTATTTTTAAATCAAAGCCTTTATTCTATTACTTTTAAATTTAAAGCTTAATTTAGTTTAATAGTATAAAATTTCTCCCCTTTATTAATTTTTCTATTATAAGGTCCTCCTTAGTGCATTTAATAATATCTATAGATAGATTAGATTGAGTATTAAAGCTTAAAGGCTTAATAGGCTGCATATTAAATACGCTACAAGCTATTATTTTATCAGGCCCCTAGCTGATATTAAGATACCTTATAATAATCTAGCCTTTAATAATGTTATATATAATAAGATCTTATTTTAATATCAGCACCTTATGCTATTATATTTAAATAAGATATATATACCTAAACCTCCCTTATAAAATATAACTCCAAGCTCTTAAGCATAACCTTTATTATAAAATATAGTGGTTAATAGATATACCTCCACTTCTTATCTAAGTAAACCTCTTAAATTAAGACTTTAAAAGCTTTATATAAGATGAAATCTATTTTCTTATAAATCTTAAGAATATATATTGGAATTATAATGTAAAATATATCATTATATCTGATATTAATTAGCCATAATATTTAATTTATTATAATTAAGTGGATAGCGGCTTAAGGGATGGCCAGCTAATCTAATATTTTATACATCTTAATCCTTCCTATTAGGTTAAGCTATTCATCCATTTCACTCCCTAGCATTATAGCTATATAACCCAGCATTAAGAGCTTTTTAATATACCTTATATAATAACTTAGCTATAATATAAATTCTTTATATTAAGGTCCCTTTAAATATATTAATATTAACCCAGCCTCCTTATATTATAATAAATATACTTAAGTAGATAATTAATATAAATAAATCTTAAGGTATTTTTTTAAGGCCTTTAAGAACTCTTTCAAAAGTTTAAGATTAATATATTTTTATTTTAACTTAATTATAAATATATCTAAATCTAGAGGTTACTTATTTATTATAAAAGCAATAAACTTATTTAATTTATATTAAAGTTAAAAAGAAGAGATATATAAATATATATTTATAACTACTTAAATAACTAGGTTAACTAGGGTTAAGATTAAGAAATAGAGATATATATTTATAAGCCAACCAGGGTTAAGCATTAAAAGCTCTTTATCTACTCTTATACTTTATTTATATTAATTATCTACCAGCAAATATACCAACATAAGACTATTCCAGATAAAATAAAATATTTTAAGCTTATCCATTAATTTTTTTACTAATATCTTAGCACCTTTTATTAAGATTTATATAAATGCCTTAATATCACTCTTTATATTCAGGATATATTTACATTATCCTAAATATTATATTATTATAAGTAGTAGGAATGTACTTAAATAGGTCGCATTTCCTAAACAAGATAGGCATGTATATTATTTTCAATATATCACCATTTAAGATCTTAAACTCTAATAAGGAATTTAAAGGATAGATCTTAAATATTTATAAACTTATATATAATATCTTTACTTTAAATAATATATTATTAATATTAAATATATTATATAAAGAGATCTTAAATTTTAAGGAAGAGCTTAAAGAAAGCCTTAATAGAAATAGTTATATGGATGGTATGTAATAAGCGTTAAGCTTAAAAGGAAAGGAAATAATATTAACCTAAATCTTAAAATAAAGATTAAAGGCAGCGCTATACTTAAATAAACTTATTTATTAAAAGTTACCACTATTTATTAAGATATATATATAGGTGGTACCTTAAGCTTATATAACCCAACCATTAAAGGTATTAATAATATTACCATTAATAATATAAAAATAAATAAGCCTTAAAATATAGCTGGTAAATAATAAAAGCAGGGTATAATAGCTTTACCCTAAGGAGATTAAGTATAAGGTTACCAACTTATAAATATTAATCTTAACGATCCTAACGATCTTAATAATTTTAATAATCTTAACGATCTTAATAATCCCAATAACCCTAATAATCCTAACAATCCCAAGGCTTTATATTTATTAAATTAATTATTTAGCGGATTATATATATAAAAAGGCATATAAGGAGAGATTTATTATAATTATAATAAACTTTTCCTTTAGGTAAAGACTTACAGCTTAATTAATAATAACCTCACCTATAAAATGGCAATAATTCACTTAATATTACTAAAATATAGGTTTAAGCCTTTAATTATTATATTTATTTAACTTAAGACAGAACTTTATAAAGCTTTATCCTTAACGCTAACCCCTTTAGAGTTCTTTAAGAGGATTAACAAGATAATAACATATATTTCAATCTTTATATATGCTTCTTAAAATAACCTTAAGGCAAACTAAAAGCAATTATATAAGAATGAATATGATTATATTAACCGCGGAATACTTAAATATTATAATATATTTATAATATAACTTTAAGATAATAGCTAAATCTTAATTACTTATAAATATAAGATTCATTTTATTAATATATATATTAAATGGGAAGGGTGGATTTATATAAGTAAAATATTAAAAAGATATCTTAATATAAATCTTCCTATAATTTAAAGAAGATATATAAATAATATAACTAATAATTATTAAGGGCTGGAAGATAAAGATAAAATCTCCCAATTAATTAAATAATATAAATCTTAAATTTAATAAGATTAAAATTAACTGCAAGGAAGCTTTTAATATTAATGCTAACCTTATAAATATAAATAGGGTAGTTAAGGTTATTAAGGGTATAGATAGGGGTAATATAAGACTGGAAAAGGTAAGCATTAAGGGAAAACTAAAGCGGAAACCGTTATATAAAGTATATTAAAGGTATAAATAGCTAGATCTAGCCCTATTTAAGACTTTTTAAAAGTTTAAGGATATAAGTATAAAGTTCTTAAATGCTAAATATTTATTAAAGTAATATGAAAATAAGGAGGTAAAATAATGGGCTGGAGGGTTAGGATAGGGAGGATGCTTAACTTATAAGTAGGCGGCAGGCCTTATTATATTTCAATCTATATAAAAGAGGCTAGGTAAGAGCTTTTCTAATAGATTATAAATAAGCTGGATTAATATAAAATCCCATTAACTAAAGATTTAAACTAATAAATAATTAAAGTTAATAGTTAGCGCATTAAAGGATGGGTTGGCTATATAATTATAGGCCTTAGCCAGCAGGCCTTATAAAGCCTGAATACTTATAAAACCCCTTATAGATTAAATAAATCAGGCTGGATATTAAGCTCAGACCATTTAATAAATATTTAAGAAGGCAAGTATCTGCTATTAATTATATATATTAATACTTAAACTTAAATATAAACTTAAATTCATTTCACCCTTAATTAAGATATTATAAAATATTTTCAATATAATGCAATATCTACTATAAGAAATATATATAATATATATGCCCAGGGTTGGGATGCAAAGTAGCTAGTATTAAATAAATTACTCTTATAACTCTTTATAAGCAATTAATGAAAGGTATTAAAGGGGGTACTGCAGATCATTAAAGCACTTTTATCTTCCTTTTAATACTAGCTATAACAATATAATATCTACCAGCAGGGCTTTAACTATATACCATACCACCTAAAAATATATATAAAGAATGAAAATAGCCACCTTACATTTAAGGGCTAAGCCTCTGATATTACCCGCGCCGGCCATATATATATAATCAGTATAAATAGCTGGAAGCATACGCTATTAATATATAAGGCGTCCCTCTCGCTGCCCTAAATCTAATCCCTCTTATATATATAAAAATATACCTAATTCAACATTATCATATCACTTAAAAAGCTTTATAATATTATAAATTAACACAGTTAATACTTAGGTGTTTAATTTTAGCGATTTAAGGGTTTGGGAAAGGATACCTTGATAGAGAAATAATGGTATTAGATAATAAAGTTATAAGATGATATAAAATCTAGGGTTAAGGTTTGGGATTTACCATCCCTTTAGAGATAGATATATTAAATATAAGATATTTAATATATTTAATTTATAATAGATATATTAGATATAAGATATTTAATATATCTTATTAAAGAATTAAAATATATAAGGATATAATTATTATTATAATAAATAGCTTTTATAAAATAGATTTTTTAATTATTAATTTAAATATTTAGCTTAATAACTAGATAATCTTATAATTAATAATTATATTATTAAATATTAAATATTAAAATAATATTTTTATATATTAAAATAGTTAAATATTGCCTTTATATTAAATTATTAATATAAACCTTATAGGTTATTTATTAAACTTTATAAAGGTTTAATATAATTATTATATTTTAATGATTTTTATTTAAAATGGCTATGCGATTAACTAATTAAGCAATATAAAGATATAATAGTATCTTTAACTCTTATCTCTTTTATTATTAATAATAATAACTCTTAAGATATAATTATATAAATTATTATATTTTAATAAAAGATTAACTTCCTTTATATTATATAATAGGCTAAGGCTTATAAGATAAATAAGCTAGCTCCTTATAAAGGAAATAAGGGAACCCTTTAGGAATTTATCATTTAATATTATATTTATTTTAAGTATTATAAATATTAATTTAACTCTTAATATAATATAATTATTTTTATAGGATATTGGCTTAAGGGTAATATTTTTATATAATTTAAACCTATCTTTAAAGATTATTTAAAAAATAATAAGAAATATTAGGATAAAAATATTAAGAAAATCTTTAAAGGATTTGATTATTTTAAATAAGCTTTTAAGGATACCTTTAGAGATTTAGATAAAGAAAAGTCTGTGGAATATAAGTTTATAAAATTTAAATAAGGAGGATTAGCTTTTAAATATATTGTGTATTTTAAGCAGCTTATTATTTATATTAATTAAGGAGAAGAAGTATTTATAAGTTAATTCTATAAAGGATTTAGAGAAGATATTAAAGATAAAATTTCTAAAATAGATTAACTTAATAACTTTATTAAGTATATTATTATAGCGGTATATATTAATAATTAATTATTTAAATAATAATAAGAATATAATTATAAAAACTTTAGAAATTATTAAAAAAACCGTAATTAATTAAATATAGGTAAGAAGTATTAATATAGTAGTAACTTTAATAATAATAATAAATCTTAATATTAAAGAAGATATAATAATATTATAATAAATATTTATGTAGGTTTTATGGAACTTAATATGGTTTAATAGAAGTTAAATAATAAGGATTGTTATAATTATGGAAGATTAAGATATTTTATTAAGGATTATTAATAGCTTAAAAAGTAATAAAAACTTATCTTGGAAGGATAATGATAGGTTAATATAATTTAAAGATAAGAGTTAATTATACCTTATAGCTATTTATTTGATAAATAATGCTTAATATATTTAAAAGGTAAGATATTTTATATTTATTAACCTAATCTTTATATAGAATATTTAATTTATTTTAATAATAATGAAAAATTAAAAGATTTATTATTTAGATTTAAGTAAGTAGTAGATATTAATGATAAATATAAAGCCTTTAATTAAACCTTTTATTTTAATAATTAATATATATTATACCTTTTAAAGAAAAAAGCCTCTGGTTAATTTCTTAAGAAACTTTATTAAGAAAGATAGTTAGCTATAGGAAGAAGAGGATTATTATATAATATAATAATAAATAATAATAATTTAGATTGTTTAAGTATTGAGTATATAAGAGTAAGCGATTTTTAAGATAATATTTAGAAAAATAGCGGTTTATTATAAATTAATTAAATAATAAAATTAAAAGAAGATTTTATAGAAAATCTTAATATAAATTTAGAACGATACTTAAGATATAATATTTTAATTACCTTAAATATTAGTATTATTAAAATTGTTATTATAGGAATTAATATAATTTAAGTAATATAAGAATTTAATTAACTTTTTAAAAAGTATAAATTAAGTAATGAATTATATTTATAGTTAGAATATTTTAAATATTTAAATATATCTTAGGCTTTATATATTTAAAACTTATATTAGTTTTACTTTTAAGAAAAAGCTAAGTTTAATTTATTCTTTAGATGCTTTAAAGAAGGACTTATTATTTAAATTTATAAAAAAGATAAGCTTAATTATTAGGAAATTAGTGAATATTAATAGGATAAGGTTTATATAATATTTAGGCTTAATCTTTAATTTTTATTAAAATATTTATAAGGATGATGATAAGCTAAGGATTATAGATTACTTAGCTGCCTTATTTATAGGGAATATAAGATTATGAGTTAATATAATGATAAATAATATAAAAGGTATATTATATATATTTAAATTAAGAAAGTATAAGAATTGGGAAAAGATAATAATTATTTATAAAGGGATAATAGATGATTATAAATTATAGGTTTTTATATATAATATAGATAAATGATTATATATATATTATATTTAAAGTAGAGATTAATAGAAAAATATATAATATATTATTAAATAATAATGTTTAAAGTAACTTTATATTATTAAATATTATTAATAAGGATAAAATCTTATAATATTAAAAGGAAGACCCTTATAAACTTAATATTATAAAAGGTATAAAAGTAGGATATAAAGATGGTATAATTAATATAAAAATTAATTATCTTTTAATCTTAATTTAAAGATATAAAACTTTTATAATTTTAAATATTATAGATATAGTATATTATAAATTAATTTTAAGATTTTTATAATTATAAGTTATGAATCTTTAAATTAATTAAATTATTAATTAGATTTTTTAAGATAATGTTATTCCTTAAAAGAAGGTTATAATTAATGGTATAAGAAGGAATTTAGTTATTAAGGATAGTAAAAAGCTATGTTTAAATAAATTTATAAATACCTTTAGAAATAAATTAGAGACTTAATTTTAGGAAAATAAAGAAGGATTAAGCTAATCTTAAATCTTAAAAGAAGGTAGAAGCTAATTAGATTAATAAGAAAATAATAAATTATTATATAATAATAAAAAGATAACCTATTATAATAATATATATAAATAAGAAATATAATGATATTTATTTTATTTATATTAAAGGGAAGAGTTTATAAATAAAGAAGTAATAAATAAGCTTATATAAATACCTTATATATATTATAAATTTAAGAAAGTCTTCTAGGAAAGATTTAATATAATCTTATTATAATATAGTTATTATAATTATAAAATCTTATTATAAGAAGGGAAAGCCTTAAAATATTATTAAATTTATAAATTTAATAAGGAGTAATTTAAAGCCTTTAAGGAATATCTTAATAAGAACCTTAAGAAATAATATATATAATTATTAAAATTATTAATAGGATATTTAATCCTATTTATACCTAAGAAGAATAATAAGCTATAACTTTATATAAATTATTAATAGCTTAATAATATTATTATTAAAAATAAGTATCCATTATTATTTATTAAGGAATTATAAGATTAATTTAAAGGAGTATAATGGTTTATAACTTTAAACCTTAAATATAATTATAATTTAATAAAAATAAAAAAAGGAAAAAAATAGAAAATAGCTTTTTATATTTATTATAAATATTATAAATATTAAGTTATACCCTTTAAGTTAACTAATACCTTAATTACTTTCTAGGAAATAATTAATAATATCTTATAAGAATATTTAAATATTTTCATTATTACCTACCTTAATAATATTCTTATCTTTTCTAAGAACCTTAAAGATTATAAAGAATATATTAAAAAAGTATTTTAAAAGCTTTAAGATATAAATTTCTTAATAGAATTAAAAAAGAGCTTTTTTTATATATAGAAAGTTAACTACCTTAGATATATTATTAAGTTAGGATTTATTAAAATATAAAAAGATAAAGTTTAAGTAATTAAGAAATAGCTAATATTAATTAATATTAAGGATATTAGAGTCTTTTAAAGATATATTAATTTCTATAAATAATTTATTAGTAGTTATAGCGATATTGCGAAACCCCTTATAAACTTAATATAAAAGGATATTTCCTTTTAATAGATTTAAAAAAAAGAATAAGTATTTTAAGTATTTAAGGAAAAAGTTATATAGGACTTAATATTTAAAGAAATAAACTTAGAGAAGGAATTTAAGATTTATATAAACGCCTTAAATAATATAATAAGTGGAGAACTTATTTAATGAAATAATAAGGGATAAATATAAATTATTATGAATTTTAATAAGAAGTTTAATGGATTAAAAATATATTATACTACCTTAAATAAAGAATTTATAATAATAATATATATATTTTAAGAATAGTAATATTATTTTATTAAAGCTTAAAAATAGATTAAACTTTATATAGATTATAAGAATTTAATAACCTTTATAATAATTAAATAACTTAATAAAAGATAAGTTAAATATATAGAATTTCTTTTTTAATTTAATATTAAAGTTATTTATATTAAAGGAATAAAGAATGCTTAAGTTAATATTTTTAATAAATAATTAGATTATTATATTAAGGAATCTCCTTTAAAATGGATAGTATTTAAAATAGAGGAAGATAGAAATCTTATATTTAATTAAGAACTTAATGCTATAATTAGAATTGATAAGATATTAAAGAGAATATCTAAGGATTTAGAAGAATAAGATAAATTGATTAAGGAAATTTATAAAGCCTTAATATATAGATATTAAGGTATTATAATAATGATTAAATGAATTTAAAAGATATATTAAATCTTAAATCTTAGATAAAGAATAGAAGAAATTATTAAGTAATATAACTTTTATAATAAAAATAAAACCTCTTAATATAAACCTTATAGATTATTAAAGCCCCTATTAATATTTATAGTTATTTAATTATCTATTAACTTAGATTTTATTATTAAGTTACCCTTTTTATAAAAATCTTTAATTAAGATACTTTATAATAATATCTTAATAATAGTTTATAGATTGAATAAATATATATATTTTATATTATATAAGGAAGTTAATATAATAAAAGAATTTATATATATATTTTTATGAATTATTATGAGTAATTATGGAATGCTATAGGAAATTATCTTAGATAGAGATAAGCTTTTTATATTAAACTTTTGGAAGTTATTAATAAAATAATTTAGAATAAAATATAAGCTATTAATAATAGCTTATTTATAAATAAATGGATAAATAGAAAGAATTAATTAAATTATAGAATAATACCTTTAATATTATATTAATTAATTATAGGATAACTAGGTTAAATTGTTATTATTAATATAATTCGCTTATAATAATATAATAATTAATATAATTAAATAATTATTTTTCTTTATAATTTATAAATATAAACCCTAGGTATATTATAAGTTATTATTAGATATAGTAATTATAGAATTAATAGAATAAAAAGCAATTAAAATTAAATAGATTTAAAAAGATATTTAAGATGAACTTTCTTTTATATAAAAATGAATAGTAAAATATATAAATTAGAAAAGAATTAAGGGATTAATTTTTAAAGAGGGAGATAAAATCTACCTTCTTTAATAAAATATTAAAATTAAGCAACTTAATAATAAACTTAATTATAAGAAAATTAAATTATTTAAAATTTTATAGAAACTTTTAAATATTAATTATAAATTTTTATTACCTTATAAAATAAGATAATATAATAACTTTTATATTTTACTCTTAGAATTAATATTATAGAATATAAAAGTTAAAATATAAATTGAAATTATTAATAAATATAATAAAGAATATAAAGTAAAATAAGTTTTAAATTTATAATAATACTAGGATATAATAGAATATCTTATTAAGTGGAAAGGATATGATTTAAGTGAAAATATATAGGAATTAATAAAGAATTTAACTTATTATATTAAATTCCTTAGATAATATTAAGCTTAGAATGCGGCTAAAGATGAAATAAGGATAGGATTAATTAACTAATAAGATTAGTTAGGATAGAACCTTATAATAACCTAATGAATAATTAAATCCTTAATTAAGTAATAAAATTTATTAGTTAAGGGATAGATTAATTAGGGAAAGGCTTTAATTAACTTAGAAAACCCTTTATTAATTAATTAGTCAATTAATATAATGATATAATTAATTAATTTAATCTTATTAAATAACCTAGCTTATTAATTAACTATTTTATTAATTAATTAACTTTATTAATTGATATAGCTTAACTAATTAAATTAATTTATTAATATATTTAATTTATTAATTAAATTATTTATCAAACGATTTATTATTAATATTTTTATTATTAATATTAATAAGTAGATTTATAATTCTAAATTTAAATTAATTAATATTCTTATTTATTATGGAATTCTAATTAAATATATTAACTTTATTATTAATATAAAGCTATAATTTTTAAAGCTTTATTTTATTGAAATTAAATAAGTTATTATGAATAACTTTAATAGATTGCTTAGTAATATATTTATATTTAGCTTTAGCTTCCTTATTTTCTATATATTCTAACTTCTTTAAATTATTAATTCCCTAACGTATAATATATATTATCTTTTTAAATTATATCTTCTTTTATTTTTATAATTAAAGTACCTTTTCTTTTATAATTTAAAGTTTATCTTTTAACTTTTAATATTAAGCTGTGATATTATATAGCTTTATAGGACTAATACCTTATATATCGCAATGTGATTATCCTTAATGGATATACTTAATATAATGATTTAAGTCCTTTTTAAATACTTAGTAAAAGGGGAATTTATATCCTTTATAATAAGAATAAGAAGATATAATAATAGCGTTTTAAAGAATAGTAAATAATAGAGAATCCCTTACCTTAGTTTTCTTAATATAATTAAATGGTTTTAATATATAAGATTTTTTAATTTTATAAGATATAATAAATTAAGAAGGTATAAATAGAAATATAAATAATAAATAGAAATATATAAATTAACCTTTAAGGATAAAAGATATAAAAAGGGAGATAGTATTATAAATTAATATAGTTAATACTTAAATGCTTAATTTTAATAACTTAAGGGTTTAAGAAAGGATACTTTAATAAAGAAATAATAATATTAAATAATGGAATTATGAGATAATATAGAATCTAAGGTTAAGGTTTAAGATTTATTATCCTTTTAGGGATAGATATATTAAATATAAGATATTTAATATATTTAACTTATAATGGATATATTAAATATAAGATATTTAATATATCTTATTAAAGAGTTGGAATATATAAGGATATAATTATTATTATAATAGATAGTTTTTATAAAATAGATTCTTTAGTTATTAATTTAAGTATTTAGCTTAATAATTAAATAATCTTATAATTAGTGATTATATTATTAAATATTAAGTATTGAAATAATATCTTTATATATTGGAATAGTTAAGTATTGCCTTTATGTTAAACTGTTAATATAAACCTTATAGGTTATTTATTAAACCTTATAAAGGTTTGGTGTGATCATTATATATAACTCTTAATTTAAGTTTAAGCTTAAGGATTAAATATATTAATTTAAATAAAATAATCCTAATATATTAAACCTTAAGTATTAAAATAATATATTTATTTATAATATAAATAAATAGCTCCACTTTATTATCTATATAGTTATTATAAATAACGACCTTAAGGTTATTTAAAAGCAATGGGTTATTTATATAAGGAATATTTATAATATATTCTTTAATATATATATATTCCCTTAAGTCTTAAATCTATTTACTGCTACCTCCTTTAAAGTAATAACTAAAAAGTAATAAATAAACGTTAATATACAGCGGCTTAACGCCCTTATCTTTTAGTTAATAAAGCTAGATTTATAGGATTTTAAATATAATAATAAAGGTAATATTAAGATGGGGTTTTATATAAAGCTAATTAAATAATACTTATAAAGATAACATTTTAATAAAGATTTATATAAGATTAAGCTGGAATATTTATAAGTTAAATAAATAAAATAATTAATATACTTTAAAGGATTAAAATAATATATAAATTGCCTTATAATAAATATTAAGGAATTAATTATTTATATATTATAAAAATTAATAACTTAATATAAGATAGGTTAAATAATAATTAATTAACTTTCATTTTATCTAATAATGATTCCCCTATACCTTTATAAATAAACCAACCTTTTAAATCTTAGCTTATAAGCTAAGCAATCACTCCATATTAACGAAACTTAATCCCATAACTTATACTTTATACCTTAACCTTAAACCAAAAGATTATAATTAAAATATTAATATCTATATTATTTAAAGCTAGCAGCATTACTAGATAGGTTTATTCTAATATATTCACCCTTAATTACAGCTAAAACAAGAGAAATTATTAACCCCTTATAATATAAGATATCAGCATTAATGCGCGCAAAGATATATTTATTCATAAGGCCTTATTTAACTTTTATGGAAACCTTAAGCTTATTAATAAGGATAAGAAATATAAGCTAAGCTTCTTCACTTATAAGGGCTTATAACGCTATAGTAAGGATAGGTATTGCTAGCTATAGGGAATATATTAACACCGCTGCAATAAGCTGGTTGGGATCTGCTTTATAAAGTGTAATAAGTGCTAAATGCTTATCCCCAGCGGTACCGCAGGCTATACTTAGCTCCAGAGGTACGCCCCGGCCTGCTAGGACTACCATATTAAGGCAGTATAGGAATTGATATAAGATAATACCCTGCATTACCCCTTTTATAAATACCCTAGCTTTATAATTAATAAAATAAAGCGGCATATCTTAATATATAATGGTAAATAATATAACGTCTTTAATAATAGCTTTATACTTATAAAGAATAACCCTTATTTTTTAAAGAAGTATAATAAATATAAATTCACCTTTTACTTATTTATTTTCATTATATATATATATAATAATACTTATAACCCTATTTAACTTAAGAAATCCAATATATTTAATATAATAAGGCTATATATTATTTAATATAAGGATAAACTTAGTTTATATAGCCCTTATAGCTATAAGGGTGGTTTTATTAATAATAACCCTAGCGGTAGGATCTTTAAAAAGGTTTATAAAGTAAGCTGGGCGATGCCCTTTTTAACCAACTTAAAGTATATATTAAGGCCGCTAAATACCCTCTTTAACCTTATATAAAACTTAAAGCAGCTATTAATATAAATATAAGCTAAATTAAATAACGCTATAAATAAAGTTAATAATAACCTTAAAGCTAACTTAAATATATATTTTATTATTATATTAAGCGCCCCTTATTAACTAAGTTATAACAGGAATATATAAATTAATTAATAGCTAAGGTAAGTATAATAATAAGGTTATACTACCCTTAATCCCGTATTACTCTTAATATATATATAAGGATTTTAAAAAAAAGATAGCCTGGATTTATAAGGAATATATAACCTACCAGGGCAGATGGAATATATATACCCTTAGGGATAGCAATATATACCTTAAAAAGATATAAATAAGGCCTTATTAAGATATAAGGTGAAGGTATAACTTTATCTTATATTAATCTAACATTATTATCAACCTTAAGATAATTATATTAAAAGCTAAAGAATTAAGTAGCAAAATATTATAAGCTTTTATTTATTTTAAATGTTGGAAGCTTTAATTAATAATTTATATATAAGTTATATATGGAAAGTATAATGTAGATAAGACCCACCTCTACCTTATTAACTTATATTATAAGCTTATATTTAACGGGGTTAAATATAAAGCGCATATAACTTTTAAGTTAACTAAAAGGGTTAAGGTTAAAAAGGTATACCTTAGTATATAAAAGGGCAGGAAGCGCAGATATATTTAAAATATCATCTCCTTAAATAATATAAAGTCTTTCTTTAATATAGTTTAGCAGTTATTAACCCCCCCTTAATTATATAATTAAATGTAATCCAGGATTATAAATATTATAGCTAATAAGCCCTTTATACCTAATATATTCCTTATTAATATTAAAATAATTATTATAAGCTATACCCTTAAGCCCCTTAAGCTCTCTATCTTAAAAGCTAATAATAAGCACTTATATATTATTATAATTAACTATAATATAAATATTATTAACCTTTATTAAAGGATTAAGCAGCAGCTTTTTAATTATATTATTAAGATTTATAGGAGGGAAGGCGCCTATTTAGCTAATAGCTATTACCTAACTTATAAGCAGACCTTAATAGCTATTAAGTTAAGGTTATATAAGATCGGCTTTAGACTTAACAGCGGCTTTATCTTTATTAAATAATCTAAGAATAGGTGGGATTAATAGGCCATTAAATTACTTTACGGAGAGGTAAGTATATTTAATAAATACCTTTATAAAGAAGACCTTTTAAGGCTCTGCGGTTATTAAAGGCTTATAAACCTAAAGACCCTTTATTACTTATATTTTCCAGATTATCTATTATATAAATTGTATTATTAAGCGGAATAGGATGTTAAAAAGCTATATTATATCTTATGTTATATATTTACACCCTTTTAAACATATAAGGGGGTGCTAAAATAAGCTAAGCCTAACCTTAAGCTAGTTAAAAATATTAGCTCTTAATAAGGTATGGAAAATATTTAAGGAAATCTATAACTTAAGTATGAAATATATTTAATAATATATTTTAATATTAGCGGGACATTATTTATCCACTTATATAAATAAATGGATTTTAATATATTAAACTTTTAGCCCTTAACTTTTATATTATAAAATAAATTGCCTCTTATTAACTGCTTAATATTCCAACGCTTACTTCGCTATTAACATTATATATATCCTTAATAAATATTATTTCGCAATAAGGTGGTTTTAAATATACAAAGGTATTTAAGGTAATGGTTTTATAAGGGTTTATATAAATGTATATATAATATTAAATTTAAAAGACTTTTCTAATTAAATTTCACTAGCCTTTTAATAATTTAAGTTTTAATATCTTTAATTATACCTTTTATTAAAAAAATTCCTATTACCTATTTAATATCCATCCTTAAGTATTAATATAACTAGCAAATTATATTTATATAAGGTAGTAGGTAAAATATATATTATAATATTATATCCCTTATAATTTAAATTAATACTCTTAAAAAGATAATATCTTATATAAATAAAGGGGAATGTTAACAGCGAATAATGATCTTAACCATAAGGTAATAAAGCTGCCGTTAATCATCCGAAACTATTTCAACGGGCTCTTCTCATATTATAGGCTAGATGTTTAAACGGCAAAGCGCTTAATCGTGAATTTAATCAAGATAGGAATGCCGTAAAAGGATGTAATAGTTAAAAAGGCCTTGATTTATAAATCGCTAATCTGCTACGGCCTAGATTTAGATGAATATATTTACCAGCTCTTATTTAATTACATCTTCTTATATTTAAAGGCGGCAATAAGCTTTAATAGTATGCCTTAAGATAAAAAGGTTTAATTCCTATACACTATATAAATCAGCCTGGAATTAAGCATAAACTATATATTATAATATTATAACTAGGTTATTATAAAGATATAAGTTATAACTAATTTCCTTATAATAATATTCATTTATATAAGTACAAGATGCTATAATAATGCACTATAACTATAATTCATTAACCCTTAGAAGTAAATATTAATATATAATTAATACTTTATTAGGCTTGCTAGGGGTAACATACTGCCTAAGTAATAATCCCAGGATAATGGCCTGCTGGTAATACTTAATAAAGCCTTATTTTAAGCTATTATATTACAGCTAGCTAACTAGGCACTTTAGCAAAGTATTAAGGATTAGTGCTAAGAGATGGCTTAGGAGAATCTTATATTACCTTCTTATCACCTAATTAAATAAAGTCAACCCAAGTTATCTTAAGAGTCTTTTAAGCAGGCTAATAAAATGTTTACCCTTAACCTTAGCCTTATAAGAAGCATAATATATAGATAGGCCCTGGCTCTTAAATCAAACCTTTAAATTGCATTTCTTAATTTAATAATATATATCTAAGGCTAGAATGGATTAATAAGCCCCTTATTTTACCTAGCTATAAAAGCCTAGATTATAATAAAATTTAAGGGCCTTTAATTCTATTTTATATCTTAATACTTTTTATTAAAAAGGAAAATACCTTATAATTTACTAGTAGTAAATAGAAAAGTATGTAGGTAATTATAAATATTAATATATAAGATGCTATAGGGGTTAAGCTTTATAGCTAATCTTAATATAATATAGGCCATAATAGATAATATAAATAGGCAGGCCGTCTTTTATAAATAGCAATATTAAGGTATAAGCCTTTAATACCCATTATTAATAGCTAAATAATCCTTTAGTATTATTAAGCAATAAATATATCATTTTTAACTTAATTTTATCACTTGATATATAATTATACTTATAAAGTTAATATTAAATATAAGGGAGTAATAATATCTTTATAATATCCTCCTTTTACTTTATCTCCTTAACCTTATTAATATTTTCTTATTTATTTTATAATTTAAAATATAAATAAAAGAGGTAATATATATTATTACACGGAAATAAGATATATTACCCTAGCAGTTATCATTATAATCAACTTAATAAGCTAATAAAAAATATTAATAAAGATCTTTAAAGCAGCTATAAATCTTACAGCTATTAATTATATTATCTTAAGTAATAGGATATATTTTTCAACCTTAAAAAACCCAGTATAATAAACTTACGGCCTTATATTTATTTTTAATAAACAGGTTAATCAGCCCTTAATCTTTATAAACTCCTTAACGCTAATCTTAATAAGTTCCTTATCCTTAATAGAGGATAAAGATTATAGCTTAAGTAATGCATTCTCCTTATCATAGCTAGGGGCGCCTTGGCTAAGTAAGTTGCTTAATCTGGATATATTAATACTTATAGATGTGTTATTAATAGGCACTAAGCTGCACTCAGGTATCTCCATCCAGCCTACGCTATAGGGCGGCTTTAACACCTAGTCCTTCAAGGTTTTAACGATAAGCAATAAGGTTTATTAAGTAGCTGGTAATCCTATATCCTTATTAAGGGCATCTAGTGGATTTAAAGAAAGCCTTAGCCGCTTCTTAATATAAGCAATCTCTTTATCCTTAAGTATTTTATACTTAACCGCCAAGATAAGGCTTAAGTTTAAAATATTATTAGCTAGCCTATTATTAGCCTGGTTTACCTTTCTCTTTTATTCTTAAATAAACTCATTTTTAATAGAGTTACTTAAGGATTAATTATTATATATAACTAAAGCCTGGTTATTAAAGATTATATTTAGCTAACTTACCTTTTTAAACTATTTTATAGTTAATAGTTATATATATTATTAATATATAAGATAACTTATTAAAATATATATTAATAAGATATTATTTATAAAGAGTTATATCTTAACTTATATTAAGATCCGCCCTAGGCTAAGGTAAAGAAAGAGGTTAATCTTCTTAATTATAATAAGGTTAACCTTAATTATAAATATATTATAAATATATTTATAAAAGCAATAACCCTTAAGAACCTTTATATTAATAAGTATATTATAAGTATAACAGCCTTTATCTTCAAGCTTATATTTATATTATACTTTTTAACTGCTTTATTATGCTACCTTTTATAAATTATTAAAACTTATCACTAGCTTATTCTTCCACTTTATAAAGATACCTATATATTAAGATATCTTATTAAGTCTTTTATTATAAGGGCATAAGTTAGAAATATTATAAGTTAGTAGTGTTGGTTTACCGCAATAAGGAAGCATAAAATAAACATATTATATTAAACTTTATATTAAGAAGTGATATCTTAATAGATATATATTAAGTTTAAATAGGATTAGATCACTATTTATATATAAACCTAACCTTATTAACCTTAAAGGCTATTATTTAACTATAATGCCCTTAAAAGCCGCTATAATAAGCTGGGATAAAGTAACTAATACAGCTAGATTAACTATAAAGTAAATAGGTGATATAAAGGATTAATAAAAATATTACTATATACCACTTAATCTAGGCATGTTATTAAGTGCTATTATATCATTAAAACCATTCTTAATAATATATTATACTTATATCCCGGCGCTAGAGATTAAATAGGCTCCTTATTTTCAAAGCTGCCAGCAGCTTTATAGATTCCATCTACTCTACTTAACACAGATATCAATATCTTAATATAATAAAACTAATACAAGAAGTTTAAAACCCCGTTACTTTCATAATTCTTAGTTTTTAATTAAGACTTATAACTTACTCCTATGCCCTTTTAAATATCCCTTTATTTACCTCCTTTCTTTTATAATTACCTTTATTATTATTATGCTTTATTCTTTTCTTATTACCTTTATTATTATTATAATCTTATTTATCTACCTGCTATTTTAATATTACCATTTACCTTTATTATTTAAAATAATTAACATTTAATAATAAGTATTTAATAGGTATATAATATTTATATAAAGGTGCTTTATAATTATCTTTAAGTATATATTAAAATATACTTTATTATTAATTAACTAATAGCAATCCTGCTTATAAATAAAATACCCTTATTTCTTATAAACTTAATATAATATTTAAGGTTATTAATATTTATATTTATTTTCCGCTTTAGATCCATAATATTATTAAATTAAATTAAAGGGCTATTAAGCATCCCTACCCCCTTCTTCTTATAAATGATCTTATATATAACGTTGCAATTTAAGTAAGTAAGGAAATTAAAGCAATCCTTAAAATCTTATAACTTATTATTAATAATTCTTATAAATTCTTTATACCGCGGGTTTTCTTATAAGATATCGCGCCTTTAAAGGACAAGATATACCAGCTCATCACACCATAATTACCCTAGTTAAAACCCGCCAGTTCATATATTAAAGCTACGGTATACTTAAAGGACTTTATTAATATCACAGTCCTTTTCTATCAGTTATCTGCTGAAGAGTTAATTTAATAAATCGATTTATACCTCCTTTACCTACCCAGCAATGAGCTCCTTTATATAGGTAAGTTTCTCTTAACCAACCATCTTAGCTTTTATATTTTTAAATTTAGTTAATATTTATTAAGAATTATACTAAGCGTTTAAATTAAATTTCAAAGCTTAAATATTTAAGGAGATTAATTAATAAATATTATAATAAATAATTAATCTTATAAAATCAAACTTACTTAACTAATTTCTCCAATACCAAAATTATAAGCATATTAATCACAAAGCAGGTTTGTTACTTCTTTAATCCAATAAGCTCCGGACTTAATATTATCTTCTTTTCCCTTATTTTAACCCTGCTTTTCATTATATACCTTAGCAGCATCTCCACCCCCATCAACGGCCTAAGCTTAGCGCTGCGCCTACTTTAAAAGCATCACAGCTAGGTTAAAAGTATTTAAATCAACTAAAAGGAAGAAAAAGGTTAGATTGGATTTAGGATATATTAAAAAGGGATATAGAAGGTTTTTAAATAATCTAACCTGAAAATGATAGCTTATAATTAAAACTTATTTATTAATATTTAATCTTTACCTTATATTAATAATATTAGTTTCCTAGGTATATTTATTGCTAAGAAGATAAAAAAGATTAATTTAGCAGTATAATATTATAAACCAGCTTTAATTAGAAAATTTAAGGCTTTATAATAACTTAAGGTTGGTTTTGCTATTATTATATAGTTATAAAAGTAATATATAAATATATTAAGATACTTAAATAATTATAATGATTTTACTTAAATAGCTACCTCTAAACAAAAAATAATAATTCATAACCATAAAGATAGATAATATATCCATAAATATAGCCCTTAATATATATATAATACCCACTTTTATATATATAATATTTCATATTATATTAACTCCACTATTATTATAATAAGCTATCCTTATTAATACTATATTAAATATCCTTATATATATACTTACCATAATATAAATCGCTTAAATCTATAATGCTAAGTCTCTCCTCATTAATATCTTCATCACTACTACTGCTAATAAGGTCCCTACCACTATGCCTTAAGATTAAAGTAATCTAATTCTTATAATGTTATTATAATACCATATCTAAGCAACTAAAAGTGCTTTCCAATATTAAACTCAGTAAAATCCACCTTATAATTAATTGATTTAGTAAGCTATTATTATATGATGCTTAAGTTAACTTATATGATAATAAGGGCTGCTTAAATAAAATAAAAGCACCTAAGGGCTAGGTAAGGGTAATAGAAAAAAAGAGGGCTTTAATTAACTATAATCCTTAATAAGCATATAGGGATTATATTTATAGTTATATAATCTACGGAATAAGCTTAGGTTTACATTAAATGCTTAAGTGCTAAAGCCGATTATATCTATATAAACCTCCTAAGCCCTCCACTCCTAAGCTATGCTGCCAGGCCTGCCGTTATATATCTTAAACAAACCGGAGCCCCCCCCCCCCCTGTCTATATAAGGTTGGCGCTCCCTTTTAAACTAAAATTTATTTAAAACAGCTATTTTATTATTCTTTTACATATTATATAATAAGTATTGCTTTAATTTAATTCAATTATACATTAAAAGAAAGAGGATTTTTTAAACTTTCTTTTAATATATAATTAAATTAAATTGAAGCAATATTTATTATATAATATATAAAAGAATAGTAAGATGGTTATTAACTGGAAATTTTCAAATAGGGTGAAAATAAAGTGTTTTTAATAAAATTAATAAAGTATTTTTAATAAAATCGTTAAAAACATTTTATTTTCACCCTATTTAAAAATTTACAATAAATAGCCACCTTATTACTTTTTTATATATTATATAATAAATATTGCTTTAATTTAATTTAATTAAATATTAAAAGAAAGAGGATTCTTTAAGCTTTCTTTTAATATATAATTGAATTGAATTAAAATAGTGCTTATTATGCAATATGTGAAAGAGTAGTGAAATAGCTTTATATTATTAAATTTTAGGGATTGCATGCATACTTATACATATGAATAGGGGGGGGCTTCGGTTCATTTAAGACATATAGCGGCTCAGCTATTACAATCCAACCTACTTTTAAATAATACTTATAATATTATTTGAAATCTTTTAAGCAAGATTATCTACTAAGATAATGCTATTAATACCTAAAGAGGTCTTTTAAGATCTTTATAAAATTAATAAGTATATTAACTTTAACTTTAATATATTAAAAAAAGAGTGCTAGAAACTTCTTAAATAAATAAGAGATTTTACTTCTAAAGAGCAAATCAAGGACTTTTATTAAAAGATTAAATCTAATAAGGTTAATTTATTTATAATATATATTATAATATTATAATGATTATATTAAGATATATTAGCTGATTATAACTTATAAGATCCAGCTAAGCTTTTATAATATAAGATAAATAATATCCTATCATACTTAAAGCTTATATTAAGTAAATACCTCTCTTAATTAATAGGTGATGCAGACCTATTATAAGTAGTTATGAGCTGGTAGCTTTAACTTATAAAATACTTAAATATATTAAAAACCCCTAAAGATAAGTTAAGTCGCCATTTATATATATATACTTTATACCTAGCCCTTTATAGCTAGTTAATAAAAGCTAGGAGCAAGGTATATAAGAAGCTATTTAATAAGCGGATGATTAATATATTTATTAGGTTCTCCTTTAATAGCTTTAAGGATTATCTAAACCTGCTCCTTTAGATTAAAGATATTTAATTTAAGAATAATTTTAAGGATAATCTCTCTTTTTAAATAAAAATCAAGATATATTAATAATATAGGTGGATAGATAGCATCTTAATTAAGATCGATACATTATTATTTAACTTAATTATAATGAAGCATATCTTGGTAAAAAGGAGGAAATTTAATTCATTAAATACTATTACTAATAAATATATAAGTATAGAAGTAATGGTTAAATCTTAAATATCCATTATAAAATATAATCAACCTCACCTTCATTTAAAATAAAAAGCTACCTCTTAAAATATCTAACTTTAACTTTAACCACCCCCTTAAAATGACCAGGCATAACGCTCAAATTACCAGGGGCGGCGCTCCATTAATATGGATTATAAATAAATTAGTTTAAGCATAGAAATAAATATTGGCTCAACTAATTAAATATATTAATAGCTAAATCAACCTTAACTTAATGGAAGAGAAGATTAAAGCCCTTATTAAAAAGATTAATACTATACTAATAAAGCTATATAACAGATTATGATTTTTATTAAAAGTACAAAGGCTGATAAATAACAGGGTTCTTAAGTTTAAAAGGTAAGGTTAAGAAAATAAGGTTTTTAATATTAACTAGATACTAGAGGTTAATAATTAGCTGCTTATTAAGATAAATAAAGGCATTATAGCCGTTATTCTAATAATAGGATTAGGGCTTTAAATAATTAATACTTAAATTAAATCCTTAAAGGTTAATAAAAAGATAGTTATAATTACCGCGGCAACCTTTAAAAATAAAATAATAACTAATAAGGGCAACTTTATAGCTAAGAGCATATATAACCCCCCTGCTATTTAAACGACTTAGTTAATATCCCAACTTAAGAAGTTAAATATAAAACCTAATAAATCTAACCCTCCCAGATCAGGCGATAGCTTTAAAAGGGGTATTAATATTAATAATAAACTATAATTACTAGATAATAACGATAATTCCGCTTATAAACTAAAAGCATCCAACTTAAAGTTAGCTAAAGAATCCAACCTGGAATTAAATAAAATATCCAACTTATTAATAAATAAAGTAAGGCCTAAGGGTAAGGCTAAGGGTAAGGGCAAGGCTAAAGCTAAGGCTAAGGCTAAGGCTAATAAATAAAGGCAATTTATAATTTTATAATAAAGGTTATTATAAGTAAAGCATATTATAAACTCTTATATATAATATCTCTGCTAGTATTTTAATTTGCTAATTTATATATAATATAACTCTTACCTATAATATATCCCTTTCTTAATATATTAAAATATCCTTATTATATAAACTTAAATGCCTTAAAAGAGAATAATTTATTTAATTTTATACTTAAAAAGATTAAAATAATACCATTATAAAGCGCTAATCTTACTTAATTATCATCATTAATTAATTCTTAAACTATATAGCTTATATATAATCAAATCTTAAGTAATACATTTCTCTTAATATTTAATATTATAATATAAGAAGATTAGGCTTGAGAATATTATATAGATAAAAGAATTATAACTTATTAATTAAGCTTAATAGGTAACTTAAATTTTCTCAGCCGCTAGCCTTATAATTTAAAAGAAATCTTTAAGCTAGCTATTTTATTTATCTTTAATTTATAAATTATTAAGATTTAAATTTAAAGAGTAATATTTATTAAGATTATATTTAAGTAAAAATATAGTGATTAAGTAGGAATAGGTGTGGGTAAAGGTGTCCTTTAGGGGTAGGGGTATTTTAAGGGTAGGGGTAGCCCTTGGGTAGCCTTATTAAATAGCTGATATATTTAAGCATATTCTTTAATATAGCTATATATATATGGAATTAATAAGCTTAAGTTATAAATATAGGAAAGCCAGTAATATTAATAACATAGTATATTATTAGCTATTTATAAATAGATAATATATTTAATGCTTATAAAGATGGATAATAATTATAATAATGGCGTTAAGGAAAGGATATTAAATATAGATTTTATTAATAATAACCTTAAATCATTTAAATATTACTGCTTTAAATTAAGGCTCTTTATACCCTTGGGAAATATCTAAGATAAATAGCTAGATGTTGCAACCTATAATGCATTAATCCTCCAATGGAAATTGCAAGATAAGCTTCTTCTCCCCCAGCTTAGCTTATTATATAAACTAGCTGTAAAGCTATAGCACTTAGCTAAATAGGAAGAGAATAAATAACCCCTGCTAAAATAGATAAATAATTTTAATATTAATATTAATATTAATAATAGCGGTTTATATATTTATAAGAAGGTTAAATGGATTAAGAGTTATTATATTAAGGCTATAAATAAAAGTAAGCTAGATAAGGAAATAAAGGAATAATTTAAGGAATGTTGCGGTAAGCTAAATATATAATTATATTATAGACCATTATATAGCCTTTATACCATTCTAATCCTTTTTATAATACTTATAGCGATTTTATATATTATAATAATCCTAGTATTTAATATAGATAAGTAATTAATAGTTAAACCTATTAGGCCGCGCTAATATATACCATTAAGCGCTATTATTAATTCCTTTATTAAGCTTAATTATAATATAAGATAGCTTAAATGGCGCTATAAGTAAGCTATAGCGCACCTATTTAAAAGGGCTAATCTATAGGGTATATTAAAAGGAAGCATGCAGCTATATCTACTCCATTATTAAATTAATAGGCTGCAAGACCTTTAAGCCCAGCTCCTAAACAAGGAATATAAGAGCAGTATTATCTATAATATATGCTTATCAAAGGCTTAGCTGTAAAAGCTTTAGGAGCGGGTGGGCGGGCTGATTAATATAGGTGCTTAGCTAAGGGCCGTTATGTTATGCTAAGTATAATAGCGCCTTATTAAGAAGGACCCGTAAATAACTAAGGTGCTATAAATGAAATAAACTAGGGCGGAAGGAATAAAGGAGGAGGTTAGAAATATTATAATTAATATATTAAATATCCAGGGTATTATATTAAAGGCCTGCTAATCCAGACCGCGTTAGAACGCTTAAGGCGGCTAGGTATTTAGTAATAGCTTAATTTATTATAAGGATGTGGGCGGGTTAAAGGTATTAAGGCGGATAGGGATAAGCTTTTTTAAAGCGGAGTTAAATGTAAAGGCAGCGCTTAGCTTTATAAATTAAATATATTAAAACCTTAATATAA
Source organism: Diaporthe vaccinii (assembly GCA_039880775.1). NCBI lineage: Eukaryota > Fungi > Ascomycota > Sordariomycetes > Diaporthales > Diaporthaceae > Diaporthe > Diaporthe vaccinii. The sequence continues at coordinate 564,977 of JBCEDN010000007.1, read as the reverse complement.
TAATAATAATAATTAATAATCACAGCGCTATTTATTAAGGCCTATATAATAATAAGTTAAGTTTTTATAATATATATATATAAAGCCTTATGGCTAAGGCTGCTAAAGTTTTAGAGAAATAGCAGGATTTAAATAGTAGGTGGGAAAAGCTTTATCTTAAGCTATAAGGCCCTTAGATAATATAATATAAGGAAGACTAGGTATTATAATTCAGATATAAGAGGATATTAACCAAGCTTATTCCTATAAGATTTTATAACTTTTTTAATTAAGAATATTAAATAAAATTATATTTTACTTTTAATATTATAATTAAATATATAATATTAATATTAATAAAAGGGTTAGGTAGGTATATAATATAAAGAGTTAGAATTAATAATTAAAGCCGTATTATATTAATAAAATTTTAATAAAATAAATAAGGCTATAATGAATTATTATCATGAATTTATTAATTGCTAGTGAAATAAACCATTTAGATAAAAAACTAATAATTTCTAATCGCTATTAAAAATATCCTAGCAATATATAAGTGCTACAATACCATACCATCACGATTAAAATCATCTAAAAATATATATATTATATTATTAAGAAGTTATAATCTATTATAGCTATAATTAAGACTCAGCGGTTAGTTTATTTATAAGCTAACGTTAAGCATCCCTAACAGCACTTTTCATTAAGACTTTAAGCCTCCTTAAATTAGAAAATTCTAATCGCTATATAAATCCATTAATAATGCAATTTATAAACTTATGATTATTATACTTTAAATAATAGCATAAACGCTAAAACCAATTATATTAAATTTTAATCTATATATTTCAACTAGGATATTTATATATTATAAAATTATAAGATTATTTAATAATGGAAGCTTATTATCATTTAATAATTAACGCATTAAGACCACCGATTTAGCAGTTAGATAATTACCTAGGGATACCTATTATATATAAGCTAGCATCTTAAATACCTATATAATTATTACAACATAAATTAACTACAATAAACCTTAATAGCATAACACTTTATAGCAATCCCTTAGTAGTTAAGTAAATAAATAGTTAATCACTATAGGGTATATACCTTAAAAGGAATACCTCTTAGCCTTCCTATAATTATTATCTAGCCATACTATACTCACTTTAAATTCAAACAATTATATATTAACTAAACCCTATTAAATATACTATATACCCTTATAAAAAATCTTAACAACAAGTTTTACCTAAAATTAATATAACTTAAATAATAAATAGTTGATATAAATTGTTTATTAATATAAGCTAGATAGTTATCTAGTATAATATAATAATCTCTTACTTTATTATTATATAATTATTGATTTCCTTAAAGCGGCAGCTACTTTTATAAGAGAGCAATTAATAATAAAAAAATATATTATATTATTTAAAGTACTAAATTGTAAATATATAAATAAATATATAATAAAGAGAAAAAAACATTAGAAAAATAAATAAAATAAAAGAAAAGGGGGAAAATAAAAAGAAGGAATAAAAAAAAAAGGAAGAAAAGGGTATGCTTATTAACTTATCCAAGTATTTATTTTAATTATCAAGGGTTGGGATTAAATATAATGATTATTTAATGAATAATTATATTTAAACTATAAAAGATTAATAAATATCTATATCTTTTCATTAAATTTATATACGCCATATTATTATAAATATATCAATAACTAGAAGCTTAATAGCGCGGCTAAGGCTTATGCTAGGAGGGGGAGGTAGGCCTTAACCTCAACCTATAATCTAATGCAATATATTAATTATAAACATAAAGGGGCTAGCTATTAAGAGTTACCCACAATGTAATTATATATAAAGAGATAGCCACCATATCATATTTAAAGAGGAATATAAGTTAATAAAATATATATCTATATATTAATTCTCTTAAGAGAGGATCTAGCTAGGCTTTAGATCAACTGTAATACCAAGAGTTTATATAAACGCCTCCTCCTACTAACGCATATTTATAATAGCAGGCTGGATGATATGCTATTTAAGTACCTTGGCTTAATAATAATACAATGGATCATAATTATAAAGATGATAGAGTTGCTTTAAGCCTTGCAAAGTTAAATATATAAAAGAGGAGCTGTATTTAATCCAGCTTAACTATATCACCATAATAACTTAAAGGCTATTTATAAGCATTATATAACTAATACAGCTATTTTCTAAGGATTATAAAATAAGGAGCTAAAGAAGGAAAGTTCTTCCCATAAGCTTAAATATAGGGAGGGCAGGCTATTTATATTATATTAAGGTTTAAGTGGAATGAGTTAATGCCTTATAAGTAATAAATTCTTAGCTCTTAGCCTTATTATATAATTAAATCCTATCTTAAGCTTTAACTTTCTAGATATTATAATATAATAAATCTATATATTACCGCTTAAAATATTAAATAAGTATCCTTAAATAAAATAGCGATTCCTTATAAGCTTATTTTTATAATATAAATTAATTAGGTTTTTATATTAAAGCGGTCTTTTTATAATTAATAGCGGCAAAGATATTATTATATTAAAGTAAGCGAGTCTAGGTATACTTGATGAAGCCTATTACGTTAATATATAACAGGTAAAAGCTTCATTATAAGCCTGTTAGCCTTAATCTAAGTAATATTCCTAATTATAAGGTGTAGGGTAAGAGAAATATATAGGTAATGGGCTGCTTAAGGTGAAATGTAAGCCGGGGTCTTATATATAAGCAAATACTATACATACCCTTATAAGCTAATATATAAATAATATAGTCTTATTTATATTTTACCATTTTTATAAGCTGCAAATAAGAAATTAATAGCTTTATATATTATAATTAATATTTTATAATAAATTTATCCTTCTTTTAATATAATTTAATATTAATAATTAGTTTAAATATCTTCCAATACCTAGCTAAAAATAATATTAAAGTTTTACTGATCCTTTTAAAGGGCCATTTTAATCTAAGATATATAAATCTACATTTACTTATAATAATCTATTTAAAAGAGGTAAAGCATAAAGTTAACTCTATCTTATAAATATATAATATATATATAGCTTTAAAACTCTTTATATATAGCATTATAATAAGCATTAAATATTATAAAACAGATTAGCCTAAGTTTTCCAGGAATATTTATAGCTTTATGCAACGGGCTAATAACTACCCCTAGCATCAAGCCCCCCTTAAACTACATTATAAATATAAAGACCTTATTATAAAGGCGGTAGTTTTTCTCAACCTTTAGGAATTATATCGCGCGGAATACTTTAATTATTAGGTTCTTAATACTTTTAAAATATCAGCATTACTTAATATATTAAATAATGCTTCACGTGGCACTTTATAACTCCGCTCCCTTTATTATCATCTTAATATTAAAGATAATATATAATAACCTTAAGATGCTATAACTTGTTGATAAGCGGTAGGTTTTATTAATTAATATAAATAGATAAATATAAAGGTTATATATAGCTTAAATTTAATAGCAATCATCCTTGCAGCTATATATCAGGTATAATAAACTAGGAATTCCATTTATTTATTTTATAATAATAGCTATAATCACACCTATTATAAGTATAATAAATATAATAAGTGAAGAGATCTTAAGCCTATTATTTCCCAAGCAAATGCTTATTATATTAAATAATAAATACTTAAGCAAGCTGGCGAGACTATGGAGACTAGTGATAATAATATAGATTAGGGCTATTACAAGCCATTATAACAACAAGATAAACTATTTAAACTTAAAATCCTTACTTATATAGATAATTAGGATTAAATATTAGCTAAACTAGCTATATTTAAGCTAGGGTATATAAGTTATAAAAGCTTACCTTTAGCGGAAAACAACTTAAGACTTAATATAGCTTATAATAAATTAATAATATTTAATATAGTTTTAGGTAATAGGTAAACTAATATAATTAATAGCTTAAGTTAAGTTTTAAGCTTATATATATTATTTCATTAATCTTTTTAAAGGGGGCATATTTATATTATATAAGGGACTTTTATTTTAAGAGGCAATAAGATTAATATATATTAATTTCCCATACCTTTTCTTTTAAGGAACGGTATTTTTTATTTTATAAGCTACTTTAAAATATAGGTTTACTTTATTATTATTTTATAAGATAATATAATATATATTAGCTTATTTAACCTGCTTACTTAACATATTAATATATATGTTATACTAAGGAAAAATCTTATAAAGGACCTAAGGTTTCAAGAATGAGTTTATAAGGTTAAATTAATAGTAATCTAGAGTAATTAAGCGCCTTAAAGGGGGTGGGCTTTTATTTTATAAAAGATATATCCTTAGGTTTAGCTACCCCTTATTCCAGCTTGCAATCCTACCTAGATCTTAGCTATAAAAAATAATAAAGGGACCTGATTTTTAATTTTAAATATAGATAATACCCATACTAATCCCACCATTATATATCTAGCTTAAAGCCTATCAACTCCTTATATTTAAGATAATTAAAGCTATAATTAATATCTTAACCCTAGCTAAACTAAGCCTCCTCACTATCATTATCAGGAATTAAATCATATCCTTTAAAGTTACCCATAATTAAAAGGATATTAAAAACTTTAAATATATTATAATTATATAAATATTTAAGATTAAGTCCCAGGATACTAATAAATAAATCTATAAAATTAAATATAGCATCATATATTAAGCAATTAAAATAGGTCTTCTTTAAAAAAATAAAGGCGATAAGGAGTTGTAAGTTAAGGATATAAGCAGTTATATCACTAGTTAAGATCTATAAGATATATTAACCGCTTATGCCTTAAAGAGTAATTTAAAGGCTAAAGTAAATATTACTAAGGGTAAGGGTAAGGCCTGTATAAATAAGATCACTTAGGCGGCTAGATAATAACAGGCCGCCACTATTAGCATTAACCAAACCCATAAGACAACTAATAAGCATAATTAGGCCATTATAATATTACTAATCAACTTAAACACCTAGGGTATTAAGAAAGCTATGGTAGGTCTTGGATTATTATCTTTAAGTAGAAATAAAGGGGAGATTATACTTATAAGTTTATATTACCCTGATATTAAAAAATAGTTAAAGATTTATCTTATAAAAGGCGCAGCTATTAATAATATATAATTATTTATAATAATTAATAATAGCTTTAATATAAGTATAAAGATCTTATAAAACCTTAAGGAATAGATATAGCTGCTAGGATTTATTATAATAAGTAAGCTAGGATTTAATAAATAGCAGCAACTTAAAAAATTATAAAAGGAATATTAAGCTATGATAAAGGATGCAACTGATAATATTATTAATAGCAACTTATAGGTATAGTTTTAGAAAAGTAGCTTAATAAATATAAATGCTATAAAACTTAATAATAATTATATATTCAGCATAAAAAATATAGATAACGGCTGCTTTCATTAAATAATATAATAATACTTTATTACTTAAAAATATTATTATTAAAAGGGTGAGAGGAGGATTAAGATAAAGGATAATAACTTCACCTTAATTATAAAGATATATATATTGATAAATATAAAATTATTATAATGCTTCTTACTATTATATATATTTATAAAGGCAATATTAATAAAGCATTTCTAAAGTTTAATGCTTAATAACTTAGTTATAAATATATTTACCTTAACTCTGCAATCCCCTTATTAATAAATACCAAAATATAAAAAGGATATTTATATAAATATATTATATTTAAAGGTAATAAGCAATTAAATGTAATATAATATTAATAGATGCGATTAAGTAATAATATAAATAAAGAAACCGGAGATTTTTAATAATAAAAATAAATAGCACTTTAATATATATTTAATTCTTAAAAGGTGGATTAAGGCTAATATTGAATTATATAATTAATTTAACTCTGCTATTTAATCTTATCATTATTAAGCTTATTATTATCATTATTAACTAATCTTAAGCTAATAATTCTCACCAATCCTTTAAACCTTAAATAATTTAAGCCCTAAGGTATAATCTTAATATTAATTATATTAATATTAATAAATATCTAGATATTTAATTAATTCAAATAATACTTATTTAAGTTATGGCAACGGTGCTTATAAGCTTTATAAAGCATTATCTAAGGATGGTAAAGTTAATTTAAGATAATAAGCTTTAATTAGCTATAATTACTTAATTTAAGAGGACCCTTAACTTAATACAAGCCTTTATTTTCTTAATAAAATGTCTATATCCTTATAATTATATAAGCTAAGTACTTATCCATTAACCTTAACTTAGCTAATTATCATTTACATTATTCCTTTATTAGTGTACTTACTTCCTCCTTAAGGAGAAGGACCTCCTCCTACTTATTCGCTATTAGGTGGAAATAGGCTAGGAAGAATGACTTTATTAATATACTTATCTTCTTTAGGGAATAAAGTTATAAGATCTCTTTTAGCACTGGTATATTGCTATATAAGAAGTATATCATTAATGGTAGTTTGAATATAATGCATAGGATATTAGGCTTAAAGGCTTTGCTATTTAATAATAGCACGAGGATCTTAGTCAGAAAATCAAACAAGGCTTTAATAAAGTTATTATATTATAAAACCTTAATATATTAAGTCTCTAGTTCTATCTATTTAAATATATTGATAAAAAGGAGCTGAATAGCGGGTAAGATATATAAATATACCTAAAGTAGCTCTCCATTATTTATATTTTCTTTATATTTAATCTGCTCTATAATACCTTAAAGGAGGTAAGATTGAATTTTTAATTCTTAAATTAATAAAACCTTACAATTAGCAGTAAAAAGCATTAGATTTCAATTGCTATTAATACCCACTTATAAATAATAATCTTAAAAGACGCATTAATAATAAAGCTTTATTATAATAATATTTATATTTTATATAATAGGGATAAAGAAGCTTATGGGTTAATATATTTAAGATATTATATTATAATCTTATAAAGAAACTTATTAAAGTTTATTAAATGGAAAGGGCTATCTTAAAGTTATAAATAAGCCGATTTAAGGAAAAGAATATAGAGAAAACCTAGGGATAATATAATTTAAAGATTTTCTTCCCTTTATAAAAACCATCATTTATAAAAGCCATTATCTATAAATTTTAATTTATTACTTACTTTTTATTAAGAGAAATATTATAATTATCTTTATTTTAATAGCTAAAGGCGCTAACCTTAGCACCTTATCTAACCTTTTTATTCCTAAAGATAAAGAATATCTTATAATCTTCTTATAAATATTCTAAGTTAATATTATTAATCCTAAGGTATAAGCAATTATCATAATTAATTCCTATATAATTAAAGACTAGGATTTAACTAAAACCCATATCATGGATCTTGCCCATTGATATATCAAGCACCTGATTTAAAACCAAAAAGTCGGCTTAGTTAATAAGGGTATTGCTGCATATATATCGCCTTAAAATAACCCCTATCCCCATTATCAACTTATATAAATATATTATGCAAATAGATATAATATAATGGATTTTATTTAAGGTTAACAAGATTTAATAATATATATTTTAATAAAGCAATAGGGCTGGTTTATATTAAGCTTAAGCCGGAGGATTTCTTTTCATCTTATAATAAAGCTATTTATATTTAATATATAACTCCTAAATAAATTTTCTCTTCTTTATATTCTAACTAAAGAGCTTATAATATTATATAAGGTGGTTATCACTAGCCTTAATAATAAATAAGAGCTAGCTAAGCTTATTATCATTATAACTTTGGTAGATTAAGAGAAGTAGCCAATCTTAAGCGCTATTATTATTAATCTAACTAGAAACTTTATCTTTAATTAAATTTCTTATAGGCTTATTACCTTTAAATTCCATTAAAAAGGCTGCTATCTTAACAATAGCTTACCTTTATAAGATAAAGGCGGCAAGGATTATAATAAGAGCAGCGTAGGTTTTTATAATAATACCCAATCCAATAGCCTTCCTAAGACTTTTATTAATTTAATTAATTATCTCTTTAATATAATTATAGATAATTATATTATCGATATTGCGCGGGCTAATATAAAGCTTGCTGGTAACCGGTCATTGTTGCCTCTTAGTGCTAGGTAGCTTAACGGCCCCATTACTACCTCTAATATCCTGGTATTAAATAGCGATCCCGCTAGCTTTAATATAGCTTTTTTTAATCCTTTTTATAATTAATATTTAGTTTAGGTATTTAATAAAGCGCGGGAAAGTAATGCTAGTGGTAATAATTCCTTTTATATTATTATAAAGTTAGTTGTTATATTAATTAATATGAATAATAAGATTTCTTTTAAGGTATAAGCTTATCTTATTAATATATTATTATTATATATTCCTAATCTTATTATATTAACTTATATTCTTAAATTATAATGTTATAAAGAATACTTTCTTATATACCCTTAGCTTTTATATTATAACTGCTGTTAATAAGGAGGAAGTTTTATAAGCAGATAATGATTTACTTAATATATAATTATATATATAAACCTAGTTTAATCTTTATATTAAGCCTTTTATATAAGTCTTACTTATTAATTATATTTTTATAATATTAGTTATATAAGATATTAAAAGGGGGGTGGGGGTGGTATAGGCTAACTATTTAAGTATAATGGTTTTTAAATAAGGTTATATAAGGGTTTATATATATAGCCTTATCCAGCCCTAAGGGCAGGCTTAATATCATCCTTTTTTATTTAAATTAAAAGAAAGCTTTAGGATATTAATTAATTATATAAGTCTTATTAAGTTAAATACCCTTTTATATTATAAGTTTATGATTTCACAGCTTAGTAAATCTAGCTGCCCCTCTTACTTATATATCTAGATCCCTTTACTATCTTTTAATAACTTAATTAACCTATTATTAATTTTTATAAGTTATTATAAATATAAATACTTATTAATAAATCTTAAGAAATACCCTTTTTTATCTTTATTTAAGCTTAATAAATTTAAGAGCTGGATTTTGTATAGCGGTAAGGGGGTTATAGGGATAAGAGGAATTAAGCCCTTAAGATCGTTAATTAACTTCCTTTTAATATACCGATATTTATAGATTACCTTCCTTTTAATCTCTATTAAAGTATCTTTCTGCATATCTTAAGCAATTAAGCCTTAATAATGCTTAATAAGATTATATTACTCCTTAATAAAGTTATATATTTAGCGTTAAAATTTAATCTATATAATAAGGTAGAATATTTATTATATTATTAATTTTATATTATAGTTATTAGCAAGCTATATTATTTTATCTAAGGAAGAACTTAAGGCTGGTATGTTAAAATAGCTATTTATAGTTATATCCTTGGAATATTTAAGCTTAAAGCTTTAGATTATTTAAATAAGGTTATTTATTGCTATATTATTTTGGATGATAAGGAATATATAGAAGATTTAAGTTTATTATATTATTAATAGTATTTAAGTATATTTATTATAAGGATCCTGCTTTATTATATAATGCAACTAAATATATAAACCTTTATCTGCATTAAGTGAGGGGTATTTAGGGTTGCTTTCCTTACGGTTTGCGATATAAGCTATAAGCTTCCTCTTCTTTACTATTAAATATACCTTTTTTCTACTTTAAGCTCCTTTCCTTATCAGCATTTAAGCTTATTATCTTTTTAAGTTATTATTATTTAGGTTGCTAGGTTATTTATCTTCAGCCCCCTGGCTTATAGCTTATTATAAGGTATTACTAAGAAGGTAAAACTTCCTACACCTTTTATATTTAATATATTTATATAGGATATAATATATTTTTTTATAATAAAGTAGAAATAAGCCGTAGTTATTATATATTTATATATTATCCTAAATAGGCGGTTTATATAATAATAAGAAGTTAATTAAGATTATAAAGCAATTAATTAAGTTGATAACCTAATAATATTATAAGTATTTAATAATTATCATTTAACCTAGGCTAGTAATAAATATATTAAATGAAAAGCCTTGCTTTTATAGCCGGTAGGGGTGAATAAAGAGTTTTAAATACCATAGCTATTAATTATCTTCAACGACTTTGCTGTTATATATATCTAATAAGTATAGCTGCTCATTCTTATAATATAGCTTCTTGCAAAACTTCTTAAAGTAAATAATATTAGCTTCCTATATAAGGACCTAAAGCTTATACCTATATATCACTAGATTCATTAAGTAGAAGTTTATATCTTCCCTATAGAATAATATGCCAGAGAGTTTGCCACCTACTTACTAGTAATAGCTATTCACACCTAGAATATACTATAGCTTTAATAACCTTTCTCTAAAGTAGAATATCTTATTAGTATAGAGGGTAAGTGGCCTCCTAATATAATAAATAATATTAACAATAAGCGGCGCGTTAAAGAGGCTATCTAGATAAGTATTAGTCTTATTATTTATAAGTCTTATTAATATAGCTATATAGTCTGGAAACTTAAACCTTAAATTTATTATAAATAGGGAGATAATATCCAGCTCTACTTTGGAATATTCCATAATATATATAGCTATAGGATTATATATTTTCTGCTTTTTACCTATAGTATTATATATTAAATGCATCTTTCTTATTATACCTTTTAAGCTTATAAGCTTAAGTAACTTAAGTTTATCTATTAAAAGCTGCTGGCTATTAAATATCATCTTGATAAATAATATTAAAGCTTCTTTAAGATACTTATCATTAAGCGGTATTTAATGGGGAATAAAAAAGGTATTTTATATTATATTATAATAAGCTTAGCCATTAACCTTTCTTTAATAATTAAGTATTAGGTTATTTAGGTAGCTTATTAATCCTATTAATAATAGTAGTTGCCTTTTTAATAGGCTTACCGCGCAAAGATTCTTCTTAATTACTTAAGCTGTTACTTTAGCCTTATATTATATTAATATATTCTATGCCTCATTCTACCTTACCATTTTTAACCACGATATTCAATCCTTTATTTAGCGCCATTATATCCTTATTAAAAATATATAAGTCTGCTTCAATCCTTTTTATAACACTACTCTTTTCTATATATATTTTCAAACTAATATTAAATATACTTAATATCTTAAATGATATATCTATAATATTAACAGTTATATTAGGCTTATTATTAGATATAATATACTAGACTTTATTATTTACACTTTAAATTAAAATATAAAGTTCCATATATAGGCTTATAAGGTTTATATAAATATTAACTAATGGTATAGATAGGTTTAGATTATATTTATAAGTATAATCAAGGCTTATAAATAGATAGCTATCCGCCGCCTTACTATGATGGTATTCTCTGATATATCGCTATAACCTTATCCACCTTAACTCATCCTTAATTTAGTTAAGATATATCTTAATATCTTTTAATATTTATAAAATATCTATATTAACCATATAGATTCTATCACTTTATATAAATTACTTAGGTAATATTAAGTTTATCGCTATATTAATTAAGTTTTATATTTACTTACCTTATCTTATAGGTAGCTATATAAATAAGCCTCCCTTTATCCTTAATATTATTTTAACCCTTCCTCCTTCCTTAATTTAATGCCTTAATATAGAAAATAACGTTATATAATTATAAAAAGAAGATACTTTATAGCTACTTTCTATATAAATCTATATACCCACTTAAGCATCAACCCTCCTTATATATATAAGGACTTATACTTAAGCTTTAATTAGTTATAAAAGGTCTTAAGATTATTATTTTAAACTTATTAGATTTAAAATATTAAGTTTAAATTATATAAACTAAATAAAATATATATATTATTTATAATATATTATTAATATATAAAATAATTAATATTTAAATAAAAATATATTATTATATATTATGCTTTATAATTTATTATTATATTCTTTTAAATATTCTTAAATATTTATTATATATACTTTATTATATACACCCTGCTATATATACCAGATAGTTTATACCCCCCTGCTATATATACCAAACAATTTATAATCACCTATTATATATATTAAAAATTTTACCGGAGCAGCATGAAAACGGTAAAAAGAACGTGGATACCAATCAGGTCAATGTTCTGTCAGAGTTCATTGGTGGCTACATGTTCCAAGGGAAACCATTAGCCAACATCTTGTTCAAGATACTTTCCACGGACGTTGTCAGTCAAGGCCTTTATTTCGCCTCAGATATGAAGCTTGCTCACTACCTCAAGATTCCCTTGAGGACCCTATTCTTTGCACAGGGTATCGCTACTATCCTCGGTGCTCTAACCCAGGTCGGCGTAACCCTGTGGATGCTGGGAAATGTCGAGGGCATCTGCACCTCGGATCAGCCAAACGGTTTTACCTGCCCTAAGGGGCTTACAGTCTACTCATCCTCAATCATTTGGGGTCTCATTGGACCAGGCCGTCTCTATTCAGCAGGGAAAATTTATTCTGGGCTGTTACACTTTTTCTGGATAGGCCTCATTCTGCCTCCGATCACGTATTACATCTTCAAGAGGACGAAGTCTGAGTTTGTCCGCAAGATCAACTGGCCACTGATCTTTGTCGGCACCTACAACGTGCCACCGGCGACAGGGGTGAACTTCAGCTCCTGGTACCTAGTGAATCTCATATTCAACAAAATCATCTTTAGCCGCTTTAGGGCCTGGTGGACCAAAGTAAGTTGAATATGCCTAATCTCAAAAGGAAAAGTTTGGCTTTATCAAAATGGTTTTATACTGACGACATTTCTTTCGCTAGTACAATTATGTCCTTGCCGCCGCCCTGGACACTGGCCTCGCTATTGCGGGCATCGTCATATTCTTTGCCAGTAAGTCGCTGACATTTCCTACAAGACGCAGTTCTTGTTCGCGTGAAGATGGGGAATAGGACTAACAAAACTTCAGTCACCTATGGACCAAACCTCCAATTCCCTGACTGGTGGGGGAATACCGTTTGGCAGAACACAGCGGATGGCCTTGGTACGCCGTGGATGCAGATGCCAACCATTGGTTATTTTGGCGGCGCGAACGGAACCTGGGCATGATGGCAGAATTATAAATGTACCCAGACCGTATACATAGACAGACTTTGGCTAGCCGCCGAGGCATCATGGACCCATACAAGACTGTTGCATGGTGCAAGAGCCAAGCGGATTGGACGGTAATGACTTGTATCCAGAATCAGGGCATGTCTAGTCCCTCCGGATCGGTCAAGTCCGGTGATCCGCTACACTGAGTCTCGATTGAACAACAGCCATAGAATCGCAGTGAGAGCTACAGACGTGACTGCCGGAGCTGACCCTGTTCGTCCAACTCCTCGGGCCCCTCGACTTCAATTCTTAAGTGTTGCACCGAGAAGAACCAGGCGATGACACCAAGGCAAGTGGCAGCGTCGGAAATGTGTGCATCACACATCATCATTGTCAAGTCATCGTCACAGCGGCGAGGGTATCGAGTGGTGGAACTACCCGGCCAAGTCAACGTGTCAAGGTGGGTCGTGCTCAAACAGAAAGGAGAAGCTTTGATTAAGAAAAGCACATACCCTGTCAGTAGCCAGCCCGGTCCTCCGAATCCAGATGACCATTCTGTATTTCTACATATTTTAGTGATCTGAGACCTTTGCCTCCCACCTGTAGGTTACCTAGGTAGTGCATTGATTCAATTGTGCTTAATTACTGGGAAACCATGTACGCACATGGCGTCACCCTTGAGCACGGGAGTGACGACGGCAAGTGTGACGGATTGAAATGATATCTCGCGTCTAGACCTGAGCGGACCATATTTACTGGGGCATCTTACGTAACTGTTCTTGGGCAAATTCATATGCTTGAAACGCGGGATCACTTCCCTGATTGTGTTTAATAAGCCCCAGAAGTTTCTGAAATACAGTTCGTCCGGTCTTTTAGAGTGTCCCGCAGTCCCCATAGGGCTGGGCGTTCAGGGGGCCAGAATTAAGGCGTGTAACTCAAACATGACCCACATGGGCTAGATGCTGCCCTACGACTCTACATGATAAATATCTATGGCATTCGCCTTACGATGATTGTCACTTAGATCTCCCAAATCATCTGCAAATATTTCTACGGACAGGATCCATCCACTCGTTTACAATCAGTCCAGGTGACCCAACAACCCCCAAAGCCACAATGCAGATCTCCATCCAGACCGTCCTCGCAGCCGCGCTGCTTGCTCCCAGCGTTAGCTGTGCACCTTTCGAATGGAGCAACTGGGGCTCCTGGGGCCAGAACACGGGTGCTGCGGCCTCGACTGCGTCCGCCACGCCAACTGCATCCGCTTCCGCAGCCGCCTCAACCTCCTCCTCGTCCTCCTCAAACTCATCCCTGTCCACCGATGCGCAGAAGGCACTCGACGCGCACAACGCGGCACGCAGCGACGTTGGCACCGCAGCACTTGTCTGGGATGACACTTTGGCTTCCAACGCCCAGGCGTACGGCGAGACGCTGGTGTCTCAGTACGGCAGCTCAGGCACGCTCGAGCACTCTCAGATCTCGGACCAGGGCGAGAACCTCTACTGGCAGGGCAGCAGCGGTGACGATATCCCGATGACCAACGCCGCAAACATGTGGATCGCCGAGAAGTCGGAGTACAACGGAGAGACAATCACCGAGAGCAACTACATGAACTTTGGTCACTACAGTAAGCATCCCCAGGGTTACCTGGGCTCCACTCGAGACAAATTTATCAGGTCGCTAATCACTGCTGTCGTGCAATAGCTCAAGTCGTCTGGAAGGACACCTCCAAGGTGGGCATTGCGGCAGTTTCTGACGGATCAGGTGGCTTTTATGTCGTTGCTAGATATACTGAGCCAGGAAACATGATCGGCGAGGCAGCATACTAAGGTATATAAAATATGTGAGCCGGTTAAAGACTGGTAGCGTCAGTCTCATTGGGATCCACATCCTTGAGGGCGTAGACGCGGTTCTTCACTTCTTGTTCATTATCATTTTCATGCAATGTAGATATCTATCCTGTTCATGAGACAATGTTCAGCTATGGCTAGTCTCAATTGACTTGGAACCAGGAAGCGTTTTCACCCTGACTAACTTCGAAATATGTGACCGAACAGAAGCACAAACACTGTAGCAATGGACCCTGACCTATCCTGCAAGTGGAATTGACCCGGCAAATCGGCAGGACCGAGAACATCCCAGCAATATTGAGAATCCAGGTCAAGTTTGATTCAAACCGTCGCTCTTTTAGCAAAGGGAAAGGACTTGACAGTTCGCCCGGCAATTCGGTCTCTCGTGGTGCAACCCTGTGGGGTTTCCAGTCTCTGTTTTACCAGTAATGACCTCTAATCATCGGTTGCAAGTTGTTGCAAGGCAACATAATTACTGAGAATCGTCGTTTCCACTTGACTCGGTATTTAGCTAGCCAGGCTAGCACTGCTCAATGGCACAGGGCCACGAATCAGGTTACCTAAGTACCATTTGAAAAGATCCAGAGAGCCAAGCCACAAGACCTAAGCCCACAAGCATACGTAAGGTAGACAATTAGCATCGTCAAGCTGGTATTGACATCACAGGTTGCAAATTTCAGATTAGTGCACACCCTGCTTAGCATAAATAAAGCACAAATAAAGCACTCAACTGTCGACCTTTTCCGTCAAACCAACGAAGTGGCCGAGTGAAACTTTGGAGTGGACGAGTCTGGAGAAATCGCTGCTAAAGCATGAAATAAGAATGTCTGACAAGCTGCGACGTTCCTTTGAGATGCAGGCCAACCTAGTAGACCCCATGGATCAAACTCTACGAGTGCTGATTTCGATTTGCGGAAGTCCAAAATGGTCTTAACACGCCGAACTCGCAGGCGGGTAAGCACTTGGGCCAGTGGGAAAGCCTCAGATCTGCTAGCCGGGCTGGGCACGTATGTGTCAGCGTGGTACTTCAGTACCTTTCAAAGCCTGGATTCGAGATGAAATCACGGTTGTTTATTTTTGGCAAGGAAGCGGCCCGCATCCGGCCAACCGCGACGCTGTGCCGCCCGGGGTCGGTCGGGACCCGTTTCAACCACAGCCAACATGACTTTTTATTTGCAAGCCTTGGCCCAGCAAGGTCATTTTGGGCCGGGCTTCGAGGAAAATAGCAACCAATGACTGGCGTAGTCGATCGAAAGGAATTGTGAGGCTTGGAAGAGTATATAGTTGTATGCACTTCTACCTTCCCAGGGGTAGATTTCTTTTCATGATTTTCAACGTTGCGATCACACCAACCCGTCCCGTCCCGCACCGCACACGCACATAACTATACTGCGGGTTTGGCTACATCTGCACGCTGCAACAATCATGGGTCTCTTCCGCGACAACGGTAGCACTGCTAGCCTGATCCACAAACCCACAATGACGGTTACCGAGGACGACGTCACAACTGTCCACGACGATATGAGGCAAACAACAGCTGATCTGCAAATGGGTCGATGCAGTATGCTTGAGCACTGCGAGTGCAGTAGCATATCTTGCCAGCACCGCGAACTGTGGGTGTTGACCCTGTAAACGTCTTTGTGGTGTTCATTGGTCACTGACTCCACGAAATCAGACAACTGCCAGCTACCACGAAAACCATATATGAGTCCTGGACTCTGGCGTATCATCGGCCCACAGTGCATTTCAGTTCTCAGCTGAAGAGTCTCTGCATTTTTCCATATCTGGTCAAAACCACCACCAATGTACCAGGTCGAGTCATGTCCATCGAGCCAAAGATGCAATTTGGCCAGAAGGAGCTCGCCGAGGTGGTGAATCTTGTGCGAGATCAGCACAAGCCAAAGCTCTTCGGGCCGGGGAATTATAACAGGGATGTCGAAACCCGCCTGAGGAGCCTCGACTGGACGGTCCAGGACGAGCTTTACAAGCTGATCAGGGACCGCAATGAGAACACCAGCAACGCGTTCCGGCGCAGGGAGTACAAGCTTGTCGTGCTCCTGGCAATTCCTGGGGGCGAGATGACTGATGCGGGAACTGGCAAGCAGTGCAACAAGATGTGGTGTAAAGTGAAGAGGAAGCTCAGGCGTTCTGAAGCACCAAACGTGGAGTACCGTGTCATCCTTCGAGGACATGAGGTGAGGAGCAGTGATGCTGGCTGGGGCGCATACGACAGATATGCCCAGCCATGGAAGCTGGCTGATGAGGCCGAGTTGGCGAATGCCAGGGAGAAGACCGGATACCAGGAGATCCTGAACTGAGCAGCAATGGCAGGTTTGTGGCAAACTGCATCGTCTTGTGCCTTTGTTTACTTTTTATTATTTCCTATGTCGACATTAAGCACCGGCGGTTGTAACGGGTGTTGAGGGGCATTAAGATACGAAAGATGGCGTCCAGGCCAATTAACTTGTTTTTGCCTTGCCCTTTCTCTTATGCTTCTCCCACGACGCATAGTGGTCATTGAGTGTCTCCTCTAGACTTCGATAGTTCAGCCCAAGCTCGCTGATGCTTCTGGTATTATCGACGGCAAATTTGACCCCAAGATTGGAAGACATCCACTTTTGCGACAAGCCGAACAATGGCCCGACAATCCTTACCAAGGCGGTTGGGAGCTGAAAACTGGGCAGCCATGGTGTCCCTTTTCTGAGCTTTTTGAAGTGCTTCGATATCTCCAAGAATGTTGTTGTTTTGGGCGGACCAACGATGTAACGGCCGTACGCCTCCTTGAGCTCCGCGGCCCTGATATGCGCAGCGGCCACGTCCCGCACGTCGACCGGGAGGAATGACAAGTCCGGCACACCGTAGAACATCAGACCGGAAAGGAGCTCGTCCATGAGGAAGAGACTGCCTGATTCCGACGATAATGTGAGAGTTGGGCCGAGCACGAAAGCGGGGCAAATGACCACCAGGTCCCAGCGTCTTTGCTCCGACTGCTGATGCTGCTCAACGATCTTCCATGCCTCCTTTTCCGCGAGGACCTTGGAGTAGTGGTAAGGGTTGTGCTTGACAGTGCTCGTCTCATTGAAATAATCATGGCTCATCACTCGCATCTTGTCGATAACATCCTTGTAGTCGCCTGCTATCGCACCAGCTGTTGGACATGTCAGCGATCATGTCGCTCCGTGCCGGCGCAGCGGGACAAGGGCAGACTCACTCGTCGATGTAAACACAACCCGCTGCACGCTTGGTGTCTCCTCGACAGCCTTGAGCACATTCCTCGTCCCTTGGAGTGCTGGCTGAACCATCTCTGAATCGCCATCCTTGATCTTTTCAGGCACTTTGAATGGCGAAGCAACGTGAAACACGACGGCGCAGCCCTGCATTGCCGCGTGGAAGGAGCCTGGCTGCAGGAGGTCAGCCTCAAAAAGAAGCAATTTCCCCTCTGGATGTTGTGCCTTCAGATCCTGCAAGCACGAAACCTTGGCGGTGTTCTGTAGGTTTCGTACAGTTGTGTGGACGGCATACCCCTGGACGAGCAGCTGCGAAATTAGCTCCAAGGCGACGAATCCACTGCCACCCGTCACAAGGACCGGGCTGCTGTTTGATGCCATTGTGGCTGATAGTATTGGATTGAGAAAGGCACAATGAAAGACAGCTGGGTGATGACGCTAATTCTTATCAACAAGTAGGGAAATTCAAGGCAGCGAAGGATTCCGGAAAGATCCACAAGACGGAGACATGGGTAAGCACTGAGGCGAGCCTATAGCAAATGCTTCTATAAGCAGCTAGAGCAGCAGGGTGGTATTCCGATCAAGCTCAAGAAGCATGAACAAATAGCTTGCCAAATCTCGGCAAACACAACGTTCCCCCTGTTCGAAGTGGCTGGGATGCAAAACAAGCAAGTTTTCAGTAATCTGATAGATGGGATGTGGCCGAATTCGGCAAAAAGAACCAGTCGATCGACTTGGGACTCGAACCCAAAACCTCATCATCGCTTCTTACATAGGAGTGATACACGCTACCATTGCGCCAGCCGACCGGTTTTACATCAGATGTAAGTACAGGGAAGGTGGATTTAGTACATTATATTCTCATGCTGAATCCCTCAGTCATTGTTTAGGATCAGAAAAACTTGAAACCTTTCTATTTCTTTCCTCGGTTAAATGAAGTCCTCCCACGACCCAGCCTTGCTAGTAATGCTCTTTGATTATTGAAGGTCACTTTTGGATTAAAAATAGCTATGAGCTCATATAGTATTAGTAGGGTTCATTGCTCCTCTAGTCCGGGTAGTTAAGTCGTAGAGTGATATTGAATGCTATTGGCATTGCTCACTACCTATCAAGTATAAAAGCATCCGTGTGAATACCCTTATATGGCTTGAACATTCTGTTGAGACTGTGGTAAGAAGTGAATTATTAGGACGAAGACTTAGGTCCACTCTGTGCGTCATTATCAAAACACTTGCCATATCCCATCCCACAGCATTGGCTGTCACCCCTTCATTGAAGACCATATTCAATCATGTACCCGTCTGCAGCTCCCATCAGGTATGGTTCCCTGTGATCAAGGAACCTGCGAGTCCACCCTCAGCGCTGCATTGGCATCCGCAGAGCTACCTCCACGGTACTCGATCCCAACAGGTAGCCCTGTCTCGGATGGCTTGCTCCACCACACGTAAATATCATCTGCTGACGTCCCTTCCTTGACCAGATAAGTCTCGCCATCGACCGTGACCTGGTCTATCGCGGACCCCTCAAGTGTCGTGTAGTAGTTGAATAGCACAACGTTGCCGGCCGTGATCGGCCCATTGCCAGTTGTGGTCGAGCCCGCCTCAAAAATGCGGCCAGAAGTTCTGCGTTTGTCAGGTCCGCGTCAGCAAGGGCCCAGACTTGGGGAATGCCTGAGCAGTCGGCTGGGTTACACCATTTCAATCAAATTGAAAACGGACATACTCATTAAACGTGAACTGGGCCGTGTACTCTAGTGCTGAGGAGAGAATAAGGGCTGCGCGCGAGACGACGGCTATTGATACTGGGTAGGAGTTCGATCCATCTTCTGGTACGACGGTGAGGTAGAACTGGTCCGAGAGGGCGAATCCGCCTAGAGCGAGCGGGAGTGTCAAGAACCAGGAGGTGAGGAAACGCATCTTGACCAAGTATGTGTCTGCGACCTGTCAAGAGAGCAAGAGAGCGAGCGAGGGTAAGGTTGTGCACTTCACTTGGATGTGATTGTTGCATTTGAGGGACAAGGCCGCAGCTGTATTGGTCAGAGGGGACGAGCGACGCGCTTGATATATGTATTTTCCAGCGCGGCTTGGCCGTCTGACGACCTCACATCAGCCATACTCGCTCCCAGTCCCGGTCGGTGGGCTTATTTTAGCCTGCATGTAGTGATTAGGCTAGATACGGAATCTAGATTCCATCTTCAGGGCCAGCCCTATGCAGGCGTGCCGTGACTTCGACAGGCTCGGTGGCGGTTAGCATTTAGGCGTGTGGCTGTAGTGACCGCCGCGCCGAGCCGCACCGAAGGATTTCGTCTTCAGGATTCAGGTGGCGGTCACCGGTGAGAAGCAGATATTGGATAGTTCGGGCTTAGGTACAGGACTTGGCCGATGAAAATTTTAGAGGCGAAGCTTGTCTACATATGGCAACTGTGGCACACGTGCATGCGTCTGTACACGCCAGATAAGTGTTCTGGCCATTTCTGGCCGCAGGAGCACCCGACCACGTCTCCTTGATGGGCATACATTAGTGGAAACCTATTGAACATCTGGTCTGTGGATGAAACATTGTTTGGCTCAACGACGCTTGGTGATCGCCTGCGTCTCAACCGGCTCGCTAACCGAGATCCTGCGGGCTGGGCGGCGATGGTTCGCATGTGAGCCTGCAAGTCTGCCCCGATGCGACTCTATGGCAGCGTTTTGTCATACGAGCCTCTACACCGAGTGATCCGTTTCGGAAGGGCGGCGTGTTCTCAACTGGTGAGAAATGAACAGCGGCCGGACAACAAGGAATGACAAGGGTTTGATGTTTTTTTGGTGGGCCGATTGCTGAAGGAAGCGGAATAGATAATGCAAGGCCCACCTGCATGCGTTGGTTCGAGAATCCTGTACGCTAGCGTCTTCCGAGGCTCGTGATATTCTGAATAGGCAGCTCCGGCTGTCAGCTCATGGTATCGTGCTTGATGCGTTTCTTAGTGAATTGCTGCACACATGGCAGCTCCCGTGCGTACCAGATCTAGGGCAGAGTCAAGTTCCCGTGTTTTTTTAAGTCTCCTTTCTACAAGAGACTACGGTGATGGAATGGAAGTCACACTCACTAACCTTGATCTTTCTTCTTGTTTTTCGAATGGGCCACTGGCGGACAAAAACCAGTCTTTTGCTCAGATCTAAATGCCTCGATTAATTTGCACCTACTGCTGACCAGCATGACTCTCAGTCTCACCCCTTGAAGCAGTAACCAGATCGTTGGCCTTCTCTCCCGCCCGTGCTGGAGCCCCCTCATCCCCTGAAACAGTAATCGAGCCGGACTCTTCATCCTCCCTTCGACTCGCAGTTACTGTATTTCCCTGCGTCTCTTCCTTCCTCTGGAGACCCTTGTCCTTGATGAAGAACATCAGCAGCCAGCATAAACCCATGCATCCTTCCCAGAAGTAGAAGACAGATCTTGATGCCTCCGTGTACGTATCAAGGACGATGATCCTTTGCTCCTCCGTCAAGCCAGAGATGTCTGGCATCGAGAATACAGAAGATTTGATCTCATTCACGACATCCGCCGGGACACCTGAGACGGAGTTGATGTGCCCAACCAAAGTATTGGAGAATAGAGCTGAAGCAATGGCGAGACCAGCGGCGCCGCCTAGAGCACGCAAGAAATTGCGAGAACTGATCACAACAGCCCGGTCCTGCCTAGCAGAGTGCGCTTGGGCAGCTACAAGGGCTGCGCAAGACTGGGTTAGCAGGTCTTCCGAGTGGTCCTGGAGGGACTGATACGCAGAACTCACTCGGCTGAAAGGTGAAGCCAACGCCCATTCCCTGCGCAATGAGAGTAACAACGATACCCGCCAAAGGGAAGTTTCTCGAGAATCTACTCTCTACAGCAGCTGCTATAACCCACAACGAAAACCCAACCCAGATAACTTCGCCATACCTATTCGTTCGTGACATATACTGTCCACTTGCGACCGATGCGAGCGATTGTGGTAGAACAATGGGGAGGATCAGCAAGGCAGATTCGATCACTGTCATCTGCCGAGCAGTCTGGTAGAAGATGGGTAAGTAGAACATGATGCTGTAATAAGCGAGACCAATGAGAAAATTCTGAACCATCATGGCCGCTAATGCGGGTTTCTTGAAAAGGCGGACTACCTGACACGTTAGAAAAGCTTTCAACACGAGAGGTAGGTATCAGTTGTACCGGACTCACATGGGAACATTGGAAGCTTTGCCACCTTCCACTCATTCAACCCAAAAAGAAGCAGCAGCACGGACCCAATCGTCAACATGGCAATTGTTTTGGGGCTTGAAGATGGGAATTGGGTGCCTATGCCTGAGACAGGGATCAGAAGCAGTATTGTCCCGGCTGAGCTGAACAGAATTCCAGCATAATCAATCTTGGCCAGCTTTGCCCTCAGAGGCTCCGGAGGAATCGTCTGTGGCGGCAGCAGGAAGTAGAGGATCAGCCCAGAGCAGACAGCCAAGGGGCAGAGCAGCCAAAACAAGGCCCGCCAGGTGACCCTCTCAGTGAAAGCCGAGGATATGAATGGCCCGACTGCATTGCCCAGCCCTATGCACGATCCCAGTATTCCCATGAACTTCCCTCGCTGCTTCAAAGTCGTCACATCACTGACAACCATCATCGCGAGCGCCATGATGCCGCCGGAAGCAACGCCGCTGATACCCCTGAAGGCGAAGAACTGCGGCCCCGTCCTGGCGAACGAGCAGAGGAGATCTCCGAGTGCAAGCAGCCCGAGGCATGTTACAAGCATCACCTTTCGGCCGAATATGTCCGAGAGCCTTCCTAGTATGTGTCAATTACCTGCTACGAGTCCTAAAGTGATACATTCTAGAACTTTATCGAACACAGCAATCGGGCAACCGCAGAGAGAGAAGATTTATGCTGACCATAGAGCACCTGGAAGGCGGTGTTGGCGATGAGCGATGAAGTGCCGGCCCACGTAATTGTGGACGAGCTATTTAAGTCGCGTCCAATAGTGGGCAGGACAACACCAATAGATTGCTGGTCGATAAATGTGATCAGGAGAGCCGACGCCAGAGCGCTGAAGACGATGATCAACCTGCCAGTGGGCAGGATATTAGTCTGGTCATGGAACGCGGGCTCCGGCTTGGCCATCTCTGCCGGGACGTCTCTTCCGAGTCGTCACTCCGGGACCGGCCCTGGCTGGTTGGTGATTGCAAAGGACGGACACTCGGAGGTGTTGTATGTTTTCAAGCGCATTGAGGGAGGTGCATCAAGTAGACTTTTAGGGTTGTTTCCTCTGGCGGCGATGATGTATTCGACTCCCAGCCAGCGAGGAGAAAATTTGAGACGCAAGGGGCCGAGAAAGCGGCATTTATAATCCGGCAATCGCACCGGCCCCGGTGGGTAATCGCCGGACTATAACCGCCTCGGAGATACGAGTGCCTTTGTAGCTCGACCAAAATTTGGAGGTGGGAAAAGAAACGTCTGACGAACAGGAAATTTTGGCACCGTGGTGCTTTTCGGTCATGAGGGAAAATTGTGATTTTCGTCCAAGTTGAGAGACGAGAATGTAAAGCAGCAAAATCGACCGGCAGGACGCATGCGAGGGTTGGGATTCTCTGACTATAGAAAGGACGAATATGTGTGAGGTTGAGAAAACTTAATATAAGCGGGTTCACTGCATACAAATTGGAATCGTAAGGCCCTCGGAAAGCTGCTGGGACAGTCCCTATTCGTCCCGGGTGTTTCTTCCATTCGAGGGGCTTTCCTTGGAACGGTTGCCATTCGAGGTCTCTCCGACGGAGAGATCAGGAACAAGGGTAGCAAAGAATGACCCAAGTTAACCAACCCCGCAACAGACTGCTCTTTGCTTCACTCAATCTAACCAGAGCAGTGCACTAGGTTGTACTAAATTTCGAGTGTGCCTCGGCTGAATTTTGGCTGAGTTACATCATATATGCACCTGGAGGCACATAACCCATGCGATTAGCATGGCTGAGGTGCCTATATTTTACAGGCCAATCTCCAACCGAGAAATATATTGCACCTGCTTGCCGTACCAAACCAAGTGCGACAAACAGCGTCCCTTGCAAGCCTGGAATGTACTTTGCTACACTTAGCAAGTGTGAGGATGAGAATGAGCACTGCCTCGTACCTACGTACTCCCCCTTAGCATACAGAAGCAACTGTCTGTTTCTGACACCGACTTGCTCTGAATCTGTGCATGTGAGAATGCCAATAAGACATCCTCACTATCCGGAATTGTTCCAAAGAAGAACACAATTGTGGCATTCAATCTAGACAGACTTTCAGGGAGATCTTTCACCGGACTCGTTGTACGACTCTTTGATGGGTATTCGATTTTTCCAAAACATCTAGACAGTACCAAATGCAAGCTGGCCACAGATCTCCGCCTTTTGAAAAAGCCTCCTAACCTTCGTCTTCAGAAGGAAATCAACCATGTGATGCTCCTGGCCAACTGAAATAAAGAACAAGCAAATTTTGCCTGTATTCGTGATTCTCCAAGTTCGGGGTGCTCGATGGGAGGTTCTCGGGCCACAAAACCTGCCGTTGCATGGAAGCTTCTTCAGCCGTGGAGCTCTGAAAGCCATCCGAGACTCTCGTCCCTGGGCTTGCTGAGACAAAATGATGGGCTTAGAACTCAGCCTCATTTCCGTATCCGAAGTCCAGGTTGAACCCTACACCAACAATTCCGACCGCTACCAGACCTGCACATTTTGCAGCACCTCCAGTCCCTGGTGCCGACAACCTTCTTTTGAGGACATGCTTGGCTCGTTATTAAACCTTTGGTGCAGGGCAGTGTGTCCTCTTCCAGTAGGGTAGTGTTGCAATGGATGCAACGAAAGTAGCAATAGAGCAGGAGGCACATTGTGTGACCAGGCGCTGACGCGGTATCTGTGGAAGAGCTCTCGTGGATTCAGAAGATGAGTGGTAACTTGAAATTCAGGCTTCGTGGGGGACTGGGCGTATCTCTTGATGAAGCCACCACGCGATTTGAGACGGATGCAAAGTGAGTATGCCGCGAACTGAGGTAAAGAATCGACGTTGGGACACTTGATTTATAAGATAAG
Source organism: Diaporthe vaccinii (assembly GCA_039880775.1). NCBI lineage: Eukaryota > Fungi > Ascomycota > Sordariomycetes > Diaporthales > Diaporthaceae > Diaporthe > Diaporthe vaccinii. Next base: position 539,781 of record JBCEDN010000007.1, on the reverse strand, counting down.
ATGACAGTCCCGATTTAGGCAGAGCGTTGAAAATCAGTATCAGGGATTTAATTCGGCCTGAAAATTCGAACATCAAGCCGAAGACATGGAAGTCTGGGACAAAGGATAGCTTATTGCCTCACTCGGCCAAGTCCGCCTTCCCGCGAACGGTTGACTGTAGAACAGCAGACGGCACAAAGGGGCAAGGGAGGGAGATTACAAATGTCAGACAAGCCGAAGACGTGCGTTCCGAATATTGATCTTACGCCAAAAGTATATATGCATAGCATTGGCCGGTACAGGCAATTAGACAAATCAAACCCCTCCAGCGAAAGAATCTAGGTCTGCAAACAGCTGCTGCCATCCATAATCCGTGGGATTTGTCTCGAAGAACTCGTCCCAGATCCCACCCAGTCCGATTGGATCCATTACAGCCGCATCAAAGCCCCAGCCCTGTGGAATGCCCTGTTGTTGTCCTACAGGAGCGATAGAAATCCCTGCAATCGGCAGAGCCTGTTGCAGCTTTTGCACCGAGCTTTGGTCAGTTGCAGCGAGCGTGCCAGCCACGGATGCATCCTCGGTCCGCAAGCTTCTGCCGTCACTCTCCACGCCGTGCACCCTGTGCTTTCTCAAGACACCGACCAGCCGTCGCACCATTGCAGCAGCCATTCCGCTCTTCTCGCCCGCCTTCTCGAGCAGCCGGCATGCATTTGCCAGCGCAGCCCTTCGGCGCTCTGTTTCAGCATCTGCATGCGTGCCTGCTCCGCCGCCTGCGTTCTCCCTCAGTGCCGGGTCCGTAGCGAGGACAGTACATGCCATGAAAAGGTGGTTTATGATCAGTCCGCTACGGTAAGGACTGCGGCGCGACGTCATACGGCTGTTGCCAGAATCAGTCGAGCTCGGAGAGTCCACAGCCGCGCTTAGTATTGTCGATGCTATTTCGATGACTGTTTCTGTCGAGTTCAGGCACCTCTTGCGAAAGAACTCGAATTGTTTTGGCACATTGTTGGCTTGCAGCAATGGTCTCAGCAGTCGTGCCCATCGTACGTTCAAAGAGAGCGTGCCGATAGACCGCTGGAAAGCTAGCGTTTGCGCTGTGGCGTCCAGAGAGTTCATGTCTGCCGTTGAGACCACCGTTGGAATGTCCGTTTGAAGTTGCTCGAAGAGTCGATCCAAGGCGGCGATCTTCGAATATGGTAGATTGTCGATATCGCCGGAGCCCAGGGGCAACGCATCGACGACTTGACGACAGATCTCGCCAAGACGAATTCGCATGTTCATATGTAATAGTGCTGTCTCCGCCCATGCACCATACATAGCGACCATTGGGTCAGAGTCTGTAATGTAGCGAGGATAGTTTACCTGCATGTGTCTTGGGTTGACCGTATATGTCCTACCGGACGGGCCTCCCATAGCGCCCAGGAGCCTGTAGCGGTTGGATCAGAGTCAAGACAATTTGCTGCGAGCCAACGATACTAAGCAATTGACTCACCAGTCCGTCGAGGCTAGATACCACCACACTCGTCTCTTCATCTCGCGGTGGAGGCTGGTGTCCCTGTCCTCGTGGCCTGGTAGATCAATCAGGTGCAGGCCCATCTCATAAGCTGCCGCGCGAGCACCACTTTGGATGTAGCGAAAGCGAGACGAGGTGCCTTCCATGTTGTAAGTCAGATCTGCGAGGATCAGCCTGCCAATAATGACATCCAGTGAGTTCAGGGCTGCCCGTTGAGACTGGTCCAACAAATCAAAGGCAGATGCTCGCCATACTTGGGAGTAGGCGGCGGCATTCTCTTCGGACAAGAAGTTGAAACCACAGGGAAATTCCTGGTCCCAGAAGAAAGCGCAAGCAGCACAGAAGCTTAGGACAAAAGCTACAGAGGCAAGGTTGACCTTCTCACCCTGTCGCAGCTGTGTGTACAATTTGTGAATCATGGCCTGCACTGTTGGGTAGTGAATGAAGTTCACGACGTGGAAGTCTGTGTTGTCAAGATAGTCCTTGAAGAGAGCCAGAGCATCTTCCCGAGAGGGAATGTCTATGCATCTCGGCGGAGGGCGCTTGGGATTTGAAAATTCGCTGCAGCTTGTGACACGGAATGTGAACAGGTCACAGTCATCAATAACCTTAGAAAGCGCTCGCTCGTTAATAACTGTTCTGCGGCACGTTACCCCTTGGCGTGGAGCAGCCGCCCGTGCAGGGGCAATCAACGGTCACTTCCAAGGTTGCTACTTACCGGGGCGGCAAGGTTGTAGTCCAGCTCCGCCGAGCGTTCCCGAGCTCTACTAGAATTGGACAAAGGCGCCTCGTCGGGTCTTGAGCCCGGCGGCTGAGCTGAAGCGACAGTGCCGGCGTCGGTTGGTGCAGTTGGCGTGGAGGGGCCGAAGACGGCCGCCTCGAGCCGGTGCAGCCTTTCCAAGACCGCATCCGGGCTTGCTGCACTCGTGCTGCCCGGCGCGGTTACTCAAAAACATTCAAAGTCAAGCGAGACGGGACTGGAAAACCTACCCCAGACCAAGAGCATGCGGCGGTGGGGAGGTCTGGCCCTCACACTGGATACCGCGAGTTGTGCAGTTGGCGCATGGCTGGCCACGGTCACACTTCAGCTTCTTGGAGCGGCAGAAATTGCAGCTGGTCTGAGGCTGCCGTCGGCGTCGCGGGGTGTCCTGGTCTGCGGCTGCCGTTGTGGGAGATATGCGTCGCTTCATGGCCGGAGGTTCCGTGGAGTGGGAGGGCAAGTAAGATCACAGGAGTGGTGGGCTGGGAGTGAAAGCTCCTCGGATGATCCGGACTGGACGGAAGAGCGTAGAGCAAAGCGGTTTAGGTGAAAAGAGGTTTTGGACAGTGGGCCTACCAGGTGAGTCTAGCTGGGATGGGAAAGGTCTGCCAACTATCCAGAGGGCTCAACAGGACCAGTCAGCAAGTCAGTCAGCGCCTTCGGGACAACATCCGTGGAAGCTCCGAGTTTCCATTCCCAAATATCAAACACGTCTCAAGCGAGCAGAGGATGGATGTCTGGATTCTACAGAATGCACCAAGCGGGTATAGACACTCTTCTTACGTCCCATTAATTGCAAAACGCACTTCTTCAAGAAACCCGCACAAGCGAAAATGCCAGAACAGCCGGTTGACGAAAAGTCGAGGTATGTATTACCCACTAGCCATCTGGTTATGAAGCATACTTCTTCTCTGTGTGCAAGATATTGGCAGCACATTCTGACGTCGTCGAATTAGCGCTCGCTCTTACCTGGTGGTCGCTGGAGCATCTCTATCACTATTTTCCAGCGTCGGATTTCTCAACTCATTTGGGGTATTTGAAGTATATTACAAGACAAATATGTTGCAGGATAAATCCGAGTCAGCCATATCTTGGCTCGGTTCAGTGTCAATATCTATGCTATACATCCTGGCGCCTCTGACCGGCGTTCTCGTTGACAAAATCGGCCCAAGGGTGAGCACCTTCTCTTTCCTTTCCTTTTTCCAATGGTCATGTCCTCCAGGCTCCGATCACCAAGCTGTTCCCGCGTGCAAAGGGTATCCGGGTCACAACATAGAACCACGACTAACAACGAAGTATAGCTGCTTCTTTGCGGCGGGAGCCTGGGCGTCCTGATAGCCGTTTTCATGATGTCCTTGTGCACAAGCTTTTACCAGTTCTTCCTTGCACAAGCCCTGCTTCTCGGTTTCTCAATGTCCTTCGTGACATGGCCACCTGTTGCGGTTGTATCTCGCCACTTGCCGCGGAACAGGGGCCTGGCTCTGGGGCTTGTAATCAGCGGCTCATCGCTCGAAGGTCTCGTCTGGCCCATCCTTTTGCAGCAGCTTCTTTATCATACAGGCCTCGGCTTTAGTTGGACGATGCGAACTGTGGGCTTCATCATGTTGCCATTGCTGGCTGTTGCCTGTCTGATTGTGGTTGAAGCTCCTCGGGAGAGACCACAGCCATTGGCTCCCACTGAGCATGCGGAGCCACAGGAGGCGGCTGAGGAGAAGCCCCAAAAGAGCAAAAAGACGGCCTTCTCAATTGTGAAGAAGCCGGAGTTTGCCTTCCTCTGCGCTGGCCTCGCCATCGGCTACCTTGGACTCTTTGCTCCCTTTTTCTACGTGTCGTCCTACGCAGTGGCCAAGGGAGTGTCCCCTTCGATGTCGTTTTATTTGATCTCGATTCTCAACGCTGCTTCACTCTTCGGGCGAGTTCTCCCTGGTATCCTAGCGGATTGGTGGGGACACTTCAACTTCATGGTTGTAGCGCTGGGAACATCCGCCACCGTTGGCTTTTGTTGGACCGCAGCGACAAGCCTACCCGGACTGGTTGTTTGGTCCTTGGCATACGGTTTCACATCTGGAGTAAGTATGACCCATAAAAGTTTCCAAGGCTTGTTTCTAACACTTACAGGCTGTGATGAGCTTGCAAGGCGCATGTTCTGGCAAGATTGCCACCCGGGAAACGCAGGGTACCACAATCGGGCTTGTGACTGGATCTATCTCCGTAACGTAATTATTTACGATATTTCCTCAGATTGATTCCATGATGATTGAACTGACTTTGATACAACAGAGTCCTGGTTAGCACCCCGATTGCTGGCCAATTGGTTGCTTACGGCGGATATCTGGCTCTCTCAATGTTCACGGGAGCCACTCTTGCAGCTGGCTCAATGATAGTAGCTCTGGCTAGACTACGGTTGGACAGACACGTCATGACCGCTGTGTAGATATCTCGTGATAATATTCGTGGCCAATGGCAGTCTGGCTTGCGACAGTCTACTAGCAGTGGAATTGTTCTGATGAGAGGTTCTGCAAGAGGCTACGAATCACAAAGGCTTCCTGGAGAAGCAGAACACCCGAATAGTATTTGCTGCTGAGCAATGCAGTCGTGACATGGATTTCGCAAAGATTCAATGAAATGAATATGAGCTGCTTGCATGACAAACAAAACTTGTCTTTTCCAGCTGAGTTGCAATCACCACAGAACGGCAATGGACCTGTGCAACTTACATATAACGCATGTGCCCATACATGAATATGCCTGGACTCATTTGCATAAGCAAGTTCTATACTTATATATATGGAAAACCTCCTGACGGCCGTTCGGCATGCTAAAAGATGCACCACCGATTGATCAACAGAGTCAAATATAAGTCGTGTCTGTAAATGCTGCGGTTAATCTCGAGACTTTTGTTGTACTACTATGTGTAGTATAGTACGCAGTTAATTACAATTGAATCGTTCTCAGGGAGGCGTTGGGATGCAGTTGTTTGGAAGGGGCCCATGCCCATCCACACCTGAGGTGCCTCACTCCAGATGCTGTTCATCTACTGTTTACCTACCTGCCTTCACTTTCGCTGCCTACACCATCAATACTCACACCTTCCCAACTTGTGCTACATCTCTTCTCCTTACCTCTACCTACCTAACAGAGCACTAAGAGAGCCAGTGCATCTTCAAAATCAAAAGGCCGCTCCTTTGGCGGTGCTGCCTCAAGTGGCGCGCTCCATGATCGCGAGCACGCGCCAGACAACCAACATCGTGTCGGAGTTAGATCAACATTATACACCTCTGCCCAGGCTATCGAGGTGTTATGGAAACGTCGAAATTCCTGAAGAAAGATAGCAAGCTTCCAGACAAGCACTGTCGTTCCTCAGCTGCGGCCTCAGCGGCCGCTGATGCAGCAACTGTGCGTGTGCCAACCAACACGCCTCTTCTTGGGAACATCAACACAGACCGTGACGGCCTCATTCACCATCAGCCTTCACAACTCCATTCACTTGTGTAAATCATACCGTCGTGTGAAAAGTAAGTACTGGCCCCCAGTCCCCACCACCATAGCTGACGATATTGTCACCACCAGTATCCATTCTCACAGTGTACAACGACCCTGTAACATCTTCTTTCACTTTGCAACCATTCACACGTACTTGGCCGGTCGGGTCAAACTGGAGCAATACTTAAGCCCAGCATCGCTTGCGATTTCCATCTCGACGACAGACTTCCTTTCCACCCCAAGCATCTGTTGTGTTGTCGAGAATACTGTCATCACCAGTCCTGATTTCAGCAGTTGACGCAACAGCCGCCCTCCAGAGTCGTCTCACCCTTGCTTTGCTGGAGCCCCTTCTCGAATCGAGCATTTCGAGGGCAACTTCCTCTCATTTTCCACACCAGCCGAAGTCCAGCTCCCAGCTCTCTGTGCTCTGTTGAGTAAACTCCCTACCTTGAGCTCACCCTCGCAAGCCTGTTTGTGTTGGGGCTCTGCACCGACTTCTGCCTGCTCTTTACCTCATCACCTTGATCGACCTTTTTCTCTGATTATACTCATCCAAACACGCGATGGCGCCTTCCAAGCCAGCCCCGTCCAGCTCGGCTGCGGACCCAATAAGATCATCAGGAAGGCCGAAGATCTTTGGTGGCGGTACCAGGCACTCCACCCGGATCGAGAAAAAGAGTGCGCTTGCAGCGCTTGCAAACGACCGCACTCAGAAGCAGAACCAGGACTCTGCGGAGGCTGAGCCAGAGGAGAACGTGCAACCGCAGCGTGCCAGACCTGGACTCCAATCTACCGAGACACAGTCTTCTCGCAGGTCCAAGCGAAAAACACTTCCCAGCGAAAGGTGCCTCCGAAGCACAACAGCCCCCCGGAGCACAACAGCAGAGGCTACGAACCGAGATGCATTTGTGGATGACGGTGAAGATGAGGGCGGAAAACCTGCGCCATACCACACAATCTCAGAGGGAGGACCGAGGCTGAAGACCATCGCCGAGTTGATCGTGGAGACAGACAGATGGGAGAACTTCAGAATCCCTTTTGACAACATCATCGCCAACGAGCATGTGGACATGAGGGTTTACCAGCAGATGCGACGCCTCGCCAAAGATGGAAATCTGACACACAAACTCGTGCGTGGCCACCTGATCGACAGCGTCGAACAACTTGAGGCCTGCTGGCGTAAACGGAGAAAGCCGCCACCGAGCAAATTTTGGGAGCGGGCGTGCGAGTGTATGCCTGGCACGCCTGGCACATGGATGAACCAGCTTGATGGTGCCGATTGTCGCCAATTCTTTCTCTGGTTGCTCGTCTACTTCAGGTACGGCTCGGGCAGAGGAGGGACCAATGACTTCATCAGAGCCTTCGAGAGGCTGGACCAGCTATTCAGGGAAGAAGAGAAGAAGAAGAAGAAGAGCGACCTGGACGAGCTCGACGGCCTCCAGCAAAGGCTCCGAGCGCCGGCCAACCGGCCCCTGGACCGCAGTCGGGAACGTAACACGGTTGGCCGAGGTGCTGCCTCGAAGAAGAGCGGCAGCAAGACCATGCCCGAGGACGGAAACATGTTTCGCTGGTCAGCACACACCAACATGTCCGACTTTGAGCTCTCTGGAATCGACGTGGAGGGGCTCACGCCAATCGTGGACATCGGTGGTAGCCGGAAGAAGCGTGAAGAGTGGAAGAGGTTGTTCGACGAGGAGTTGGAGGCGGATAAGGAGAGGATCAGACAGGAGGAAGCGGGAAGAGCAGCAGGGGAACAAGCTGCAGCACAGGGACAAGCTGCAGCACAGGGGGCAGCTGCGGCGCTCTACCCCCAGCTGACGACACAGGGCAGGAGGCGTAGCTCTCGGAAGCGCTCTTACCCTCCTGAGACGGACTATCTGATGCCGGAGATGAACCAGCAGAACGCTGCCAAGGCTGGCAGGAAATTCTCAGAGTTCGAGGAGGACGATGAGGACGATGACGGTGAGGAGGAGAGGCTGAGAGCAGCAGCCCTGAAGAGGCAAAAGCTTCTTGAGAAGCATGCGGCCAGGGGCGGCCCCAAGAGCGACTGATACCGGGACAGGGAGTTCTGTTGTATCAAAGAAATGGTCTTGACTCTTCCACACTGTTCGATGGATCACCTGTCGATGGTAGGCTCGCAGCCACCCACCGCATCTTGGATTCGCCAATACATCACGGAACCGAGATTGTACAGACAGCAACGGTGTTCCATTTGGCTCGGTCAGTCTGAGAGGAAGATGTCATGAAGGGGGTTTGGGTTGTCCCTTGTGCTGGGCAGGACGCGGAACATGTGTACATTACGGAGCATACAGCCTGCGGTTATTGTTGCTATATTTATGGTCCCTGTTGTCGCTAAGGCGAATGATAGGATGGACGAGAACTGGGGGCCAAGCAGGCCTGCACGCAATACATATATGCTGTTGTGACACATTGTGCTGCTTGATGCAGTGATGATTAGACGTGTTGTCTCGCGTTGTGTGTGCCATGTGTGCTTGGGCCTCCCGTCCAATATGGATCTGGAATCTGGAATCTGGATATGCACCTGTAGATCCGGGTCCTGAGACTTGGGGCCTGAGCTGAGCCAATCTGGTGGCGTGTGATCCTAGATGACAGCTGACGTTTTTAGCGTGGTTGCTTGGCCGCCAGTTGCCGGGGACGCGGGAAGCGACCGCGACACCGGCGCCGTTTATCGCTTGGCGGCCGAGGACCCTCACAAGCCTCGCTCTTTTCTGGGGTTGGGGCGTTGGGAACGTTGTGCGGCCCCGGCACAGGCACAAGAGGAGGCCAAGTCCCAGGGTGTGCAGGCGTGACAAATGTCCCCAGAACCCCTCCATCGCCGACCCAACTTTTTAGTCAAGTTCCCTCGCACGAAGGCTTCAACTCGATGCGCCTTTGCTTGGCTGACAATCAACAATCTGGTTTTGTGCTTGGAGGATTGAATGGTTGACTAACCAATTGATCCCCTGGCTGGCTGGCTGGCTGGCCATCGCTCCTCTCTGGTGACTGAGTTATCTCTGACTCGGCCGCTCAACAACCTGCGACAGGTCCATAGCAGACTACAGTCTGCATAGTCTACCTACTTCACCGTCTCTTTGCCGCCCGCCTGCATTTTGCCATCCGTCCCTTGCCCCACGAACAGCCCAGACGAAACAATCGAGACAGACGAGACAGTCGATATACATTGTGGCCAAGCCTACATGATTTACGAGACGCAGCATCGGACGGCGCAGACGGTGATGTGATAGAAACATCTGTGTTCTCCTCTTCCACCACCATCACCACCACCAGCCATGGCTTCCAACAACTCTCGAACGCCCTCGGGCAATGCCACGACCAATCCACACGCTCCTTCCACACCCAGTGGGCTGCGTAGAACCTACACCGCCGGGCCAGACTCCTTGCCCTCGAACTCTCCCTCAAACTTGTCCACCCCCGACGTTCAAGGCGGCTCTGCCTCCCGCGAACCCTCTCCTCCCAGACGCCCCGGCCATTCGAGAGCGCCGTCCGAGACAACGGCCCTGCTTCGAGATGCTCTGGACCGCGACCATGCCCACGAGGGGCCCTGCGGCCATGGTACCTTCTCCCCGCAGCCTTCGAGTCCCAACAACGGCTTCAGCCGCTCTGTCAACACGTCGCTGAACGGCTCCCGCGCGCCCTCCCCCGGCGCCTCGTCCGAGAGCTCGCTGCCCATAATAGACAGTGTTGTCGCCTATGTGGCAGCCAAGGGCGCCCCGGACTGGAGGAAACGATGGGCAAAGCGCATGAGGACAAAGACCATGGGGAGGTCCAGCGAGCTGGCCGAGAGGCACGGCGTCAAGGACAACGCCGTCATGTGCGTACACGACGCCCATCACAATCCAGATACCCACGGCTGACATCACATGCAGGTACCTCTCTTACTACTTCCCGGCTCTGATATGGCTGCGCCAGTACAAGCTCTCCTTCCTCAAGGGCGACTTCATCGCCGCTCTTACCATTGCCGGCATGTATCTGCCAATGGCCCTCTCCCTCGCCGACACCCTCGCCCACGTCCCACCAATAAACGGCCTGTACTCCTTTGTCTTCAATCCCTTCCTTTACGCCGTTCTCGGTACTGCCCCTCAGATGATCCTCGGCCCTGAGGCTCCCGGGTCATTGCTGGTGGGAAGCGTCGTCAAGGGCAGCGTCGATCTTGGCCGTGGCTCTGACGATGACGCCGTCATGCATGCCCAGATCTGTGGCATCATCGCTGGGACCGCCGGGGCTACCATCTTGTTGTCAGGTCTGTTCCGCCTGGGTTTCCTCGATAGCGTGCTCTCAAAACCATTCCTGCGTGGTTTCATCTCGGCCATTGGATTCGTCATCTTCGTGGAACAACTGATGCCGGAGTTGGGCTTGGCCCAGCTGGCTGCTGACCACGTCGGCCATGGGAGCACCATGGACAAGTTGACCTTCATCTTGACACATACTGGAGATGTCCATGTCCTCACTGCTATCATATCTCTTGTCAGCTTCACCATAGTCATGACTTGCAGGTACGATTCCCTCTCAATAGTCTGCTTTCACCGTCCTAGGCCTGAACACGCTGACATCTTTCAGGGAAATGAAAAAGAAGCTGCAACCGCGCTACCCAGGTTTGGTGTATGTTCCCGACCGTCTGATAGTCGTCGTGTTATCGGCTATCTTGTGCTATTTCCTTGACTGGGAAGAAAAGGGCGTTGCAATCATGGGCGAAATCAAGGCGGCATCAGGCCATGTCTTCACCTTCAGGTGGCCTTTCCAGCTGTCTCATATGACGCATATCAGGGACGCTATGGGCACCTCGTTTCTCATCGCACTGCTTGGATTCTTCGAATCTTCGGTCGCCGCCAAGAGTCTAGGCCCCAGCAAAGATGTCCCTGGCATACAGCTCAGTCCCAACCGGGAGCTCGTGGCGTTAGGCACAGCCAACTTGATAGGTGCTTGCTTCATGAGCATGCCTGCCTTTGGAGGCTACGGTAGGAGCAAGGTGAACAAGCAGACGGGCGGGAAGACGCCAATGAGTTCCGTGTTCTTGAGCGGTCTGTCCGTCATCTGTATCTTTTTCATCTTGCCCTACTTTTACTACCTTCCGGTGAGTAACTACCTGGCACAGTCCTGTCTTCTGCTCCTGTGTGCCATGTAACTGTATCTGACGCGAACAGAAACCCGTACTTTCCTCTCTTATCACAGTAGTCGCATATTCCCTAGTCGAAGAAGCACCCCACGATATCGCATTCTTCCTTCGCATCGGGGCCTGGCCCGAGCTCGGTCTCATGTTTGTCATTGTTCTGACTACCATATTCTACTCCCTCAACATGGGCATCGCGGTCGGCATCGGCGTCTCGCTTCTGCAGGTTATCCGACACGCCACCCGGCCCAGGATACAAATTCTGGGGCGCATCCCGGGCACCCAGCGATTCGAAAACGCGGAGGACAACCCCGAGCGGTTGGAGTTTGTTGAGGGCTGCCTGATCGTCAAGATTCCGGAACCCCTGACCTTCGCCAACACGGGCGAGCTCAGGACCAGGCTTAGGCGATTGGAGATGTACGGCACGGGCAAGGCGCACCCTGCGCTACCACGTCTCCGCCACGAGGACAGTAACAGGAACATCATCTTCGATATCCACGGCGTGACCTCGCTTGACGGGTCTGGCACGATGGTGCTCGAGGAGATAGTGCGGTCATACCGCGAGCGCGGAGTCCGGGTCTTCTTCAGCCGGTGCCCGAACCGCGGCAAGGCCAACAGTAAGGTGTGGCGGCTTATGGTGCGCAGCGGCATCGTGGACCTCGTGGGCGGGGAGGGCCAATTTGTGGATGACGTTCAGGACGCTCTGAAGATGACGGAAGTAGAGGATGGTGGGGAGGCGGTCGTCACCGGGGAGAGGGGACGAACAATGGCGGAGAGAGATGCTGGGGCAGAGTAAGTTATGTTGTGGTCTGGACATTCCGAGGGAAAAAACAGACGATGTGTGTGGACATGGTGTATAGATGGCTGGATGGGTAGATGTGTGTCTTTGAACGGCACTTGGATACGTACATTACGACATGGGGCGGCCGGCGTCTTGCATAGGTGTGGATTGTGTGGTGCATTTGTTTAGCCTGCGAGATAGATATCCGGAAGAGCATTGTGGTTTCTGTTATGATTTGCCCTCCGTCAAATTCTTTGGGAGATAAGTACCTCAGATATGCTAAATTGCCGCCATTGCCTTGCGACTCTCATCTTATGATTAGGGATCTTCCCTGCCTTGCTAGATGTGCCTGCCTTGCCCATTTTCAGTATTGAGGGGGTCCAGGAGTTCACATGTGAGTGACACCGTCTATATGTTTTCCTTTCATTTGCCCCTGAATGGTTTGGGCGTGGGAAACTGCGTTGTAACTCTGGACGTGTTTCCGTTATGCTACATTTATTCCTAGTCCATGCTCGTGCAGTTCAAGCTAGAGCCGTCTCGAATCCCTTTATGCCCTGTTGCTCATCTTCACTTATAGTAATACCAAAATATTCTCTCAGCGCCTGTACTCGCTCCTCCTCTGAATGACATATCTTTACTATATCGGTCTTGCCTCCGAGGTTTCTCTTAACCACCCCATCCGCAAGCATAATCTTCCCACCCGTTTCCACTTCTGGAATCATAACATTACCCGAGTCAGATTTATCTGCAGCCTCTATCAACCCCTTCTTCCAGGTGTCTTCATCGGAGTCCCTAAGGAACTTGACCACAAGGATCTGTTTCCGCTGGAAGCTCTCGGGGTGCGACGAGACCCAATAATTGGCACACTCCAGATCCCAACTCGAAGCCTCGCGGTCGCCAAACGCAAAGTACCGGTTCCATTCGTCCCCTGGGCGGTTGCGGTACTCGTAAAACCACACCTCGTTGCCCTCCCCATCGGAGACGGCACCAGGGTACTGGCCGCGCGTGATCCTCACCTCCTGCGACCCCAGGTTCCTATGCACCGGATAATCGCGCCCGGGCTCAAGACCGCGGAGCAGCGGCAGCGGAGCCGTCATGCCGTCGCCGCCGAACCCGACGTCCGTCACCCAGCGCTCGGCAGCGCCGAACTCGACGACGGTGACGACGTGGCGCGGGCCGACAAAGTCCCCCCTGGGCACCGGCCCGTCGCGCAGGCGGATCGAGGCCTGGCAGTGGTAGGCCGTGAAGCCGAGGCCGCGCAGGATGTTGAGCCAGAAGACGGCCGTCTCGAAGCAGTAGCCTCCCCGCCCGCGGCTCGGGGGGCCGACGAATTTCTGGTAGAGTGCCTGGGGGTCGATGTCGTTGATGTGGCGTGGGTTGTAGTGCAGCGACAGGTTCTCGTACGGGATGGTGGTGATTTGCAGGCGGTGGAGAAGGGTGAGCGCCTGCGGGTTGCGGGGGAAAGACAGCGGCAGCGGGAAAGAGATGTGGTCCAGGTAGGTGAGGATCTGGGAGGGGCTATAGGCCGAGAGAAGGGGTGTGTGTTGGAGCGCGGAGACACTGTCGGCGGGGGCGTGAGCGGTCATCGTCAGCCCCCAGTGATTTCAAAAATGGGCAGCCCGGGGAAGATGTTGGTTGTGAATTGCACGATATGATGAGTTGGGGTTTTCAATGTTAAGTTTGCACACATACAGAGACCGTGAGTCAGGCCGATCTCGACTGTGTGGTGGACGTGGAACAATTCTTTCCTAGCGGATTACGCAATCGCGATCCCATGTAGATTGACCAGTGGCATTACACGAAAGTTGAGAGGCCATCCTTGGCAACTGCCTCCCGGGTGGCCCTCACTGAACATCAGTGAGTCGGAGAAACCTGTCTCGGGATATCACCTTGGTATTCATCGACAAACAAGCAAGGAATAAGAATTGCCAGTTTTACTGCGCGTCGGTGCCAAGCAGACATCCATATTTGTATCATGTGGAATTAATGTGATGCACAATATCCCGCTTAGTGAGCATGTCTCGCCGTACATCGCAAGACCTGAACGGATCGTGCATGAGGTTATAGATTTTGCCTCTTGAGCAGTACCTAAGAAATTTGGTACATACTTTATAGGCACTAAATGTAGTCTCCCTGGTCTGATCCATGTAATTACCTAGGTACTTGCCCGTACTGAAGCGTGTAAGCTCGAGTCTCATAAACACAACAAGGAATATATTAAACCTTATAAGCTTTATTTTAATAATAAACCAGCCAAATTTAAAACAGATAAGAATTAAAACCTAGGATCAAGGATAAGACTGAAGGCTTAGTCATACATTTATCACACTACAAACCTAAAAGGCGCTGCCCTGATGGTTTACTTGCTTAAACAGGCTCGCAAATTCACAAACAGGCTATATAATACTTAAAAAAGCTGCGCAATCAACCAATCAGAGGTCGATTAGCTCAGCTGGTTAGAGCGTCGTACTAATACTTCCTTGAATAAGGAAATATGTGTAATGCGAAGGTCGCGGGTTCGATCCCCTCATTGACCATTCTTTTTCTTTTTGCAACATGATTTCAGTGTTTTTAAGCTGTTTCCAGGTTATATTCCACGGTAATGATATTTTTACTTAATAATATCATGTTTATTAAGTTTTTATATTATTAAAAGACTTTTTTTTAAAAAAAAATTATAATATTTAAAATAATTTTTTAATAATTTCTTTTTATCTTATATATTATATTTTATATTATATATATATATTATTATAACCCTCCTAAGTATAAGGGTAAAAGATTTATAATTATATTTTTTTAACTGATTTATATTTAATTATATAATATTTCTGTAATAACATTTCATTTATTTAAGGTAGATAGGAAATATTATTAAAGAAATGCTTTATATGCTTAGCTGCCTTCTTTCCTCTTTTTAACTTCTAGCTAATTATTATTCTAAAAGTAATAAGCTTATCTATTTATTTAGAATAATCCTTAAACTTCTCTAAGGTGGTAATAAATATATTAATCTATTTAATTATATAAGGTCCCTTATTTTTATATTTCTTCGCCTTTATAAGCGCTATCCTTATATGGGTATGGACTTGCTTGTTATAATTAAAGTCCATTTCTGTGGCTGTTCGCAGAGCTGTCAGGTCTATATATCCAGATAATTGGATGTGGTTGCCTTACCTGTCTGTTCCAACCGCAGCTGTGAACTCGCTCAGTGGATGTGTGCACTGGTTTAAGCTTAACTGGCAGTCATCTTGGCTTTGGTGGGCTGAATGATTGCTTTCAAGTGGTCTTCCAATGCAGCGCAATAAGGTTGTGGTGGATGGGTGTGTGTTTGCAGAGCAGAGCCAGAACCTGTGCGTGTCCCATGAGATTGGGGTAAAGGTGGCTTTTATTATTGCCCATTTCAGCCAACTTATGTTTAAAGGCTTAAGTTATACGGCGATGGCATTTTCATATAGTGCTTGATAGCGCCAGACTAGCTCGTGGCCCGCGATGGCTTTAACCTCGACGGCACCGGCGCGAATAGACTAGGCACGGCCTAATGCTACGGCTTTTAACGCAGAATGGCGGCTTCTGATTACAGACAGGTTTGCAGAAGTAGATTGCAAAGTTACTGTGAAAAGCCCTGCATGGCAAAAATTATTGTGTTTTTTTTTTTAAATTGTGTCTTGTCCTTTTAGGACACTAACTGTGGTTTCCAGCTAAGTAGAGGAACTCAAATAAATACAAATAGTCGATATATTATTGTAGATATATTTTTGATGCTTTTGTTAGCTGGGTCACCTATTTGAATATAAAGAGGTTATGGGGTTGATTGGTTGTTGATTGCTTGGTTAAAGGAGGGAGGCTGCAGCGTGTGCTGTGGCTTCCGCCGTCTGGCTATGGGCTATGGAATTGAGTGTCATGTGACTGGCGCTTGGGCCAACCACACATCCCCATCTATCTACATACGTACTATTCCCACAGCTTGTGATAGCCTTTTTATTTCTATGTCATTATCTAAATTTATGTTATATGCCTACATGCTTTATAGCTGAGAGGCTTTCCACCTATCCAAATATACTTTAGACGTGTAGCTAAGCCTAGTTTCAAGCAATGAGCTGTTGAATCGTTCCCACCAAATAAGATGAACACTGAGATAGTTACATTCATCATTTGCCTAGCATGAGATCTATTCTTTGGCTGAATGTGCAGGAGTAGAATATGGTAACACTGCGTGGCCCTGAAGCCCTGCCCTTCTGTCTCAAGAGAACAGATGGTTTCATGCAGATGACAAGGCAGGATCAACCAATGGCAGTACATAAGATTATTCACCAACTAAGTGGTCTCGTTCTTAATCCGTACACATATGCTTCTTCAGCAGTATGCATCCAGTCTCTTCACACAGTAATAAGCGCTTAAACACCCCACGTATCGTGAGTAATGACCGGAGTGGATTCCAGCTGCGCCGGAACACGACTGCTGAATTTGACAAAACCGCAGCCCAATCCAATGCCTTTTTGGGGGGAGCTGGGCGTCCAGACCATTCCAATTGAGATTTCTTGTGGGGTGTCCACCACGGATGGCGCTTTCGAATGGGGCAATTATCCCCTTTCGAGCTTCGTCGGCAAGCTGTCACTTCTGTTCAGCCCTTGGTTCTGGCGGCTGGTGTTCGATGCCGTTCGCCTTAGCCTATTTGCCCATAACATCCTTGATGAAGAGCAGCACAAGGGACCCTGGGTTGACAATGGCTGCAAAAGATGCAGCAGTATTAAGGAAAAGGACGACTTTGGTGACGACGTCCTGAGAGCTACGTCAGAGCTCTCTGAGTCAATCGACACGTATTTGAGAAGGCAAGGGTACTGAGAGCAGTCCATGACCCACTACCTACTTCCAATGGTCGCCGCCCCGTGGTGCATTGACGTGAATGAGTTTGCTCGCACTTTCCCAGCGAAATCCCTGATCCAATTCATGTAGGTCAAATTGATAAAATCCATGTCTTGCCCCCTCATGAAGATCTTACATACGTAATACCTGTGATGCGGTCCGCGCTGCCGCTTTCGTGATTGGCCATGTCAGCCGCGCCGCACTGGCAGCCTCGTAGGCCCAGATGGTACCTGGCTGGCGGGGCTCGCAGTAATGGTGGCTGCAGCCTGGGCGCATCAATTGCGCCATGGAGTCAATTATGGACGGGCAGAACATCCGCAAACAGGGATGATATGGATAGGTATATTTGGAAGGTAAACAATGTTGGTCAATCGTTAAAATGAGGAACGGACTGGTTTGACTTATTGGACTGAATACAGTCCCTCTAGTGAATGTTGTATACTCAAATCTCTGCAGGCCGTACCTACTGGCAATCGTTCAAATGTTCTTTGAGCTACAACGGGGAACCTTCTGGACCGTATTTGTAGATTAAGAAATGCATATCCTCAAGCATGCTGTTGAAAAGACCCCTCGTCAGCAATCGCTAGACAGGACTTCTACATAGATCGATACTCCGAAGCATAAGAATGACTCACCTCGGCCTGGTCGTCTCGACCGCCCCTAGCCACCCAGCAGAATGGGTGATATTGAAAGGGATGCTGTAGAGCCGGTTCCTACCGTCCCACTCCTCGGCGGGCTCGCTCGGGGGGAAGTGAAGCATGTACTGCTTCCGGTAGGATTCGTCGAAGGCCACGAATACGGTTCGCCACGTGCCCACCTCGCAATCGTTGTGACCGTAGAACATGGAGGCGTCGTACACGACGACAGGTTGCTGCCCATCGTTCTCTTCGTCTCCGTCCCCGACGTCCTCGCCCAGCCCGATGTTCTCGTGCCACAGGTCCCCGTGCACCAGGCACGGTTGCAGCACGCGGCGGCCTAATACTCTGGGTTGGTCCCATTCACGGCCACGTCGGCCTCGTAGAAAGCCGTTAGCGGCGTCGTGAAGTACCTGCTCCAGTCGCCGCCCCACCCGTTCGGCTGCACAATCTTGCCGTGGCAATTGGGCGCGGGAAAGCCGAATTTGAAGTCTGGCGAGGTGCCCGCCGACCGCTTGTGCAGGTTGGCAATCACCCTGCTGATGTCCTCTGGATCTGGGTGCTCGGCGATGATGTTGATGAACTCCATGATCAGGAAGAAAGTGCCGGGGCTGGTTTCACACTAAGGCGCAGGGCGTTAGCTACCGGCGGCACGAGTGAAGGGCGCTGAAATGAACAGAGGGCTGAGCATTGTGACATAGGTAACTGCTTGGCTTGAAGTTATCGAAGCTGCCTCTCGTTCCCTCAGAGAGTCCCGAGCCGGCACTGGGTTCAACGGAGCGTCAAGAAGAAACATCTGAGAGCAATTTACCTCGCCCCAGCCGAAGGGTTCCGGGCACGATTTGGGTATGTAAGCGTGCATATACTGCAGAGAGTTGAATTCGCCTTCCATAATCAATGCACCGAAGACTGCTGAGCATTTTTTCATGAAGTACTGTTTTGGTGTACCGCCTGCCAGCTTGTCTTTGATCCGCGTGGTCTGTGTCCACCCGGAGGCTCCCCAGGGAGTCACTTCTGTGATGGTAGTCCCGGGTTGAAGGCCTATAGATTGGAGTGAGAACAATAATGAGTCAAATTGCGCTGGCTCAACTAAGAAACTATTCAGAAGGTCTTTCTGCAAGATCTATTACATTCCAAGACCCCTGCATCATTTGAGATGTCAGCGTTGGTTGTCTCCAATTTGCCCGCTGCGGACTGGTACCTCGAAATCATCGGCTGCACTATTGAAGCCATGTTTGTCGTGTGCTGAATGATCCTAGGTTTCTATTGAGAAGAACGGTTTTCAAGAACATCATATGACCCAGACAGTGATGCATACTGAGCTGAGAAGCTTCTTCATGTTGTTCGAGGATGTCATTGAACTGCGCGCGATAAGCTGGCTTAGCCGGGCAACCAACAGGCCGTGCCTGGTTGGGTAGAGCAGGGATGGGTTGTGGGCCAGAATCGGCCCACCCACAGTTTTCATTCGGCCCACCTGTGCTTTTGTGTTCGCCCACCCATATACTTAGAAATGGCTATGCTGCATATTAAAAAAGAAGTATTTATCAAAATTGCTCCACTATTTACCATTTATACCCTTATGCCTTTACTATCTATAGCCTTTATAGCCTTTACAGCCTTTGCAGCCCTCTATAGCCCTTTAAAGCTGCAGAGGCTATGGAGGGCGTATATATATAAAGAGTAAAATTGGAGAATTCTTAAGTTTTATTTCATAATATTTATTTTTTAGTGTGCAGCATAGCCATTTTGAAGTATGTAGGTGGGCGGACAGAAAAGCGCAGGTGGGCCGAATGAAAACCGTGGGTGGGCCGATTCTGGCCCGTTGTAAAGAGAGAGAAACATCGTAGACTTTTTATCTATGATGGCATTGACCTCTCGTGTGTATGCCGAAAATATTCCGCGCGGCAACTGAAGTTTTGCAGGGACATTTACGGTTGAAAAAAGATTTAATCAGCTCCATATTTACCTATGGAAATACCAGCAGGATATGGCTTCCACCTCGGATCTCGATGCCAGGTAGCTAGGCCCCTCTTGTCAGCATCCACTCTAATTCCTCTCACCAGTCGTACAATATGCAAGCCGGAGCACTGACTAAACCTTTTCAGTATACCTGCAGGAGCTCAGGGCATTTCGAGCTAAGCCCCATGGCGTCGCTTCTGTCTTTCTCTTTTCCTTCAATCTCCGCTCTCCTCACCTGTTGTGCTTACAGCGATTAAGCCTTGTACCCCTCTTGAGTCTCCAGAGCTCTGTTCAAATGCTATGAAGTATTCAGGTGGCTGTGGCCGTTGACCTGCTTCGTGGCTTCAAGTAGACTATTGCACTCTGCATTTGCTCCAATGATGGACTTAGCCACAGCCATTGGCGTGGCCTCGGCGGCGACCACCTTTGCAGATTTCGGTGCAAAGCTTCTGTCGACAGCTCACCGAATCTACAAGTCCGCCGATGGCCGAACTGACCAAGAGACAAGGGCACTATCCGACCTAAATGAATTTGGTCAGCTGGCGCAAAATGCGCAGAGATCGTTGAAGGAATGCAGTGAGATTCAAGAAAATGGGAGCGACATTCGCGTCGTCCTTGGCGATGTGGATTCCATTTGTCAAGACTTTGAGGGCTTGATCCAGAGTCTCATTACGCGGGAAACACAAGAGAGAAAAGGCATCCTCAGATCCTTAGCTCCAGCAGCAAAGAGCCTACAAGCGGAATCCAGAGCAAAGCACATGCAAGACGGCTTGATCAGATTCAAAATCGAATAATAAGGTTCACTCTTCTGGCTATATGGTGAGCACCAGTGAGCCTCCTTCCATGTCCCTTTGCTATGATCACTAATTGGCGTCAGGGATGAGGTGCAGAAAGGTCCTCAGAGGGAACTCAGATTTAATCAATCCGTGGACTTGATGCTGAAATCCCTGCAGCAAATTGAACGCCATGCCGGCAGCATTGGAAATGCCAACGGCGAAGGAATGTATGCCTCTTCTGCAGACAAAAGAAGCCAGTATGTCGGTCATCTCGAAGAGAAAGTCATGCGGACGTTGAAGAAAGAAGATCAAATAGATGAAGCCGTCATCGAGAGCTTTTTTCAGCCAGACCTGAGACCGCCCTCAGAAGTATCGCGGTCGGCGGTGTTGCGAGAGCAGGAAGTTGCATTCCGCTCATTCATCCTAGAGTCTTTGGTTTCCGAGGTTCCCAATGAGATCAACAGACGTGAGGAGGCAAGCTTCAAACCGTATCAAGACACCTTTTCCTGGATTTTCCGAAAGCAGCCCACAATGACAGGCGGGCAGCATCAGCCCTTGGCGTCTGATTATCCAGCATGGCTTGAAAACGATAGTAAATCACCGTTCTGGATCACGGGAAAACCAGGGTCCGGGAAGTCAACCTTGATGAAGTTCATTATCAATTCTCCTGAGCTGGAGAGACACCTGATGAAGAGGGCAGGCCATTTTCCGCTCCAAATCACGAGCTTTTACCCTTGGGTTGCTGGGACAAGACTCCAGAACTCAGCTTCAGGCTTCATGAGGACGGTCCTACATCAGTGCATCCATTCAAGCAGTCCTGACTCGGACCTGGACTCGAATTTGGCTTTCGTAGTGGCACCTCGGCGGTGGGCCCTTTTTTCCACGCTTCGCAACCGTGCTGAACAGCCGCCGTGGGAAGATTGGGAGCTGAAGGAGTCGTTCGACCTACTTGTTTCAGAAATCGTGAAGAAGAAGCGGGTCGTGTTTTTTGTTAACGGTCTGGACGAGTTCAAGCTTCTCCCGACGGATACACTTGACATCATTCGAGACCTTTGCGCACACGATGGGATCAAGATATGCGTTGCCAGCCGCCCATGGTTAGAGTTTAATGACGCACTTGACGGCTTCCCGATGTTGCGCATGCAAGACTTGATTAAAGAAGACATGAAGAAGTTCGTGGAAGGTAGCTTCAACAATAATAGGGGTTTCATGGAGCAGAGACAGGTCTTCCCCAAGGAAGTAGACGCTCTTGTTCGGGAGGTCGTTGACAAAGCAAACGGGGTCTTCCTTTGGTCTCGTATAGTTGTCAGGGACCTTCTTCGAGGCTTTAACGAAGGTGACAGCCTCCCAAGATTGGCAGAGATTCTAACAAGCTTACCGGACGATATCGATGATTTCTACACTCGGATCTGGAGTGGCATTGACACACGCAAATCGGATTTTGCACGGCTCGTGGCCTAACGAAAGGCCGCCTTTGAGGCCCCTAACTACTTTACGCTGTGGCATGCTGGCGGCGGGAACACGCTACGGCTTGCTGACGGCGGGCACTCGCAGAGGCGTGACATACGGGAAATGTCCATTGATAACATACGCAACCTCCGCCGTCAGGTAGTGCGACGCCTAGACAGTGCTACGCGCGGAATTCTCGAGCTCTCACCAACTAATAAGGTTGACTTTCTGCACCGTACAACAATGGACTGGCTAGCTCAAGATGAAGTCTGGGAGGAGGTTAGCTCGCACTTAGGCTCGAGGTTCAATCCCAGCCTCCGCCTCTTACAAGCGGAGGCCCTGTTATATATCCACCACGAGCTTGCGACTTGTGCGAGGGGCAGGTTGCATTCCCCACACGTATCTCAAGCCCTCCACTACGTGCATCGAGCCGTCAACTCACCAGGAGACAAGGAAATCGTCGTTGAGGCCCTGGAATCTTTTGAGAAGGGCCTTCTCGAGGCTGGCTGGACGGGCCAGTCCAGTGAAAGGTCGATATTCTTGGATCTCATGTGTTGCTACTGCGCACTACCCTATCTGGAAGCAAAGCTGTCAATAGTCAAGTCGCATCTCATGAAGTGGGACCTCGCTTCTGAGTCCCTGCTGGAGCTGGCAGTGTTTGGAGACGATAGCTTACCTTCGGACCAGGATCGCATCCCCTTGGACATGAGACGAGCTGCGGTGGGACTGCTATTGGTTAGAGGTACGCCCGCAAAGATGCGGGAGGCGGTGCGAGTGAAGGTGCAACATCGACAGGCCAACGCGAGAGATGAGTACCGGCGCTATTGTGCTGATATACTCGCATTATTGGCTGCGGAAGACAAGAAAAGAGGGAAAATGTCGCGACTCTTTGCCCGGGTCTTGCGCGACAAAACTCGCTTATAAACTCCAGGGGCTTCCTCGACTTATTCAAGGATGCTAGAAGAACAGAGTATCCCAAAATACGGAGAAGACTAGGCATTTCCTGCAATTCTAGCACATAGTTGCGGTGAGACCGTTAGGAAGGGTCGAGAATTCGAGACATTGTATGGCCTTAACGGGTTGTTGGGGGTCTTGAGAACAGAGGCTGATGAAGCAAAATTTAAGTAAACTCTCGCTTCTAATCACTACTACTACGTGCCAATGTAGTGCCTACTTCATTGCGCCAGAGTAAAACTGCGTGCTACTATATTATCAGGAAGCGTGCATAAGATTTACTGTATGCAGCAGAATCAGGAATTTCAGGACAATAGATACCTAATGTGTTGGGGTTACAGTAGGAGTATTCCCCCCGCTGCTGGCAACGTCTCCGCTCCACCACTCTATGTCCAAATTTATACCCTCTACACAGGAGACTCGACTGTCTACCTTTCGCTCGCATAAAGTTGCCACGCCAGCCATAGAAGCCCTACACTGCCTTCCACAGGAGCCAGCGTCGTGCATGTGGTCCTTTCTCGGTATCGCCATTGGTCACAATGTCAATCAAATGTGTGATCTGAGACTTGGCTTGAACGCCAGGATTAGCATAGTATCGGAATGGACGCTTGTCCCACGATCATGTCTCTGCCGGTACGCGGAATCAAACAAAATGCTTATGCACAGCGTCTTTCTCTGACTAAGGGCTTCCTGGCTTCGGTCTTGGAAAAATGAGGTGTCAGAAAGCATGTGTATTGTGCTGGGGCTGGTGGTTGGAATGACAACAGTGTTCTCTAACACGAGCTAGCAAGCGACGGACTCGTGGGTCTAGGCTGGCGGAGCAGGTGGATCTAGCGCCCCTCTGTGACTGGGAAAAAGTCTTATCGCCTCAGGCGCATGCTTATCAATCCAAACTTGGCGGGGCGACTTTGGAATTTTTGGAGGGGACGGCAGCGCATCTGCCCGCCATTCATCTGCTTTGCTCCTCTTTGCCGTCACCTAGAACCCTCGACAAGATATCACAATACTTTCCGCAGAGCACCATATTCTCACGAGCCAAGTCACCATGGACGTGGATATGGAAGGTGCCGTGTCCATTGCGCCCCCCGCGGGGACTGCAATAAACGGCGCAACCATCCTCTGCTGCAACTGCGGCGCCCCCATCGACGGAACCACGGCCGCCGGCGCACTCTGCTACGACTGTGTCAAGCTGACCAACGACATATCACAAGGCATCCAGAGGGAGGCCGTCCTAAATTTCTGCAGAGACTGCGACCGTTGGCTCCTGCCCCCGGCCAGCTGGCTCGTCGCCGCCCCAGAATCGAGAGAACTGCTCGCCCTGTGTTTGAAAAAGCTGCGGGGCCTCGGGAAGACTCGAATCATCGACGCCAGCTTCATCTGGACCGAGCCACACTCGAGAAGGATCAAGGTCAAGCTCACAGTGCAAGATGCCGTCTCAGATGGCGTCCTTCTGCAGCAGAGTTTCGAGATCGTCTATATTGTCGCCTACCAGCAGTGTCCCGACTGCGCAAAGTCATACACCGCCAACGTGTGGAGGGCCTGCGTGCAGGTGCGGCAAAAGGTCCTCCACAAGAGGACGTTCCTGTTCCTGGAGCAACTCATCCTGAAGCACGGCGCCCACAAGGAGACGATCAATATCAAGGAAGTAAAGGACGGCATTGACTTCTTCTTCTCCCAACGAAATCAAGCAGAGAAGTTCGTCGACTTCCTGAAGTCGGTGGTACCAATAAACGTTGTCAAGAGTCAAGAGCTCATCTCCGAGGATATTCACACGTCCAAGAAGAGCTACAAGTTCGCCTTCTCGGTGGAGCTGGTGCCAATCTGCAAAGACGACCTCGTCGCGCTCCCAATCACAATGGCAAAGCAGCTCGGCAACATCTCCCCGCTCGTCCTTTGCCACAAGATCGGTACCTCCGTCAACTTCCTCGACCCAAACACCCTCCAAACAGCCGAACTGCGACCCGATATCTACTGGCGTGTGCCGTTTTTCTCCCTCTCAGAAGCGCCCGACCTGGTCGAATTCATGGTATTAAACATCGAGCCGACGGGCCCGCAGAAGGGCAAGTGGCTCGTCGCGGATGTCGAGGTGACGAGGGTGGACAACATGGAGACGACCTACAACGTGCGAACGCACCTGGGCCACTTCCTCAACCCGGGCGACTCGGTCATGGGCTACATGCTTACGGGCACCAACTTCAACAGCCCCCAGTTCGAGGCGATCGAGAACTCGCACACCTACGGCTCGAGGATACCGGACGTCATGCTGGTCAAGAAGCACTTCCCGCGCAAGCGCAAGCACCGCAACAGGAAGTGGCGCCTCAAGCGTATGAACAAGGACGAGGGCGAGCTGCTGCCCAAGAAGGCCGACCAGGAGCGCCTGGACAACGAGTACGAGGCATTCCTGCGGGACGTCGAGGAGGATGAGGAGTTGCGCGCTGCCCTGGCCCTGTACAAGAACACCAACAAGAATAAGAAGAAGCAGGAGGGCGAGATGGAAGTGGACAGTCAGAGCGTCGCGGAGACGGAGGCCACCGGCGACAGTGATGACGATGTGCCCAAGGTGAATATGGACGAGTTGTTGGATGAATTTGAGGAGATGACGATGGAAGATCAAAAGTAGAGAGATGTCCTCGGACTGGCATAGGTTTTCAAGGAGACCATTCTAGCATAGTGGGCTTTCTATCTGTGGCCCAAAATTGCGTCAACAGGCGCATCAGATGAATGATACATGACTGCCTAATCGGACTTCTGAACTCTGTACATGGGTTGTCGGCCATGTTCATCAAAGACCGTCCCAGTCTGCTACCGCCCTGTCCGTAGAAACCACCCAGATGGGCCCCACTTCGTGAGGTCGCTTCGTCAGGTACCATGCATCAAATGCCGCATGCGTATCCGAACCTAAAACCTAAAAACCAGTGGAGGCTGCCTTTTAGAGCTTCCATATGCTCGCTTGACCTTGTACCCTTGTTGGGCTCACCGTGCCTTGACCTGCAACTGACGTGTGAAACGACAGTCCAAGATAAGACCATAAAGGTCCAGTCCCTCGCTGCAGGCCATTGATTCGAATCAAGAGCCCCATGAGCACTTCTGTCGCTCCTGTAGAAAGGCATACATGGAACCGACAGGGAGATCGCGGAGTTCCCTGCAGCTCTTGCCAATCAGCTCCACTGGGGACAACACACACTGGCGCAACGGCTGCCTCACATGGAGTATTTGTAAAGCTGTACGCGAGGCGGGCTGAGGGTGTAGTGCGCCACGGCACGGTAGTCCCAGCCTCCTTTCTCTCTCTTATGAAGAGAACACAAATGGGTATCCTTCCCCGCGGCACGCAGGCTTAGAAAACCTTGCTGAGTGCCTTACTCGCCTTCTGCGGCTCGCCTGATGCAGTCGTCTTCTTCTCCGCCATAGAGTTCTGTTTGAACTTCCTGTGCTTCTCGGAACGTGTCGGTTCGGCTGTAGAAGTAGGCGCAGGCGCAGGCACATCCGCTTCCCCGTCATGCGCGTTACCCTTCTGGGCCTTTTTGCTCTGTATGTCATCCAGCATCTTCGCCCTCTCGACCCTCTCCACGAAGTCCTTGTTCCCCTTCTTCCCACGCTGGAGCTCCGCCATCATCCGGCTGCCCTTCTCCGCGGTCTCCGCGGCGATCTGCTCCGTCAGGTGGTGCCACTTGAACCCATTCAGGTACTTCAGCGTCCATATGTCGTCCCGGTAGTAGCTCCCCTTCTTGCCGCCGATTGTCTGCGCGTTCAACATCGCGCACACGTCCTTGGCGTCTTTCTTGTTCACAAACTCCACCCAGCCCTCGGTGTACATTTTCTTCTTGTTGCCCCCGTTGCGTACCCGCCGCTGGTGTGCCATTGGGTCTTCGGGAGCAAGGAAGATGCGGTTGATCGTGCCGTAATTTGACAGGAGAGAGCGCAGCTTGTGGGGTTTCATAAACGGTGGGATGCGCGAGATGTATATGACGCCAGACTTTTTGATGGCGGCTTCTGTGGCGACGGGATTTTTCTTCAACAAGGATTTGACTTGGAAGATGTCGCCAGGCTGCGTGTCGCTGTCGTCTTTCTTCGGCCGTTTCTCCCCCCGGTTCTTCTTCCCGGAGTCTGGCTTTTGTGGCTTGGTGCTCTCGTCTTGTTCGGGTTCGTTTCCACCCTCGCCATCTGAGCCTCCGTCGCTAGACCCTTCTTCGTCGAAATCGCTTTCATCTTCTACTTTCCGCCTCTTTGCCGTGCGTCCACCCTTCTGCAGTTCGTCTTCAGAATTGTCCAGGACGGCATCATCGTTACTGTCCTCGGCATCGAGGAACTGGTTCCGTTTCTCGGGCGCCATGATACGATTTCCATGCGGTTGGCTGTCGGAAGCGGCTGGCTTAATGAATCAGTTGCGGTATGGGCGGTAGATATGGATTGTGTTGGGCTGATTCGGCCTGTCAAAGGAATTGGAAATACTCTGGCGGCTTTCGAGGATGCTGCTTCGAAATTTCAGTGGGGCTTATGCAGCCGCCGACCACAAATTCAAGTTTCCGGCTGCAGAACCCCACTAATCCTTATCTTATCGGGAATGGCCGAGATCGGCTCCGTGGGGCGACCCCAGGGGACAGCGTCATATCCAGCGCAGGCGATGGAGGGGCAGGCAATGGATAACAAGCCATTGAAATCCAAGCAGACGACACGAGGACGTGGAAAAGCTATTTGTATTTGATTCTGCCACGACCCTTGGCACGCGTTATACGCCTTCTTCCTTTTCTGTCTCATCCTACAATCATACACTCCCTGTCACCGCGCCATTGCACATACTCAAAATGTCTGTCGAAGTCATCCAGACCATCTCCCCAAACACCAACGAGGCCATCATCACTCGCAATGGCCCCTCGGCTGAAGAGATAGACAGTCTGCCCAAGACTTCCGCTGAAGCTTTCAAGACTTGGAGCAAGACCTCTCTGGCGGAAAGACAGGAAATCATCAAGAAGGCGCTCAAAGTGCTTGCCGACAACACAGATGAGCTGGCCCTCGAGTTGACTACCCAGATGGGTAGGCCTATTGCTTATGGAGCAAAGGAAGTGTCGACAGCCATCAGCCGGTCCGAGTATCTTGTCAAGATAAGTGATGAGGTGCTCAAGGACACTGATGGCGAGCCGGAGAAGGGGTTCAAGAGGTTTATTCGCAAGGTCCCTGTTGGGCCAGTACTTGTTCTCTTTGCGTGGAACGTGAGTTATCTGCCAGCACTTTACCACGAGTACCTTTTCTCATGGCGAGATCGATATAAAATCCGTCAGAAGGCGAGAATCAAAGGCTGACTGACTTATCAGTATCCATACCTCATCCTCGTCAACTCCCTCATCCCAGCTCTTCTTTCTGGCAACACAGTCATCCTGAAGCCCTCGCCGCAGACGCCTACTATTGTGGAGCAAGTGTCCAAGGCCTTCACCCAAGCAGGCCTCCCCTCAGGCGTTATTCAGTACTTCCACGCCGGCTCGCCCACAACTATCGAGTCTCTCGTTCGCAACCCTCTGATATCCCTGGTGTGCTTCACCGGCTCAGTCGCCGGCGGTCTTGCTGTGCAAAAGGCAGCCTCAGACCGTATTGTAGACGTTGGCCTGGAACTTGGTGGCAAGGACCCTGCCTACATCCGAAGTGATGTAGACATTGCTTGGGCGGCAGAGGAAATTGTGGACGGCGCTATATTCAACTCTGGCCAGAGTTGCTGCTCCATCGAACGGGTCTATGTTGACGAGACGATTCACGACAAATTCGTCGAGGCCGTTCAGGTTGTCCTCAAGAGCTACAAGCTTGGCGATCCATTTGACAAGACCACAAACATTGGACCTGTCATCTCGACGAGGTCAAAGGCAGCTATTGAGGCGCATATCAAAGACGCAGTCGATAAGGGCGCGAAGGACGCGACACCTGAGAACGAATCGTTCAGTAACCCTCCTCCAAAGGGAAACTTCGTCAAGCCTACCCTGCTGACCGACGTCACACACGAAATGGCTGTCATGACGGAGGAGACCTTCGGCCCAGTCATTCCTGTGATGAAGGTCAAGAACGACGAGGAGGCTGTCAAGCTCATGAACGACAGCGAGTTTGGCTTGACCGCCAGTATCTGGACCAAGGACACTGACAAGGCGTATGAGCTGGCCGAAGATGTCGAAGCTGGTACCGTGTTTGTGAATCGTTGTGATTTCCCCAGTCGCGTAAGTTATGCCGATCGAGACCCTTTCACGAAATCGCCACCACTGACGGAGACACCTGCAGGATCTGGCGTGGACTGGTTGGAAGAACTCAGGCAAGGGACAATCCTTGAGCCGATTTGGATTCGATCAGTTTGTGAAGCTGAAGAGCTTCCACCTGAAGGACTACCCCAAGTAAGGTCAGATGATGACAAGTCCACCGAGGCAAGGGATGGCCTTTGCGAGCAGCCTAGATCAAATCGCACCATATGCACGGCACTGTTCATCTCAATTATACTCGCTCACTCCCTCGTGATTCAACTCTGACGCGTTCAAATCCAATTAAACGCACGCGTCTGCCTCGCGTCGTATCTCTTTAAGTGCGTGCATTCCACAGGATGGCCGTAGGCGGCCCAATATCAAACCAAACATTCCAGCACATCTTGCCGAGAAGGGCGACTCACCACCCCTTCACAGCTCCCATCTATCGTTCTCAGCAGCGGTTTATCCCTCGAGCGAGCCACACCAGTGCCGTCCGGAGCTTTCTTCTTCGACGGCAAGGTGTCGACCTGGCCGTCACCCTCGAGTCTCTTCCTTTGTATTCCTGTGAATAAAGGCAATCACTTCTTAATTTGGACATTCGGGCCTCGAAAACCCCTCTTCGCGGCATGTATCATATTCTACTGGTCGTTCTTGGCTACTCCTTTGTTCGATATCATCGGGCTCACCTGCCTGCACCCCTTTGGCGTCCGAGTCTTGCTCGCCTGTGTATTCCGCTGCTTTAAACCCTATCGCATGCTATCAGTCCTACTTCGCCCCATCTTTCGATCTACTTGGCGTCAAGCATCCTCCTGTGCCTGTCAATCGTTTGCCCTATCCAGCTGCATGGTCAGCTTTGCCTGCGACGCCATCTCCCACTTCGACCTTCCCTTCGACCAACCACCCAAAGCAGGCAGAGAAAAGGCTTCCCTTCCTTCGCTTCTTCCACAGGAGTATCACCACCCTCTTTTACCAAAGAGTCGTCCCCTCTTTTCGACTTTGGTAGCTCTTCCCAGCCAACTTTGCCACACTCTCTTCCAACCCCCAACTGCCACTCACTCGGTACCCAAGTCACGAATATCGATATCGACTTGCCAGCTTTCGCCTTTCACTCATTCTCGCATCCAAGAAATCCCCAACACCATCCAAAATGCAAGTTTGCAACTCCTTCAAGCTGCGCCTCGCGCGAGTCCAGAGTGTGGTGAAGAATGTGGTCAACCGTCGTCTGCGCAAGGAGAAGAAGAGACGCTCAATCCAGATTGTAAGACATCACCCGCTTCCCAACTTTCTTTCTTGTCGCCCTGGGATGATACTGACAGCACGGTAGTCCGAGCCCTTCGCATTCAGGCACGTCACGACCAACATAAAAGGTCTGAGCGAAGATGAGTACGTTTACCCCTCGGAACTGCGTCCCAAGCTGTCAAGCACCACCTCGCAAATACATTGGCAGTCCAGGCAACCGTCCCCGAAATGGCACGAAAACTCAACTCGACCAAAAATGCTGACACCAATTTGCAGCCTCCAGGTCCTCCGCGAGAAAGCCATTGCCAGCCGCTTCTCCACCATCGACGCCCAGCTCGCGCAGCAGCAGCAGCAGCAGCAGCAGCACGACCTCCACCAGAAGCCGGCGCGGCCCAACAAGACCAGAACGGGCTACCGCGGCCTGACGTCCTCCCCGCTGAGTGCCTCACGACCTTCCATCACCCAGTCATTCGCGGCCGAGGACAGCGCCTCGCAGCTGAGCCACACCACGGCGTCGTCGACGAGCGGCGGGAGCGACCACGGCTGCGACCTGGGCAAGGAGGCCCTCATCTAGCTTAGAGCTCATTTTCTCCCCTCTCCCCCTTCCTTCCCACGCCCACCCCACCTCCTTTGTGGACCGGGCGACAGGAGCTGGACTATCATCACTATTACCACCGCAACAAGACGATAGAGCCCAGTGTCGTTTGTGCTCCGGGCCTGATTAATGTTGCGATTACTGGACTTGCAAACCCTAACAATGACAAACCGCAGTCAGCCCTGCATACGGCTGTTGTACGATCATGAGCCGCGAACGAGTAGACGGCATAATTACCTTGTGTTTTGCCCTGTTTCTTTTGGAATGATTATGACCTCGCCTCGAACAGGAGAGAGGCTAAGGAAGATTAGAATTAGCAACCGAGACATCTGGACCCACGGCTCGGGGAACCACAAACTTTCATTACGACGTTCAAGCAGCAGCTGGCTCTCTGAATCCAGCCCAGGCAGAACAGCAAATGGTGGTTTGAGGCTTGGAGGGTCGTCGGGGAGAGAGGGAGGAAAGGCAGGAAACTAATCGTTCTGTTCTTCCGCTCGTTTTGGAATCGACACCCTGATGCCGGCTGTCAGATAGAGAGACACCTTTTTTTGGTGGGACAAGGGTGAATGTCCGGGCCATGAGACATGATCTTTTTTGAGACGAACTACTGTAGCATTACTCACATATCAGTTGGGGCTGATGCCAACCCTCATAATGCAAAGCACGCAAAGCTTAAGAATCAAACGAATCTTCGATTTGATGGCTGACTGGACTGACTGACACAAAAGACCGGCCTTGAAATCCACTTTGCTTTTCCCTGATCCGCCCGACTGGGTCTCGTGGTATATACGGCAAATTACACGCAGCCTCCCATTTCTTTTGAGCAGCAAAAAGTAAAAAGAGGTTTCCAAGGGCAGAAAAAACCTGCGAGACTGTGCATGCTAGAAAAGCAAGCAGGCATCAGGAAAGCCACGTGTCAAACTCCCTCAGCTTCTCGACCCTAACGCCCTCGAGCTCGCCCTTGACCCCGAGAAGCTTGACCTTGCTGTCCTTCTTGGCGGACCACTCCTCGAGGAAGCGCTCCAGCCGCGCGACAGTCTCCTCGTCGTCCTTGACCAACAACGACACGGCGTCGAAGCCGCCCGCCCCCGGGACCACGCCGCCGTACACGCCCTCGACGGCGGACAGCGCGTCGATGAGCTCCGTCTGGGACTCGGGCTCGATGGGCACGTCCGACCGCGAGCCCATGGCGCGCACGAGCTCCCTGTTGGCCGCAAGGGCAGCGGGCAGGTCGTCCACCCTCCCGTCGGCGAGGACGCGCGCGAGGGCCTCGTTGCGGCCCTGCAGCTCGTCCCACAGCGCCTTGGAACCCTCCGGGTCGGTGGCGCGCCACGCGTTGACGGCCTTGACCATGCCGACGGTCTGGGAGCCGCACTCGACGTCGACCATGCGCATGGCCACGCCCCGGGGCAGGCTGACCTTGTCCTTGTGGATCTCGGTATCCCACTTGGTCCCCCTGATGGCCTCCTCCAGCCTGGTGCCGAAGTGCGGCTGGCCCGGCTGCGGAACCGAGTCCAGGACCGAGGGGGAGAAGCGCCGGTACAGGCAGCTGCCGTGGACGGCGGCGGCGACGTCGAAGCCGGAGCCGATCTTGCCCTGGGCGCGGCAGTGGGCGGCCTGGGCGAGGTTGTGCAGCACGGTGCGGCCCTTGTCGGTGGACAGGTCGAAGTGGATAGGGTCCAGGTAGTGGGACAGCAGGGCGGCCGTCAGGCTGGTGACGAGCGCGGCGGAGGAGCCGAGGCCCGTCTTTTTGGCATCCTTCAGGGAGGTGCCGAAGGGGATGAATCTGTTGCTGGACGAATTGGATGATGATGATGAGGCGGAGTAGTAGTCTGTGTCGGCGAGGATGGTGAGCCTGGCGGACCGTATGCTGTGTGAGGGCCGCTGGTGGGCGACGCGGGAGATGTACGTGAGCACGTAGGTGAGAGTTGTCTCGATGAAGGGGTTGGGCTGGTAGGATGAGCCGCTTTTGTGGTGGTTAGTCGCGATGAGACGTCAGGGTGAGGAGAAGATGAGTTGACATGGAGTTGGCGTGGTCTAATACCCGGCTGGGGACTGGCTGGGACATATCTCTCATGGGACACGACGTCGAATGCACATGATATTGGCCATTTGAAGCAGTGAGGCGAGGGAGGGGGGGGGGAGGAACAGAACAAGGTTTTGAGGCTGAAGCATGTGGGCAGGTGCCTCCCAGATGAGACGTCACTTACACCTGCAGCTGAGTAACGGTGATGCCGCCGTCTTCAGGGGCGAGATGGTAGCCATAGCGCCAAATGCCGCCGACAAACTGGGGGCTCTCGACGACAATCTCGGTCAGCTGGACGCCCTTGGAAGTGGGAATGCCGCGGGCGACGACGTTGATGCGGGCGTCGAGGCCAAAGACGAGGCCGGTGTAGTCCCTGTCGGTGACGAGGTAGCCGCCGGCCAGCAGCACCTTGCCCGGGGCGGACACGGCGGTCGTCGGGTTTTCGGACTGGACGGTCATTGTGTGGGTTTGGAAATCGAGACGGGGATTGATTGCTTATGCGGGATCCCGAATACAGTCTGGTGGGATACCAATGCCGATGCAGGTCACGGTGGCACCCGGGAGCAGCACAATGGGTAGTAGATACAGTACGGACAACGGTCGAGGTCAGTTTGGTCGGGCAGACGGACTGCGGGAGGACATGAAATAAGCGAAGCGAGATCGGCAATGCCCCGCCAGGTCCAGTGCTTGGATATGCCCTATATGAGTAGCACGATGCCCTCAATGACGACAGCGGCGATGCCCAAAGTTTAATCCCAGGTATTCGGTGCACCCAAGCGGCATTGGATCTTCAGGCACGGATGGGAGTGAACGGTGATCTCGGGCAACGATGGATGGAGGGGAGCTCGATTGGGGAAAGAAGCTCCCAGCCCATGCATAGGCATATCTGGGTACGTACTCTGACATGGCATTCAGCAATAAGCTACGGGGACTGTGGGGCTGCGGGGCAAGGCCTGCATAGTCTGGCCCCTTTTCAGTCAAGCTTGCACCTCCTTTTGCCTCCACCGCACTTACACAGACAGAAACATGCAGGATTCCCATCAAACCGGACTTGGGACTCTCAGCCCACTTAGTCCGGAGCATGCGGACGAGCTCATCCTTGGCAGCCTGGTGCTGTACAATGCGCTGTTCCGTGCCGTGTTCTGCTGTGCTGTGGCCATAGTGGGCTAGCCGCTTAGCGCTGCCGATGAACTCAAATCTGCTTGCTGAAAAGGCACCCAAGCCGCCAAAGGGAAGGTGAAGTCACAATGACGGCTCTGGTGGAGAGTATGGACTTTCTGCTACACAGAACAGTGCGTGTGCAAGTGCAACCTCATGCATGCGTGCGGAAGAAGTTCAACGTCGCGGTGACTACGACACGGGCGAGACAGCTTCATGACGCCTCAAATGGCAAGAAGCCACGAACAGTGACGGAACATCGCTTTGACAGGGTGACCAGAGTGAGGCTGTCTGGGGCGGCACATCCATAGTGCAAAGCATATTTGGGGGAGGGTGGTCCGCGGCATTTCATAACCCTGAAAATTCACGGCGTTGTAACGGTAGAAGATGTAGCAACTCAGAAATGCCATGCAACTCCTTGAAGCTTGTTAAGCTATACTCGGTAGTGCTTCGAAGATGCGTGTCTATGTACTGTCCTATTCGCTTCGAAAGTGGATCTTCTGCTTGTTCGTCAATGTGTCAGATCAGTGGTTTCAATCTGGCCAGTCCTGGGCATCCCAGATGGCTTAGACAATTCCACGTCAAGAATAGAGAGGCAACGAAAGCTGAGATTGAAATAGATATTGTTCGACATTAAAGACCTTTTCATCCTTCAGTTAAACGACAAGCCTACACATTTCTAGATACACTTGATATGGCCCTGATTATGGTAAGCTCACAGTGGCCAGGTACGCTTTGGGAAACAGTCATAAATACTCCTGGTAAAGTCATTCATTGCTTTATAATTTATGCCAAAGGCTCCAGCAGAGCTCCTGGCCCGTCTTGAATCCTATGGTAATCAAGATTACTGGCTACCTAGAGAGTAACATTTGGAAGTGACAATCCAAGTCCAAGTGCGGTTGGGTGCTGCTCCAACTCACAGTAGGAGGAGCTCGTCTCAGTACCTCTTTTTTGACGTCATGTATGCGCAACAGCATCATACAGTCAGGTGCTAAGCACATGCAACAACTCACCCATTACATAGGGACCTCCTTTGGTGACTCTGCCATTATTTCTCACTTCTGCATCAAAACAACGTTGTATTTCAACCTAGGAATCAGAATTCTCACAACCATCATGCCATCATACGAAGATCCTCCTCCACCGTACGAGCCTGGCTCCTCCAGCTCATCGCAGCCAGGGCCATCCCACACTGCCGGCGTTCCCCCACAAGACACAAACAACCTTACCGTACCGCTGCGAGCTCGCAATGGAATCTCACCTGAAGAGCGGCGTAGCATGGAGGACTCGGTCCGAGCTCTTCCAGAAGGCTGGGTGAGACAATACGACCCGCAGACGCACCATTCATTCTTCGTCGACACGAGAGCCACGCCACCACGCTCCATCTGGCATCACCCCCACGACGACGAGCAGTACCTATCCTCCTTGCCTGACCAAGAGAGAGAACGTATCAAGGGTCTGCAGCGCGTGCACAGCCTCGCCGACATCGAGGCAGAGAGCAGCGACGACGACGCCCCCCGCAACCACGGTCAGGCAGCAGCCGCATCACAACAGCAGCAGCAGCAGCCGGGGCTCCTGGAAACGGGGCCGGAGAAGCTGTCCGGGCCGGAGAAGTTCGGCCGCAAGCTCAAGGACAAGCTCACCAGCTCGACCCACCAGGAGCGCGCGGCCAAGCGCGAGAAGCGCGCAGAGGCCGAGAGGCAGGCCTACTACCAGCACCAGCACATCCGGCGCCAGGTCGCGCGCGCCGTCGAGACGGGCGAGCCGCAGCTGCTGGGCAGGGACGGCCAGGACAGGGAGGTCTGGATCGAGCCCCCGCAGGGCGCGCCGGGACTGCGCGGGAATCCCAACGCTCGCCTCGTCAACCCTTGGAACACTGGAGGCTACTTTGGTGGTCCGCCCGGGATGATGGCAGGTCCTGGAAACATGTACAGCAGGCCGGTCGGTCCGTACAGCAGGCCGTACGGCCGAGGCGGATATGGGTACGGATACGGCGGCGGCTTGGGCATGGCTCCGCTCCTGGGGCTTGGTGTCGGGCTGGGAGTGGGCGGTCTGATGTTTTGAGCCTTGTAACTGGAACGGGCCTGGTAATTGCGGTGTCAAGATACCCTAAAACAAAGTATTAATCCAAGCTTTCATTTTGCGGTTAAGATGGGTTCAATGCTGAAGTTCCTAAGGCCTGAGACCCGAGCCACGTTGTTCACGTTCAGTTCAGAAAAGAAGACCGCATAACCGAGTCCTCCGTTGCAGCCGATGTTGATACAGCGCTGTACGTACATAATGTTCGTGCAGACTACTTGGATGTGACATCTTGTGATTGGCATATCGTCTTCGCAGTTTTGGCTGTGGTTCGATCCACTTTGACGAGAGAGAAATAAATCCCATGTCTCATAGCTGCAAGGCCCAGCCCAGGCCGCACGTAGTGGGCCCTGGCCAATCGATAGGCGGGGATATATCCCAGACCCACTAAATTTTCACCGTCCCCAGGACTCGGGTGCCGCTCGTATGGAAACAGAGACTTTCTGTTCCTCGTCCCCTCATCTTCGCGCCTGGCCACACAACACTGCAACGACAATGGCTGATGATCTAGTTCTCAACTTGGCCCCTATTGGGGACAGCTCATTCGCTGCCAAGAAGGTCAAATATGTCGGAGGTTCTTGGAGAGATCGCCGCCGTGCCCAGAAGAAGGACACAGCCCGCGAGAACGAGAGGACGGGCTCGACATCGAAACCCCCACCCACCGACGGTGCCTCTGCTCAACATTCCGCTGGCTTCTCCTCAGATCGACCACCGAAGCGACAAAGGACCGATCATGGGCCGAGCAGGGGCCCGGGCGGCAACCACCACGACCCCTCTAAGCCGTTCCAAGTCTCCTCCAAGCTCTTCACCTACAACCCGACGGCCAAGACCGTCTTTGATGACGCCGCCCCGGCGAACGACTCGGAGCCGGCAATTCCTTCGAATGCGCCTCTATCCGAAGAGGCCTCCAATTTCCATGCGCTGGGCTTGTCGCGGAGGATAGCCCAGCACCTGTTGTCGAAGCTCGAGATGAAGGCGCCCACGTCGATCCAGAAAAATACCATACCGCAGCTCGTCGACGGGGACGACGACGCTTTCCTACAGGCACAGACAGGTTCCGGGAAAACCCTGGCCTATCTACTTCCAATAGTACAACGCATTGTTGCTCTGAGCCGCAACGATGATGCGAGTACCACGGGAGCGAACATACACAGGAATTCGGGCTTATTTGCCATTATTCTGGCACCAACCCGAGAACTATGCAAGCAGATTTCTGTCGTGCTGGAGAAGCTGCTCCGGTGCTGCCCGTGGATCGTTAGCACCACCGTCATGGGAGGCGAGAGCAAGCACTCGGAGAAGGCACGCATTCGCAAGGGCTGCAACATTCTCGTCGCCACGCCTGGCCGTCTGACAGACCACCTGGATAACACCAAAATCCTCGATGTTGGAACGGTACGATGGCTCATCCTCGACGAGGGTGACAGGATGATGGAGATGGGTTTCGAACAAGATCTCAAGCAGATCGTGACGGCGATCCGGGAGGAGCCGCTGAAGGAGAAGAACAAGGATGGCGTGTTGCTCACAAAAGCAATGCCGAAGAGGAGGGTCACAGTCCTCTGTTCCGCAACGATGAAGTCAAATGTCAACAGGCTCGGCGAGATCAGTCTGCAGGACGCTGTCCTCATAACTGCTTCCAACTCCAAGGACGACGCTGAAGAAAATGCAAAGACAGAAGCGGTTTTCGCGGCACCCGCTCAGTTGAAGCAGACGTATCTGGTTGTCCCAGCCAAACTGCGCTTGGTCACACTCATCGCATTCCTGAAGGACGCTTTCGCACGCAAAGGCTCTGTAATGAAGGCAATCGTCTTCATCTCCTGCGCCGACGTGGTTGATTTCCACTTCGACATGCTCAAGTCCACTGCGCCAGCGCAACTCCCAACCCAGACTTCACAGGGCAAACCAGATCACACAGCCACAACTGTACATCCTGCGGCCTACATTACGTCCCCGGCAAACCCAACCGTCCTGCTCCACAAGCTTCATGGCTCTCTAAACCAGCAAATGCGCACCTCGACCCTTCGCTCCTTCTCGACTTGCAAAGACCCCGCCGTGCTCATCACAACCGACATCTCCTCGCGAGGTCTTGACGTCCCTGCCGTGGAATTGGTGATAGAGTATGACCCGGCATTTGCCATCGCGGACCACGTCCACCGCATCGGACGTACAGCGCGTGCAGGCAGGCCCGGAAAGGCCGCCCTGTTCCTGCTGCCCGGCTGCGAGGAAGGCTACATCGACATGTTGCCTACCACGCCTCCGGCGGTAGCCCAGTCCTACGAGACCATCCTCCAAAAGGGCTTTGCCACCCCAGTGGCGCTACCCCCAGTCTCGGGCAAGGATGAGGACGAGCAGCAGGAGCAGCAGCAGCCACCGCAGAAACAATCCCCCCATGCCAGGGCCGAGGCCCTGCAGCTGCACCTCGAGCAGCGCATCCTGGCGTCGGAGCCGCCCAAGCCAGCCCCGACCAAGGGCGGCAGGAAGCCCGCGCCGGCGCCGAAGCCGCAGCAGGGCTCCGGGGCGGCGATCATCGACTCGGCCCGGCAGGCCTTCCGGTCGCACGTGCGCGCCTACGCCACCCACGTCAAGGAGGAGCGGCACGTGTTCGACATCCAGCAGCTGCACCTGGGCCACATCGCCAAGAGCTACGGGCTGCGGGAGGCGCCGGGTGGCATCGGAGGGGGCGTGCAGAAGCGCACGCACAAGAAGGGGGCCGGCGCACAACAGCAGGCTGGTGGCGGCGCGTCCGCTGGCGGTGGTGGCAAGAGGAAGGCCGACTTCATGGACGACGCGTACGGCGGCGACGTGGATGCGGCGGCGGCCAAGAGGAAGATGGAGGAGATGCTCAGGAAGATGAACGTGGCTAGCGAGTTTAATATTGCGTAGATAGACGGGCGGGATATAGCACAATTAGCGATGATCCATTTTCCTGTCTCTTTCCCTTCTCTCCTTCTGCTTGGTGAGATCTTCGATGGCGTAAAAAAAAAACGCAAATCCTCCAAGTCCTCTTTCCCCAACTGTCAGGCTCTACTCTTTTTCTCTTGTCCTACTGATCCATTCACAACTCCCCTGAGCAACGGAAACGTGCCACAAAATGGCTTTACAGAGTATGCTCTACCTTCTAAACATCTATAGATGGATATTCAGGGCTTTCTGCCCTGTTCTGTAATGACGGAACCGAGGGCATTCGTATGCCACCTTGCTCTTCCGGCCACTCATCTCTCAGAGGACCGACTATACAATTCAGTCTCGCATTTCTCCATCGCGCACCACATGTTTGTGGCTTTATCCATTGATCGACCGTCTGATCTAGACGGATCAGGCATCACAATCACGCAAGCCTCAGGCCAGTTTCCGGAAAGTGAACTGTTTGGACAAAGACACCAACTTGCCGTTGGACATTTATCATTACCAACGATGGCTCTATGTAATATACACAGGCAACGTCTCAACGTCGCGCCCCATCATCCCTAGATGCCTGCCGTACCCAAGTACACATTCCTTCCATCCAGATGATGACCGACCCAACCGACCCGAGACCCGCCGCCATGCCGAAATTCCGTTCCATTCACCCATCGCTTGTTTAATATGTCCATGTCTTTTTCTTGCTGATATGCAGAGTAGAGATTTGTCTATGCGCCGCCAATGGCGACAGATGCGAGCAGGAAGATCGTGTCTCGACTGCTTTAAATAACAAAAAGAAAAAGCGTCCCATGCCGGACTTGCCTTCCGTCCGTACACGAGGGTACCTCACCAGGCTGGGCAACCAGACCCAACCAACCAGATAGACCATTCCATCCTAGGCCATTCCTCAGCCAGCATGCCTCGTGGGCGCGGCCGCTTGACCCAATTTTCAACACACCAACGCCCGCTGTAATGACAAGACATAGGAAATTGGACAGAAAAGGTATAGCCAACACGTGCCGGCCTCATGTTCATAGACACCCCTTTGCTCTTGTACGTCCACCGGACAGTGTTCTCGTCCGTCGCCATTCCCCCATTGTTGTTTCACGCACCGTATCAAGGGGTATCAAACAAGACAGCAAATTAGAGGCGCGACACAAAGGAAATAAAGAACAGTCATTCGAGTAAGTTGGCACCCTCAGGGAGGTGGCTTAAACAGCTGCAGCTGCAACCTCGTGCTCGCTGCCACCTACGAGCTCCACCACCTTCCCGACGACGGCACTGGGGTAGCCCCGTCCCATCATCTCTGACACGATATATCTCGCCTTCTCCCGATCTTCGACAGCGAGATATGCGCGAGTCATCGCTTCGTACGTGCTCGGTTCGCGACGGTCACGTCCAACGGCGCCATAGATGTCTTCGGCACGCGCGATGTTGCCCTCAGAAGCCCATCCGTGGATCAGAGTATTGGCGATATAAGGTGTCAACTCGACTTTCCGTCGGCGCATCTCCATGAGAAGTGGCTCAGTGTCAGCAACACAGTGGTTTGCCACCATACTCTCGAATAATGCTTGGAAGAGGGATGCCGTTGCGGTGATACTGCGGTCGTTGATAACTTGGTCGAAGGTTTTCCGGGCTGCAGCCATGTCGTGGAGAACGCAACCACGAGCGTGGATCAACGAAGCAAAGTGGACTGGCTCAGGCTTGCCACCGCTAGCGCGAATGCTGTCGAGAACTGACTCTGCAGCCTGCATATCCACAGGCTCGAGAGTCGCGTGCGTGTCGACGAGCAGCTTGTAAGTGTGCGCGGTGGGCGAGATTCCCCTGGCCTTCATACGTGCGTAGTATGCCAGGACCTTGGACTTGTCGCGCTTGGTGGTCAGGAAGAACTGCATCATGCTGTTGTAGGGTGCAGGCCGGGCTTTGTAATTTGGCATGGCCTCCATCTCATCAAAGAGCTCCTCAGCGAACTTCACGTCGGACACTCGGCAGAGGGCGTTGACAATAGTGCCATATGTGACGGAAGTTGGCTTGATACCAAGGGCGCGCATCTCAGCAAAGAAGAACAGACAGTCATCGATTCGGCGAGCCTTGCCTAGTTTGCCGATGAGGGCGTTGTAGAGAAAGGAGCTCGGCTCGACGCCCTCGGCCTTGGCGCGGTGGAAGATCTTGACCGCCTCGGAAGCCTCATCAAAGGTCTTGGTAGACTCCTTGAGCGTGGTAATGT
This sequence comes from Diaporthe vaccinii, assembly GCA_039880775.1. Classification (NCBI taxonomy): domain Eukaryota; kingdom Fungi; phylum Ascomycota; class Sordariomycetes; order Diaporthales; family Diaporthaceae; genus Diaporthe; species Diaporthe vaccinii. Next base: position 499,064 of record JBCEDN010000007.1, on the reverse strand, counting down.
ACAAGCCGAAGGTGTTGGCCGACGGAGTGGCGCCCATGTCCAATAGCTCTTGGTGGTATTGCTCGGCCTGGCCTCTGTAGCCGAGGCTGAGGCAAGCGCCCACCATTGAGTCCAGGATTGATGACCATCCGTAACGGACAACGGCATACTGGGGCAGCAATGGAACATCAGTGCGAGCCATGTTGAGGATATCGTTACACGTCTCCATCTTGCCGTCACGGGCGGCGGCAGAGATGAGCTTGGCGTAGGTGATGTACCGCGGGTGGCGGCCAGCTCGGCGCATGTTGCGGAATCGGGCAAGCGCATCGTTCAGCTTAGGACCCTTGCGGCCGTGGGCACCTTCTAGCTCGTCGGATATGAGGGACGAGCCTTTGAAATCGGTGTTATGGGCGTACGGGTCGAACGTGTCTTCGTAACTTGAGACAGAAGGTGCTGACTGGTACGGTGAGGGAGCACTAGTCTGAGAAGCCGCCAACTCTCGGGGATCGGTAATGCCTCGAGTCGTCATGTAGCGTGAGACAAAGTCCATGCCCTCCTCGACTTCCGCGGCCAGGTGTGCGTCGTCCGGATTGGATGAGCGGATCCGGTGGAACATCGCCTCGGCCTCGTTCAGACCTTCGACAACCTGTCCAGAACCAATCAATGCGACGGCGAACATGGCAGTGGGCTCAATGAAGGAAGCATTCACGGCAGTCTCAGGGCTGCTGAGAATCTGCCAATATCGCCATGCTTCCATCACGTCACCACCACGAATGCTGAGTGCCAAAAGGGCCGTTGCTGGGATGGCGATGTCGCTGAAGGTGATGGGGATGTTCGCAAACGCGGCGACTGCCGTGAGCTTGTCGCCATTGTCGGCCGAAGACACTGTGAGCTCGGCCATGGACTGGGCCCGTGAGTCGTCCTCGATAGCCTGAGCCCACCGGAGAGCTTCTTGATAGATGCCCCGATGAACCAAACCCTTGACAAAACCCAGGCTAATGATAGCGTCTTTGATGCTCGCGGCCCGGACACCATACTCGTGCACGATCTTCTTGTAGAATTTCATGGCACCCTCAAGCCTGTCCGAGACAACGTAGGCGTTGATGACTGATGCATAGACCTGAGCATCGAGACGATCGTTCAGAGTGGCCTCGCCGTTGTCATTGGCGATGGCAAGGGTCCGGTATTCGCTATAACACTCCACAGCGCTGACCAGGTCTCCGCAGTTAGCAAAGGCGGTGATCATCGCCGGGAAAGTCGCAGCAAATGGCGTAGCCTTGTTGGTCTCCATGTGCTCGTAGAGGTGGAGCATGTCGGAGACGCGACCAGACTGAGCGCAAGCCGAGATCAGCTGGTGATAAGTCTCTGGCGAGAACACATCTCGCTGGGAAGCAACCGCGTTCTTGAAGAGTTTGATTGCCAAGTCCAGCCGGTCATCCTCGGAGAGAATCGCGTGCTCGAGCTCGGAAGATGCGAACATGAACTTGCCAGGCTCGTCCATGCCGCCATACCGAGCGCGCTTGTCTTCAAGCCTCTTCTTCAAGGAGGAGACCTCGAGTGATCGGGCGGCTAGCAGACCGACCAAGATGTTATACGTATCGCTGTCCGGGGCAACCTTCCGGCGCATCATGTCGGTGTAAACATCCAGTGCCTTGGAGACAATCTCAATCTTCTCGGCCGGAAGGTGAATAGCGGCCATGAGAAGGGCGTTGTAGGAGGTGGCCAAGGGCTGGATGTTAGCCACCAACATGGCCTCGAAGACAGCTGGAATTTCGGCATATCGTCCCGTCTCGGAAAGCTTAGTGAGGTGGTCCGCGTAGCTCTGGGATTGTGGATCGACCGGTGGTGTGACGGAGCGGGCGACGCTTCCCGGCGAGAGAGGCTCAGCGGCCTTTTCGGGGGCAGACGCCGACGCGCCGACATCCTCTGCACCTACATGCTGCCTGGCCTCAATCTCTTTAGCAAGGGCAGCATCGATGTGAGCGAGGGCGGCCTGCTCCTCTTCCGAGAAAGCAGACTCGCTGACGCCATCTTCATCAGCCTCCTTCGCCTCCTCAAGTGTCCGCGCCTCAGAACCAAGCAGAATAGAAGCCGGCGAGGGCTTCCACTCGATCTTGTCCTGGAAGCGGTACTGGACCCACTCCTCATTCTCCTCCTCGTCCTCGATGGACTGCTTCTTCTGGAGGTTCTCGAAGTAGGCGTCTAGCCCTCCATGGTTGTTGGCGAGCTTCTCGTGCCGATGCTCGGTCGGGAGGCTGGAGGAGTGGTGAGCGCTGGTGTGGAAGGCGCTCTGAAGCTGCTGGAGACGACTGAGGCGGTTTGTGGACTGGCGTTTCCGGGCCGCAAAGGACGGCCGGTTCTGGGAGTTTAGAACATGAGGGTGGGTGGCAGCTACGACAGACTGTGCGTAGCCGTGGGTGAAAGATTTGGTGAACCCAGAACGGATAAAGTTCGTGTATAAGTTGTTGTAGATAGATCCAGGCATTTAGGTGAAGCCTTTAGAGTGGGGGGGCTATAGATGTCGGCAATTCCGGTCAGCAACGCGTGCATTTGGCAAATGTTTGTTCAACTCTGCCTTGTATTGACCAAGAATTGATAAGAATTGGGGTGCAGCCGTGAGGGATTGCATGTGGGAAAGTATGCTACTGAATTGGTGTCGCCTCGACGATGCTCGAGTTCAGATCTGCAAAACTTTGGGGTCTTGGCCCGGCGACAAAAACATTCTCGAGGTACGCGCAGTACAGAGAACGTCATGGACTCGGGTGGAACCGAGACAAACGAAGAGTTGGTTTGGACTGGACTTACTCGGGGGAAAAAGTGAAAGCGCAACTGCAGGTTCATTTGATGCCAACGAAGACATCAAACAAACGCGCTATTCAGGTAGGGTGTTGACCTTTTGGAAGGGATACTTTATGAAATGTAGGAGAGTGTGAAGGGAGAATCAGATCGAGGAGAGGCCTGAGAGGGAGAAATTTGGGGGGTAATATGAAAATCGCATCGGGCTCTGCGACTGAGAATTCGGAGGCGACGAGTCACACACTTGCAGTTCTTTCTTGCCTGCAGGCCTGTGCAGTACCAGAGTACCCCGTACAGTACTTGTAGGGTGCTCCTTCCCAAACCTTGGTTGTAGGGTCTGGCAGTGGGTGGGGTCGACAGGGGATGGAGCGTGCCTGTCAGGCTGCTGATTGGCCGCATGAAAACGCCCCGGAGCACTTGCAGGGAGGACTCGGAGCCTGGGGGCAGTGTGGCAGGCTACCTAGGTAAGCAGGCCCTGTGAATGAGACATTGTGCCCTGGACTTTACGGACTTTGGCACATGTTAGCCCTGATGAGGCCTGCAACCTGCTGGCATCCCGGTACCTGAGTACCTGGGCACTGGGCACCTGGGCATGTCCACACAGCATGTCCCTTCTTTTGCCAACAAGAAGCATCAAGAACACGAAAGAAGACAAACGCTCCAATTTCCCGCTTGCAAGACAGAGCAAAGAATGCCGTCTCCTCGATTGGCTCCCATTGACACCAATGTGGATTCAGTATTTGAAATTCTCTCGGCCCCACGACCAGTATTTCGTACATGACGGGGTGGCAACGGGAATGGGAACGAGATGGATTTCACAGTACAGTACATGGTCTACCTCCCTCGATCGGCCAGAGACCACCCTCCTTCTGTCCGACCGTGACCAACAACGCTTGCGTTTGCATGTGCACATGCCGGCGTGGAAACTACGTGCCTACCTGTCAATCTGTCCTCACCGGCCCCAGGGCACCATAACCCAGGCTATTCAGGGTGTCAGGCTGCCACAATTTCTACGATGATGACGACCATCATCGCCCTGTCATCTTGGCCTGAAGTCTGCGGCAGACGGAACCTTCGGACGCGCTGCGCCGCTGCCACTCGCAATCCCGCCCTAGCGCGTTTCCTGCGTCTCCTAGCGAAGAAAAGAAGCCGGCATCAGAGCAAGCCCGCTACAGGGGGCTTCCCGTCAGGCCTGTCAGGACTGCCCTCCGTGCGTGGGGTTTCCCAGCATGCCGGTTCTGCAGTCCGGTGGCTAACAGACGACCGGCTGCCTTCCCATTGGCAGCCCGGTGTCTGCCCCAGGAAGAAGCCGGAGCGCTGCACGGCACGAGCCCAGCCGCCTGGGAATGAGGGTGTGCTCTCTGTTAGAGCGAACCTGTCCTGTGAGAGTCGCCGTCACACATGATCAACCACCTGGCAAGCTTGGCAAGCCACATTAGCAAAAGCGTGGATTACAGCAGAATTGACTTTTGACGGCCAAGGAGAGACACTGTCTCAGACATCCCTTTCGGATCTATCGCTGGAAGGATTCTGCATTAACTATTCCAGCATCAAACCTGCAACAGGCGGATCATCGAAAACCTGTACAACCGTCGGTCACCTGGACCTGCAGCGAGAATTTCTCGCCGATCTCAATAACGTAGCCCGTCTGCCAGTGAGCCTGAGCCACAGCCTGAAGCACACAGATCCTCCTGCTAGCCTCAGGGACCGGCTCGTCTGATCTGTCCGTCTGACGCGGCTCAACGGCGTTCGCGAAGCCCGCTCCCGAGCCCGACTCGGCGAACCGAGCATTGCTGGCCAGCCCTGTCCGCCATTTTGCGGGGAAATCGGGGTTCCATCCACCTGTCCTTCGCTTTGATCTCAACCCCTAGATCTTGGGGCCGAAGGGGCACGTTTCGGTTCCGAGGTGTCGTATGATTCTGCCTCTCACGGATCTTATCAGATTGATCTTCTCCAACGTTCGTTCCCTAGACCTTGCACCATGACGTGCCGGAGCGCAGTACGTTGTTCAACGATTGGTGGCTCGCCTGCCCTGCTGTCGTCCTTAAGAGCCGGAGTTGCGCGTACTTGCCTCGGAAATAACAAACACCTCCCTTGAATTCACCGTGTTGGCGCGGATGCCACGGCCATTTCGAGCTCGAGGACAAGGACCCTGCTCGTATCCACACAAAGTATGTGTGAGATGGTAATGCCGACACAGTTCAGAGTGACGGCCGAATGCTACAGGATCACGATGCCACTTCACATGCAACCAACGACGCGATTCCCCAGCTATGTCAGCTTTCAAAATAGCTCATGATGCAATTGGAAATATGGGAACAGGTAAGGGCATCCTAGTTGAACCCCGGCCAAGTTGAAGTGGACATAGAGACAGATTACCTGCCCACCGGTACCGGCCTTGTTGTTTCTCCAACACGAGTGCGAATCCCATGATGCCCGCCGTACATCGTACCAGATTTCATGTAGACTAGGTGACAACCAGTTTCTGTCACAGAATCATCTTGTCCCGCAACAGATATTTGTAGTCCATCCGCACGCTATTTCTTGCAAGAAGTAATTTCCATGGGCAAACACATCTCACCATGTCAATCGCATGGTCTTTTTGGCTCAAAGACCAACAGTCTGAGTCCGACAGACGGCCCGGCGTGCCGCGGCCGATATATGCATTATATCAGTCCATGAGGCTCTGTCTGCTTCGAGTGAGCGAGTGAGGCTCTCTGTACCTCAACAATGCTGAGCTCTACTTCAAATAATGCTTCAAATGAAATCGACTACCTTAGAATGAATAAGAGGTTAAGATCAGCCATCACCATGTTTGGTTGTTGTAGGTCAACACCGTGACGTCAGCCTGATGACCTCCCATGGCACCAAAATGCGATAGATCCTCCCTGGACTGGGAGCGGGATCTCGCTGTTTTCTGATCCCTGAGACTTTGATTAAGCTGTGCATATTGCATTGTTGGCTTTCTGAAGCCAGTCGTTGTTTCCAAGATGCCTCCTCGCGAGAATCGCTCATCCGTCTCAACGGGCACAGCAAAGCCTCAGCCGTCCAAGACGAAGGGCCAACCAAAGAAGCGCAAGCCGCCGACGATGATGAGGCCGGTGGCGTCAAGCCCGCCAAGCGCTCTCGCGCCTCCAAAGGCTCAGCGCAGGCCGACAATGATCTCAGGCAGGCCGAGATCTCGACAAAGTCCACCGACAAGCTAGAGAAGCCTATCATCATCAATCGTGCCCCGGTACTCGAACTCTGGGGCGCGTGCGTTGCCCAATTCCTCCATTCAGACTTCTCTTGGGGCCTGTGCCTCAGCATAGGAAGCAGCATATCCACCATCACAGCCATCTCCAAGGGCCGGTCGATTGGAACGATCGCGCCGCCTGATGAATCAAAGGACGCAGCCTCGAAGGACCAGAACAAGAAGAAAGGGGATGATCTCCTAACGGTCAAGCTCATGGGTTTCCCCATGACGATCAAGGACGACAGCGTCATCGTGAAGGGAAAGCCCAAGACGACGCGAGAGGTCAGTCTGGTGAGGAAGTACGGCTCGGATGAGACTTACGGCAAGGCAAAGGACGCGATGACCGAGGCCTTGCAAGATTGGAAGGGAAAAGAAGACGAGTTGGATACGAAGGCGTTCCACATGTACGAGCAGTTTCGGCCGGACGTTGCAAAGGGGCAGAAGGGCTGGGGCCGGAAAGGGGAGCTGCATTTGTCCAAGCTTAGGGGCACGATCCGCAAATGAGGACATGGAAAGAAGACCTGGTGATCCCAGGCTCCTGTGTCTGTTCTGAAAACTTCAAAGTGTTCATGACTATTATGTAAATATTTATACCGAACGTGACCACCTGGGCAGCCCACTCAGTTTTGCTCCGGCTCGTACTTCCCCGCTAGGACCTGCCAACACCTTACCTTCTCCCACGATCTTGGCCAATACTCGAGATCCAACTTCTCGCCTTGTCTCTCAATACTCAGTTTCAGCTTCTGCTCAAAATGGGTCTCGCAAGCATCAGGTCTCGAATACCATAATATCTTATCCCCATCCCTCAGACCTGCTTCCCAAGCCCTTGAATGCTTCTCTACGCCCGCAACAATCCCCGTGTCCAGACTTTCCCGGCCAAATCCAAACTCCAGACGCTCCTGCCCAACTGGCTGCGGGCCAAACTTGGCCCCAAAGCTAGACAACATGTCGTCCAGCTCGTTGACCTTTCCGCCCTCGTCGAGCATCTCACTGAAGCACCTCTCGGCTTCGTCTTCCCCAAGCCAGTGCGCAACACCTCTCAGCCAGTGCTCCTTCTGGATCTTCTCCCCGCCTCGTCGTCGACCCAAAAGCTCGCGCATGAGCTCGTCCATTGGCCTCAACACGTCTGAGCCCCTCGCCACGGCCGCCCGCCGCATGAATGCATCCGTCTTGAGCATGTACACGAAAGCCCGGTATGCCTTGGCTGAGGATGCGAACCAGCTGAGGTCACGCGCGTCGTCAGACCGGGAAGCCGTCGGCGGCCTGCTGACGAGCGGATTGGTGAAGTAGGCCGACAGGAAAGCATTGACCGTCGCTCGGAAGTAATCCGGGCCGCGCTGGCCGAAGCGGAAGGGCAAGAACACCGTGTACAGCAGCGACAGGCCGTCGGTGAACCACTCGTTTGCGGTGCCGTCGCCCTCGGGATCGAGATGGGCCCAGGTGGACACCATGGTGCGGTTGAGCAGCCTCACCAGATCCCAGTCGTCCTCGTCTTGGACTGAAGGGTCGTACTCGATGACACTGCTTGACTGAAAGACTGTGCCCCTAAAGCCCTTTGTGGCGCGCCGGAGAAAAGCACGGTATGAGCCGGATGGGTCGTTGAAGTGCTCGGCCATGCGTGGGAAGATGTTGGTGGCGTACTCGGTGACAGCGTCTAGGTTCGCGGGCAGTTCGCCGAACCAATACGTGCCGCAGATATCCTTGTTTTGCGGAGTTGGTGATTGTGGACCATTAGTATTGCTTTTTACGGGCCCGGCCATAAAGACACAGTGGAGAAGATTTTCAGAGTTACTTGTGAGCTCGACGCGCTGTGGGCCTTCCCCGAAGCTGGTAACTGCTCTGGTCCCTTGGGGGCAGTCGCATAGATCCCACTCGATTGTAACGGGCACTGTGTTACCAAGATTGAGCTGTGGGATGAAATAGCTCCCCACCCCTATGATGCCACCTTGGTCTCGAAGAAGCTCACTGACGGAGCCTCGACCTTGTTTGGGGATGTCGCTCCCTTCGGCGACCGGGACTTTCCACGCAGCGAGAACATCGCCTTTGGTCTGTCTCTCAACAAGATATCCATCGTCGCATTCGTCAGATGCACGAATGTCCAGAGGACCGTCGTCATCTGAGAACAGTGCTGTGATATTGTGTGGTCTGTAGTATGAATGCCAAGATGGGTGTTCTCTGGTCACACCTGGTCGCCCGAACGAGCAAAGAATATCCCCAGGCTCAAGTGAAAGGCTGTGGATGGTAACAGCAAATCCAAGACTGACGATTTGTCTAGTTCCGTCCGTTTCTGGCCGCAGGTGGAGACTAAGCGATGGGGTTTCCATTTTGAAAACTGGGAGAACGCTGCGTCCAGCGAATGTGCCCAAAAGCGAGAAGCCCCAAGCCTTTGATATTGTGGGGCTCAAATTCCACGTCGAAGCCTGTCCAGTAATGAATATATGGGCAGACCATCCACTGTGAACAAATAGTTGTTCGGAACATCGAGTTGCTTCACTTCGTGCCGGGACAGATGACAGGCGGGGTATCTGAGAGCAACAACATCTGATTGGACAGCACACAGCATATCACGTTGAGAAATAGAAGGCGGGAGAAGAATACTTGTCCTGAAAACGCAGCCAAAAAGCACCCAACAAGATGGACTATGTCGTCTAAGGCTCAAATTTGAGTTTTCGCGGATTCCGAGGTGCCAGGATCAATGTTGATTTGGCCGAGTCTCAGCCAGAGAAGGGGTGCCGAAGCGCAGATATACACTTGACATTGTGCATGTGATGCACTCCAGGGCGAATCAATGAAATTGGCGTCTGACAAAGCGTTTGTACAAACGAGATGCAAAAGATATCAAAAACTCGGTAAAGACCCTGGATTGCCATGTTTGCGTCTGCGGCCGGCTGCGCGCCACGACGTCATCGATTGTCATCCGGGACGATGGTGCTGATCAACGTCACTGGTTTGCTGATGGAAAACAAACGCCCTTTGAGACACTTCTAGGCTTTTCTCGTGAAGGAAATTTGCCAATCTTGGATTAGACACAGCTCGAACGGATCTTACGAGACGTCGAATATTCAAAGCCAACAACAAGCCACCAACTAAACTTCAAGTCACCATGGCAGACCAACAACCATCCAACATCGAGCCCTACATCCAGCCGGGCAACCCCATCACAAAGGAACCGCTGGAAAATAAAGTAGCCGACCACCGCGCTCACAACCACTCCTCAACCCAAGGAAACGCCAGCGTACCCTCGCAGCGCTCCCAAGGCCAAGACCAAGGGACCTTCAGTTCCTTGGGCAGCGGAGTTCAGGGCGGCAGCGGACCGGTCGACGCAACGGAGGCGAGGAGCACTGGCACCAGCGGGTCCGACGCGCAGCCGCAGAACCCAAACGTGGACGCGGAGCAGCTGGCCACGCTTGGTGAGGGCAAGGTCGCCGACGCGGTGCAGCGCAAGAGCGGAATCCAGAAGGCGCCCGGGGACGGCGAAGTCAAGTACGATGACTATGCAAGTGACCTGGACCGGTAAGTGTGCCCACCACAGATGTGAACGTCAAGGACTTGGTGACTGACAGCTCTTACTCCTGTAGGAAGAAGGCGGAGCAGGCGGCCGCGCGCAACGAGCTCAAGGAGGCGCGGGAGGCGGGCGTTGACGTGGACGGTGGATCTGCGGGTGGCAATGTGAGAGGCGGTGTTCAGGTTGACTAGTTTGATGTGTATCGTTTTCAGCAGGGTGTTTGTTCTTGGGTAATGCTACTGTGACGAGTGATTATTTTGGCTACACTTTACAATAAAACTGGTCGGCATCAATTGATATAGACTGTCTTATTGTCAAAAGTGCATGTATAACCACACCAGCGCACACAACTGCTGGCTATTGTTCCGACATAATATCCACGAGCATTCTGAGCCGCTAACCCCAGTTCTCGAAAACTCCAAGCTCAAGGCAGGATATCATCACCACCATCAGTGACTCTTGATGATTTACCCTCTGAAGTTACCCCAAGGACCGCGCAGCCTTGACCTGCATCGGTGGGAGAAGACCAAGTGTTTCCATCTCGTTAAAAGACTCGAAAATGCTCTCAAAAGAGTCTACGAAGCCTGAAAAGCCATACCGACGTGCCTTGTTCATGGCCAAGGTACCGAAGTTGAGGTAAGCAAAGTCGCCTGCCATAGTCTCCGGGCTCAGGCTGGCTTCGGGCACAATCTTTCCTGAAGCGGCCTTGATCTCCTCCCAGACAGCCTGGTTATCTGCTTCGCGAGACCACTCCGCCAATGTGAACTTGTTTCCTCAAGACCAATGGGGGTCCATATCCAAGGGGCCCATCTTCTCCTCCTGCAAGCTCTAGGGTGTTGTGATAATGGCTGTCAGCGGAAGGAGCAGTAACGCCAGGCGCTCCAAACCAGCGCGCCAACTCCTGAAAGAACCTTTCCCAACTCAGGCCACCGCCGTCTTGGGCGTCTGATTTACACAAGACTTTTCAAGCACGGCCCTTTCACTGAGATAGCCCGTGAGGCGGGCCGTGGAATGACATGCCTCGAACTGCCACGAGTCGAAGTCGCCCCCAAATTCAAGTGCTTCGTTCTTATGTGCCTGTACCGCGGCGTAGATGCCGAAGCAATAGAACGTGTTGAGGGGGGAGCTCAGGGTAGCACCGATGGTAGCGGCCGGTCTGACGACGTTCCATTCGGTGCAAGGGTTCCGCACACAAAAGTCTTTGAGCAAGTCCTCGAGAAGATAGTAGAATTTGGGCTGCAGATGCCGGGGCTGGGGGTCAGACTCGACCACAGGCGTCCGGACGCGGCCGAGGTGCATGCCGTAATTCTTACCGCCGGTCTGAAGCAGGATGCGCTTGGGTTGAAGTCCAGCCGCCTCGATGGCGCGCAAGAATGTGTCGAACACCGGCACGTTGGCGTCGCTGCTCTGGGAACGGCTACGTCCATGGACCCTCTAATTTTATCGTCCTAGGTGGTATGCTTTGTGCCTACCGCTAGTAAGTGTAATACAAGGCATTTTATCAATTTGTATTTAAACGCGTGTGCTGAGTATTAAGAGCGGAAGAGAAGGACTATGGCTAGCATGACACGAGGAAATAAAATTGAAGCAAGACAGAAGAGAACTCACCTCATTCTCCAGAATTTGCTGCCAGGGGGTTGTTTCTAAGTCCCAACCCTCATTTATCTCAATGGAGCTCCCTCACCGCTGTCCCCATCGTCGCTATCACCAGTCAGTCCTATCTCCTCCGATCCACTAACTACTACATCCGAAGGAGGTACCTTCAACTGTTTCTTTTCCTTCTTTTTCATTTACAATATAATACAGCATGGTCTTTTTACCGACTAACCGCTTGAAAAAATCTCTTGTCTCAATACTTTAGTAGCTATAAGCTTTCCCAAGTCTACATCAACAGCTTTCTATACTTTCCCAATCTGCTCTGCTCCCGCTCTGCCTTTATTTTTATTTTTTTGTTTAATTTTTTTTTCGTTACTCAGCCTCGGCTTCTGAAGACCCAGAATGTAGCCCACGATCCTTTGGACAAAGGGTTGCACGGGGGTCGCCTCGTCAACAGCACCGGCGAAGCCCTGGTGAGTGCTAAACCCGCATCGCGGTGCGGTTTCGGGTTAAAGGCATTTTTTGGGACACGAGATGGGAATGTTATTGGGATCACCATGGAAAAAAGATCACGACTTTGAAGACATGATCAATTACAGAATTTTCGACGTTATTTAAATCTGAGTAATCAAATCCGAGGTCAATAGGGAAATGAGCCCAGGACCTGCGTTTTGAAACCGTGGATGCCAGCCGTAATCAAACCACAAGCGCGTCTCCCAGAGCCGCCTGGGGTCATGAGCTAGTAGTTTAACTGGGACCTTCCGGCTCTCTCGGACGCCATTTCTAGCGGTTTACTTATGAGGCTTCTCAGTCACCAAGTGACAAGCTAGCCGAACTAGCCGACCAGTTCCTGGCACTCTCGCGAATTCCCTAGATCGGTACATTCTATCCCAATGATCAGACTGGGGATGCTGCTGGACTCTCAATCAACGTGAAGAGCGGCCACAGCGGTACATAGGTGTATCCAATCATGGTCAAGGTGCGTCAACTTCCACCGACTGCGTGGCCTTGTGGTGGTCATTTTCACAACAATGCGACCCAGGTTCCAGGGTAGACGGGCTAGATCCACAGGCTTCCCCACGCCAAGAGATGTCCTTGGTGGAATTATTGGGTGCCAGCCGTGCATCCCTGCCAGGGACCGGAGATCACCCACTGGTCACTAGGGTCGCCTCTATTAAAGTTGAGACCAAGCTTTTCCCATATGGATGTAGACCCACGGAGATGTGCACTATGTAGAAGAGGAACCCCCCCCCCGGCCCCTTCGCCCGCCCGTAAAAAGAGGCACGCGCACAAGTTTTACAGTCCTCGTAAGTGACCCGCTAATGTACAAGACGGTGACAGTGTGCAAACGAGCTCTTGTAATTTCTCCGCCATTGATGAGCTGGTCTCGTTCTGCCGGCTTCCTCTTCGAGGCCCCATGATACCCCTTTCCTGTCCGTCCAGGTATATAAGCACCATGCCAAGCCGTCGATCGATACTGCAGTCGACAGATCTGTACACATACGGCGAGCCTAAAGACCATTATTCATTATCTAAGCGGTTAACATTGCCTATTCTGTCGTTTCAATATGACCTTGAAGCAGTCCTTCGGTGCCGTGGCCGCACTGGTCGCGACTGTCCTCGCCGCTTCAAGAACCAGCCCCCCCAGTGGCAGTATCACGGTGTGCTCATCCGGTTGCAACTACAGCACCGTAAGTTTCTTGGTCGCCTATGGCCTGCCACATAACTCTTGACTAACAGTCCACCACAGATCCAAAAAGCAGTCAGCTCCATCTCCACGTCTTCCAAAGATGAGCACAGCATTTTCATCTACTCCGGGACTTACACCGAGCAAGTCACCATCCCGGTGCTGAGTGGGAAGCTCAACATCTACGGATATACCGAGGACACTACCGACTATTCAGGCAATGTGGTCAACCTAGAATGGAAATCGGCTCTGGCCACTGGGGCGGCCGACGACGAGCATACCGCGGCGCTGATCAACACGTCGCCGAACGTGGCCGTGTACAACATCAACATCAAGAATACCTACGGCAAGCCTTCCGGAAGCAATGGGCAGGCCATAGCTCTCTCTGCCTATAACACTGAGCAGGGATACTACGGTGTCGGCCTGTAAGTTCCCCGTTCGCTCGGAATAAAGGCACCATTGGTTTACTAACGTGGCAATACCACAGGTACGGATACCAGGACACGCTCCTCGCCGAGACCGGCAACCAGATCTACGCCAACAGCTACATCGAGGGAGCCGTGGACTTCATCTTCGGGCAGCACGCCCGCACCTGGATCACCAATTCCAAGATCGTCTCCGTCGGCGCCGGCGCCATCACCGCCAGCGGCCGTGCGTCCTCCTCCGACACGTCCTACTACGTAATCACGGACAGCACGATCGAGGCGGGCTCCATCTCGGGCTCGTCGGCGCCGGCCGCCGGCACCGTCTACCTCGGCCGGCCGTGGGGCGCGTACGCCAGGGTCGCGTTCCAGCGGTGCTCTCTTAGCAACATCATCAACTCTGCCGGGTGGGAGGTCTGGAGCACCAGCGACACCCAGACGCAGGATGTTTCCTTTGGGGAGTATGACAACACCGGCGCCGGGGCTTCGGGCACGCGGGCGAGCTTTTCATCCAAGCTGAGCAGTGCCCTGAGCATTTCTACGGTCTTGGGCAGTGATTATGCTTCGTGGGTTGACTCTGCTTACCTGTAAGTTGGCGGAGGAGATTCCTAATTATGTGTTCCTATGCAAATACTTCTCTTCCGATTGAACCAATATTGTATATATTCGGTGCCCTTGATGGGGCGCTGCTTAGGAATGGACAGTCTCTTGGTAGTTGTTCCTCCAAGCCGAATAGCAACATTTCCCCACCATTTTCCTTCGTTGTGGCTCGCGACGGACATCACACGCTTCCCTGGTCCTGAATTCAGACACCAACGCTTCAGTGCCCATTGGTCTGCTTCGAGGCTCGAGCTTGATCGATCCAGTCGTACTGATCCTTGAGATACAATTGACTCCGGAGATCGCCCGACCGCGCATGGCCCTCAAAGTTCTCTGCCCTGGCGCACCGTCCGCAAAGTCTACCAAGCTCACCGCTCGCCTTTTCGGAGACGACTTCCTGGTATGTCTGCGTCTTGAGGTACTTGCCCACCCAGAGACCGCCGGTATACCTGCCGGCTTTTCGGGTTGGCAGCACGTGGTTCGTGCCGATGCACTGCGTACATGTTAACACCACCGGCCCATTAGAAATTGACACGCATAGAATCCAGAATTTACTCACCTTGTCACCGTAAGAGACGCAAGTTTTCTCGCCCAAGAACAATGCACCATAATTCGTCATCTTCTCCAGAGCTTCCCTTGGTTTCTGCGTGAGAATTTGGACATGTTCGCTAGCAAAGTCGTCCGCGAGAGCAAAAGCCTCGTCGAGGTCATCCACGACGACCACCTCCCCATAGTCCCGCCACGACGTCGCCGCCAGCTCGGCCGTGGACAGCGTCTTGAGCTGCTCGTCGACGAGCCTCATGGACTCCCGGGCCACGCCCTCGCTCGTGGCGATCAGCACGGCGGGCGTGTCGGGCCCGTGCTCCGCCTGCGAGAGCAGGTCCGTCGCCACGGTGAAGGGGTCCGCGTGCGCGTCGGCCACGATGAGCGTCTCGGTCGGCCCGGCGAGGAGGTCGATGCCGATCTCGCCGAAGAGCTGGCGCTTCGCCTCGGCGACGAAGGCGTTGCCCGGCCCGGCGAGGAACTCGACCTTCCTGATCGTCTCCGTGCCGATCGCCATGGCGGCGACGGCCTGCGTCCCGCCGAGGATGAAGATCTCGTCCGCACCGGCGAGGTGGGCGGCCGCGACTGTCGCGTGCGGTATTTGGCCGTTGATGGGCGGCGTGCATGCTATTACGTGCTTGACGCCGGCGACCTTGGCTGTCGTGATGGTCATGTGTGCGGAAGCGAGGAGGGGATAGCGGCCGCCGGGGATGTAGGCACCGGCCGTGCTGATGGGGTTATTCCTGTGGCCAAGGAAGACGCCCGGCTGGATCTCGATCTCTACATCTTTGATGGAGTCCCTCTGTGCCTGAGCAAAGGTGCGGACATTCTTCTGCGCCTCTTTGATATCCTTGATGGTCTGCTCGGGGACCTTGGATATGATGTCCTGTATTTGGCTATCTGACAGCTTAAAGGACTCGGGAGCCCACTTGTCGAACTTCTCGGAATAAGTCCGGACAGCTTGGTCGCCATTGGCTCGGATGTCGTCAATGACGGACTTGACGATCTCTGTGACTTTCTGAGAGGCGGCGAAGCTGGCTGTTGCTCCAACGAGGGGAGATTTGAGACGACGAGCGACCATGTTGGCGTGCTGCTTGGCTATTCCTGAGTAGAATTGAGAACGGAGACCTAGCCTCTGGTATTCCAGGGTGGATGATGTTTCATGGAAATGTTACCCAAGTCTCGAGCCATCTCCAACGGCGTTCCCCTCCATTCTTATACAGCCAGGACCGGGACACATCTTCACCAGGAGCCGATGCCGCAGAGAAACCCGAAACAGCTGTCCGTACCTAGCCGGAAACAGTGTCTTCATAATAGTTCCAGGAGAGAATACCGAGCTAGAATCACACAAGACTTCCGAGTGTATCGGTCTCTAGCCCACACGAATGATGCTGATCGGGGCAAAGCCGCCCAGTTCCCGGTGGGGCCGGCCGAACCCCGTCGTGGGACAACCGAACCCGTCCACCCCGCGATTTAACATTTGAGTAACGATGAATGCTGGGGATCAAGAATAGAAGCTCCCAGTCTCCTGTGCTGGGGCATCGGCATGATTACTCATGGTTGTTCTCCCTGGGTGCAGTCTGCTTCCAAGTTGGACCTTGGGCACATGGTCGTGGGCCAAGATCAGAACAAGGGGCCTCTCGCCATCTACGGGGCATGCTATTCTTGACGCCCACTTCGGACTCTAGTGGAATCAATCCACAATGCAGGTTACAGAAGAATAAGAACAACAACCCTATTCCACCTACTCGGACGTTGCATTACCAAGCGTCCCCTTGGTCCTCGAATATGTCTCCGCCTCCGCACGTCGGGCCGCCACAGGAGCATCGCCGGCCGTCTTCCGGATGGTCGCCCACATCCCGAGACCAGATCTAGGTTGAGATGCTTCAAATTCGGTCGACTTGGCCAATGCCATGAGATGGAAAGACAAGAGAAGCACTGAAAAGGGACGAACTGTTCTAGCGTTCTGGTCAGTGCCCTTCTCCCCTGACTGGGCCGACTGCTCGTGTCCGGGCCGTCAGATGACTGTCAGTTCGATGAGCTCCGCCCGGCGGGACGAAATGAGGACCACCATGTGCTGCTGCGCACGCTGCGGTACCAGCTCTGTGGCTCGAGATGGGTACGGTAAAGTGGGTAACTAAATACTCCCCGAGTGTGCGTGCACTGCTTGCTGTCGTGCCGGGCTCCGATACAGTGGAACGAAAGGCCAACTCAGTGCACGGCGTTGTTACATCATAGGTATGCTTGAGGTATGCTCAGTCATTAAACATCAAGACGACGGTGTTGTCTCAAATGTCTTGGGCAGGCAGAAACAGTTCCACGCCCGCTCCGACTCTGCAAGCCACATCATTCTCGCCAGCAGAGGCCTGCAAGGCCAGAGGCGGCGAATCCAACAGGATGCAGGCTGCGGGTCCTCAGGGCAAGTGGATTAAAACCTTTGTGTGGGCGGCGCTTGCTCAGCTGCAGGCAGCGGCAGTGGCAGCGTTGACAGCAGGCGCCCCGACTCTGGTTTTGCATTCGACAAGTCGCACCGTCCACTATTGACGGTCGGAATTTGCCAATGCGACTGACGATCCTGGCTGATCCTAATCAGCACCCGAGCTGAGGTGGAAATGATGAAATGCCAAAAAAGCACAACAGCATTGACAGCATGTGCTTTTTTCTCTTACCTAGACTATCATCCCGGCCTGCCCTCGGATTCTTGACAACTTCTCCCTGGAGCTGACGGCTTCACCCACGCGTCCAGACCGTCCACTGTCTTCCTGCCCTGCCCCCCTCGGCCCATTCGCAGATAAACGAGCCGCATGGGCGGCGAATCGAGCCGACACTTGTGTCCAGGGAGGGTTGCAGCGATAGCCAGGACCGCAGAGCTGGGCGCCCAGCTCTGGAGCTCTTGAGCTTACTCCCACGCTAAGGCAAGCCCGACGTTCCTCCGCCAGCCAGCCAGCCAGCCAGCCAGCCAGCCCTGTGAGGTTGGTGAGAGGTGGAATCAGAGGGAGTGAGAGCGAGAGCACTAGTATATTGTAGGGCAGCGCAACCCTGCGCAACCCAGCACAGCATGACAGTACAGCCGGAGCCAGAGGCAAACCCTGGTCACAATCAGGCGCCAACCCAGCAGCAGGATCAGGACCTGGACCAGAACCTCGACAAGGACCTGGACCAGGAGCGGGAGCGGGACCTTGGCCAGCGCCTGGACGTCCCGACGCCCACTGCAAAACCGACCGCAGGCCGCCGACTCAGTGCCGCCTCTGATGTTTCCGTCTCCAACATCTCCACAACCTCATCCGGCAACGAGAAGTGGCTGTCTCCCCTGGACAGATTGTCACTGCAGCCTTCCGAGAATGTTGTCATAAACACCAGCGCCGAACGGACCATGGATGACGATGGGGTCGACCTGAGCTCCCTCAAGGCGGGGCGCCCGGGGCCAGGACCGATACAGCGACAAGGACCGGAACCACTGTACCACCAGCAGAATGCATCCACTACTCGCATGCCCTTCCACGGCGACGAGTCCTTTCCCGGCACGCCGCAGCTGTACACGCCCGAGCCCTACAGCGGCCAATACGCGGGTGCCCAGCGAGACTCCCAGGCAGAGCTGCTCCTCGACTCTCAGCGGAACCGGCACTCATCCCGTTCAGTCTCGTTCGGGCCGTCGACGACTTTCATGTACCCCGGCCAGGACAAGGCGCCCCCGACCCGGGCCAGCAGCCTGCGCCCTCGATCATGCAGCCCGAGCTGGCATTCCTCATTCAGCATGTACATATGCTTCATCTTCGGGCTCCTCTGTGCCGTCGGCCACCACATCTTCTACGCTTCGCTTGATGGTGAGCCCGCTGAGAGCCAGACCGAGATGCTGCGATACGGAACCTTCCTCGCCTACGCAGCCAAGGCCGGCTTCAGTGCTGCTGCTATCTCAGCCTTCAAGCAGCGCATATGGGTCACCGTTCGATCGAGGTTCATGAGCATCTCCGCGCTCGACTCCATGTTTGCCGCTGCCGAGGACATGACGGCCCTGCTCAACTGGGAGTTCATCAAGGACGCCAAGGCCGCTTTCGCTTTGGTCTTCTTCGCCTGGACAACGCCCCTGGTGGTCATTCTGACGGCGAACACACTGCTGGTGGAGCCACGAACGATAGTGAGCAACACGACGTGTCCCTCGGTACGCACCTTGAATTTCACCTATGAGGATCTCAACGACTGGAGAAAACCGACCCGGATAGACGGCTTGTTTGAGATACCCGTGTCAATCTGGAACACTACCAAGCGGGACGGCCAGACCGACGACGACTGGTTCGACTACTACACTGGGCCAAGTCCCAACTTCCAGCAGACAGCGACACTGGGCGCCTTCCTGCAAGAAGTCGTTGCCCGGAAGAATGCATCCTACGAAATATGCGAGTCTGGGTTCAACTGCACTTTTAACGTTGAATTCACTGCGCCCGGCTACAACTGCACAGAGGTGGCAAGCGGAACAGGCTCGACGCCGGTCAATCTCACCCAGGAGACGGGCGAGGCCGAGCCCCCTTTCGGCACCGACATACTACTCCCCCAGGGCCAGTACAGCTATTATGCCTATGCTACCGGCGGGGAATACTCGACTACTCAGTTGAAGAACGTCGGCGTGGCCGGTATTCCCAACATTCCGAACTCTGAGTTACCGGCACACTTCGGAGCTCTAAGAACAGAGCCTGTGATCTGGGTCGGATATGTTGTGCTGAACAAACCAGGAGAGGTGCAGCCCAACCGGTCTGACCCGGGATGGCAAGACGCCTTCACGCCCAAGATATTCGCATGCGAGCACCGGGAGACAAATTACGTCGCAAATTTCACATACACCGATGGGACGCAGTCCGCCAGCATAAGCAGTCGCAAATTCGGCTCGCCCATCATCAATACGACTTTCATTCCGAGTATAGAAGCAAACGACGGTACTGATGATAATATTACCGCTATCCCTGAGGAGAACTATGTCTATCCAACGGACACGGCCCGCTATCGACGGGTCGCTGCGTACCATTCGGTCGGTTATATGCTGAGGAAATTCCTCAACGGCACAGTCGCCGTCGAGGACACACTCATCAACCCCATACAGAATACCGATGCCATCCAGACCAAATTGCTCGACCCGCGCAACAACTACTTCCCCTACCCCGAACTCATGACCATGGTACAAGGGCTCTACGAAGACCTCATCCTCTCCATGTTCAGCAACCCGCAATTCGTCGAGGTCGTCTGGGCCGCGAGGCCCTCGGAGCAGTCAGGGACCCTGATCAAAGGCGGGATCCCCGCGTCGTCCGGCGCGCGGACAGGCACGGGCGACGAGTCGGACTACTACTACAACTGCACGCGGACGCGCACCGGCAACGCGTACGCCTACCACAAGCGCGACCTCTGGATCGTGTACGGCATCGCCGTGGTCCTCACGCTCATCTGCGTCACCGTCGGCGCCCTGGCGGTCCGCGAGAACGGCGGCGTCACCAGGAACACGCACTTCTCGTCCGTCGTCGCGGCCACGAGGGGCCCCGCGCTCGAGAAGGTCGCGTGGATGGGGCCGCTCCAGGACAGGGGGGATGTCCCCAAGGACGTCAAGAAGCTCAGGCTCGGTTATGGCATCATGAATGACAGCAAGGTGGGGGCGCTGGGCCCGGGGTCGCCGCCCCCGGAGATTGGGCCGGATCCCAACCTTATCGGCGTCGAGGACTACAGCCAGCGCGCTGTCCCTGAGGGACGAGCGAGCTCGGGATACTTCCGCAGGAGGAGGGCCTATTCGACTGAGATGAGGTGCGGGTTTGGACTGAAGGGCGACGTGGACCAGAGGCACCGGGAAGGGAGTCTGTTCCATCGGTAGAAGGGATAAGAGGCATATCTACAGGGTGCAAGGCGTACGGGAAGTCATGGGCACATGCGTTCTTGGAGACTCGAGCTTGGAAAAGGAGGCGTTGTGGCTTTTATGAGTGATACCATCATCGCAAAATCTAGTACCATAAATCTATGTCCATAATGCGAATTTACCCGGCCCAGGTGCCTCACGTGTTAATTAGACCCAGAGACAACTCCAGCGTCCTCCTGCCCGGACTCCTCCAGCGCCTCCTTCTCCTCGACCCTCAGCTGGCTCTCCGCCCTGCCGGTGTCGACGAAGCAGAACAGCACCAGCGACGCGGCGGCGCAGCCCGTGCCGAACCAGAAGGCCGCCTTGTAGCTGACCATTGTGCCGCGGTGCTCGTAGCTGGCGGCCACGACGTCCGAGATGCCGAGGAACAGGCTGATGGGCAGGAACAGGATGCTGTAGATGAGCGCGCCCGCGGCGCCCTGGTCCTTTTGGGCTATGTTGGTCGTGATGAAGACGTTGGTCACGTTGAAGGCGATGTCGACGCCGAGCGTCGCGCCGATCATGGCAGGGAGCACCCACGCCCAGTAGGACCCGCCCTCCGGGACCAGCGCGAAGAGGAGCACGCTGATGATTTCGCCCGCGCCCGCGATGACCAGGAGGAGGCGGCCCGGGAGGAGGTGCAGGGTAAAGCCTCCGAGCGTGGCCAGGATGATGCCCCCTGCGGCCATGGGGATGAAGGCCAGCGCCGTTGAGAGGACGCTGTATTCCATGACCGTGTAGAGGCTTTGGTTCGTTCGAGGTTAGCGTGCTGATCCGGGTTTAGAAAGGGGACGGATGCTTGTATACTTACTAGAAACTGGCGTAGTACATAAAGATACCGAAGTTGCCATAAGCGAACGCGAGGGCGACCAGGATCGTCTTGACATACTTCGGCCTGAACAGGCTGGCCGGCAGCAGGGGCTGCTCGGCGACGTTGCGCTCAACAAAGACAGATATCCCCAGCAGCACGAAACCCAGCACGACTGTCACGATGATGTAGTCCGTCGCCCAGCCCTTTGGCGCATGGGCGCCATCCGTGACGGCAAAAACAACCAGGCCGAGGGCAGGGACCGTGGTGAAGACACCCCAGTAGTCCATCTTGACTCCATGTGTCTTCAACTCGCCCCGCGGGATGCTGAGATAGGCACTTATGCTGCAGAGGCCGATGACGATGGCGCCGAGCCAGAAGTACCACCTCCACGTCAGGTACTCGCCCGCGATGCCGCCCATGATGACGCCGAAGAAGAATCCCAGCGGCGCGAAGGCCCCATACAGGCTGAAGATGAGGTTCTTTCTGGGTCCAGGCCTGTAGATCTTGCCGAGGATCATGATGCCCGTGGGCAGGAAGGCTGCGGGGCCGAGGCCCTGGAGCGCCCGGGCCGCGATGAGCATGTGGTAGTTTACGCTGAACCCGGCGATGACGGTCCAGACCACGAACCAGGCCAGCCCCGAGGTGAAGACGATGAAGCCGCCGTAGATGTCGCCTATCCTACCCAGCGGGAGGAGGATGGCGCCTACGATCAGGGCGAAGACGCTTGAGGGCCATATCTGGGCGGCGATTGGGATGTCGAGTTCTTTTGAGACGGTTGGGAGGAGGATGTTGAAGCCCGAGACGAAGTATTCCTGGCGTTATGGATAATATGTTAGAGTGATGACGGGGGTGGATTAGGTAGTTGATGTGTGGTGGTCATGTATCAAACTAACCGACATCAACATCGAAACTAGCATCGACGTGCAGAAGGCTATCTCAGATATGGCCGTCTTGAAAGTCTCCGGTCGTTGACGTCCCAGACGCTCCAAGTCGGCCTTTTGGAACGTTGCTGGGTCTTGTGCCGTAGGAGGTACATTGCGCTCTGTGTCCGACTCCGGTGAAGTGGACATATCGTGAATGGTCATACTATCGACCCAGAAATAGAGTATGGATAGATGATCCGTTGCACGTCTCACTGTGGTTATTCGAAGTGTCACTTGAATGAATCCATCCCGCTGGTTCTCCTGATGGCAACAGCATCTTTCTTATACGTCAAGGTGGGTCAAGACGTTTTTCGACTCCACTTGTGCGTTGGGAAAACATGACTAATGGTAGGAGGATATACTCCTACTGTCTTCACTTTCTCTCTTCAATTTCTAATTGTCTTTGAAATACACGGCGTAGAATAATGTGTCACAGCCTTGGTAATGACGACCCTCGATGCACGAGTTGCCATTTTGCTACCAAATGCGGCAAAGGTCGATGGTCAGGGGCGACGTTCCCGTAGTCAGGGTCGTCACGCACGTCTGGGCCGAGTCCACCATCCGGGATGGTGGGTCGTCCGATGGGGCTAATGCACGTCTTGTGTCTTGGCTACCTAATTAGGAATAGAGAGAAGCTTATTACGTAAAAGAGAAGGGCGGCATTGGCAATGACAAGTCGTGCTCGAACAAGAGATTCTTTGTCTCGTCCAACTGCTCAGCCTCGACTTTCTACCATACAACCACATGGGGACTCCACAGTTATCCCGCACCACATGCCTCGTTCTAGACCTTTTTGAAGCTCGATCTGTTCCGTTGGGGATAGAACTTCCTCGGCATACTATGTCTCTACCCTGCCTTGCATCTAGCCGAACACACCCAGCCTGCGTGTGACGCACAGTACCACTACGGCATGATAGACTCGGGCCCGATTCGGCTGAACGCATCCCCGCCCACGAAACCGTGCCATAATTGTCGGAGGAGGCGACTAAGGTGCGATCGGTCTATCCCAGACTGTCATAAATGTGTCAGCAAAGGTGAGAAGTGCCTGGGTTACGGCAACCTGCTCCGATGGACCAACGCCGTGGCTGTCAGGGGCAATCTCGCGGACCAAATATCACAACACCAAAGCCATAGCCGGCCTAGAGATGCCATCATTTCACATGATGCGCTGCCAAAAAGGCGCCAAAAGCTGGACACGGTGTTTCAATGCCTTCAACTTCCCCTGATTGACCCTTTGCTGGTCAACCTCGAACCTCGACACCGTGTCTATATCGGCCATTGTGAGTCGCATCGGACACCTATTCAACTGGCAGCTTGACCATGCATGCATCTGACTCTGGTTTAAAGTCGAGCGATCTGTCTGTAAAGATTTAGTCTCCTGGGACCACCAAGACGCCTACAACCCGTTCCGCTCCATGCTCTCCCTAGTAGACAGCTTCGATTATATCCGCGAGATAACCCTCGCCACCTCCGCGGTCCACATGGTCACCATCCGCCGGAGCCGCGGGCTCACCTACCAAAAGGAACTCGTCGACGCCCTCACCGCCAAGGGCCAGGCATACCGCCTCCTCCGCCGCGCCCTCGAGAACCTGGCCGCGGTCGACAAGCCGATCGCCGTGGTGGCCGTGGTGTTCTTCATCAACTTCGACCTCATCGAGTCCGGGCGCGGGTCGTGGAAGACCCACATCGAAGCCGCCGGGAACCTGCTAAAGTCAATTCACGCCATGGAAATCAAGAACCAGATACCGCCCAGCATCGCCAAGCTCGCCGACATCGTCGTCGCGGACTGCATCACGTACCACGTGCTCGGCTCGGCCTTTGCCAGCTCCGGGGACACCGCCATGTCGGCGTTCGAGTCCGTCGATATCAGGTCCGTCCTGCAGAGGGCAGCCCCGTTCAGCTACGGGTGTTACCCGCCGATCATGCTCGAGATCCTCTCTCAGGCTAGCCACTTATCTCAAAAGGATGTCCCCAAGGCTACAGACCTGATGAATAGGCTCTGTGGGCTTGACTTTAGGACCTGGGTATATAGTATCCCGGGCCTGTCGCCAAAAGACGACCTCGAAGTGAGGGTAGCCATAGCAGATTCCCACCGTGCGGCAACATGCCTGTACATCCTCCTCGCCGTGCCGGACCTGGAGCGCCACACGCTGTGCGGAGAGTGCATCACGGTGGTGGCCCAGACCCGTAGGGTCCTGGACCAGCTGGCGTCTGTGCCGATCGAGCACGAACTGTCCAAGGGATTGATATGGCCCACCTTCATGGCCGGCGCCCAGACGGACGATCCCGAGGAGCGGCAGTGGTGCTATGGGAGGATGGAAGCGATATGGGTGGCCAGCCCCTTCATCTGTCCCTGGGGGTATATCGAAAGTGCCATGACCATGTTGCAGCGGGTGTGGGAGACCAAAGATGCCAAGCTCAAGGGTGGTGGCGGAGAAGTGGGAATAAATTGGCTACAGGATCTGAAGGGAGCCCCTGACCACGCTCTGATTGTGTGAGACCAAAGCGTTTGGTGTTTGAGAGTTATGATAATGTTTACACTTTTTAGGACGTAGAATGCACGAGGCATCAGCTAGTGGCATTAAGATGACCGTCAGGCTGTTCCCTGAACAGCTCGACGGTCATTAGAGGGCGAATGACAATTCCGCCTGTCTTAGTTCCTCGTAGTGGTGCCGCACTCAGCCTTGTGGCCCGTCAGAACTTTAATACGAGCTTTCACATCGTACACAATGCATGGTATTGTAACGAACGATTTATCATGAAAAGACTCCGGGGCAGACCACAAAAACTTACCTAAAGGGGAGAGCACTGGTAGTTCTGTGGCACTTAATGGTGAACGCTGTCGGGTGGATCGCTCGCTTGAAGACGTGCAGACATTCATTGGGTGTTGGGAACCTGTACTCGAAAAGGTCACCCGGTCACTCAAGCATAGAGACAGGAAGAGCAGACTTCAGTAGTGTTCTGATACTAGATAATTCGGTGCTTAGGTACAGAGGGATACGGATCCTGGAATTAAGCTGACGCAGTGAGCTTGTGTGCCTGTCGATTATTCCAGCAGGTGGCCACTTTTGTGGGTGCAGCAGTCTGGACCCCATCCCGAGCAATTGCCACCTCGATAATAGTGGGCACCTTTGCACTCGTCGAGAGCACACAGAGGCGGGTCTGTGTAGTCAAGTCGTTGGTACACTCTGACCATCGCCGCGTGCAGGTGTCTGCCCTCGGGATCCTCTCCACTCATCTCAGTCGAGTACAAGCTGTCCCAACTCGCGCTGTAAAAGAAGCACAGAAAATACAAGGGATCGTTGTCAGTGATCAGCGAAGTCTCAAAGATGGTGAACATGTTGCATTTCGGATAGGCGCCATTGATGTAGGGAGGCTCGTTGACCCTGTTCTTGCTGTTGTATTCAGTGACAGCATTGCATTGCTCGGCGCAGACAGCAGGGTCGTAGCTGGGGCCGGTCCCATTTTTGTTGTAGATCTCACGGTAGACCGGCTCGAGGAAGGTCAGGTAGCCGTCTGTAGGCTCAAGCATCTCTGTGTGAGGGAAAGTAGACCCTGCTTTGGCACTGTTCGGCCTATCATTAGCAAATGTGGCGACTGAAGGACCTCAGAAGCGTGTTCAATGAGTACACTGGCTTTTGAGAGAAGAGGCACGCGGATGATGGAGCACGTACTCGCCACGGGGGCCGAAGAAGCCAAAGTCGCTGAGGTTCTGGCGCGCGGATTGCTTGAGATAATAATTGGAACCGGCGATGAGGACCTTGAAGTCGCATCTCTCTTCTCCCCAGTTCAGCGCGACGTCCGTGTTGATCGATTGGCCCCAGAGAATACACTTGATGGTGGTGGTAGACGGAGGGTTTGGGCAGCCCTTGTCGTAACTAGGGTCGACGACTGGGTCTCGCTCGAAGTCTTGAATCCAATGTCAGCTGCCGACGGATGCTCTCGAGGAGACACAACGCAAGCGTCACGTACAAATGTTGAATGAACTGCAATCTCCAACCACATTGCATTCTTGAGCGCACAGCTCAGGGTCATACTCATCCAGATAATATATCCCGCGGAGAACTTTGCCGTAGACGCTGCCGTTCAAGGCTTGCCCAACCAGTGTGTATCCGAGCGGCGTGCTCGCGATACGCGCTGTGGCGAAGAGCGTGGTGAAATTCTGGAACTCTGCAGGAGTATCAATCTCCGGTTGAGGGCCATGTCCTATCGGTAGCGGTTCGCAGGGATCGTTTTGATTAGCGATGAGATGGTCGGCGGCCTCAAGCGATTTATTGGTGTGGTGAGTATGGTGAGGTCGGTGTCGCGCAAGAAGCAGCTGAGCGAGGCAGAGCCCCAGAAGAAGGGAGACGGCACGGAACTGCATTGTTGCGCTGGAAGGTTCCGATGTGATCTGAGGCTTTTCTGGACTGGGTCTCCGATGAGATGCTGATTATACGATGCTGTTGTGAGCGAGGATCAATGGTATTGGCCTGCAGGGGAAAGGTTGGTGAGCAATCGGATTCTGAGGTCTTGAGAAATGAAGCAATATGGGGACACTGTGTGTGTTTAGCAGACAAGGAAAAGGCGCAAGCGCTTTCCATGCCCACCAAGTTGTCCTTTCCGGACTGAGGTTTCTTGTTTCCAGATGGCGTGCAGGTGCCACGTCTCTAACTCCCGAGGTCTAAAACGCCTTCGAGAAGCTCCCAAAGGCTGACTGCTCTCCATCGAGACTGCCCTTTGTGGCTTCATGACTTGACGAAATAGGCTGCCCAAGATGGCGGGAGCTGGGGCCGCTGCCGGGCCAACGACCCAGGTACGTATTCCCTACGAGGAGAGCACGTTGTAGACGATCAGCCCGAGAGGGTTATAGAACCTGGAAACACAGCACCCGGAATGTTTGCCGGCAAGGAGTCTTGCCACTTCAATTCTCCAGCGTCCATTCTCAACAGCAGCAGCCCTCTTCGCTCACTCGGTCTAGTGTGCCCATTCGCAAACCCTCAAGATGTCTCTCGCTATCCCTCCTATGAGACCTGACGTTGAAATTGATGCAAGACTTTTATACAAATACCATCAAATGAGCATGCCTATCCATCAGTCTGCAGACGCCATCTTCACCCTCTGCAGTTTCGACCTACGTGTCGCCCATCGCGCTGTGGACCTCTTCAAGCACGGAAAAGGGCAGTATCTGATTTTCTCAGGCGGACACAGCAAGCATACGTCGAAACTCTTCACGAAGCCAGAAGCTGAAGTCTTCGCAGACGTTGCACTGAAGCGGGGCGTCCCAAGAGAAAGGATTATCCTCGAGAGGCAGTCGACAAACACAGGCGAGAATGTCCGCTTCACATACGAGCTGCTCCAGACAATGGGGCTGAGGCCAAGGACTATGATACTCGTGCAGTCGCCGTACATGGAGAGGAGGACATATGCAACTTTCAAGAAACAGTGGCCTGATACGACTGTCCAGTTCAGTGTCACCTCACCCCAGCTGAGCTTTGAGGAGTACCCATGCGAGACTATTCCGCAGGACTTGTTCGTTACTGCCATGGTAGAGACCTTGCTACGTCTGATGCTCTATCCGGAAATGGGATTCCAAACCAGGCAGGAAATTCCGGATGAAGTCTAGAAGGCAGGCATGAGGTTGATTGCAGCAGGCCACAACCGTGACGTGTATACTTTTGAGACCCCTTGAGAGATAATCGATTTCCTTCCAACGGCAACTGAGGTAGACCTGGAGATGAAGTATTGAAAGTTCATGTGCATAAATTGAATTTCTGTTTCTTGTGCAGACAAACTTGAAGCTTTGCAGCCTAGGCACAAAATATTATGTGAGCATGGACAAACATTTGCAAGATTTTCAGAGCGCCTAGCAGCCTCCGTGGCGGCGTTGGGGCTCCAGACCCAGCCAGCGAGATGCGTACAAAGATGCATCCAAGTGCTAAGCCCAATGCACCTTGTTCTTCGTTCCAGTCGGATGTACGGAGTGTAAGAGCAGCCGAATCACTTCTCCATGTGCTCAGATCTGGTCATTTTAGCATCACCATTGCTGGTCACCTGACGCAGATCATCCTCCTTGAGTACACCTGTCTTTGAAATGTGCCTCCATAGGCCCTCGTCGCCCTCACGGTGTTGAGCGTGGCCTTTTCCGATGGTGAGGAACGAGTCCCTCAACAGAAGCTCGTCTGATTCGTATACCATGTTAGCCTCTGTACAAACAAGGGGAATGAGAAGAAGAAATTGGGGGTCAAGCATGGATCCTCAGGTTTTGCGCAAGGAGATAGAGAAGGGGAACAAAAATCGTCAAGAGCCCTTTGCTTACAGTAAGCGGTGGCAAACAGGGTCGCGGGGATATTGACAAGAATAGCGATTGGGGCGTATCCCATGTATGTGAACGCTTCCCGGCCGTAGAAGATCAAAGCGACAAGCCTCGTTCCCAAGTCTCTTGCGAGGTTGGTGGAGATGGTAATATTGGCGAACCCCCACACCATGTTTCCATAGGCGAGGCCGATAATGAATGGTGCCGCTTGTGGTGACACGAAAGGCTATGAGTGGGTCAGCTATTGTGCAAAGCGCGGACTGAGAAATGGCCAGGAGACAGAAGGCGGTGCTCTGTGCAGGCAATATGGGGCAGGGAGGACTCTTCGAGAAAATGACCAACATTTGCTGGATCTAAACAGCTCCAGATTATGATGCCAATGAAGGAGTCAACGAAGAACTCAGTCATGAAGACCCAACCTAGGTTGGTCTGGTTTGGGTTTGGAAAAGAGCACAGGATGGACGCCGGTGCTCCATTTGCAACGAGTGGTTTCCCAGCTGCCAGGAACTGCTCGTTGGCGGCTTGGATCTCAGGCCAATACATGCCCATCAGGACACAACCTGCCACGAAAGCGCCAAATATCTGGCTGAAAATGTAGTATGGCACCTTTTTCCATGGAAATCCTTGCCAGAGGGCCAAAGCAATGGTGATAGCTGGGTTGAAGTGTCCACCGCTTGTCGAGGCGCAAGTGATGATAGCAAAGGCGATGCCAACTGCAAAGGCCCAGCCGATCTGGAAGATACTGCCAAAAGCCGTGACTCCGAGGGGGTTCTCGAGGTTCAGCGTGAAGGAGGCAATCGAGGCTATGCCGGGGAAGACGTAGAAGAACGTGCCTGTGGCTTCTGCCATGCACTCCCGAAGCCAGCGCGGCCGTGCGTGTTCCAGGTCGAGGGTGCGCTGTGAAACGGGTTTTCTCTGTACCACTTGGCGACTGACATGGCCGACGACAGCGTCGGTGACGCCTATCTCGAGGTCGTTGGTTTGAAGGCGGTTGATGTCTGACATTGTGAAGATTTTGGGTCAGAATCCAAGCTGGAGGGCTGACTGAATCCCAATGGAAGGTGACAATAGTTTTGTACAACAGTTCAAGCTGAAGTGATCACTACCTGGAGCAGAGAGGCGAATCATTATTCTCGGGGATGCAGATGGGGGCGAGCGTGTATTGTAGGCGGTGGCGGCCGAGGGACAACTCCAAGGGTGAGCATGCCGTCCTCGAACTCCCGCAACTCCGGCGTCATTGATCTTGAGCAGGGACAGGCCCGTACCTTGAGGGCACCAAAGACTCTCTCACATACTGGGAATAATCACAGCGCGGGCAGTAAGATCCGGTATTCCCTGGCTGTATGGTCCAACCCGGGAACAGTGTGCCGAACTAGTGGTAGTTGGGAGCGCACTTGTAAGACGCGTCTCAATGCCGAGGTTCCCTTCGACGCTACCACTACATCCCATTGGTCGTGACGCAGGAGACAAGGGCACCAAACCTGGGGAATTTCGTGGGGAAGGAGATGGAAAGGGGCCAGAATCTGGGGTTTCGATGCTACCGACTAAAAGGACCGAGGATGGGTCGAACCACCCCGAACTAGGGGCCATAATAGAAGAAGTATTCGTAAGGATACGGAACTGATAGTCGACACTGCGTGCAGGCCTCAGGCTGAGCATGATCTCCTGGTTCTTCCTCCGTTTCGCGATCCATCCCCTCGACACTGAGGCCTGTCGAGAATACGGATCTGCAACAAAAGGACCACGAAACTACTCCGCACTAATCATGGCGGGCATCTACAGGTTCCAGCCACACACTCTCCATAACAGCTAAGGCTATCAGGGGTTATGGCTCCCGCCGGCGAAGGAAGCTTATACCCCTCGGAAGCCGGCACGAGGCCATTCCTGGTTCTTTCACTAGCTAAATTTATTCCATTGTGCGGAAAATCGGTCGACGGGAAGAAGCCCTTTTTAGGTAGTGCAAGTCAAGTGACACCATTCAAATGCGGCGACGCTGTGCGGTAAGTAAGATGTGAACACCTTGCCTGAACGAGATCGATTCGCTCTGAGAAATTGTGAAGCTGCAATGGTTTCCTGCGAGGCTCTCATCTCAGTTTTTGATAACCTGTCATATCAGTGACACTGTCTGGGGAATAAAGCAAGCAATTGCCGGGGTTCAGATTAAGTCCGATGCAGCCGGTGACAAACACCGAGAACTCTCAGACCCGTAGACATCATTGCGACCATGCAACCCCGCTTCGATGCCCCTTGACCGGTTAAATAGCTGTAGCGCTGTGGTTTTCAGATCGTGCGAGAGACTCACTGTCGGTCACAAACATTCACAATCACCATCAATCATTCTTGAACTCTCGCCGTAAAACAGACAATCCCGAACCATGTCGCAGTCACCGTTGCCCCCCAAGCTCAAGGAGAGTCTGGCCAACTCAAAATGCGAATACCGCCAGCTTGGAAAGAGTGGCCTTCGCGTCTCTGTGCCGATCTTCGGCTGCATGAGCTTCGGTGACCCTCGGACTCTTCCGTGGGCAATTGGTGAGGAAGAGGTGAGTCTGCGAGCACAAGGCCGGCCCCCAGGTGATATCATCCACTGATTCTCTCCAGGCACTGCCACTCCTGAAGAAGGCCTACGACGAGGGCCTCAACACGTGGGACACCGCCAACGTTTACTCGAACGGTGTGAGCGAAGAGATCATCGGAAAAGCGTTGAAGAAGTATGACATTCCGCGGCAAAAGATCGTCATTCTCAGCAAGTGCTACGGCGCCGTCGCCGAGGATCCCGAGGGCCGCTACGTCTTTCAGCGGGACCTCTTCCAAGCGTCCAAAGACTACCAGAACCTGTACGGGCTGGGGAGAGCGGCCATCTTCAACCAGGTCGAGGCCTCGCTAAAGCGCCTCGACACGCCGTACCTCGACCTGCTCCAGATCCACCGCTTCGACAACACTGTGCCGATCGAGGAGACTATGAAGGCTCTCCATGACCTCGTGCAGAGCGGCAAGGTCCGTTATATCGGTGCGTCAAGCATGTGGGCGTATCAGTTTGCGCAGCTGCAGTTTTGCGCCGAGAAGAATGGTTGGACGAAGTTCGTAAGCATGCAGGTGAGTTATCCCAGCCGATGCAGCCCGCTTACTCCTTCCTTGGTATCTTCATTGGCTAATGCGAGCTGCTGTAGAACCACTACAACCTCCTATACAGAGAAGAGGAGCGCGAGATGAACAAGTTCTGCGATGACACTGGTGTCGGTCTTATCCCATGGGCTCCCCTGTGCCGTGGCCACCTCGCGCGTAAACCTGACGAGTTCGGCTCAACGGAACGAAGTAAAGGGGAGAAGGCCAACTCCGAGATTCCCGAGACGGACCTGGCTATCATCAAGCGGGTCATAGAGACAGCCGAAAAGAAAGACTGGCCGATGGCGCATGTGGCGTTGGCCTGGATCAACGCCAAGGTCACTTCCCCGATCATTGGCTTCAGCAAGGCCGATAGAATAGACCAGGCTGTCACGGCAAAGGGCAAGGTGCTGACCGAGGAGGAGGTCAAATACCTGGAAGAGCTCTACCTGCCTAAGAAGATCTCGGGACACACGTGATCATCAAAAGCGATGTCAAGCGATTAGCGCTGTTCAAATATCCGTAAATGAGGTCTCGGAAAGCTAATCGACAAGTCACATCAACTGTTTCCATTAATTTGCATACTTTTTGTTTACCCTCTCAGCCGAAAACCCGGTCCTAAGTATGCGAATCTTGTCCCACCACGTATAGTGTCTCTCGATAAGTTCGAGCGTTGGGAAGCAATCAGTTGTGGTTGGAGTATTGAGATCGCAGTCAGACTGGGTCATTGTTCTGAGTTGCCAACATTCTCTCTAAATATAAGTAAGCTAGGCGACAAATATGATATGTAAGCAGCATTCCGTTCTCATTGCGGCGTAATCGTTGAGCGTAAAGGTGCTCGATCTATTGGGCCTGGAGCGTTATTCGTGTGATCTTCCGGCGATAGCTTCTGCGATTAGGCGCAGTCGAATCGCGTCAGGAGAACTATCCCAACCCGTATCATGTTTTCCATCGGTATTCGACTGACTTCGAGACCCAGTGCTCTTCTCCTCTTTCCGGGCTTTGCTATCTCGAGAACGTCGCTGTATTGCTGTGGATTCATCACGGATCTCAAGGCCTCATCAATTTCTTTCTGTAACGCCTTTATCCGATTACATTTTGATTTGACTTTCCGAATTGTAACCTTTGTCATCCTGCCGAATCTTTTCTGCTCAGTTATTGTTGGAATGGGAATTGGTAGTCCCTCGGTACTAGAGAATGCGAGAACCAGGGCGAGTGTGCATTCGACACCAAAATCTAGATTATCTGTCACCGAGAGAGACCCTCCATCGTCATGACCGAGAAAGACGTCTGACAAGTTTCATCTTGTAAACCTAGGCTAGAGGAGAGAACGAGTAGAGCTAATGCCGTGTAATGAGGCTCGCACAGTGGTTGAGCAAGATGAGCCTCTGATCGTGGACAATCTGACATTTCACACCCTTTTTACGTTCTTTATACGAAATTGTCTATATGCGGTAGAGAGTTCATATACATGCGGCCTTATTCGCAACAAAGGAGCTGCCTAAGCATGGAATAGGCAGGTATCTAAGTAGTTTCTTTGTTCCTGTCCGTCACATCAATCCCTCTCAACGAATCGCTCTAACTACTGCGTAATTTAATTAGACACTCAGCTCAATGTGTCCGTTGTTCTATATTACATTTGGGACTTGCATATGAATTATCACCAGTGACTCCTTCGGCCTTCACCAGGCTGTCTGCGTGCACTCAGGCTCAAAAACCTGTGCTACGTAGAGAAAGATACTCCGCCAACTTCCTTTACCTACATTGTTTTCCCCGCTTCATACCATCAAGAGCCTCGGATGTTACGGAACTGTACAATGGACTCTAAAATAACTCGGCAGTGAACCACTGGCAGGTGCTATTCTGGTTGGAGCACACCTAGTCTGTACTCGTAATGTGTTTGTATACAGAGCTTCGGAGGCCACAGCAATCTGGAGAGTGTTATGGAATTATCAGGGCACGTGTGTTCAACGAGTTTGCTGGCCTTAGCATGGAGACTACGTAGACCGTCACCGATGACTCGGCTATGAGGCTATATGGACGGCTTGTGTCCTTGGCTAGTGTACCTGAGTACCTGGGGTATTTATCTCCGGAAAACCAAGGGTCGGAATGCATGCGGATGCACCGGTTCATGCTTGAGCACATCCGAAGAGGCGCAACACCAGCTGTAGTGTCTGTAGTGAGCACTACCTGACTATGTCATATCAATCCGTCAGTGCAGAGAGAAGTAGAACTCGCAGACCGATCGTCTACGTATTCCAGAAACGTGCCGCGGTTCGAAGTAAAGTTCCCCGCAGTTGAGCACCTGCCTAAAGCAGGCCATACTCAGTCTACCCATAGTATTTATCGGGGATGAGATATCTGGGCGCTGGCGGGTAGACGCCCAAGCCCCTGCGAGCGGGAACCCGGGATAGTCTGGGCTGCTGCATGCTATCGAAAACTAAAGGGGCGCCAATACTGAGCGAAGGCGCAAGCTGCAGGTGGGGGAGTAGCATCCAAAGTCAGGATGAACAGGTATTGGCACTACCTGCTGCAATGCAACGGTATGAACGTTCACGGTAAGCCGGGAATACGCCCAGGAACCGTTGCGCCGTAGCGGCCGATCCGCTGAATTAACAGATTATTGCGCCGAGACTGACGCGGCGCATCTGACCGAATGTGTGCATGCCGCGATGACGGCGACGATAAGGAGATATATCTAGCCCTCTGTAGCGCGTCTTTGTCGACGCTGACCAGATGCGCTTCACATCACCTCCGATTCCTTCACGCCACATAAGTCTTCCGAGGCGCGTGGATTCTCTGCTTCTCTCAGGATGTTGACTTCTTTCTCAGCAGTGCTGACAACAGCATGTTTGGTTTTCCCAACTCTGGCTTCTCCCACCGCCGGTAGACAAGTACCCAAGAGACAGGGCAGTGGGACCCCGGCAGCGCCAATTCCACCCCTTCAGGACCCCTGGTACTCTGCCCCTGATGGGTTCGAGTCCGCGAAACCAGGAGACGTTTTACGAATCCGCGATGCCCCAGGAAATCTCACCTCGCTCGCCAGTAACTGTTCCGCTGCATACAACATTCTCTACCGGACGACAAACAGTCAATACAAGCCCGACTGGGCGGTCACCACTGTATTTGTCCCCGTCGCCGAGTCTCCCGCTCTCCTCTCGTATCAAATCCCGTACGACTCGGCCTTTCTTGATGCAAGCCCCAGCTACGCTCTCTATACCAGCGATGGTGTCAGGTCGCTCCGTGACATCAGCACAGGGCTGTCATCCGGCTGGTTCGTGAATGTCCCTGATTATGAGGGGCCACTGGCCAGCTTCACCGCAGGGGTCCAGTCCGGGCATGCGACCATCGATTCCATACGCGCAGCTTTCAACGCCAACGAAACGCTCAGTCTGGATATTAATGCTCGATATGCAATGTGGGGTTATTCAGGAGGAGCTTTGGCGAGCGAGTGGGCGGCTGAACTGGCGGTTCAATATGCCCCACAGGTAGGCTTTCCCATCCTCGATTCATACTTGTCCAAGGACACAGTTTCAAATGAGCTTTTCATTTGAGCTCAAAATTCCCTCACCCGTGATACTCATCGCATTCAATGGAGTTTTGGGTTATGTGACGACTTTTGATTGCTGATTGTTGGGTTGCAACAGATGAACTTCAGCGGTGCCGCCGTCGGAGGCTTGACACCTAACGTGACGAGCGTTTTATACAGTATCAACAAAGGCTATGCCGTTGGACTAGCTCCGGTGAGTCTCACTACTAAATTGCATTTCTCAACAGGTTAGACCAAAGAGATGTTGACAGTTTGATACAAATAGTCTTCTATACTCGGGCTGTCCAGTCAATACCCCGAGGAAAGAGACTTCTTACTCTCGAGGCTGAAAACTGAGGGCCCCTACAATGCAACGGGATTTCTGGCCGCACTCAACTGTACGTACGATCTCACTCAAGCGACGGTGCTCCATGACTCCCAAGAGAACCTAGTCCACTGTTCTCGATTTAGTATGGCTGACTTTCAACTGACACGAGTAGTGACGCTGAACCAGGCAGCCATAACATATGCCTATCAGGACATGGGCGAATACTTCATCGGAGGCATCGCCGATATCACAAACCCTATTATATTGAAAATAATCAACCGTGATGGTATCATGGGCTACCACGGTGTGCCTCAGATGCCCATATTTGCTTATAAGGCTATCGGAGACGAGATCAGTGTCATTGAAGATACCGATGCATTAGTGGACAAATACTGCAACAGTAAGGCCAATTCTACCTTATTCTAGGGATCTCAGTGATTCAGGAAAAGAACTATGCTGATATTTGTGTGTACAGTTGGAGCCAACATCCTATATCAGCGCAACACCGTCGGCGCTCACTCTTCGGAAGCCGTCAACGGCCGACCCTCGGCATTGGCTTGGCTCAGTAGCGTTTTGGGCGGCACATATGCTGAAGACTATGCTGCTTCGGGCTGTACGACTGAAACAGTGACCATCGACCTTACAAACACGACGGCCAGCCGTAGAAGCCTCGAGGGCAGGGAGGTGTGGTCCTGGGTGGATTGAGCCACTGCAGGTAGTCCACCAAACAGCTAGTCTCAGAGGCATTGACGAAAGAAATACACCGCATGTTTTCTGTGCAAGTTTTGTCTCATGTCCATTGATCCTAAGCCACCGTGACGGGCCTGATTCTCAAGGATACTAACAGGTTTAATGCTGAATTATATGAGTCGTACTTTGTCCAGATCGAGAGGTCTCCGTCCTTATGCCCCATTGCCTGTTCAGCTCTCACGGAAGCCATCTTGAGCAGCAGCTTTCTCAATCCAGATACCCGGGAATGTCTGCAGTCACTACTTGCAAGGTACATTCGCAGTTCTTGACTCGTCACATGACATACACGCTCGCACTTCGCTTCTGATGCGGGGCCTTGACCGCCTGGGATTCCTATGGCTAAGTGTGGGAATACTAGGTTCTGCAACACGGCCTGCTGGAACTATTTCGGACCGAATCTCCGAGCCCGAATTGCACTCTTCTGCTTGGACTCAGACACTGCAATCTTTCGTTCAACAGGCGGTTTCGGGCATCCAAGACGGACGAGTTGCGGTGCGGATGAGTGCAGGCTCCTTTTCCTGACTCAAACACGATGGTATTAAAACCCATCCCTGTCAGCATGGCCTCTTTTCGGGACCACACAATTGATCGATCTCAATATAGAGGTCGAGGAAGATTTCAGATGCGTAACACACTGCCTCTTTACGACAGCTGGACATGGAACTGTCGCGATCAGAGCAGGCCCATCTCTCATCGGCCGTGTCACATCATACCCAGATTATAATCTGCGCAGAGGGTTACCGACGCCACGATGCCTGTATCTTACCATGCGTTTGATCTGGAAGAGGAATCGCCATGGGAGAACACGACCATGAACAATTTCGAATGGCTGCGCGGGACTGACGGGTATCCGGTGGCCGAACGACACATTCATGATTACGAATGGCTTAAAGAGGACGCCGACAGCGATGACATTGAGAGCGAAGATTCCGATCAAACCCACAACGGACAGAAGAGAACGAGAACGTAGGCTCGGAGGCTTCTAACCAGGTGGCTGCTGTATACAGAGACGAAGCTGCACGGGCTGATTCAGTATAGTCTCGGACTCGTTGTGGAGGTTTCCTGCGTCAGGAAGCTCGACACGTATGGGACCGGCTTTAGATTTGTACGTAACTATATGAACGATCGAATGTGTCTCAAGCTTTCTCGCATTGGACGCGACCCGATCCGTGGGAGACATAGGCTAGAGCTTTGAAAACTCTGGCGGCGGTGGCCCCACGGCCGATTCGCTGTCAAACTATAGCCACTAGGATAGTCTAGGGGATCCGCTGCACTTACACGTCAAAATCCTGCGGTGAGAGGGCCAACAGTGGCTACAGAGTTTCAGACTTAGAGAATCTCCCCTTTTTAGCCGCATACACGACCTGTCAAGGGGGCCCATATAATCACCTACTGACACGTCAGAATGGCTGAAGCAAGCCGCAGTCGAAATTGGTTCCGCCTGATGAACCGTGCTCACCTTGCTCGCCAACGAACCTCAGCTGTGGATGTGGGCCTGCAGGTGGAGTCCCAGGACGGACCCCTAAAATTCCGTTGCGGTGATCTTCTCGACACGTAAATAAACTCCCAAGTCGCGTGAGAGAATACCTAGGGTACTCGGTTCTCTCGACATTGTCCGAACTCACCGTCGGCAGCCATGGCGTCAAACTTAACCCTCCTGCGTAATGAGACTCCTCTGCCGGATGTGCCCACCATCAAGGATGATGATACCTTCGCCGAGATCTCAAAGAAGCTAGCGCGGTGAGTGCTTTATATACTGACGTCTTTCTTGCGGTGAGATGCGGTGAAGTCTGAGCTGACAAACTTTCTCTAGCTACATCATTGAGGCTGTCGACTCACCTTTGAGTTGGGAGGACTTGCGTAGCAGCAAGCACCTTCAGCCTCTCCAGCCTCTGATTGACTACCTGGCCACTGAGTGTCATCACAATGCCATCATCGCCGCTCTGGTCGC
Organism: Diaporthe vaccinii; assembly: GCA_039880775.1. Taxonomy (NCBI): domain Eukaryota; kingdom Fungi; phylum Ascomycota; class Sordariomycetes; order Diaporthales; family Diaporthaceae; genus Diaporthe; species Diaporthe vaccinii. The sequence continues at coordinate 461,143 of JBCEDN010000007.1, read as the reverse complement.
CCTGAAGGGCCACTTCAAGGCCCTCGAGAACGATGACGACTGTGGTGTCAATGAGTCGCGTGGCTTTGCCAGCGAGCTGGTAGCATGGCAGTTCGTTCTGACGCTGTCGAAGCAAGATGCCCTGGAGTATCTTTTGTTCGAGCTGCGCGACGACGACGACGAAGATGATGATGAAGACGATGATGAGGAGAATGCTCTTCTGACCCGCAGGGGCCGCCCCGCGCACACTAACGGTCGCGTTTCTCACCTCATCAACGGGCATCGTGATAGCAATGGCAACGCGAATGGCGACGCCAACAAGCCTAACAATGGCGAGGGCTTCGCCGAGCCTTTCATGAACCTCAATACTCTTGAGATCGCAGCTGTCTCTGGAGCCAAGAAGTTCCTCAGTCAGCGGGCTATCCAGGACATCGTGGATGGTATCTGGTACGGTAAGATTGTCTTCTGGAACAGGCTCAAGATCAATGCGATCAAGAAGCCGCGGTTCCACCACAAGAGAACCGAGGACTACTGGTGCCGGCTGCGGGTGCCCCGGTACATGAAGATCTTCGAGATCGGCTTCTTCCTCTGCTTCCTGGGACTATTCTACATCGTGTGCCTGGAGCGAGTCAAGGAGTACGTCACCTTCTGGGAATGCCTCTTCTACGTCTTTACTCTCGGGTTCGTCTTCGACGAGCTTGATGACTTCATCGAGTCCGGCATCTACTTCTACTCCACGGACATCTGGTCAATGTGGGACATCGGCATCGCACTGATTGGCGTCGCCTTCTTTGTGTTGCGTATGATCGGCCTGAGCACCGGTAGCGACAGGACTCTGGAGTGGGCGTTCAACATCTTGGCGCTCCACTCGCTGCTCCTGACGCCGCGTATCTTCTCCCTGGTCAGCCTGAGCCCTTACTACGGCAGTCTCTTGCCGTGCTTGAAGGAGATGGGCAAGCAGTTCATCCGGTTCCTGGGCTTTACTTTGATTATCTACCTCGGATTCTTCACCACCTTCATCATGCTTGCCATGGGCCACTATCCGCTAGACTCATTGTCCATCACAATTCTGAAGTGCTTCTTCGGTGCAGGTGTGCAGGGTTTCGATATCGCACAAAAGGTCTCGCCATATCTTGGACTGCCCGTCATGGTCATCTTCGTTTGCCTGACCAACCAGCTCTTGATCACCTCTATGATGGCACACATCAGCAACAGTCTGCGCCAAGTCCTCGACTCGTCCCGCGAGGAGTACCTTTTTGTGTACTCAGTCTACGTCCTTGAGGCAGTCACTTCAGACAAGATGACTTATTTCCAAGCCCCATTTGTGAGTGTTATCCCCTAGGACAAGCTCATGGGATGACCTGTGTCGATGCTAATATATTCCGCAGAACCTGATCCCCGTGGTCTTGCTGAGGCCGCTCCTCTTTGTTGTCCCCGATACCACGGCAAGTCAGATTCGCATCATGCTGCTCAAAGTAACTCACGCCCCTTTCCTCGGCGCTATCTGGGTGTTTGAGCACTGGGAGGTCCTTGCCTTGAGGCGCGAGGAGGAGGAACGCGCCGTAATGGGTCTTGACCTTGACGTTACCGACAACGCGACTTCGACCACCGCTAGCACGAACCAGACCCAGTACCTGAGGAGCAAGACAAACACCTCGTCATCAAGCAAGAAACATAGCCTCACCAAGACCGGCAAGGTCAAGATCCCCGCAGCGCTGCTTGCTCAGGCTTCCAAGAGGCCAACCAAGAAGGTTGGAGCTTCGCAAGACACAAACGGGAGGGTCAAGCCGACAACTACCACCTTGACAGGAACCAACGGGACTGTGGTCGCTGCGCCACCGCCACCTGCACCACCTGGACCGGCACCAGAGGCGCCAAACGCTGTTCCTGAGGCCACGTCAGGGCAACCCTCACAAACCCTGGGCGCAGCTGATGTCGTTGAGATGATGCGCATGTTGAAGGAGTTGAGTGTCCAGGTTGAAGAGGTCCGGTCCGCTCTGGTGAAGCACGACAACGGGCCGTCCGAGTAGTGTGCTGGCAGTGGAGTGGATTTGTTGCTGCTACCTATGTATCCAGAAGATCTGGATATTGGCATTAGATCAACTCAATGACTCTGGTCCCGGATACTTTCCACAGACCAGGGGGGGTTCAGTCCGATCTGTTCCCTTTAAAATACGTGTACATGTTTTACGACTTGGGACTGAAACAAAAGGTCGGAGGAACCCACGAGCCCGCCCAGACAGATGCTCTGAGCACCGGGAATAATATGGATTGAACAAACCCGCTAAGTGACTTGACAAGTGTGGGTATCGCGGGACGTCTGCTCTCGGCAGCCCCAAGTGCTTACGCCAAATGGTGTGTTACACCTGCAGTGGCATATTTTCATCTCCGCTTTTCTCATGCGGATTCTCTAAACGCCAAGCCCACTCACGGATATCAGTCCGAGGGACTTCATGTCTTTGCCGGCTAGCTGGACAGTCCTGCATATTAGTCGTCGGTACGTGGGCGAAAGACTGGATGGGATTTGCACGTCAATACGCGAAACAGCCAACGTAATGTAAGAATATGCAACAAGCCCCCTAGACTCTTGAGCTCAAGCGAAAGCTAAGTTCAAGCCTATGAAATGGTTGTCAGTCTGCCGGCCGGACAAACCAAATTCTGACCAGACGTCGTCCGGCTGTTAGACTCGGATTTGGAAAGATCGTCAACAGGGGCACTCAAGTGCTTACCAAGACCCACACGCCAGCCGTTGTATGTGACACTGGAATGAGGGGCATCCTGGCGCATGCAGGCACAATGATAATTCGTAACGATATGAGAGGTCGCAATCAGAACTGCCGTGGACCACAGACGGAGCGATCGACTCGCTGGGTACTAGCTCGTTTAAATGCAAGAGTGGGCTATACAATGCGAGCACTATTCAAGCGTTCAGTACAAAAAGAATGGGTGTAACCGTTGCTGACCATCCGGCTCCCTTTCGGTGGTCTGTCTCAATCACAGCAACTTGAAGGCTATGGTCATTAGTCTTTACCAGCCTACCAGACTTCCGAGAGTGAAGAGGAAAGTCTACACGCCCAGGTACGAGCCAGGGGGAATATAACATCTACACCATGAATCTCCTCCAATCAGGTCTCGTTTTGGCGGTCTTGTCAGTACTCTGGTATCTGACAACCGCCGTGCTCTCATGGTACCGCCTCCGACACATCCCAGGCCCCTTTCTCGCCCGGTTCTCATACCTCTGGCTGGCATGGCTCCAATCGAGCGGCCGCCAGTACTACATCGACCGCGACGAGCTCAGCAAGTACGGCCCCCTCGTCCGCGTGGGCCCCAACGAGCTCTCGACGAGCGACCCGGAGGTCCTGCGCCGGCTGACCTCGGCGAGGTCCCAGTACACCCGGGACGCCTGGTACACTGGCGGCCGCTGGAACCCGTACGCGCACACCATGTTCACGACGCTGGATACCAGGGCTCATGATGACATCAAGTCCAAGACGGCAATCGGCTACGGCGACAAGAATTCGGCGCTGGAGCCGGGCGTCGACGCCCAGGTTATCTCACTAGTTCGACTGATCCGGGAAAAGTACCTGACCGGTGCGAAGCTGCTCGACTTTGGGACACTGGCTTCGTACTTCACCATGGACGTCATCACGAAGGCCGGGTTCGGTGAGGCGTTCGGGTACCTAGAGAAAGAGGAAGATCTGTTCGATTTCCTCGGCGGCGTCCGGGATAACTGGTATTTCATGGGCATCACATTGGATGTGCCCTGGTTACGGGATTTGTTTTATTCTCCGTTCCTCCTCAAGCTGATCGGCCCAAGGATGACGGACGAAAAGGGTCTCGGCAGGCTTATGAAGTAAGTGTGCTCGCTTATCGTCTCCGTGATTTAAGGATATTGACACTTGAGTGCAGAGTAGGCCATGACGTGATGGAGAAGAGGTTGGCAAAGCCGAAGAGCGCACAAATAGACGACATGCTGGTACGCAAAGACGCCCCTAGCAACCGGATTCACCGTGCCCAGGATCAGTACTCAGCCAACTAACCGCCGTTCATAGGGTTCCTTCATGTCCCAGGGCCTGACCCAGGAACAATGCGAGAGCGAGGCCCTATTCATGATCGTAGCTGGCTCCGAGACCACAGCCTCCGTGATTCGCGTAACCGTCCTGCACATAATGTCTGCACCACTGGTGTACAATCGTCTCAAGAAGGAGATCAAGGAAGCACTCAACGATGGCAGGGTCGCCCACCAACCGATCAGGATAGAAGAAGCGAAGCGACTTCCCTACCTCCAGGCTGTCATATACGAAGGAATGCGCATGCGGTCGCCCGCGCCAGGACTGTACCCCAAGGCCGTACCGGCCGGGGGCGACACCCTCTGCGGGAAATTCGTACCCGAGGGAGTAGCAATCGGAATGAACACGTCGGCCATGCTGGCCAGCACGAAACTTTTCGGGGAAGACGCCAACGTCTTCCGGCCCGAAAGATTCCTTGAGGTCGACGAGGCCAAGAGGGCTGAGATGCAGCGGAATGTGGAGCTGATATTCGGAACTGGCCGCTGGATGTGTGCGGGCAAGCCAGTAGCGCATATGGAGCTGAACAAGATATTCTTCGAGGTAGGCACAATGATACCCTCTGCGACGGAAAAAGCCCCTGCCGCAAACTCCCTGGATCCAATGCTAACGTTTTCGGCAGCTCTTCCGTAACTTTGACTTGCAACTGGCTCACCCGATGAAGCCGTGGGACTCTTTGAGCTGGTCTGTCTGGGTCGACGAGAATATGTTTCTCAAGGCCACAGAAGCTACGTAGGGAAAGCTCGAGCCTCTGACGCGGCTGCTCCTTTCTTTGGCTGAAATCGTTTCCCGCTACCTGAGCTTAGGCAGCAGGAGACCCTCAGGCTCGGTTGACGAGAAGAAGGCCAGGCCAGCCCTGAGACCGATGGCAGAGACGTGGTAACTGTATGCGTTGCCGACGGGCGGCGCGTGGAGCTGTTGGAGCTGACCGAAAAGTCGCGGCAATCAATGAAGATAAAATCACTGCATTGTGAACACCTCAAGGTAGACTATTCAGGAAGATTGCCCATCAATGAAGATGCAGGATCACATATGGCACGCAGATACAGGGCCGCTTCGAGGCAGCCGTATATAAGGGCAACTAGGGTGGCCCTGCCCGTCCTCTCCGCTAAGCAGCCCTTTGACGTTTGATCCTCGGCGGAGAAGCCGTAGTCGCAGACCTCTTCCGTGTTTCTCTCCGGGTCTGCTCGGGCGTGCCCCGGGTGACATCATCTCCAGCGTCGGCCGACTCCTCCCCACCATCGTCACTGCTGCTCTGGTCCCAATCCGACTGTGCCTTGTCATCCTGCACCCTGCGGGAGATCTCCGCCATGAGCTCCTGGTACCCCCCATCCTCTTCGTCATCCTCTGCCTCGAGTTTGACCGCAGGCTCAGCAGGTCCAGGTTTGCTCTGGCGTGCGCCAGTCTCTACTCGCGTCCAGACGGGGTTGTGGTCCGGGCCGGTGACGTCCCAGCCATTTTGTAGAGGAAGAGCGTGCTGGGGCCTCCAAGAAGGATCGTTCATGTTCGGCGCTTCAGAAAAGGTATTCGGGTGGAGAGGCACGGTTGGCCCGTTGTCCGGCGGTGGGAGGGCAATGACAGAGTGGGCCAGCTGGGTCGAGGGGTCGAGTCCCGCCTCCAGGTCATCGGCAACCTCCCACCAGGTGCCATCGTCCTCGCGCAACTGACTCCTCACGCCGCGGGCCCTTGTCAACTGTCGCAGCTCCTGGACTATATAAGGCAGTCGTGCGCGGTTTCTGAATATGGCTGAGAGGACCGGCGGCCGTGACTCGTGGAGCTGGCGCAAGTCAGGCAACCCATGCCGGCTGACATACGACGGCTTCCGCCGGCGAAGCTGGGCCTCCAGGTCCTGAATGCGTAGCTTGACCGCGTTCAGCTGCTGTGCGGCTTCCGCGATGATGTTGATCTGCAGGTCGATGGGCATCCTCTGGATATATTTGATATTCTCGGTGAATGCATTCGGGTCACCCGGCGGCGCGAAATTGTGTTTCCGCTGTAAATGTGTTGTCAGCTGGTTGTGGACGAAGTTGTCTTGGAGCTGGCCACAACCGGGCCACCAGCAGGCACAGCTCTGAAGTGGGACACCGACAGCTGCCAGCTCGGCGGGATGGTGCCTCCTCTTGTGTCTTAGAATTGAGTTTTGTGAGAGTTGGACACCACAGAATACACATGTGGCAACCGCGTTCCGGCTGTCTCCATCGTCCGGGAGCAACCTGGGGCGGCCAACCCGTCGTCGTCTGGGCATAGTGGCCCATTCAGAGGTTGGTGCTGGGCTCCGCGTCTGAGGCTCAGTCTGAGGAGAGTACGTGAGAGACGAATCTTGAACGTCGGAAGCAGTGGCAGCCTCTGGCAATCTGCCGGGCGGGTTTGCTTGAATGATTTCTGGGCCTCTGCTGGAATATTGGCGAGACTGCTGTGTTGATGTGTCGGGTGTCGACGCACCCGCGGGCCTGGTGTGTCGCACAGGCTCTGGAGACTCTGTTGTCGATCCCAGGAGTCGTTCCAGTAACCCCCTGGCTTGGTAGCTTTGCTTCCCTTCCTCCTCGATCCGCGCGCGAATCCGCTGCTGCTCGGCTTGCTGACCCCTGGCGAAAGCAAACGCGATCTCGGAGTTCATCAAGCGACGCTGGCCAGCGGCAAACCCTTGGTTATAAGCTCCCTCTGTATCTTCTGCAGCAGTTTGGCGCTTAGCAGCCTCGGCTTGGACGCCCGCTTCAAAACCGGCCGCATGCCCCGAGTCGTAGGCTTTGTCCAGGAGTTCCTGGCGTTTGATGGTCTCAATCTCGTGGTGGTCTTTGGGCCCATGAGTATCCTCACCCGCAGATTGCCGCCGCGGATCTGAACTGCACCTCGTAAGCAAGTGAACTTTCCAAGGAGAAATGTACGACGGACTTTGATGCTGCCCCTGATGTGGCACGCTTGACAAGCGAGAGCATTCTCCGATACAGCGTGAGCGGCGTAGGATCATTGCGACTCCTAGGTCAGAAAATAAGCGTTAGGTTCATCTCGCATGAGAAACTCGGTGAGCATGACAAGACGTACTCGTCAGTACTGTTCGGGCCGTGCACGAGCACACGAACAGCTGCCGAGGCAGCAAGGTCGATGAAGTCATCGTAGGTCCCTGGAGGCTCCTCCTTTCGGCGTCTCACGTCTTTAGCGAATGCTTGAACTGTCTCATTATTACGAGGAGCATCACTGCTGCTTATCAGCATCCATATTATCGGGACAGGGCCGAGCCCGGGATAGAAGAAGGGGCCTGAGGCCCCGCAAAGAAGGGAGACTGGAGCACGAACCGCTGGTCCTGGCCCTGGCTGTTCGTCTCTGCCAGTAATTGCAAGAAGGCATTGCCGACAGCATCCTCGATAGACCTGTGCGAATTCCGGGTCAACATGAGAGAACGAAACAAGGTCATTGTGGGGGTGTTGGACTCGGGCTTGGTCTTACAGGGATTTTGGGCGGTCGCCGTTCGACGCGACAGACGCGTCTGCGCCAGCCTGGCTCTGCATCGTATGAGCGGGCTCAGTGCTTCCAAAAGCTTCAGCAAAGCATGGCAAGGCTATGGTTTCAATGAGGGATCAGATGCACTCAAGCATCTGTGGCTTCAATGGCACGCATATATCCTTTGAGGAACCTCGAAGATTTCTGAACGGGAACATGCGCGAAGAACAGATGCTGGCGCCCCACCTTTGCTAGACACGCACCGGACTTCAGAGCTGATCCCAGCTGCAGGTGGTCGCGCTAGCGGTGACTCGTCCTGTTGTACATTCCACTGACAAACAGCCAAAATTTCTGGGATTGAGATCGTCAGGAACGGAGCTACGGCAAGTACGTAACTATGCACTCGACAACAAAACACTCTCCTTTAGACGAACTTCTGTTCAGAATTCATTCATTCCTCCTCCGCCAGTACCAGCGTACCTGTCAATCCAGGCGGCAAGCTGTAGTAAGGCTATTAACATCACCATCATCTATCTATCTAGGTACTCATACAGGAGCGGGACACCACTCCCGACCCCGTCCTCGCCCGAAAGAACCTCCGTGGACCATCATTTCGTACAATAGACGTGTGCAAAAATACCCTCGGAACTCCTTGGAATTCCAACCACTCGCAGAAAAAGAACACGTAAATGAACGGACCACCGACCCGCTACTGCGGCCTTGAGTCCTTGATATGCAGGTTCTTCGTCCACCGGGGAAGCTTCCTGTCACGTTCGTACATGAAGCCGCAGTTGTTGCACAGAGTCTGTCAATCAACGTTAGCAAGTCTTCCAAGTAGCAATAGGCACGCTTCATCCTGGCACGGGGGAATTGGATGCTTACCCTTGGTCCATGGGGCCCATCGCGGACGGCCCAAACACTGCTGCCCCATACCCTACAGTGGTAGCACCTCCACGTGAACCGCTCTTGCTCCGTCAACGTGCCGCCACCGCCGTAGCCACCACCGGGACCAGCGCCAACGTCAGGCGTAAACCTGCCTCCCGGCGTGCTGGCCCTCCCCAGCGGCGAAAGGCTTCTAAACCGCCGCTTCTTCTTGCTGCGCTCGCCGCGGCCCATCCGCTCCTCCTCCTGCTCGATCAGACCCGTGAAGCCGAAGCCGGCGGGCACGCCACCCATCATGCCCGTGTTGCTCGAGAACCGCGCCGTCTCGCGCCGGAGCCGCCTGATCTGCCTCTCACGGTCGCCCTCGCGCTTCTCGATCTCCTCCTTGGACAGGGTTTCTATCTTGGGCTCCCAATCGTCCGCCAGATGCTCCGGGTCGTACCGCCACCCGGCCCGCTCCCCTTGTGCCGTGATGGCTGCGTCGTTCGGGAAGTCGCCGCCGTTCAAGGCGCTCGCGCCCACCCAGCCTGATATCACGCCGCCAGATTCGCAGGCTTCCTTCTTGAGACGTAGGACGGCCTCGTAGATCGCGTGTGTCATCGCTGGGACCCATTCGCCGGTCAGGCCAAGATCAGCGCATGTCTGCTTGGAGAATGCTTCGGCTGTGCCTGCGGGGTGGAGGAGCGACCACTCGAACTTGTCCGTGTACAGCTGGTGCCCGAGGTTGATGCTCAGGTTGATGATGCACCGGTATGTGTCCTCAGGATTGAGGTCGTCCGAGTCGGCTGCTATGTGTTCCGCGGTCGCGGTGACCTCGCCGGTGGTATCTTGTGTCGGTACCGCCGTAGCCCCAAGGACTGGTGTTGATGTTCCGAGAGCCGACGGCGTCGCGGGCAGGTGGGACAGACCGCTTCTAGCGGGCGTATCGGGTCCCGTGGACCCAGACGCCTTGAGTAGGGGAGTTGGTGGTATGCTGGTTCCATTCTGCCGGGGGCCTGATTCGCTACCGTTGGCATGTGAGTGGAAGAGAGGGTGCAGCGCAACACCGGCGTATTCCTCGAGCTGAGTCCTGATCTGCTTGCTGATCTCGGCAATGGCCAGATTCCTGTTGGGGAGGTCGAGATCTTGGACAAGAGTCGCCGCAAACTGGTCCGTGGTCATCAGCGTCTCGTGCAAGTTCCACAAGAACGTATCTCGAAGCTTATATGGGATAGTCATCTCGCCCGACTTGTACTGGGGCGCTGTGTAGTCGATGCCCGGCATGTTGGGGGCTGGTGGAGGATGCGCCGGTAGAGGCGTAAAGGCTGGGATGTCGAGGTCGATGCGGATGGGTATAAGGGTGAGTGGTAGGCAGGATTGCGCGTAGTTCTGCATGTCGGAGAGGCCTTGCTTTGACTTGTTCATCCAGTCTCGGTATACGCCTTGTACTTCAACGGGCTCGAAGATCTCCTTATCGAACTTGTCGCCGGGGTCGAGCTGTGCACCACTGTCCTCGCGTCGCAGGCTGCGCAGCCCTGTCGGTCGCCGTCGCGAGTTGTCATCATCGGAGACATCATAGTCATAGCCGTCTTCTGCATAGTTGATGATTGTGGTGCCGCGCTTCGTCGTCCGGGACAGAGGGCCTGTTGGTTGCGAGGAAGGCAGAACGGGGGTGAGGAGTGAATTTCTGTAGGCACGTAGTCGGGGCGCATAGGTGGAGAAGAAAGCCTGTGGCTCCTCCCTCACCGAAGTCGAGGACATTGCAGCTGCTTGTTGTAGTAGGTTGCTATCGCATGGGGCTATTGCACGCACCGGCGCCACAAAGGGAGGTCGAGGGCGAGGACGAGGACCAAGAACTGGTGGGCTTCAGGGTCAGGCTGGGCCCGGCGGAGGGGCTGCAGCACGCCGCAGAGCAATGGACTGGTACCAGATGTGGGGATCAAAAGGTCAATTCAGGAAAGCAGGGAGTTGGCACCGGAGGTGGTGGTGGGCGACAATGACGAGGGTGGAATGGATGCGCAAATGATGGATTGTTTGCTGCAGTTTTTTTGCTGTCGCGTTCTCTCGACCAGCTGAATCGCGCTCAAGCCAACAGCTCCTGCAAGAGCCTCCCCGACGGCGGGGGACTTGAGGGACGCTCGGGCCACCTGCCCTGTACCCAGGTACCTTCTAGGCGGCACCTGAGCATTAACCCCCTTCACTCAATTGATGCTCACTTAAACTGCTCTAGGGCCAGCTTTATTCCTTGTTGGTAATTATTATTCACATAACCTGGTCAGGTTGAAGTATATATTGTGTATGTATATCCTGACTCCAGGTTTCTCGACAGCCTCGCTCACACAGCCCTTGGCTCCTTAATGCTCCACACACTCCGCAATACTACAGCTCCATCTCGGCCTGGGGCACAGCGTGTTCGAGTTTACCTGCAGCTTGGTTAGTAACACATCTCATTATCCCAGGCAATCTAGCCAGCCGTACTCTTGGCCTGCTTCCACTCCTCCACCCAGGCCGTTACAAATTCGACCTCCTGTGCCTGAGCCTCCTTGACAGGAGCTGGAGGCAGTTCAGCTGTCGTCTGATTCGGGAACAGCCCGTTTTCATCCCAGTGGTGCACTCCGTCTTCGATCAAGATGAATGGCTCGCTCGTGGTGGACACCCTGTCCGGTAGGCCGATGGCGTGCGGTGTCGCCTGCCGCCAGGGGTCCTTCTCGCCGTCGACAATGGCCAGCCGCGGGTATGAGATATTGAAACCGCCCCACTGGTTGATCCGCTCGACCTTGGAGGGTGTAGTAATGTTGAACGCCTCTTTGCAGATGACTGAAGAGTAGTCAAGATCGATCAGTCGGGATATCAGAGGGAGCTGGTCTTCCGGAACGCCTGAGCCGGTCTGGAGGTACCCCCACTCAAAGCAATATTGCCAGGGCCATGCCCGCCATGTCTGTGTGATATCGTCTTGCTTGTAGAAGCTGGGGTTGTAGTTGGTCACGCACTCGTCCTGGCTTAAGCCCCAGGACGCACAGCTCGCAACGACAGTACGGTTGATGTACCCAATGTAGTTGAGGAACCGGTTCGTGAGCGTGTCCACCTCGTCCTCATAGCCTCCGGCCTTCAGTATCTCGATAGCCTCAACCTTTCTCGACACAGTGGCGTTATAGATGATCGCATCACTGGATACGGTATCGCAATACACACCAAAGCTCGTGCTGTTCAAAGCCGGGTCCCAGTTTGTGCTTTGCAGGCCAGCAACCCCGCCTGAGATTGAGCCGGCGAAGTCATCGTCTCGGGTGACATTCCCCAGACCGAACACATCCTTCACCCTCTGCACCCACTCAGTGCCATTCTTGCCGATGAGGATGTTGTCGACAACATTGGTCAACTTCTGGGTCGTGGTCGCACAGTCACCTGGTGCAAACAGCCTCGCCGCTTCATAGTACGCCCAGTAGTCATAGATAGCCTCTGTAACCCCGGAGCTCGAGATGGCTCCCCAATAGACGTCCGGGTAGAGCTTGCGGAGAAAAGCCACAAATGCTCCAGCGTAGGAACCCCCATATGCGATATATGGGGCACTGGCCGATGTGAGGTCGACATCCTCAAGCCCTGGGAACTTTATGTTCTGGGCGAAATAGGCCATGTCTGCCAGGGCCTGGTCCGTGGTGAGGAAGCGCAGACTCTCGATGCTGAGGTCGGAGACGGGGAAGCTCGTGCCATAGTAACGATGCTCCAGAATGACTCCCAGGCCCCCTGTGGCTTGCGCAAGGATGGACACGATACCCTTCTGGAGGAAAGGCAGGCGGCCAACACCGGAAGTCTCTCCGCTCTGCAGGACAATGACAGGCCCGCCTTGCTCATAGTGGCTCGCATCGAACCAATATCTCAAGTTGAAAGTGTCGTTTGTCTATGTTGACCGAGTTAGCGGCTTGTAAGTCGGGTGTGCTCACGTAGGCGCTTTGAGACTTACGTGTGGCTCGTACAAACTGTCATTGTGAAAGTGGTCGACAGGCACAGACAGGTTGTGAGCTGGATATAGCAGGCTGGGGTTTGTGTCGGCTGCGGCAGCGACGTCTCTCTGGACGCGACTGTACTCTTCCTGCAGCGAAGCCTCACGATCTGCAATGCTTGCAAGCTCACTGACAGAGAAGGAGGTCCGAAGACAGTCGGCACCGGTTGCAAGAGCCAGGGCCCCGCAGAGAACGGCCTTGATATTGGTCTTGCACGCCATCTTGACAAGTTCGAAGACAGGGAGGCGAACAGACAGACAGACGAACACACCCAACACGATCGTCCCGCACTTGTCTCAAGTCGAAAGACGCACCAGGTATTGATATACCTCAATAGTGGGGGGAGCCAAGAAGGGGGGTAGGACACTTACCGAGTCTCTGACGTTGCCGCACACATACGGCAAGGCGCGTGCAGCTGTGGGTGGGTGGTGGTGAGCTGCAGGACAGTGCAATCTCGTCTGCACGTCCAAACGCGACAGCCGGCCGAGCTCAGTAGCGGTGGGTGCTACGTCGGGATCGCATTCAAGGCAACCAAGGAAGCATATCACAGCACCGTCGCGTCATCAAGAGAGGGCAGGATATGCAGGTAAGCGGTACGATAGGCCGGTGGTGGCCGCTTACGGGCGGAACTGCTGACGATGAGTCGCGGCTCCACGTCGATATCGTGCTCGCGCCTATCCTCGATGGGGCAGGTGCGATCCCGGGGAAGGCACTGCCCACCGCGCAAGACCCCCGACCCACATGGCATGTTATTATCAGGCACCCCTGGCAAGTATACCTGCCCCCATGCCTTCTGTCTAAAAACAGCCTCCAGCGCATGAAAAACGCAGTGAAGTGACAGCCCAGGAGGGCTGAGCATGGCCGCGATCACTCCGAAGCCGATTGCGAAGCTACTGGGCACACTAAGTTGTCAACGTTGAGCAAGCCGTCCTCATCTCGTCGTTCAGCCCACTCATTTGACCGACGGAACCCACAAGCAGAAACACCTGGGTAGATAGATCTACATATGGAATAATAATAAAGTTACAGGCCATATCGCCTGCACCCAGGAACAAAAATTTAGCGCCAGTCATGCGATTCATGCCGTTTACAAGACATCAGCAACCGCTACCAACCCAGCACTGCTGTAGAAAGTAGGCAACGCCCAAGCCATGCAATCTATTTGACTGTCATGTGTTCCCTGGAATGCTGATAGGGACCCCTGCCAAGGTTGTTGGCGCCGGGTTTCTGAGCCTCTGCTGTATGTGTCTGTCATTCAAATTTGATGGACTGCCGGGGCCTCAGGAGGTGTCGATGTTCTTACGGCCATGATCCTAAGGCTGAGCCATGGAAGGGGAAGGTTGCAAATACTCATCCAATTGATTCAATAGTTCAGAAAGAAAACATGGTAACGTTAGCAGGTGAGTACAAGTATTGGTTCTCATTGAACTCATGGCGGTCTCATTCACTAGCCCCTTGCATTGCTCCCGACTCGTACAATCTCACTTGAATGAAGTAAGGCCTGACGCGACACTACACTTGACCAATTGATAGAGCGGGGATACGGTAGGCTGTCACCCAGAAGCCCGAATATCTCGAGTAGTCGCAGGTTCTGAGGTCAACTTCTAAATACATGTCAATACTGGGGTGAGTCCTCTAACTTACGACTTGAGTTCTATATAGCTGATACCAACCTCGTGTGATTCGTCGCTAGTATAAGGAAATACATTCCATAATTGTTCTACCACATGCCTGTCAATGTTAGTTACTTGCACAATTTCAACGCCTGCACATGTGATCTGCGCGACGGTTCAATAAGCTTTCTGCCAAACAAAAGCTCATGTCCAAATCTCCTTGACACCTCGCTTCTCGACCGTTGGTGATACCACTCGAACGATGCCATGCTGATGCGGACCTCTCCCTGAATGATACGGCAAAAAAAGAGGCGCCGAGCAGCACTTCCAACCAGGAGGCGAGCAGAGGGCAGAACATGCCCAATACTGTACATTGAGTCATTTTTTCTCAGCCTTCCATCCATACACACTAGTAGTGAGCAAGCAACTTATGCAGAGGTTACAAACGCTAAAGCAGGGGTAAAGTAAATACTCTGTCGCGTCATCCCAATTGGCTGGCCATGTGGTGGCAGCGCTCAGACACACTGCCTCAAAATGGCTACCTCGTTCTCACTGCAATGCTCAGGGGCCCAGGAAATCGGATCAGTCAACAATCCAGCAGTATCCACGGGACGAAAGGGCCGGGCAGAAGCACAATTGACGATACCGCTTAAGATTCCATATTGAATTTTTGAATTAAGGTTTGTGTTCATGAAGGCTAGAGTGTACTCTGGGCCCTTAAGAGCAACAAGTATAACTGATATGATCCTCCATCCCTGGCATAACTTATTCTCGTCCTCTATAATCCAATTTTCGTGTTTCTCATCCTGGATCCCGTTGGCTGACGCACTATGTAGGCTTCACCAAGGGCCACTAACATTGCAGATGAACCCTTGATATTAGTCGGAGGATATGAGAGCCCAGCATCCTTTCATTCAATCAGGGCGTGGTCATTATTATCTCATTAACTAAACACTCCTGCATCAGACCATGTTTGGAGTTCTAAAGTGGGCCCAGGTCCATCCGGACTAAATGTTGAGCACCAAAAACTGGGAACAACAAAGCTGGACTGCATGCAAAAAGCAGTTCCGATGTCCCGGTCTCGGTTGACGATTCAAGAGATCTTCCACGGAGCGTCATTAAGAAACGTCCAATATGCTCTCTGAACTTCTCCATTTGAGGCTGTGTGTGCCGCAAGAACATCGACAAACCCCAGATTGCTGTGTCTACGAGGTTAAGCATCTTTCAGATCGACTTCATCGTCTCGGAATTACTTAACTCTATCCGGCTGTTGTGGTCCCGCTGTTGCCACTTGATCACTCGGGTCAATTACCACCGTGGCCCAAGAGCCACACGCTCATCACCTGGCCATAGTCATGACTCTCAAGCGTAATTGAATACTTGCAATGCTGAAACCAGCTGAACCGCCCTCCAAAATTCCTGGCAAGACGAAACTCGGCAATCAACTTGGAACCCATCTGATCTTGGATCTAGAATTTCTATCGGCAAACGTTTGCAGACGACTATCTCTGCCCCTCGTCAATTGATCGGCCACTTGCATCGATCGACCGGCGGTCTACCCTTGTGTGCTCTATATTCATCGTCAATAAAGAGGAAACTTCGTCCAAAGCTTGGGGATGTTGCTTCCATTGGTCCAGGCCACACAAGCATCTTGGCATGGGCTATGCCTCCACCCGATGGGGCTGAAGGAGCCGCAAGCGGCTAAGGCTGTTCCACGCGACAGCCTTCATGCTATATATTGCAAGAGTCATGAACCTTGCTAGCAAGGCTCAATTTAAAGCCCCTGCATCCAACCTGTCCCTGCATCACCCCACTGACAACGGCCTGGAGGCTGAGGTCCTTCAGTGTCGGCTGGCGGGACCCCCGGTAGCGCAGCCAGATCACCGCGCGCCTGATCTGAAAAGTGAAGCGCCAATATGTATACCATCGTTCGGCAGAGATTCACGCTTGCTAGCGCTGCAACGGCAGGCCCATCAACGTGGAAGGCAGAGACAACACCACCGTCTCGACTCTAAGATGAAGTACTGGAGTGCGAGAGGCTCAATTATTACAGGCTGTTGCCAAGGGCGGCCTCGCCGCCTCCAGGCCCTATTCGGCAATCTATCTAGACTTTTTAGGCTCAACGTCGTGCCGGCCTGTTCCGCCAGTCTGGTGCTCGGTGTCCGTCCTCGCTTAGAGATGAACTCCCTGTTCTGGATACCACCCTGTCACAGCGACACCCGGCTGACTCGACATCTCTTACACAACCCCATCCCCTGCCCTTCGAAACTCTCTTCCCTTCTTCCCGGTCCAGAACCTTGTCTTTCGCTGTGTCGATCTCTTTCCCAGGCTGGTCCAAATCGCTATCACCTTTCGATTCTTCCTCTTCTCTGCTGGCCAATCCACGATCATCGCATTTGTGACTTCCACTACTTTCCAGCGGCGCGCGCTGGGTGCGCTTTAGTATCAAACCCAACCTCAGTCACTCCTTTCTTACTCGGCCTCAATTTGGAGTCGTCGATGGCTTGAGGAATAAGCCTTTCACCTACGAACTATGACAAACGGCAGCAGCTTGGTTTGAACAAGGACCAGGACGAACTGCCATTCTCCAAACTGTCTCCTTCGACCGAGCCGTCTGTTGACGACATTCCGCCGCGATTATCGACACAATGGGCGAGGGCACTGCCAGGTACGGTCCCGACTCGAGGAACCAAGCCAAGAATCCGGAGGTTTTTGTAGTGGACGAGATCGCCGGGACCACGCACTGGGACCTGAATACGACACCGACAGAGACCAATGCGCCGCATGGGCACAGTGCCGGCACAAATATGGAAATGGAGACGAGGCGGGTGGAGGGAACCACAGTAATCGAGGGTGGACAATCAACACGGTCAACAATGGATATCGACCCCCCGAGACCCGCAGTCGTCACGGACAACAACTACAGCGACCTGCCCGAGGTGGTGGAGGCCATACCGCCGTCATGGGACCTCAACGACGACAAGATGCCCGTCATCGTCGACGGGGCAAGCGAGAAGATCGCCGCGATGGACGGGCAAATACCGGCGTCAATGCTCTCGCCGTCGCTGACCGACCCGGTCCCAGCCTATCCCCACAGTCTCAGGTTCCGGTCGTCAAATCTGAGCACGGCGCCCCTTGTTGCCAATGACCGCAGCGTGCCGAGCTCACCGTACTACGACCAGATGCAGATTCAGGACGAGGAATCGCGCGACGTGAAAGTCTGCGGCATGGGAAGCCGGGTATTCATGTGTGTGGCAATTGGCCTGCTGGTCTTCGTCCTCGTGCTGCTTGCCACTGTCCTAGGCGTAACCCTGACCATGAAAGGGCAGAAATCAAGTAGTAGCTCTGCATCCACCGGCATATTAACGATCCTCAACACAACGCAATTAGCTGCGGTAAATTGGACGGACACCACCGGTGTCGCTCGATCGGCTTTATTCTACCAGGAATCCGACAGCAGCATACTAGTCTCCCTCCGCGACTCGGTCAGCAACGAGTGGTATTACAGCAACGTCACGCAAGCAGTTTTGAACATGACCGGGGCGGACAATTTGGACGTCCTCGCCGGCACGCCCCTGGCGGCCGTGACAAACTCCTACCAGGTCAGCTTGTACTATCTGACGAACGACAACTTCGTGTCAGAGATCTGGGCCTCCGATGTCATTGGCGAAGTGTGGTTCGCGGGAGAACTAGGCACACGCCTGGCGCCGCAGGCCATGGAAGGGTCTAAACTTTCCGCCTACTGGCAGATCTGCGAGAACTGCACGAACTCGTTGTTCCTGGCATACCAGGAGCCAGCCGGCAGTATTCAGCTTTGCAATCTCACCAACAACACCTGGTCGTTCTCGGGTACAATCGGTACCGAACTATCCACCAATGGAACAGGATTGGCACTGCGCCCCTTCACCGACAACGATGGCACTGGTAAATACGGTACAATCGACAACGCGCTGAGGGTCTATCACTTTGGCACCTCGGGGAAGCTGTTGGAGATCATGCAAGGCCCAGAGACAAACTTCACCTGGGTGGACGGCAGCTCCGGTAGGTTCATTCCACGAGAGCAGGCGGGATTGAGCCGAGAACTGACATTTTCTCCCAGACGTCACATCCAGCAGTGCCGCAGCAATGACCAACCCCAGCCCGGGCCTGGCATCCGTCTCATACGGCGACCACGGGTGGACAAATATGATGGTGGCGTACCTCGCCTCGGACGGCACGCTGACGTCCAGCTTCTGGAACGAGAGCGCCTGGGCGAGCGGCACGCCCACGCTCAGCGGCGGGCCGCCCGGGGCGACCAACTTCACGGCGATAGCCACGGCGCAGAACCGCATGATATACGGGCTGTCGGACGGGGGCATCTACGAGTACCGCTTCGACGACAGCGGCCCGCTTGATTGGATTTACACATCCGACGTGGCGACCAACTGAAAAGAACACACACTGACTGACGTTGTATAAATCACACATATTGCGGCGAGGCGTTCACGGTCACGATTCCCAGGATTTGCGCTTTGGCCTTGATTGAGTCTGTTGTAACAATATACATACCATAGTAGGAACTTTCGTCAATCGACATATTTGATATACATATTTTTCACTTGACCTTGGTTCAATTGGTGCTACTTGTGATGGGTTAGAGAACCACGTCTGCTTGAGATCAGCCTCTACGGTGACATCATGCCACTCCTGACACATTACAGGTGTATTACACATATTCAAATGTATTCTAGGTCAAGTCCCATGTAGCATTTGCAGCAGTCATTATTTTGCTAGGATCAAAATTGCCGCAGCATTATCTATTAATAAGTGTTTCTCAAGTTGTGGAGACAGTCTTGATTCGTAAAGATCTCAAGTGGCAATGCCTCATTCGGAACACCAAAGGCCTTTGGTTTCAACTAGGATACTTTTGTTTCTCAGATCGTCTTTTCGTGCATAGTAACAAGTTTCAAGCATATCTAGTCCTACCCAGGGCGTTGATCAATCTGTTTCCAGGATAGAGTTATGCTCCCCACCCTATTGCCACTCCATGTCAATCCTGTGTACGAAGCGGCTGTTGGCTGACTTGTGATCATGGATATCACCTGTCGACAGAAGCGTTCCAAAGAAGAAGAGCATACGTCTTGGTACCGGTAAACAAGTATCCATGTATTCATGTTGCCTAACGTGTCTCCCAGTCTTGTGGCAGTGAAGGTATGCTGCCGGACAAGTGAATATTGATGTCGCCGAAACAGCACTTGGGCGCATTCTGCGCTTCAATTCTCTGCCAATTTTTGGCACGTCATTGCTTGATTCCGCATTCATTTGATGTATGGTGCAGCAGGACGGTGGTTCTACCCAGGTGTGCGCTGGTGGAGCAAAGGCGTGGATTCGCAAGGTGTGGTGTAATTTTCAGAGCACCTCGGATAGCACCAATTGCAATGAATCCGACAAGACGAACACAATCAATTATCTTGCTATAATAAAAATTCGCATCTGTCAGGTTCAATCTGATATTTCGTTTGCTAGCCATGTCCACATATCCGGGCGTATCATCGGAGAGCGCCGAAGACGTGGTGCTTATCAAAACTTGAACTAATCAGCCGTCACCTGCCGTAACACAAACACCTTCCCCACGTTTATAAATTCACTAGTATAAAGACCGCCTCTCCACAGGCCCGTCTTACCTTCGATCCTTCAGGTAGAGCATCAGCGACGCCAAACAAGATCCTTTACCACATCCTCTCATACCTGCCGGTCAGTCCTCTCATTGCTCCAAGGAGAACTCGGTCCGACGTCACCATGGCGACGAAGTACGTTGATAGGCAAATCCCCAAAGTGAGTGAGGTCCCCGTTGTTGATCATATATTTGTTCTCTGCGGCAGACAGCCGGATGCTCGGGGTTTTGTCTGCCAGCTTTGCCACAACGCTGCATTTGACTAACACATCAAGATCTCGCTGCGAGACTTCGAGAACAGAATAGACGAGATCACCTCAGAACTGTCTGATGCGGCGGAGAACGTCGGCTTCTTCTCGATCGTTGAACACGGTATTACTCAAACGGACGTTGACAAGGCCTTTGCCAGATCGCAGGCCTTCTTTTCTCTCCCGGACGATGTCAAGGCCACTGTGCCGTGGAGCCCCCAAAACGTCGGCTGGGAGAAGAATTCTCAAATACGGCCGTCCACAGGTGCACCAGACAACAAGGAGTCATACCAACTCCAGTATGGCGAGAACATGCTCTCCGGCGGAAAAGGCGATAGTGGATATACCAGCATGTGGATGAGTGACATTCACCTTCCTGGATTCAAAGACGATTGCCTAGAATTCATGCACCAGATCCAGGAGGTGTCAAACAAACTCATGGTCTGCCTTGCCCGAAGTCTGGGGTTTCCAGATGCGTACTTCCTTCAGTCTCACGATCCTTCCGACCCAAAGTGTCAGACCGTCCTGAGACTACTGCACTACTTCCCCACGCCCCAAACCAACGACGGGAAAGTATGGCATAGGGCAGGAGCCCACGCCGACTGGGGCCTCATCACGCTCCTCTTCCAGCGCGAGGGCGAGAGCGGTCTAGAGATTTGCCCCGGGCGCGAGGCCGTGACCGAGTTTGGGCTGGGCGACACCTGGACCAAGGTCAATTTCGAACCAGGCGCGATAATCTGCAACATTGGAGACATGTTGATGCGCTGGTCTGACGACCGGTTCAAGTCGACGTTCCACCGCGTGAAAGCACCCTCGGAGCCAGGTGACTATTTCGGGGAGCGGTATTCTATCGCGTACTTCACTCAGCCAAGCAAGGACTCGGTCATCCAGGGGCCAAAGAAGAAGTACTCTGAGATCACGGGGCGGCAGTTCATTGCAAATGCTATGAACGCGCATTTCGCGGCTCTGAAAAAGAAGGTGGAAAATCAAGATGGACAAGCGGACAAGATTCCATCAACCGAGTCAGCGCCGGTTGTGAAGGCTACTGCTTGAGACGGCGGAGGAAAATTCGTTCATAGCCTAGGAAAAGGCCTCTGAAGTTGCTACCAGAGCTTATTCTCGTTTCCGTTCCGAGATTGTTGAATATTGAGTTGCTGTTGACGAGAGTCTTTAATGTACCTCTCATTCCTAGCTACTTGCGTTAACAGTATATCGATGATCACGGGACTCAAGACGCACTGAATTTGGCCAGCCTCTTGATGTTGTGGTCCGCCAGCCGCATTTTAATTTTGATCTCCGATGGAAATGGGGCCTAGCAGACAAAAGCACCCTGAGGCGCAAGCCCGTCCCAGACTCCAGATTACCTAGGGACGACCGACCATGTTTGTGCTGTGAAGTCCAACTCTCCTGACAATCTCAAAGCTTCTGGGTCTACGTATACTCTGAGACCAGGTCCTTGGTCTCCCTGATCTAGCTGGTACACCCGAAAAACGACATATATCACACTAGTGCTACCTCCTGAGAGAGTTGCGTCCTTCATCTGCCGGGAATTATTAGCTTGTTTACCAAGGTCGAATTTCGAGTGTCCGCACCTACTCTTTCGTACTGGGCCTTGCTCATGAAGAATGGGGCATTACAGGCCGATGTTGTGGTCTTGACCTCGATGAAGTAGTGCGGAGTTTCCCCGGCCCATCTGTCACGGTCCAGGTAGTGGTTGCGTATCAGCAAATCCGTCAAGACTCCACCAGTATCAGTGTACGTGATGTCTGAGGTCTCTTTTCCCCTCC
Source organism: Diaporthe vaccinii (assembly GCA_039880775.1). Taxonomy (NCBI): domain Eukaryota; kingdom Fungi; phylum Ascomycota; class Sordariomycetes; order Diaporthales; family Diaporthaceae; genus Diaporthe; species Diaporthe vaccinii. Next base: position 439,499 of record JBCEDN010000007.1, on the reverse strand, counting down.
ATGGGCCCATGGTGGCATAGTCCGGATGTGCAGTAACGTAGTGGCGCATGTTACTCTGCCAATTGGCCCTCGAGAAGTTGGGGAGTGCGGGATCCATATGAGACAGCAGCTCGAAGACCTGACCAGTCATGTCAGATTGGACTTGAAGAACGACCCAGTGGGAAGAAATGACCTACGAATAATTCTCCTGCGGCGCCAACCTTGCAGTCCCTCTCGAACTGATCTGAACCATGAATATTCGAGGTCCCTCTCGAACCTGTGTTGGATTGGTTTTCATTCCGGTCAGGGATCGTACTCGTTCTTGCTGAGGTAATCACCCTTCCTAAGACGCGAACATAGTGAGTGTCACGGGTCAGTAATTCCTCTAATGGTGCGGCTGGCCTGGACTGTGCTGCCAACCTCACTGGCAGAGTATTCGACTCGTTTTCTGTGTCATCGGGTGTGAAAGACTCGCGAGAGTTGCTCCCTGAGTAAGTGTCTGAAGTATTTTGGCGCATTGTCCCCTGAGCTGGCGCAGGAGTGCTCACAACCTCCGAGTCCTCATCATCATCAGAGTCTGTCTCAGATGAAGATTCCTCGATCTCTGGGTCGATGTTGGGAGTGCTGATTGTAATTATGCCACATTCTTCCAAAGTTGTTGGCAATGTTGCAAGAGGCGTGTTCCAGACGTCTTTCATCGCAATAACCGCTTCTCTGCTCATCTCACGACGGATTTGGGATTCTTCTTCCGTCATGAGCCACTGAAGTAGCCTCTCTGGGAGGTGCTTTTTGAAAGCGTGTTTTTGAGGGACCTTCCTGTGCGGTAGATATGCCGTGAGGTTTGGACCTTCCTCGTGAAGATGCATATTCATGGACCCTCCCAGGGCTTTATGGGACTTCCCATCCTGCGAGAGGCTAAGTTCCAGAGAAATCGTATCAGCCGCGAAGATCTTTGCATTCTGTAAAAGTTCATATAGAGACTCTGTATCCCTTGTTGTTGTCGCACGGGGACTCTCGAAATGCTTAGCAATTCTGTAAAAGTATTGAGTGAGCTTGTTTCAAGTTCATGTGAAAGTCAGGAACATACCTCAGAAGTGCATGAGCTCTATGCCGAAATTCATGGCCATGTTTTGATATCGGGTGCATGCCGGAGCCTTGTATAGAGGTGAATTCTCTCACACATTGAGATATGTACCTTTCTTTAAGTCGGGCCCAACTGAGGAAAGGACGCAGTTGTACAACCTCTTCCAGGCTGAAATCAAGAAACTTCACGCGGTCCTCGAATGACGACCGCAAAGACTCGCGATCGACAATGAAGAACTGAGTCTGTGCTGAGACACACTTCAATCTATTTCCCGGATATCTCACAGGAAATATATTGCTGTCCATGAGTTCTGGTTGCTGTGGGTCGGATTCGGAGCAGAGGAGCGAGTTGACCGTCAGTAAGGACGCCTTGACCTCCTCGACAGAGATGGATTGTCGGCCACCCGCCTCTTTCAACTCGTCGATCGCCATGCTCAGCGTCACTGGTCGAACCCCTAGAGCATCAACGAAGAAGTCGTGCAATTCTTCATAGTCGCTGCCTACCAGGGGGAGGGGGGGTTTCTGATCAAGTCATACAATGCAATCAAATTTAATAATAATGCTGACATTTAATCAAAATTATGAAATTATAGCAAAATACTAGCAAAAGGCTAACAAAATACTGTCAAAAAGAAATTATGTCAAGGCTTGAAATTATGTCAATATTGACACCATGTCACAGTATATCAGAAATTCTAAATCCGCGCCGGTTTTGGATTTTATAAGTTGGCGAATTAGAAGTAATTCCGTATTTCCGTAATCCCGTAGCCTACCATAGAGTATATAGTCAAGTTAGAAATAGAGGAAAAATAATTGGGTTGGCCACGAATTAAAAAAAAAAAAAAAAAAAAGTGGTGAAGGCAGGGGTTGAACCCTTTTTTTTTTTCCCATATCAAGTTTGACATTATATCAAAGCATATCACAGCATATCAACACTATATCAGACTTGATATCATATCAATATTGAACGCGTCATTCGATTTACACAAAATGGACTTGATATCAGACTTCTAATTGATTTCAATAGGATCTCAATACCCAATTGCTATAATCACGATATGTAGTCAAAAAACCCCCCTCCCCCTGGTAGGTGTGGAGAGAGACCATATCCCTGAGACGAGCAGCGGTGGACCAGACGCATTGAGATGTTGTGCGCCACGACGGGCCCTCGTCCGATACCACATAAATTAGGGCGTGATCCTCGAACTGACCCCTGAGCCAGTTTCGAGTAAGTTCTTTGGCGATTCTGGATTGCCATAGGCTGTCGAGTGCTTCGTACACAGTGGTAATGATGTCACTGTCCTCTGAGCCAGAGTCCCGGATGCTTTTGAGCTCTTCAACGTAGATCTCCATTGTACAGTCAGACAAGCCCAAGGTATCGCAAAAAAGTCGCTTGATGTCTTCTCTCCTTTCAGCGCTCGTAGAAAGCCAGGGTTCATAGATGATCTCGAGGACAAACTTCGTCTGCAGTTCTTGAGCTGCACTCCTTTATTTTGAGGTCAGTGAGGTAATGGTCCGGCTTGCCTGACAAGGTGACCAATTTGGAGAAAATGGAAAATTTACATACCAAACACAGTTCTCTGGAGACACCCAGGTATTCGAATCGGCAGGTGGTATATAGATGGCGTTGGCATCTTCAAACACCTCACTGTGTGTGCGTTTGTGTCAGAGCAATGCAGATAACCACGGCATACGAGGAAAGCTTTGCGCGTACCAGATTCGGCTTTTCGCTTTGTTGTCTCGTGATCCTGCCAAGTATTGATACTGGATATGACAGTACAATTCAAACAACTTGTTTTCGTTCGCATGAGTGCATCCTCTTTGCAAAATGCGCACGGAGTATCTCAGCATATCCAAAGCAAACTCGAGATCGTCCACGAGTTTTCCACCATTGAGAACCCGTATAAGTCTATCCCAGTCTTCTGGTATGGTGCCGGGGAAATTCTCCGTGTCAAGCCAAAGCCATGGGAAGGACGCGTCGTCTTCCACGAATCGCGTGACGAGAGTCTTGAGCCTTTCAATCGGGACATAGGCGTCCTTCAGACAGACCTGCTGATCCCCTTGGCACAAGATCGTTGTGTTCTGAACACTTGCAATGAATTCAGAAAAGAAGTCTCGATTGTGGAGGTGATATGTACGCAGGGCTCCGAGGAATCTCTCTGGTCGTTCTTTTTGCAGATATTGAGCAGCTTCGGATAGACCTCCGATCCCAGGAACCACACAATCTTCAACATCAAGGTGGCGGTGGAACCATTCAATCCAAGTGAGCGCTTGATTTGGCGGAGTCTGTGGAGGATCCAGGAAGTATCCCTCATTCATGAAGTGATGAAACTTGAATCTCGGTGCGTCGTTGCCAGAGTCTGAGAGTGAGCCGCCTCCTTTCAACAACTCCCAAGGGCTGTACGGTGTCCTATCGGTGGCCATGTACATATAGTCTTTGAAAGGCTTCCGTGTACACTTATCTTGGTCAAAAAGGACAACTTTTGAGTAGGAATCTTCGTCCGCGCCTTCCAATTGCTGAGTCAGATATAGAAATGTGAGATGCTGTTTCGAGGTTTGTACCGATAGGTCAAGCGGCCCGGGCTGCTCATATATCTCCAAAATTTTCCTCCGAACCAGGGTTTTAGAAGCTGTCTGCACACCTAAGTCTTGAAAGAGCTTCTTTCTGTGCGTGTTGGTTATGGTGTCGTCAATAATCCGGAGACCTATGCCCGGAGGTATGCCTATTCCATCAACCTTGGCGAAGAAAACTGGACCACTTGTTGCCGAAACCCAAGCGCCCCCTTTGAGAGGCAACAAGGCCATGTCTCTCAGTCTGCTAATAGTACGGGCCCATCCGTTGGCGAAAGGTAGATGCAGCAATTTCGCTGCCTGTGTGTGCCAACTGGTCGTCGTTGTGTCTGATTTCATGCGTGATTGTGCGCCACGATTGAGGTCTGCTGCAAGCCACCTTATGAGATGTCCCCAATCGGCGACATCGAGCCCGTAATCTGTTAGAATTTCCAAATCACTTTCCTCGTATTGCTGAGAAACGATTTCGTGTGGATGTCCGTCGTCGAATAAGGGTTCTCCATCTGCATAATTATCGTCTATCAGGTCCACAAGGTCTCCGATTAGGTGTCGATCGAATTTCTTGTGGCAGTACAACACAGGGATCTTGCTCAAGCGATCGGCGATTTTGTTTACCAAGCACTGCCATAAGGGTCCCCAGTTCTTGTCGTCCCTGTCTGGTAAGTACCTCATCCACTGAAGGCGCAAGCCTTCGTGCTCACAGAACTGTAACACAGCTATGGCAAACGCATCAGCGACTCCATCGAGTAGCGCGATATTGCGCAACGAGTCTTTGACGATGTCTTGCCGACTAGCATCAGTGACAAAGTCGGCCTGGATGATGAAGTTGAAGCCCGCTGGCCGAACAGGAAGGTACACGAATATGTCCTGTGGCTCGATGATGGGGATTGATGTCTCTGAAAGTGGAAAAGCGAGCACAATCTGCGACGTTGAAGGGACCCCATTGGAATAGGTCCGATTTTCGTGTCTCGGAATATCCGTTGCTTGGTGGACCGTCACATGGTAATGCTTGACGTGCTCTTGCTTGTTTCCATTTCCAATGACAGTCCGTGTCAGGACCGCGTGATTGACTTCTGGGGGTTGGATTGAGTATTCCGCGGAAGATGTTTCGGCTCCGTCAATGTCGTGAAAAGTAACTCGAATGATTCTCAGATTTTTCATAAACAAGAGAATCGTCTCTTGAAGCTCCTGAAACTGCTCCTTGATGATTTGGTGCGTCTTTTCCAAGGTATCAGAGTCTCCAGTGTCGTGAAGATGAAGTGTGAGTCTCGTCAATGATGAATCTCGCTCTTCCTGCGTGTCTTCCCAGATAGGGGAGATCATTCCCATTCCAGATTCACCATTCCTGTGACGAAACGAGAAAGAGAAGGCTCCGGATTGAATGTGGACTTTCCAAGCTGCCATGAAAACAGACTTGAATCCAATTCCTTTCTCCCCGATGTATCCCTGAGATCCTGTCTTTGAGCTTTTGCCAACAGAGCAAATCGCCTCAAGGTTCTCATTGGTGAAACCGTCTTCGTTGCATTCCATGATGATCCGGTGAGGAAAGACGCGGAAGGAGACACAAGGTGCTTCGCCGAGGTCTGCCGCCTTAGCGTAATTATTGTCATCGGCGTTCTGTAGCAGCTCGAACACGAATCGGGCTTTGCTGGTATACAGATTCTTGGCCAATCTTTGCCCGGAGAAAGTCAATGAATGGTCTGAAGCTTGGCACATAAGGCTTTATCTCACGTAATCACACTGGATCCGATCATCTCGTCTTTCTTCAGAAAGGCCTCTTCAATCTCACGACGCAGCTCAGGCTCTATTGCCCGCAATTTTTCCTCGCCAAGGTAGCCATGATTCTTGGCGATCTGCTGGATGAGCTCTTTCGCTCTTTGTCGGGTGTTGGGGACAGCCATGACCACTTTCGTACAGGTGCAGACGCAGCTCGTTGGGGTGAATAGCCTCGAGACTGCGGACAAGCCCTTTAATTGTGTACTTCAGAAACAATCATGAATGGTTGCAGCGTGACGTAGTTCCTTAGAAGTCCTCGATACCAGCAGCTCAAGTGCACTGTCAAGGGCCAGAGCGAGTCGGTGTCTCTGGACTCGTGTGTACAAAATATTGTACTGCTAAGAAGGAGAGGGGTCGAATAAAAGTCATGGGAGCAATGGTACCGGATCAAGTCAGGTAAAAGTCTGCGATCGGCAATAGGCTGATCGCCACACCTGGTTGTCATCCTTGCACCAACAGATTCCTGTTGGAGCCAACCCTTGTTCAAAGCTGAACATTTTCAGCCGCTCGGAAAATGCAGGCACAAGGGTGAGTGTCAGTTACGATGCAGGTCGAAGTGGGCTGGCCACCGTACATACGTTGTAATCTCGGTGCAAAGACCGCTTTGAAGGTCGCTTATGCAGTCGCATCAGGCGCCCGACCGTTAGGCCCACCATCTCGAGCAGCAAGGGGGAGGCGTAGCTTTGAGCATCGCGCCCAGCGCGGGGAAGTGAGTAGAGCTTCCACAGGCGCAATCTTTGGCCTATCCGAAGCAGTAGCAGCTCATTGCCTAATCGCGAGACTTGGAGGCTCCTTTTTGGATCCCACCCTCCATTCTGAAAGGCTCACACAGTTTGGCACAGGCTGCAACCCTATGATAAATCAGTTGCGACGACATTGAGTAAAACTTCGACAACAGGTTTCATAGCTGCGGGCTTATTAGAGCTACTTTTTGGTAAACCTGTGATAACCGGCCGCAATATCTTGGACTTAATCACACCAGGCTAGGAATGATATGATGTTTTCCTTACTCCCGCGTACATGCTTCCTTTGGGCTGTAGGTGATGGAATTCGGGAGCCTGCTGACCATATCAACCGATGAAGAAAGTCGAATTCATCAGGAGAAGCCAGCAAATTAAAGATCATATGTTATTACCGACGGCTGCCACGGCCAAGACTCCAAAGCGAAGAATGCGGTCGCTCTCAACACCAACTGTCGACCCAACTCACATCGGAACACCCATGGCAGTCTGGGCATCCCTGATCTTCGTCTCCTGCTTCACTAGTGTCTGTGACAGCTTAAACAGACGGTCCCTCTCGTCTCTGATTGCCGCTCTGACATGGGTCGCAGCATTGTGCATGCCGTCCTGGATCTGCGTCTTGAGCACGGCCTCCAGGCTCTCGAGGCGCTTGGTCGACCTGGCCATGGCGGTGCGCACCTTGTTGAGGCTGTCCTGGCTGGCCTTCATCATCGCCGCGGATGGCGCGGCGGAGGTCGCAGCCGAAGGCGTCCCGATGACAGCAGAGGAGGGCCCGCTGCTTGGAGGGGGCGCCATGCCCGGTGTGGCAGCGAGGCTGGGGTCATGTGCGGCGGTGTCGCACCCGTTGGCGGGCTCGGGGATGGCGGAGGGTCCTGGCATGCCGGCCATGGGAGTGTCGGGCGCGATGGGGCCATCCAGGTCGAAGGCGAAGGAGGGCTCGCTGCCGCTGCTATTCAGGTAGGCCTCGCATTTTGTGAGGTGGTTCTTCATGCGCTGGATGTTGTCGGCGCAGGCGTCCTTGTTGCAGTGGAGGCAGAAGGCCCGCTTCTGGGCGTGTGCCTCATCCTGAAGGCGACATTAGCCAGCTGTGGCCACGGGTGGGATGCTTGCAGCTGTGATGGTGCGATGGTGTGTCAGGGATGGGATGGGATGAGATCGACGCGGCGTTCAGAACGCGCTGTAGCTTTCGTCCCGCAGGGAACGAACAGGATACGCCGATGGATGCAACCGAGACATGGGTGCAGCCGTGTAGACCGACACTCACCTCGTAAGTCCGGAAGTGGATCCTCGTGTCACTGTCCAGTTTTCGAGGCATGGCTGCTGTCTGTTCTGTTCACTCCCCTTCCCCTTCGGCGGCCTGCTGTCTCGCAGTGCTGTTGCGCTTCGACGCGGAGGGATGCATGTGGGTTGACGGTAGAGTGGACTCGAGCGTTCAGAACGATGGTCCGATGCCGCCAAAATTTCAAAGTTACGCGCCGTCCGCTCAGACCCTAACCCTACAAACGTCGACCTTCTCCCTTCACTTATCATGGACCCTGATGTCCCCACTCTGCTCACAACGTCCATGTCCGTGACAGGAATCACACCGACCAGTGATATTGCTGGCAAAGACTCCGGTGCTTACTATCGGTGTGCCTCAAAACATTGCTTATGTGTGTTTTGTCTCCGGACCGGTTTGTCAAGCTTTTGAATACGATATCTTTCACCGACGCCCTCAGTCTCACCATCTTGGTATGCACAGGCTGTCTGGGTTATATCCAGACTACCAACTCCACGCAATGCACTGGTGTATGCAGTTCAAGTCTTTTAATTCCCAGCTGCTATCGAAAGTACCGTGGTGACGGAGCCTTTGAGAGTTGCAGCTGACAGTCTCCGCAGCAAGCACTTAAGGCGCCTGGAAACAGGATGTCACCAGGCTCTTTTATGTGGGTCTTTAGGCCAGTCAATTGAATGCGGAGGAAGCATTCCCAGTTTTGGCACGCTCTCAAAGATGCAAAAATCCCTGCTCAAAGATTTCCCAGCAGGGGTTGTGGAGAGCCTTCCCGCATGGCAGGTCTCGATACATGGCAACGGCTCTTCCGGAGAAGGGGCAAAAAAGAACAAAACATACAACACCGGGTATTCGCTGGTCGTCACCGACCCAACTACTAATCCGGCGGTTACCAGCTTGTCTATGGGAGAGCGGACGGGATCCCGAATTTTCTGATACCTATGGTCGTATGTGCTTGGTTGAGATGATTGCTCGTATATATTGCCTTTCCCATCGAGTCCAAAGGACCAATCGTTTGCGGCAAATACTCCTCCAATTCACTCTCATTCTATCATGTCTCTTAGGAAAATCTTTGTTGAGAAATCCCATAAGTATATCAGCATGTATCATGTGAATAAGCTCACAATACAAGCAAAATATGTGTAATGGATATAGCAGTATCCAGATGACCCCGGGTGGAGCGTCACAAGAATTATGTCAGCCAAGGCCGTTTGGACTGTACTCTGTTTAGGATTCTTTTTCTGGGCCCCGTTCACTTGCGAAACTTCCCAGTTATACCAACTTTATTCAAAATGCAATCTGTGATATGACATGTGTAGCCATCTCATCATCAACGTCCCCGGCTTCCGGCAAATCCTCGCTCTCATCACCAACCGTGACCTCCACCATGACGTCCTCACCATCGACAGAGTACAAGAATTCGACGGTGTAACTCTCATGCAGCGGATTATGCTTCATGTCTCCGTTGATAAAGTCGTCAGCCAGACTTCTCGTCTCGTCCCAAGACCTTCCAAACACGACATCATACCGCCCGCCCCGCATCATGGTCACGTCCTCGCACTCCGCCCCTTGGGGCTCGATGAGTTGCTTTTCGTACTCCACTTCCACGTTCCGAAGGACTTCAAGAGCCTGGGCCCACGTTCCGCTGAGGAGACGGGTGCGCTGCAGAGTGAGGAACTCAAGCCTTGTCCCCGACTCCTTGAGCTGCGCAGCCAGCCGCTCCAGGTCGGACAGGTGCAGCGCGAAATCGGACAGGTGGATGTCACGGAGGTTCCTCCAGTCTGGCTGTCCCCAGTGATCGAGAGAGTCCGCATCAGGGAGGAGAAACGGCCCGAGCCCGGATTGTCGATCGGCGTCGAGGCCGCCGTCAGACCATCCACCGTCCAGACGCATCCAGCACCTTTCTAGGCCCCCGCTGTTCGTCATCGCGCAGATGAAGCTGTCAAATGCGTCAATCTCCTCCGAGGATGGCGTCTGCCGTATGCGCGGCTTCATCTCCTCCTGGTGTAGAAAGATGAAGCTTTTCAGGTTCATCCTGTTGATTGCCGTCCCCAGCTTGATGAAGTCGTTCATGCCGACTCTCTCAAACAAGGGATAATATTGCTCTGCGCATGTGTTGGTCTGCATCGAAATCCTGTCAAGCCGTGCTCCGGCGTGATGTATGGCAACTGGAAGCCTGAAGAGGACTTCAACTGGAGGTTCGCCGAGTTGCCGGTCTGTGGCCTCATCCCAAGACATGGGCTGCACAAGCGATTCTATGTCCACCAGGCCAGCGTACTCGTCGGTTTCTGGGAAGAACGAGCCACTCTGTTCGGCATCACCGTCCTCGTGCAAGCTCTGGTACTGTGGGCGCTGAAAGTCGTGGAACTCGATCCCCTTGGCCTTGGGCATCCGAGACATGGCTGCTGCAAGCCTCTTGATGAAAGCGTCATTTTGTCGAAGTCGTTCCTGGTCCTCAAAGCGTAGCCGGTAGAGCTGGTGAGCGATATGTAGCAGCTGAAGGTGCCACTCCACTTCGCTCTTTTCTTGGTCGCCCGAGTTTCTGCGCCGTATTGCCATACAGCCCTGATTGGATTTGTCAAAGTCGACGCTCCATGATCCAATGGAATCTTCCATGCCTTCGAGGCTGACGCGACCCCATGTCTTGAGAATGGCCTTCACATTCGCCAGCACCACCCCGGCCTCCTGTCGTCTCTCGCTGAAGCCCTCAACATCGGCATCTCCAGCAGCCTCCACGTCCTCCTTGTAATGGGTTGCTAGGCCAAACACCCGGTTGACTGCATGCCACGCAAACCGCCGAACATCATTTGCATAAGTGGAGGTATAGAACTGAGTGACAAGTCTGACGATCTGGACACCATTTCGAATAACAGGGTGCCTGGAGATGGCCTCGAGCTTTTCCAGGGACTCGGAATTGATCCCATCGAGGCGTATGAAGTGAACTAGCAGGTGGGAGCTGCAAGCTTCAAATCGACGACACACCAACCTGACATTGGCTATGTCTCCTGATGAGCTGGCGAAGGATTTGTGGTGTGCCTGATTGGCTGGGTTGTGAGTCTTGACCGCGCTGAATATCTCAATAAGGAGCTCATCTGGGAGCGAGAGGATGCTCATGGGTGAATAGTTTTCCATGTCGATGTTGACGGTCTTAGAGAGGCGGGTTTTTGTTTTGGGGTTCTTGATCTGAGTCTAGGATTCCTTCCCAATTGGCCATGTGCGGTGGCAGAATGTTTCCTTTGTTCATGTGGCGCTCCGGATTTATCACCGGCATTATGTATCTTAAGCGCTGCGCTCATTTGTTTGTGCTGGCCGACTTGTTGGTCGTGCCCCGGTCGTCACGTCTTGGCCCCCTATTTTTATCACCGGCCGGGCGGTTGGTCGCGGGCTGGTCGTGGGCTGGTCGCGCCCGCCTTTACCCACTCCGACCTCTGTCTGACTGACACCGGCCTGCAATTCATCAGCATCTGTTGGTTTGATTTCGTGCCAAACTGTTTCGACCTCTTCTCCCAAAGCCAGCGGTGGCCTTCTCACCCAAACGCGGCCCGATCGCGAGTCAGACGCAAGTACCATTGTCGTCATCAAGTCTGAGTTTCTGAGAAATCCGTCTCTCACCCTACCTTTTAAACTGCAACGCCCCAAACCCCCACCCGAGGATATTTACCGCTGTCCCAGATTCGCGTGAATCACGAAACATTTCAGCTTCATGGTTAGCTTAATCCTCCACACTAAATCCGGCGGTCAATCACAAGCGCAGGCAAAGGCAAAGGCAGCGGCCATAATAGCCAGCACTTGAGATCCACATCGCTCCGTATTGATATGAGTAAGCGCATGATATGGGAGATATGAATCCCACGCACTCTAGATGGCACGGGATCACACCATTCGGGAAGAAATCGGAGATTCGCACCTATAAAAACGGAGGGTATACCGGTATATTAACTCACATCATAGCTATAGCTAATTAAAGCATATTACCCGGGCATAATTCACTTACCTATGCCTAATATTTATATAAATAATGAATATATAAATAATGGATATATGGGTGATAAGTATATAAGTAATAGGTATATGGGTGATAAGCGTATAGGTGATGGGTATATGGGTGATAAGCATATTGGTGATGAACATATGGGTGAGGGGTGTATGGGTGTATGGGCGTTGGCTGTGGGCGAGGTACCGGTGTATCCTCCGTTTTTGCAGGTGCGAATCTCCGTATTCTTCGGGAATGTGGTGCTTGGGCCTGCTGGCAAGATTCCATATTCGTCTCAGTGCACCATATGGCAGGAGTGAGGATGAGTTCACTGGCGTGATTGCCATCACGTTGCACGCACAATATCTTGCCCAAAGGGAAGTAGGCGCCTAGAATGAGATTACTCCCTGCTTTCAAGATATTGTCAACAAGTATGCTCTGATGTCGTAGGAAATCACCGTTGAATTCTTTCGAGCCAGTAAACATTGATGATGAGGCACACCGAATTAAATCGCTTCCGGAAAGGGAACACGGGGAGCTCGACAACAAGCATTTCCAACCGTCCTTTGTGGTGTATGCAATTATAGATGGTATCGCCACAGGTATCCTTTCACTTGAGTGCCGTGTGTCGGCGTAGTTTAGATGAGGCATACGCCTCTTTGTCCAACAAGAGTCGGCACCGTCTCTCTCCAGCCACTCAAAAACCTGGCTTCCTCAAAAACACCGAGTTTTCCTACACTATTCCTCATCTTCATCGCAAAATATTCAATCAAACCACCTGAATAGTTCTTATCAGAGTGATTAAAATGATAATCCGCAGATTGATATGTGCCATCGCCACGGTTGGCATTACCACGGTTAATGCAAATTGTAATCCTTTAGCAGGTAAGATAAGACATCACTCAGAACACAAAAAAAAAAAACCACCATTTTCCCGTTGGCTTTCCTGACTAACTTTTGACAGAAACCTGCGCTCCTATCCCAGGGATCACGTCACCCCTTCGCGTCGACTTCACCAAGCTTGCCACCGCAGACGTTCCGAAGAACGGCTGGACCATAGCCAACTACGCGACCTTCCGCACAGATAGCAAGAACGGCGGTGTCTTCCCGATTGAAAAACGCTATGATGCTCCGTATATATGGACCACCAGTTACTTCTTGTACGGCCACGTCGATGTAGTTATGCAAGCCGCCCCCGGGGCAGGCGTCATCTCCTCGGCCGTGCTCATGTCTGACACCGCTGACGAGGTCGACTGGGAGTGGAGCGGCAACAACTATGCCTTAAAGAAGCCCACGGTGCAGACAAACTACTTCGGCAAGGGCATCACGGGCAGCTACGACCGGTCGACATTCGTGACTCCGGATTTCGAAATGACGACGGGACTCCACAAGTACGGCATAGACTGGACGGCCGAGAGCCTAACGTGGACCATCGACGATAAAGTCGTCAGGGTCCTGTACAAGAAGGACTGCGACAACGGCGAACACCAATATCCCCAGACGCCATCGCGGTTCCACCTCGGCGCCTGGGTTGCAGGTGATCCATCTAACGCCCCTGGAGTTATACAATGGTCCGGTGGTGTGACGGATTTCAACAAGTTGCCGTACACTGCATATGTGAAGAGCGTGAGCCTTGAACCGTCATCAAAGTGTGCCTACTTCAACTACACCGACAAGAGAGGTTCCACCGACAGCGTTAAGTGCTTGTCTGAGCTGCCCAAGTCCTTGTCTTCAGTCGTCAGCTCATCCGCACTCGCCACCCTCAGCGCTGCTCAACCAGCACCAGATACCACCTCGAACACCATCAGCACCATAGGCTCTTATTCATCGAGCCGAGTTACGGGTGGTATGACTACAAGCAAGACTGCATCTAGCGGGAGTACTCAAACAAGCGGAGTCTCGTCCTCATCGAGTAGAATCACGGGCAGTACGATTTCGACCAACTCTGCCAGTGGTCAGACCACCCAGACCAGCGGAAGCTCCGGGTCTGTTCAGCTCACGACAAGCACTGTTTTCAAGACGACCGTCTTCTCAACAGTGACATCATGCAACACAGCGGTCACAAACTGTCCTGCGAATAAGGCTCTGACCTCGACCGTGCTTGTCACGGATGTTGTAGTCGACTACACTACAATTTGTCCGGTCACCGAGGAAAAGGGCCAGTCTTCGTCACAGAAAAGCCCATCCACGGGATCAGCATCGGGATCGAAGCCAGCATCCTCAACAGCCGAACAAACGCCTCGTTCGTCGGGGCCGGTTGCACAGAATGCTGGTTCTCAGACAACATCATCCTCGACGGGTCCGTCCTCCACATCTTCAAGACATTCCACCTCCCTATTGAATGATCCCATCTCTCCCTCATCAACGTCCTCGAAGCGGATTTCCTCATCTTCCTCGAAGGGCACTACTTCGAAGGGTTCTTCCACCTCCTCATCGAAGAGTTCGTCCTCCTCAAAGAGCACTTCCTCGAAGGGCACCTCGTCAAGCATTGCACCGGGAAAGACAAATTCAATAGTCGATCCCGTGAACCGTCCTGGCTCACAACAATCATTTTCTGTTACTTCTTCCCCGGACACCACGAGCCCTCACGATGGGTCTGGCATAGTTACTGAGCAAGATGCTACCCCGTCTGGAGATTCCACAACAGGCTCCGCCGAACCACCTGAACTCACGACCTCTACAGTCTACAGCACCAACGTCTACACCGTGACCTCGTGTGGAGCAGAAGTGAAGAGCTGTCCGGCAAAGTCCACAGTGCTCTCAACGGAGGTTGTGGTGGCTTATACGACGGTCTGCCCCGTTTCCAGTGAGTCATCAGCAGCGTCGAATGGTTCCCCGGAGCCGTCTTCGGGCATTCCAAGCGCAGCTCGTCCGAGTGATAGCGCCCCGCCACAGTCACAATTTACATCGACGTTCACACCTCCCAAGGACGGGTCGCAGCAGCAGTCCTCACAGACGGCGTCTCCAGGCAACCCCAGCACGCCTCATCCGACTGATAGCGCCGCGGCCGAGTCGCAGGCTTCGTCGACAATCATACATCCAGATGACGAACACAAGGTGCCGCCCTCGGATTCGCTGACTAGGTCCCATGCCGCGACCACGTCGATGGAGTATGGCCAGTCCAGTGCATCGCTATACAACACAGACACAGAAGTGAAGGCCTCTGCAACTTCGATACCACCCGACGCGCTGCCGTCGGACAAGAAAGGCGATTCTAACCCGGTAGCACAGAATCATGCCAACCCAGACACTGATAGCTCACAAACGGCAGGGGAGCATGGGTCCGCAACTCCACCAGCTGAGCAAGGGCACACACCGGAAGGGCAGTCGCCTCCAGAAGAAACACCTGGACCAGATAGCTCAGCGCCTGCCTCGACACCAGAGGCAGGAGCAGGGGACTCGCACTCCTCCACTGGCCTTGTCCATCCTGTGCCAGCTGGCGGTAGCGAGGGAGAATCGACCACCAGGAGCACCACCAGGAGCACGATCACGCGGACGACAACAGTCAGGCTGACCAGCACGCGGCGATCGACCTCGACCTTCTACAGCGCGTCGGCAACGGTCATCGCCACCTGTGCGCCAGGGAAGTCCGGTGCGGACTGCTCCACCATCTCGTCGACCACGACCTTCGTTGTATCAAAGTTGGTCACGCCCGTGCCCTTCACAACCACGAACGTGTACGCAACGACGGAAACCATCGAGGTCGCCCCTGAGGACAGCGGCTTGTCTTCTGCCGCGGCCCAGGGAGCGTCTGGGGTCGCGGGTGCCGGTACAGGCTCAGGTCAACAGCCTGCGGGAGCCAAGACGACGACTCTAGCAACGATCGCTGGAGCAGGAAGAGCCTTTGAGGTAGTCCCCGGGGTGTTGTTGGCGCTTGCCATGGGTGTTTTCTTCTTGTAATTGGTGATCTCAAATGGAGGGCATTACTGAAGAGTATAGAACGATGCATGGCTCTGGTCCATATTTGTGCAATTTTAATAACCTGACGTTTGGACAGCTCCTACATGGCGAGTTGCCTTCCGCGAGTGAATTCGGTGAAGATGTTGAGGACGTGCAGGCAACAATGCCACAGTTTGATAAACTGCCATGCAACACCTGTGGATTGTGGCACATGCAGATGGGACGATTGTAATCACCTCCAGAGTGCTCCCCCGATTTTACTCGAAGAGGGAGATTGAGATCAAGCGCTTGCTTTGTGGAACTCGTGCCTCCAAAAGTCCCCTTGCCATATTGCATGATTACCAAATCTCGGCTGTGGATGAGACACATTTCAACGAGACGTGATTGACCGTTATGCATTCCCGATATGTATTGCTTGAGAAGCTGTCGACAACAGAGTTGCGCTTTGGAAGCTGAGCTCGTGATCGAGCACGTGGTCGAGTGCCTGAAACGTCGTCTCGAAGGCCCGCGCCGGGTCGAGGACAAGTCGGCCGAATCGGGCCCATGTTTGTCTCAATGATGGGTTTGATGTGATCAATCACGGCCAATCAAACCCAGGCAGCGAGCGATTGGGGTGGTCGGGCGTGATGGGACGGCGGCACAGGGATCGGCTCCAGTTGTGCTTCGCCATCCACGGAACCCCGACGTGGGCGGACTCGGACTCGAGTTCGTTCCGTCTGGATGGGGAGCTTCTTTCAGCTTGCCGCGGCACTGGCCGACCTGCCAACACAGGACAGAGAAAGCTGATTGGCAGTGGCTGTTGCGAAGAGGTCGAACCCCAGTTGCAGCCCAGTCGCAGCCGGGACAATGTGCGTCGCAAGATATGGGGCTTGCGCGGCTCAGCTGGCGGGTGGCGGGCGCAGTTGACAGGCTAGGGATGGTAGCGCCGTAGCGCTGCGGGTGGTGCAGGTGGTGGTGCAGCTGCGGATGTGCAGGCCAAACAGCTTGACTGCCAGATTAAGGTTCGGACTGCCCAGGGAGATCAGAGGAGGCTTTTCTGGGTGGCTGGGCCGAGATCGTTCACCAAAGGCTTGTTGGGGTTGGCAAGTCCCGACGATGAAGATCGTTGTCAATGCGTGTTCGGGTGGGTATTCGGCTTCGATGCCGAGTCATCTGCTGTGGAAATTCGCAGGCTTTGTCTGGGTGGCCGTTGAAAACAAAGATCTGGCAGTAGGGCAACAGTCCTGACACCTCTGACAGTGTGGCTCTCCCCCGCCTGCTGCCCGCCGGCCCACCCTCGATGTTGCATCTCGAAAGGACGTGGGCCTATGGATTGGATCGGCCAGGGGCACTGGGGGGTGATGTCGCAACGAAAAGCCACCTACGTATTGGGACCACCGACTTGGAGTTCTGCTGATCAGCAATTTGCCCCTCAGACGTGAGCAGCTGCAGCAAAGATGACAATACCGTAGGCCTTATCAGGAATTGAGAAACTTGGAACCCATGACTTGACCCGATTGACTTGATTCAACCTTTCTGAAGGGCTGCGCCGTGATTTGTTCGGAGTCGACGCCTTCAACAAACAGGCCCGGAACTTTATGCTCGAAGAGGCAAAGAGGCGGGCCATATGCAGAATGGTCGGCCGACGCGGAGGGTGGTCAGTTCGAGAGAAGCGGCTTCAGACACACACAAGACAGGCCTCTGCACAGCCTCGACGGGTTTGAGCTACAGGCTGGCACACCGCACTGGCTGAACGGGGCCCATCACGCCAGCCATGCCCACGCTTTCTGTGCGTCGTACGCAGTCGTAAGTTGCTGTAGCCATTGGCTACATAGAATACGAGATGATGCGGTGAGGGCTCCTGACACAAGATCGCGACGTCAATAAGAGAGCAAAATCAATCAGAGAGAGAGTCCAGAGAAGAGGGCTCAGAGAAGAGAGAGTGCAGGCAAGCTACAGGTGCAAGCTTTCTGTTAGGCCCGCAACTACCACGCTGGAAGTGCAGCTGCAGACTCGATGCAGACAGTGACCGAAGGTGCACATTGTGAAACGGAGCAACAACACGGTGAGCCAAGCCGTCGGGACCCCCATGCACCTGCACGACTGCACCAGAGACAGGAAAGGGTCCAGTCCAGACCTTTCTGAGGCGTCGGCTGGTAGCGTCTGTTAGCACGAAGCAGTGCCATCCCACTCTGATTCTATCGGCAAGTTCCTCTGCGCTGTCTCACAGGCCCCCACTAGCTCTGGGTTACCACGGAACCTTGGAAGGCGTGAGGAAGCATCGCCCACCTGTCGATGATCTCCTTTGCCCCTGTTGTTGACCTGACGGATGACGGGCACGACGTGCGTCCGCACTCGACGCCAGCCCAGCCCAGCCCAACCCAATCCGATCCGATCCGGATCGATACGATACAGCGAATGAATGAATGAATTCGATGCAAGTGCTCTTATTCAAGCCTCCACTCTTTCCTCATGAAAGTCCAACCGTCCTCCTCTTTTCCTGAGTGACTGCTAAACGGGGGTCGATTCGAGCCTGCCATCCAACCACCTCAAGCCTGTCGACGGCGACAGAAATAGCCTCTAACTTTGCGCCCGCCTCCGCCTCTTTTATCTCCCTGGTCCCCTGCCGCTTCGGCCTCGGAATCGCTACCCTCAGGGTTCCAGGCCTGCTTTTTCCCGGGTCGCCCGTTGCAACCAACATCTTCCCATCCCGGCAAGACATCGCACGTCCAGCGTCTCAAGACCGGCGCTTCCTCGACCACTGGCAGATGTACGTACTCTGCATGTCTGTGTCTCCCGCTCTTTCTGCCTTGTAGGCAGTGATTGACATCGTCCCAAGTCCAGCAGAGTTTCCAATCCCGACCACAGCACTCCTGTCCCTCGATCCGCGCAGCTGGGCCGCCTGGTCCATTATTCCACACAATTAATGTCCCATGCCCGCTCTACCACCCGGCCTGTTCCCTGTACGATAGGACGAAGACAACAATAACACCACCACTATTCGCAAATCCCGCCGCCTCTCCAAGCTGCGCAATACCAACTTCTCAAATCCACGATTGATCCATTGCTGTCAAAGTCGAACTATTTACCCGTGAAATCCTGCACACACATGGAGGAATTGCAGATATAGAGGGAGCCGACTATTTACTTCCGCGAGCCACGAGCCACGATCCGTATCCCCGCCGGTTGGCTGGCTGACCGCAGCGACTGCCCCACGACGTCAGCACCTCCTTCGCGCCCCAACACCGGGCCGCACAACACGACAGCCCAGATCCACCTGCCCCTCCGCGCTGCAGCGACGACTTTGTCGTCGTTTGCGACGCCTCCTGACCTCTTCAATCTCTGCTCTGTCGTCGACAGCCATCCCACTTCAGCATGGAAGCCGCCGCAGGAGCGGTGCTCTCCACGGCACACGAGCTCTACACCCGCGCAAACGAGACCTCTACCGACTCCTCAAAAGAAGAGCGGCCACCCGTGTACAAAGTAATCGGTATATGTCTGGCCATCGGCTCCGGCCTGTTCATTGGAACCTCGTTCGTGCTCAAGAAAGTCGGGCTGCTCAAGGCCAATGAGAAATACCAGGAAGAAGCCGGTGAGGGATATGGCTATCTCAAGAATGCCTTCTGGTGGGGAGGCATGACCCTTATGATTCTAGGCGAGGTGCTCAACTTCGTCGCATATGCGTTCACGGATGCCATCCTCGTCACGCCAATGGGAGCACTGTCCGTTGTCATCACCAGCGTTCTGTCAGCCATATTTCTCAAGGAAAGGTTGAGCATGGTCGGCAAGGTCGCTTGCTTCTTGTGTATCGTGGGCTCCGTCGTCATCGTTATGAACGCGCCCGAGGAGTCCTCGGTCGCAGACATCCAGGAGATGCAGAAATTCGTCATCGCGCCCGGCTTCCTCAGCTATGCCGGCGTGATTATCATCGGCTCCGTCATTGTCGCCTATTTTGTTGGGCCTAAGTATGGGAAGAAGAACATGATGGTGTACATCTCCATCTGCAGTTGGGTTGGAGGCCTCAGTGTTGTTGCGACCCAGGGCCTGGGCGCTGCGATCGTGGCCCAGATTGGCGGGAAACAACAATTCAACCAGTGGTTTATCTATGTTCTGTTGGTGTTCGTCATCGGAACACTATTGACGGAAATCGTCTTCTTGAACGCAAGTTGACTCTCCTGATCAAGTTATATGTGTCGCCGCTAACACTCTTCACAGAAAGCACTCAACATATTCAATGCCGCGATGGTTACGCCCACCTATTATGTCTATTTCACCAGCACGACCATCATCACCTCTGCCGTGCTATTCCAGGGCTTCAAGGGAACCCCTTCCTCAATTGTTACCGTTGTGATGGGCTTTCTCACCATCTGCTCCGGGGTCGTCTTGCTACAGCTATCCAAATCCGCCAAAGATGTGCCTGACGCAGCAGTCTTCAGTGGCGATCTTAATCAGGTCCGCACAATTGCTGAACAGGAGCAGGCCGAGACGGAACCCAAGGCAGACGCTATCCGAGGCACTGCAGCGTTGGTGCGTAGGTTCTCTACGACCCGCGAGAAGATGGAGATCGAGGAGCTCAAACGGATCCGCGCCGAGAAGGAGCAGGAGCGGCTCGAGGCGGTCAGTGAGGATGGTCAGCCGCAATTTGAATGGGATGGTCTGCGGAGGCGTAGAACAAGTAAGCCTACTCACCTCACCTTGCCATTCTCCTACCTTCATACGAGGGAAATGAGCCGGGGGCTCCAAAAAACCCCGAAACCATGTCGGCTGGAGAACGACATGCGACACCTTACTGACAGCTGTGCAGCGCTCGGAAGTCAACATAGCAGGCAGATAACGACGCCGCAAACATTCCCCATGACACCAAATACCGGGGCTTCGCATCCGCCACTGGGCATGTCGCACTTCCCAACCGACGAAGAACTCGCTGAGCAGGATAGACCGTTTAGTGCAGGCCTCTCTAGCTTCATGGGTACCATCCGATCCCGCGCGACGAGCGTGTTGCCGGGACATCCGGACTTCAGGCAGTCTTCTCTGGGAAGCGACTCCTCGAACGCCCTCAATCTCTCTTCCAATAAGATACAAAGCCCCATGCACCCTGTTCAACTGACCGAGATTTCTGTGGCGCCTGGCGGTGCTTACGGCGTACCTGCTGGCGTGAAGACCGAGTACGACCCGGGCTCACATGGCTCTTCCGACAGCATTGGTGGCCATGAAAGACACATTCACTTCGGTGGCGAGACTCGGCACACACCAGATAACGCAAGCCTTGCTCCTCCGACGCCACCGCCGCATGCGCAACCGCACTCGGCCAGGAGACAATTCTCCTTCCAGAACGTCTTTAAGCGACACCGGGACCACGGAAACGATGGCACAGAGGAGAGGCCGACCAGCTCTAAATCCACGAGCAGGCCCATATCTAGCAGGGGTTACAGCGCTCCGCACGCAAAGACCGCGACTGGTAAGCCTTTCGTTATGGAACTCTGGTGTGCAACCACTACTCCAAGACACGATAGCTAACCACACGGTACAGAGGAGGAACGTTTAGGTCTCGTAAAGGGCGACAGTAATAACCAAGGGCCTGGTTACTCGTCAGCCCCGGCGTTGCCCTTGTATGAGGAGGACGACTTCGAGGGCTCAGATGACTATCTGTACGACGATGACGCGATGTACGGCGACGACAAGATGACGCGCTACGGACGTGGTATCACAGACAGTCCGCCGAGAGGGCGAGCCGGAAGTGACGGCTCAAATGAGAAGGGGAACGAGCCTCAGAGAGGCAGGTGGAATGAGGGCCGAGGTGGCAGCAGAGACCAGACGCCACCAACACCGCCGCCCAAACCACCCGCGCACGGGAGTCGGAGCGGCAGCGGCAGCGGGACGCAGACCCCGAGAGGGGGCGCCTATATATGAGAAGGTTTCCGGGGAATATTGCAGCTAGGTCGCTGCTGTACAATACGACTCGATGTGACGACAGTCCAGGCGTCCGGTGCCTTTTCACTGGGTAGGATCTGCTGGTTGCATTTCCAGAAGCGAGGGGGATATGATGCGCCCGTTTGATTTGGCATGTTAGCATTGGGTATTTTATGGCACAGGCAATACATGTAGCATTGGATGGGATTGGGGCGTGGAAAAATAAAGCATGGGCTGCCGGCTGGGCTTAGATACATACAACGTCGCCGGATGGGGCAGGAACCATCACAGTTCTGTGTATATACTAGAAGGGATGGGCATCTTATCTGGATTAGCAGCAGCTATAATGGAGTGAACGTTCAAATGAGATATGATAACAGTACTTCTATCGCCTGAATGCTTCCGTGGTAAACTATCTCAGCAAACTTGTCGAGTTTGCTGAAGTATCAGGACTTTGTGTTGGCCACTAAATTCATCCATACCTAGGCAAATAGTAGAATTTGCTTAAAATAATTGAGCAGACCCAAAGCATTGTTCAACCATCTGGAATGTAAAAGGAAATCCCTCCGTCCTTGCCTTAGTTGAGGTGACCAGTGTTGACTGATACTTTGTGAGCTTTGTATTGCTTGCGTCTTTGTTCAGATTCCCTGCCAATTATCGAGGCAGTCTAGACCTGCCAGTGGCCGCAGACCATTGCAACCACCATCTTAGGCTGTACGACCTGAGTAGATAACACGGTCGTTCGGCCAGAAACATTACGTATGTTGATAAAGCCCAAGCAGAAGAAATGAGGTAAATTATTAATGAAGCAAGTAAATAAAATACTTTTCCTTCCACCAACCGCAGCTCAAGTACTTTACAGCTACCTCCGAGTTTGACGGCTGAGAACATTTGAAGTGACAGAGACGCTAGACAATGACTGGGCGACAAAGGTATCGTGAGTAAGGAATTCAGCAACGGGGAAAGAATATGGCAAAAGGTGCTTAAGCGTGTACATGTATGCAACAAGAAGAAATGTCCATTCCTCCACGAGGTCCCCTCCTGCGTGTTCTGGATTACATATAATGCTCTTCCTCCGAACGTGTCTACACGACAACGTGAATATCGATCTTCGTGCCAATGTGGTCGATTTCATCCAGGAATAATTTGGCTTCTGGGTATGAGTCCGGGGGGGGGGTTGCCCATTCAACTTCCCTTCGTGATTAGGAGTCTGTGTCGCACGATGCAGTTCTCCATCCGCTCCCTCATCATCACCTGGACCGGCTCCCCCGTTGGCTTCCTCCGCTCCTCCCCTTGAAGTGATCGGTCGGCCCGCAGTAATTGCCTCGGTTGTCAATATGCCCGTTCGCCATTGAGGTGCCAACAACTGCCCTGGAGCTCTTCTCCGTCGCGTTCGCGGCCCTGGTCGAGGCCTCCGCGCTCTTCCCGGCCGCCTTGGCCGCCTTCATACTCGCTACCGCGGCCTCCTGGCTCGCGTTGGCGGAAACCGAAGCCGGTAGGAGGGCGAGAACCGTGGCCTGGCGCATTGTTAGCTGGAGTTCCGACTGCTTGAAGCGGATACTGGGACTGTCGTGATGGCCGCAGAAGGTCTTTGTCTCCCATTTTTTACGCAAAATCCACCCAAAGTCTCCCCACAAGGAAAAGGGGGGGGGGATTCACTGACCATAGTTGCAACGCTCGCCCAGAGGGTCTTTTTCTTGAACCATGGCTTATCACCATTGCCATCGTCATCTGCTGCTGTCATGCCCGCGATACCTAGGTCGGGAAGGGTAGAGGAACGATGACGGTGCTCCGATTCGCGGCCCCGTTCTCGGTCTCGGTGTCTGCCTCGGTCCCGTGAGCGTACCCTTATCTGCTTGCTGCTGCTTGAGGCGTCGTTCAGGTCGTCCATTATGTCTGATCCGGAGGGGCGCCTCCGTCGCCGTTGCCGTTTTTTGTGATGATCATGGTCGGCATCTGGACTTGGCGACGCCGACATCGAGGGCGACGAGGAATGATGTGAGCGACGGCGTTCGGCTTCTTTGACAACCATCCTTTTTGTGTTTTGAAATTTTGGTCGCTGGGCGGTGCTTCTCTATCATAGAACAAATGCCGGCCTCGTCAAACAGCAAGACATCTATGCCACAACCATATCGTACAGTTCTTGTTGAGGTCTCGAGTTTTGACAAACATAACTAGAGCGGAGTAGGGTGTCTAAGCAGCGCCGCAAGAGCTATGTCTCACTTCTATATGTCCATCCGTTTGATCAGGTGCCTCCTTGGAGACGTTGCCGCTAGCCCTTCCCGTGCTTTGACTGAATGCCCAAGCTTATAAGAGAAGTCAGCCCTGGATATCCCAGGCAGGTGAGCTAGCTCCGAGCTACGGCGGGAAAAGCAAAGGGCGTCTTAACACACTTCCGTCGTGCCCAGGACACGAGGAGGTTAGGCGCATCAGATAAGGTTGGCACTTGCGCCCAATAGTGTGGTGGAAGCGTCACCGTCGCTGCCAACGGTCCGGATGGTGCCTTGACGACGTCTTATCTCGTGGCGACATGACGGGTTTTAGGCAAATATCACCGCATTCACCACCCAGTGATCCCCCATACCACGTGGGATGGTGTGGACGTTTTGGGGGACGATCGGGCGATGGTTGGGTGCCGAGCCAGCAACAACTCTGGGCTCCGCCTGCTCTTGCACCAGGTCATTGGGGATGGAGGTGGAGATCCTCGCGGCAGATAACGATGGTTGTGGTCGGAGCATGTTCAACGCATAAAGTTTCAAATAATGGACAAGGTTTTGCGAGTTTTCAGATGTCATGATCGTACCTTTGGTCCGGTTCCTCACATGGATGTTGCCGTGCTGGACCCGAATTTCGGGATATAGATGAGCGAATCGACTCGTCTTGTGGCCGGGCACAGGATGAAAGAAGATGAGCCAGACACACGAAAACTGACGTAGCGAGATATCGTGCCTGGGAACTCCCTGTCTTTCATCCGGCCGCCGCTCGAGTCCAACCAATTGAGTCGGGAGGAAATAGCTCGTTCTTCTCGCCTCAGTGAAACGCCCCAGGTCTGGGAGGATGCGGCTCTGAGGTAACCGAACATCTGGACTTGAGTGGCGAAGAGTGATATTGGTGCAGTGGCCAACCTTGTGGCAGCCAACCTTCAATTGTCGAGGATTGGGTAAAGGCAAAAGAAATCATATGAGAATCTGTACGCCAAGAGGCTAATCAGAATGCAATACTGAAGCTGTTGACGCGGTGGTAAATACCATTCTAGGGACACGTCAAGCCATATATGCAACTACATGACCACTGTGAAGTATATTGTGTGAATGTTCTGCTGACTAAAAGAGCATCAGGAAGGACTTATAACTGAGTTATACCCCTGGCCTTGACTCATAATGCTGTCTTGCTGCGTCTTTTCCCAACCAGACTTCAACCCACCACATGTGGCATGTGATTCCGATAATTATCAATTGACAGAGCTACTGTGCGCACCAGCAGCTCCGTCTCTATCGTTAGGCAGTTCTTGCATTTGAGAAACTTGCGAATCCGTTGGCCACATAATGAGGTGCTTGCCCAGACCGCGCACGGGTCCAAACCCAAAGCAGCTCGGACTCTGTACAGTACATTCATCGGTCTCTCAGATGCCTAAATCGGGATGAAAATGGACAGCGACGTCGATATCAGCCTCCCGCCTACATGATCGAGCTGATAGCTGCGGTCGGCGCCGCGGTATTACACAGTCCTCACCGCATTTTCGTTGCAAAGCCATCACAAAGTAACTCTTCGACTGGCCGGATCATGCCTTGCTATGTATACCCTTTTGTTATAGTTGATGATTTGCAAGTAGGTCAACGCGTCGGTTAATTGTCATTGATCTGTAAGCCTTTTAATGGCACATGCGGGACTTCAGCACACTGCCCAGCGAAATAATACTCATACAACACCAACAAACAAGTTCGCCATGTCTTTTAGTCTCGAAGAGGTGCAAGGCTCTCTGATAAACTTCGGTTAGGCCCACCTTAGAAGTCAGGTCGGCATCACTGGCAGGATAATTATTAAAGTCTTCCAGCAGCTTGAAGATGAATACAGAGCCGGGCTTCAGAGTATCTCGGTGCTCATAAACTAGTTCTGACTAGCAAGTCTAACTCACCTTTAGCCCGGGGGGAGCAAAAAGTTTCTCTCAAATGATCAGTCCCATGGCCTTGATTTATACCACCAACTTTTAAATTCCGCGACGGCGCACACTAGCAGCATGCGCACGCAGATTTGAATACGTGGCGGGACACAAAAAACCAAACAGGCCGGACAGGCTCAGTCCACACATTAGGAAGACCATATTGCATGAACGTCGTTTCCGAAGGCTAATATAATGGAAATTACTCACAATCCTGTAGTGTTATTTAGGACATAGAACCAATTTTGTGTACTTGGAGATGAACATACCTAGGAATCCGCTTGATGCTTCCTGGCTTCTAGAATGTGCAAGTAAATAACCGGGCGTACTTGGTCCAGAGCATGATCGTTCCTCCCATACATAGATCCGGCCGTACGAGCGATCAGCAGACCAGGCAGTGACGGCCAGTCACGTACTAAACACATTTAGTGACCACAAGTGATGTAGCCCATTTTCTCTGCCTCTCATGCACAGGTCGAGGTGGCATCGAGCCCACCAGCAGTCTCGTCCGAATTATAAGTACGTCGGCTCAAAGGCTCCTCCGATTTATGATTCTACTTGCATATACATATTAGGCCAACGAGACAAGAGCGGCATTATTCTAAGACCAGACACCGATCACAGCGCATGAGCTGTCCAGATTCGTATGAAGATGAGGCTACGAGGCCAAACAAAAGCTTCACTAGGGTCCTCCTCGCCCGCCATATCTGTGCTAAGGGCCGGGCAGCGCGCTGGGCCATCTAGCTCGGAGACGGCTTCTCCCACGAACTCATGGTCTAGATAATTGCTGTCAAACCTGTCTCAAAGGCAGTTTTTTGCCGTGTTGGGTTCGAGAACACGTTCTTCCTAATTCCATCGTACACGTCTGTTTCCTTAAAACTCGTCTACCCAGATCCGCGATGAAATCGTTCACCTCAAGATTATTACCTGTATTGCCAGCTTTTGCTGGCGTACATGCCTCTCCATCGGTTCAGAACCAATCTGTATCCTTCGACAACACAACCTCGGGACCGCTGCTTTCCAAAGGTGACGCCTGCGGATATGGGGCTCCCCCAGAGCGCGCATCTATCTGCGGGCATGGACTTTGCTGCAGCTCGGAGACTGTGAGACATGTCCTACCTTGAACGATTTCGGCTAAGCATGCTAACCTGGGGAAATGAATAGAATGTATGTGGCTCGGATGAGCTATCGTGTAGCGCAATCAACTGTCTCCGCAAGTACAGCACTGGTTGTGATTGGCAAGGTGACATCAACGACAAGCTGCAGCCAGAGCGCCCGTCGCCCGGCCAAGGCTCGCCATCATTTCTCCAAAAGCGCCAGGACACGACCGCACAGGACGCAGATGCCAGTTCCTCATCCCCCGGGGAGCTGTATAAACGCCCGTCTCTGTCCTGGCTGGCTCGACTGCCGCGCCCCGAGTTGGGCTCCGTTCCCTATGGGGAGCTGATCACCACCTGCAACGACCCCGGGGCCGTCGCCCTGACCTTTGACGACGGGCCGTGGCAGTACACCGAGGAGCTCCTCAACATCCTGAGCGACTACGATGCAGAGGCGACCTTCTTCGTCTGCGGCGGCAACATGGGAGGCGACGGGCAGATCACCGACTACGGCCACCCCGATCTCCTGCGGCGCATGGTCAACGAGGGCCACCAGGTCGGCACGCACACCTGGGCGCACGCGGACCTCACCACGGTCGACGAGTACGGCATCCTCGACCAGCTCTTGTTGAACGAGCAGGCCCTCGTGCAGGCCCTGGGCCTGATCCCCACGTACTTCCGCCCGCCCTACTTCAGCACCAACGACGATGTGCTCGACACGGTGGGCGACCTCGGGTACCACGTCATCAGCGCGGGCGTCGACACCAACGACTGGAAGGGCGACTACGACGCCGCGCGGCAGGCCTTCAGCCAGGCGGTCCAGCAGGGCCCGTGGGACGGCTCCGCCGGCAAGATCGTCCTGGCCCACGACATCCACGAGCGCACCGTCCACGAGCTCGCCGCCTACATGATCGAGCAGGCCCGCGGCGCCGGGTTCCGCCTCGTCACCGTGGGCGAGTGCTTGGGCGACCCGGAGGAGAACTGGTACCGCGACCCCAGGACCGGCGGACCTTGGGCGTTTGGCAGCTCTGATGACAGCGCGCTGGTCAAGCGGGAGGTGGTTCTCCCCCCTCCTAACGGGCAGGACGACGGGCCGTTGAGGAGTTACTACCCCCCAACCTCCCCTGCAGGCCATCACAAAGTGGCCCCCAAGACCACCGACAAGTCCAACGCACTCGTCGCCCGGGCAGCCAAGACTTCCCAGTCTGTTGCTGCCAATGTGACGCAGCCTGGCGCCGTCTCCTTCCTGCTGTGGATGGTGCCCGGTTCCCGGCCCGTCAGCGGGGTTGGCTCTCCTTCCCCAAAGGCGACCTTTGGACTTGTTCTGGCGCTGGCCACCATGTTCTTCCACCTTCAATAACTGGGCCAAGTGGGGAAAGCCATCGGCGATGCGATCTTAGGTTCTATAGTTATACGGCTGTGAATAGTTGCAAAGGCTGGAATCGGCGATCGAGCTGAGAGAGCTTCCAAGTGCGCCGTCGACAACAACGAGTTAGCCCCAGAAGACCGACGGCCGGGCTTTTGCTCCGCCGAAATTTCCCATTCCGTAATGCTTAATAAAATAATTCTTTCCCATATCAGCGGTATTTGCACCGGAATTGTGATGGGCAAGACTTGAAGACAAAACATCGAATTCCGATATAAAGTTGTAAGCGGCAATCCGACTTCTAGTCAGGC
This sequence comes from Diaporthe vaccinii, assembly GCA_039880775.1. Taxonomy (NCBI): domain Eukaryota; kingdom Fungi; phylum Ascomycota; class Sordariomycetes; order Diaporthales; family Diaporthaceae; genus Diaporthe; species Diaporthe vaccinii. The sequence continues at coordinate 411,385 of JBCEDN010000007.1, read as the reverse complement.
CAGCTGTCGGTCCCTTTCGTACGCACATATATTAAACACTGGCCCTCTGATCGTTAGCCGCATTCGTGACCCTGTCCTCATGGAGAGAGACTGACCCGCTTGGAGATATACTCGACTGTCTTGCCCCCTCCTCCTTACCCTGGAGCTGTCACGTACTATTCCCAACCGACGATGCGGAGGGCACCAAGCAGGGTCGGTCCTGTTCTTCATCACCCGATCAAATAGTAAAGGTCTCACAAGACCCTGTCATGACACATTTTCTTTCATACTTTTGTACAAATTCAAAAGCGCGCACTCATGCGCACCCTCTCTCCCCAAGAGACCCAAGATGAAATGCCAAATACTTCAAGGGGTTTGTTGCCATGGAAATGGTGGCAACCTCTCCATCTATTTACCAGTACGCTTGTCCTCCCCATGCCACCTTTCAGGACAGCGACGTTGCTATCACAAGTCCGTACCCCCAAGTTTCCCTTGCGCTTCCTCAGCCTCCATCCGGTCCACCTCACCAGGCCCCACGCCCAGACCTAGCCTCTTCCCCAAGCACTTGTTGGATCTTCGCCGCCAGGTCCCTAGCGCCAGCCATCAGGCCTTGTGCTTCCCTTGCGTGCTCTGGCCTACCGGCCGCCCTTTCCGTCTCGATGATCTCGTCCATGGTCTGCACCGCCCTGCTGAGCAGCTGCACCGTCCAGCGTCCTATGTTACCGCCCCCTTGCTGGCCATCCAGACCCCGGCGCTCCACCTCGCGCACCCATAGCTCGCAGGCCATCAGGATCCACCGGACCACGACCTTTCGACGCCGGCCTGTGAAGGGCGCCTCCTGTGCGTCGAGTATGCGTTCGAGTACACGCGTGACGATGGCGTGCGCAACGCCGAGGTTGTTGACAAACAGCAAGACAGGCCAATTTGGATCGGCTTGGATGTCCTCGTTTTGATTCTGGGTGATAGCGTACTCGCAGAGGATTGAGAGAACAGTGTCGATCGGGAAGACGTGGTTGTTCATGCTGGTCCTGTGAGCAATGTCTTGAACCTTGTTGCACACATGTTCATAGGGCAGCGGGGGCGGGCCAAATTCAGCGTCATCGGCTGGCCGGCCCCGTTCCTCCCAGTTGCGGTATGCCTCCTCCGTCTCAAAATGAGCAGCGTTAATGAGACTGCGCCATGTGTCAGCAATGAGACGCGGCGCATGGTGATCGGCTGCGTGGTAGATGAGTAGAGAAAGGTCGTAGTAATTGGCTGGCTCGGCAAAACCGTTGAACAGCTGTGGATCCTGTGGTCAGCATACATGATTAATTTCGTTGGTACAAGCCGTGGCAATGCTCACCTCTGTCAATGAGAGTATGGGGCCGTTCAGAGCCTGCTCGCAGTCCCCCTTGCGATCATCTGGAATTCGGTCATCCGCCTTGAGCCTCTCGAGAAGGTCATCCTGGATATGCGCGATTTCCAGCAACGTCGTCACATCATGGTTCAGAACCTGCTGATGCTGCCGGCTGACACCAACCGTCGACACGCTAGCATTGCCCTTGGCGCGACTCAGCAGGGTGATGCGGTCCTTGATTCCTATTTCGAGAACCTCATTCTTTGCCAGCTCAGCCTGGACTTCAGCAGCCTCATAAAACCTGCCACGGTGCGTGTAGAACCGACAGAGAAGGTCAGCATGACGGGCTTCAGTGGACGCCAGTCGCTGGAGGAAGGTGATGACGTGCGGCGAGTCGATAGCGAGGATACGATCGGTCCAGTTCTGTTCAATATACCATTCGTACAGGTCAAAGTGGAACACCTCGTCGTCAGAGCCGTTGATGACGTTGTAGGCTTCATTGCGCTTGGTGGCGGCCAAGGTGAGGCGCCCATCAACCAATTCCGGTTCGCGAGCCGAGACAGCATCCAATCTCTGCATCACTTCGTGGACAAGATCGTAGCAACTCCTGCGCTCGTTGAAAGCCGCCTGTCGAGGGTCATTAGGCGGTCTGCCATCGTTGATCCAAGACAGAGCCGTGTTTCCGCGGTCCTTTTCTTGAGCCACCCTCAAACACAACTGGATAGCCCCCGCGTAGTACTGCAGGTCGAGGTATTGCTGAACAGCGCCATGGAGGTTAGCCAGAGCGAGGCTGCCGGCGACACGCTCAAACAAACGCAGACTCTCTCCAAGCAGTTGTCGAAGGTGGTTAGGGTTGCCAGCCTGTTCTGATGCCCGCTTCAGTTGCTCCTGTGCCTTGAAGACAACCACGTCGTCCGGACTGCAGAAACTGCCACACCGTCTCCGCAAAGCGTCAGCGACGGTTTCCACATTCGCGCCACTCTCGATGTTCCGATTTACAATGGCCTTGACCAGAAGCTTCGCAAGGTCTCTCCCCGCCTCCTGAGAGAAGAGTTGTTCGTAAGTGAGCTCGCGCAGCTGATGTTGTGTTGGTGCATCTAGCCGAACGAATATTTCGGCTACACGCTCGTCGAAAAGCATCAGTACAAACGAGATCCCTTCAGCAATGTTTTCCATCAGCCTTTGCAAAGAATGCAGACCCTGATGTTCAGACTGCATAGCCATCTCTGCAAGGCGGTTTTGCGCGTTCGCAAGATCCTGGGGGCCGTTCAGGCCCTTGATAACACCACGGTTGGTTTCAAGGAAATTCCGCAGACGATCCAGATTTTCCTGAACAGAGTTCAATTTGGCCACTGGGACTGTGGACCTCACGAAGACTGCACCAGCCGGATCCACGCCTTGTCCGACGACTCTCGACTTCCATAACATCCGAACCAAGCGGGTGAGATACAATCCCAGAGCGTGATGTCGGGCAGACAAGGTGATCGAGTCCGTCTCGGTCACAGTGGGGTCGCCTCCGAAGTCGATGAAAACAGATCTTGCGCGGTCTTGCGTGACTTGGTCAATCACACGGGCCGCGCCGTTGCGTAGGTCGTTGCCTTGACCGCAAGCGATGGCAAGAGCTGTGGAAACGGTCTCGTTGCGGCCATACAGGTGAATGAATCGCGTCGTCTCGTACTTGACGGTGTCGTCGCTTGCGGCTTTTCGTATGACAGTCGCAAAAATGTCTACCATCCTCCGTCTTCGAACGACGTGGATGCCCATATTAGTCATTATAGCAAACTCGGAGGGAGACTGATCAAATTGGACAGCGAGTTCATTTCCGAAGCCAACAGGCTGTCCAGCCGCGGCGAAAGGTGGTGTGATGGACCCCACTGCAAGGACTTTGACTCCTTGGCCGAGGTCAATGAAGTTTGCGCTCTCGTAATACCTCATGGCCCTTTCGTTATGCGCGACAGTCCCATGTTGCAACTTGATACGGCCAGTCTCCGGCGCGGCAACGAACAGGATATCGGTGTTAGGATTGTCCGCCTTCGCAACAAAATCGAAAAAGTACCCGGGCGCAAAGCGTTGACCAAATCTGCTTGTTGTGAGAGCCTGTGAGTTGACGGTGAGATATGCGCCCTCACCGGCCTGCTGCGCCTGGGGAGCTTGGTCGGCAGAAGGGGGAAACTTGACGAATTGGACCTGCATGCTTTGCGGGGCGGAGCCTGATACGGACGATGAGCTAGTTGCGCTCAAAAAGATGCGGCAGCCAGTGCTGGTCAGAGCTACCAGGTGGAGGTTGAAACTCTCCCTGGCAGAGATCGGGCTGATTGACACGATTGTCAGGTTGTTCGTCAGCAGCGGTGATCCCGCAACAAAGTGAGTCGTCTCATTGAAGCACGTTGTCCTGTCTTTCTCGATGCATTTATTTAGCTTGTACAAGCCCTCCATTTGGTAGACACGGATCGTCGAGGTATTGGAGAGTGTGTACAGCAACCCCCGGCTGTCATCGATGACCATATCGGCCAGGCACTCGTTCGTCTTGGGCGTCCAGAGAGAACTTGGACTGGGCAGAAGTGTGCTCGGATGAGGCAGCTTGGGCACCACCGAAGACCATCCAGGGTGCGTGTGGTTGATCTTTCCACACCTACTGGAAAACCACTTCTCCTCCTGCTGGTAATAGAGCTCATGCACATCGGTGTCGTTGTTGCCGCCAAAAAAGATCCTCCCGCCGGCTGAGCCAACAATGTAGCTCACATCGAGGCTGCCCTTGTGTAGCGTCATCCTAGTCGAGTAGAGATTGACAGTGTGGGAACCGTTGGGCGTGGGTGTCGCAGAAACGCCGAGGAGAATCAATTCTGTTGCAGTCGCCAGCACCAGAATGTGTGTGATCGTGTTGACAAAGACGTCCGTCTTTGGACGGACCAGAGCCAAGGTAGTGATGGTATGGGGCGATTCTTCATATCCGATCAGCTCTGGATCTGGATGAGTATAGTCCCAAAGATAGAGCGCGTTATCAATAGTAACCCAGGCATGATTTATCTCGGTGAACAGTCCCATATTCGTCGCAATCTGGCCGCGGTCGAAGTTCTCGAACACCCGGTCTGGGATCGGGTACTGGGTAGGCTTGTGGAAGGGAGCGAGTGCTGGGTCGAGCGTCGCGAGATCATAATCAGAGGAGGTGCGAACTATTCAAGCTTGTGAGTAGGATGTGGCCACCAGACGTATGCGAGATCAGGGGCTGCTCACGTTGGCACAACGAGTTCAGCTCGGGGTAGCTGCCGTCGAGCTGTAGGAGGTCGTTGACCACCTTCGCGGCCCTGAGAACCGGGGGCTGGGCCGCATTATCGGGGACCATCTGAAGTGCCGGCGGCGCAGGCGGGCCTGGTGGTTGTGGTGGACCTGGAGCTCCGGGAGCACGGAACGGATCCGGGGCAGGCCTTGGGGGGTCCCGTCCCAAAGGCCCTAGCCGCGGCCCCCCGGCCGCTGCATCTCCGAAGAGGTTCCGTCGTGTGGCATCGTTAGCGGGCGCGGGTGTGTTGATGAATGCGCCGGGCAGATGGCGCACCGGCGTCGGTGTGGCCATGTGGGATGCAATGGGGTGTCGACGGCGTGGGCTTCAGGACCGAATCTCAGGAGCGCCCCTCCTCAAGACAGGGACTAGTCGTTCGCGGCGAAGGGTGAAGGTCGACGGTCGGTGGTCTGTGGTCGGTGGTCGACGGCAGCAGCGTCGCCTCAGCCACTTGTCCGTCTTGCGCAGAGGCAACCGAATCGCACCAAGCTATCGCAACATCAATGGGACCTGGCCTGTCGAGTCGCGTCGAGTCGAGGGCTTGGAAGAGCAGGAGCAGGAGCAAGGAGCGTGCAGCCGCAGGTCGCTGGGATGAAATGGCGATCTGGATGTTGGATGGAGGCTGGCTGGCAGTCTGTTGACCAGTGTGGTCCTGGCCTGATGCGGCTGGTATGGTACGGGAGGTGTGGAAAGTGAGGCGTGGTTTGGCCGACTGCAGCTCTCCGATGCAGTCAACACAATTTCTTTGCAGGGGTGGTGGTCAACTCAAGCAGTCAAGCTGGTCAAGGAAGGCTGGGCCCCAATTTTCGGTGGAGACGCGAACCTGGCGCGCAGGGCCGTCGAGCTAGGCTGTTTCGGGCACGACAGCTTCATATACTCTGGCCCCTCGACACGATGCCACAAAGATGTGGCCAATGGCGTGTTTCATGCCAGTCATTGGATCGAATCCAGTACAAGAGAACGAAGCCAGGCCGACATGTTTCAACCGAGGGTGTAGCAGGCAAGAGAGCTGTCTCCTGAGCAGGCGGGGCGTACCTACTCAGCTCAGCAGGTCTTGATCCTCGACTGTCATGTGCTACTCCAATGCATATCTTCGCAAAGTATCACTATCACTGTCATATCTCGCTTGGTCATTCTAGGCTTCTTCCTGAAATTCATTGATGGTCCAATAGTCAGCAATGTCAAGCTGTATTGGAAAACAAGCAGCCCATAGCCATTGCTTCTAGAGCAAGCATCCTTCAAAATTCGCCCTCTTGCCTCCTATCTTCCATCCCCCAGGACCCCTTTGATTGATACCGTTCATAGTCATATACCACAATTGGAAGAAGGATTGGAAGCCCTTGGATTCTTTACACACCATATTCCTTCACTCCTTCTTTGCTTCCCTTGCTGCCTTGCGAAGAGCCCTGGTACGGATATCTTTGTGGGCCTTCAGGTTGAAGCCAATTCCAACCTTGCTGCCAAAGCCAACGGCCTTCTCGACCCACCACTGCATAATGGCGTGGCTCCACCAAGGTGTGTAGGAATATGCGATGTTCTGCGTGCCACCCAGCCCGATCTTGCCGAGCGTAGCCTTCACGAACGGCCGGGGAGTGGGAATCATGGCGGACGGGCGCTTGATCTTGCTCATGGCCGACACGACCAGATAGGACAGGACCAGATAGGCATCGACGTTGCTTTCCTTGAGCTCCCCGGCCAAGGCGCTGCTCCAGTGCTGGAGGAACGCCTTGCTGCCACTGTAGGTTGCGAGGTACGGAATAGGCATCCACCCGCCGAAGGAGCCCATAGTCAGGATCAGCCCACGCTTCCGCTGGACCATTCCCGGGGCGATGACCTGAGTTGTCTTCAATGTTCCGAGGCAGTTGATGGTGACAATGTCCTGCAACTCCTTCTTCTCTGTCTCGACGAAAGGGACCGGGATCGAGTGGCTTTGGCCGACGTTGTTGATGAGGATGGCAACGTCAAGACCCTGAACGAGCTCGGATAGGCGGTCGTAGTCGTTTGGGTTGTCCTGCGAGTAGTCCATGGCGAGGATCTTGGTCTGCACGCCCTGCTTGCTAGAGCTCTCGATTTCGGAAGCCAACGCCTCGAGCTTGGACTGCGTGCGCGACACGAGCACCAGGTTGAATCCCTTGGAAGCGAGCTGCTTTGCGTATTCCTTGCCAAGCCCATCAGACGCACCCGTTACGACAGCCCAGGAGCCTGGCTTGCCATACTTGCGGAGGTTGGTGCCACTGAGGACGAAGAGGTTGAGGAGCAGGCGGGCGTAGCTCAAGATGTGACTCGCGACGTAGAGGGTGCCGATGCCAGCCAGGCCAAGTTGGACTGGCTGAGGCACAGTCGAGAGAATATCACTGACTGCCATGGCGCCGCTGTCAAAATGGAGTCTTTGGTGATGGTGTTGACAGAGGGGAGTTCGTTGGACCGGCTAAGTGGCCCGCCCATTGAGCTCAAGAAAATTGATGGGGCTCAGAGCTCCTGCCCAGTCAACAAATCCTGGAGCCGAGGTTTGGCGAGGTACGTACCTTCAAGTGCGGCATCCACTACCGACTAGACTACCTACCTACCTGGGTCTTTCCTACCCAGGACTGCTCAGGGAGACCCGGAAAACATCCAAACTCAACCTCGCACTCATTTTCAAGCAAGCTGCTCATCGCGGATAGACCCAGGCTGGCATGGCAAGCGGGCATTACTGTAATGGCCGATCTGAGGTCTGGCGACAAAGCCATGGAGTATGAAACCGCCCGTGATCATGGCCAAGGGGAAGCCCACCACTTATTTTCTTAAACCATCCGCCTACCTGGCCGCGGCGAACGCCATGCTTCTATTCTAAGACTGCCCCATTGATCAGATCTGCAAGTTGCCGTTCAGCCGCTCACACGTGGCCAGAGAAACAGCCCTCACGCCGACGCTTCGCAGGCGGCGCCGCCGTCCCTACTTGGAGGCTTCTCACAGGATGTGTAGCTGCCTACGTGGCCAACATAGTAGGCCACGCTTCCCGTGAGCGGCGAGTATCGCCATCCGAACATTGACTTGCCGCAGCAGAATGCAAGCTATTGCAGCCGCTGGCTCTCAGCCCAGTTGGGCCAAAACCGCAGTCCAGTGGAGACTATTGCAACAACGGCACTGGTCTGATACTAAGGTCAGCAGGGCCAAATGCTGGGCCATTCAACAACACAGACCTGTGGCATAGCAATATTGGAGTATCCTCTCCAGGTGCCAGTATCCAACCCCTTGCGATTCGAGAACGGTGCAGCAAAGTCCCTGGGGTATGTATTTAATGGCTGCATCCACAATTGAGGTGGAAGCCCGAACTTGGGATCCTCTTGGCTGTGGATCGTCTAGGCCGATGTCAAGGAGTCTTCTGATATTGACGAGGAGCCCGATGTTAATGATGCCCTGCTCCTTCTTCCGGCCTATCAGGGCCTTGACGATCGTGCCGGCTCAATGTCTGATGGAGTAGACACACGGGCTGTGTAGCCTGGTCGTCGGATGCGCAGCGTCTTCTTCCCCTCGACACCCCACGATCTGTCTTCTGGAGATGGTCCAAGAGAGAAGGGAGACTATAGCCGCTTGAACGGTGTTCACCGGGTTGCCAAGGCACCTCGTCGCCGGATGGTGAGCTCGTTTTGATAGGGGAGTCTCTGCTCGACCGACCCGCCCGCTCTTGGCCATGCCGAAGCTATTCGAGCGCGCCCAGGATTTATACGGCGACTGCAGCAGAAAGCTGACCAAAGCACGGCAGAGCATTGGCGGCGACGTGTGTTCGGGCGGTCTTGGCCTTTTAACAAATCCATCGTGACCACGGACACCCTTCATCCGATAGGGCCTACGCTTTGGTCTCGGCCCGGGGCTCGGGCGCGAGGATGTTGGCGTCGTCCAGATACTATTATGGGATGGACTTCTTCACTCTAAGTGCCTCGTCGTTAGGACTCAGGGCACACGCTATCTGTTTAGTGGCGACACCGTTCCTTCAATTCCCGTGTTTTAGTTCAGGAACGCCTCTTTCACGGTGCTGTGACAAACACAGACAGAGCACGAGGATACCAATACCATGCAGGGGGCTTCCAAGAATGCGCCTGGTGTCTATCCCTCGTACAACTATCGTCCAAACATGGCCCATACTTACAAAGTCAACGTTATGATGCTGAGAATACAACCACAGAAACTGTGTACTCCACGCTACAAATAGCAACGTGCAACTGTGAGGGAGGGGGAGGAGGACAGCCACGGCTACTTCATTTCTAGTACAGCCGGAAATGTGGCAGGGCAAGGCACAGATGGGGCGGTGAATGCCTATTTCGAGACACCACCCAGCCCGTCAGCGAGATACTGTCCGTGGAGGAGTTGCCACATCCATGTGTATCCCACGGTCCTACCAGCTTCCCCCGCCGCGGAACTCAAGTCCACAAGCTAAAGCCACCTCGTGATAGATCATGCTGGCGCGCCTCTCTACGACCCAGTGCGATGAATGCCAACGCTCCCCGACAAGCCGTCTTGGAACTGCATCCAGCTTACTAGGCTGAACACCGTTCGCGAAAACCACGGACTCCCTCTCCAATGGGCCGGGTGTGCTCACAATCGCCTGCTCCAAGAAGTTCACTGTGATGTTGATGAGGGCAGAGGCCAAGAGTTTTGTGTTTGGAACTACATTGGTAAAGTGAGCCTTCTCGTATACTAAAGGGTCTAGATGGGGCCCCGCGCCGTGTTGTGATAGAGGAGGGTAAGCTGTTGGATATAAAACCAACGTATAGCCCTCGCCAGCCTCGTCAAGTTGCTGATACAAATACCATCGCCTTCGTTCACACAATCCTCTCTCTTTGCTCACGAACATCCCATTCATCCTCCATCTTGACCTTGCCCCACCATCATTTTCCTTCTTTTGTGCTCAGTCACCATTTTTCGACTACCATGAAGTTCTCAGCCATCACCTCTGCCTGCGCAGGCGCAGCCTTCGTTGGCAACGCCGTGGCCCATCCAGGCATGGCCAAGGTTGTGAACGAGATCAAGGACAATATCATGTCACGTCAAGGTCGCCCTGTCGATCCAGCCCTGAACTCCAACGAGCTCATCGGCGACCTCGTGACGTTGCAGGACAGCCAGCTTACACCCGTTGGCAAGGACATCAAGGCCGTGATCCTCAACCAAGCCAATGGCGAGAGCTTGGAGACATACTCCAACGTCCCCAAGCTGGGCACACCGCAGTGCAAGGCTGACACCTGCTGCGTGTGGCAGTATGTAGCCAACGACATGGTCACTGCCTTCAAGGGGCCCTCGGGCAGATGTACCAATGCAGCAAGGGCAGCCGTCCGTCTCGGGTTCCATGACGCGGCCGGATGGTCCAAAAAGACGGGGCCGGACGGTGGTGCCGATGGGTCACTCATCCTCAACGCTGAGGAGATTCGCCGACCGGGCAACCGCGGCCTTGAGGAGATCGTGACGCTTACCCAGGCCTGGTTCGCCAAGTACAAGGGCTATGGGATCTCTGCAGCAGACTTGATCCAGATGGGCGCCAATGTGGCTACCGTCGTCTGTCCCCTGGGCCCTCGCACCAAGACCTACATCGGGCGCAAGGATAACCCCAAGCCCGCCACAGACGGCCTTCTCCCGCCTGTTGACGCCAGTGCCGACTTCCTGATCAAGCTGTTCCAGGACAAGACCATCCAGCCGAATGGCCTGGTCGCCCTCCTGGGTGCGCACTCCACTGCCCAGCAACGGTTCGTCGACCCCCGCAGGGCTGGTGATCCCCAGGACAGCACCCCAGGTGTATGGGACATGCTCTACTACAACGAGACCATCAACCCCAACGCGCCGGCCCGTGTGTTCAAGTTCGCCAGCGACATCAAGTTGGCCGCAGACCCCAGGATGAGCAGACTGTTTACTGCCTTTGCCGCGCCCAACAACGCCGCGCAGCTGCCGTGGAACCTGGTAAGTAACCCCTTGGGAATCCCGCACCGCGACGACAAGCCGCAGCAGTCCACACAGACTTGCTAACCCGACCCGTGTCCGACAGCTCTATGCCCGCGAGTATGTGCGACTCAGCCTGCTGGGCGTCAACAACATCAACTCTCTCACGGACTGCACCAAGGTTCTCCCACAGCCCGTCAGGACCTTCGTGCCGAACGACAGGTGCGAGGTCAAGACGTGGATGTCGTCCACTAAGAACGTCCCGGCCATCGCCAACGCGCTGCTGGACGGCAAGCTCATCACCTCCGTCCCGGGGCTGTCTAGTCTCCTGAGCAACCTCCTCGGTGGACTGCTTGGGCTCGTTGGCATTGGCCGCCAGAGGTCAAATTGCTGATGAATTGGGGTGCGTATCGTTCAACTGGGGATAATCTGTGCATGAAGGTCAAGACATGATGTGAGCAGAATAGCCTAGGGCTGTGCGTCAATGGGGGCATTAATTTTCCGTAATACTTGGTGGTTTCGATTCTTGTATCAATTTTCCTATTAGTAATATTAAATAAATGAGTTGCTTGAGACTGAACAAAGATGTCACGACGTGAGACATTCATTGTGGAATTAGAACCGAGGATCCTGCAGAGTGTTGTGCCATGTCGAAGCCGAACCTTGCAACTCGACATTCCTGGATGCAGAGAATTGTGATGGCATATAGAACCAACACCTTAGACTACCAAATGTAATATTTGACTTTAGCAGCATAAGTTAGGCAACAGTGGGATGATGATGAGGCGCTTTGGTGCCGTCGGCGATCATTGTTGGCATCTTATCTCTGACTCACAGACCTCCTTAGGCGCGAAGCTCTGTATGACTCAGAATTTATGCTGACATAAGGTGTGGCTGAGGAGAAAGAGGCAGCTTTGCGGCTAAGGAGGTCTGTGATCAAATTGCCAGAGGTATAAAGATCAAGGTATACCTTAACAGTGGAAACCTTTTCTAACTTAATTCTTTTTTTAAAAAAAATTTTTATATTAAATAAATATTTTTTAAGATTTAAAAACTTTTATTAATTATTTTTTTATAAAATATATTTAATTTATTATAAAATTAAAAATATTAAATATAAATAATTAAAAAAATATAAAAAAACTTTTTAATTAAGTTTTTTAATTAAATATATTATATTTTATAAAAAAAAAAAAATTTAAAAAAATTTTTTTTTTTTTTTATTTAATATTTTATTTATATTAAAATTATTAATTAAAAAATAATATAATTAAAAAGTATTTTAAAAACATCACTATCATCTTATATAAAGTGATTCCTAGATGCAATTTTTTTACATTTTAAATTCAGGTAACCTTTTCTCGCATTCAAAACTACCCTTGATAAGCCTGTTCTGCATTACCATTACAGCCACTTGGATTACTAAAGAAGCTCAGGCCTCCAGAGCACAGACCTTTGAATGCATTTAAACGGGAGAGAAATGGACATCTGAATATTTGAGATAATTGTCATCCGCTTCCGGCCGGCCGTGAAGTAGCTTGGCCGAGCCGGCCCCGAGGACAATCACCAGCGTCCACTTTTCTCACACCACCCATTGCAGGTACCCAGATTTCGAAGCTTTCCCATGATCCAGTCGACGCTGTCGCTCCTGGACTACTCGGTCTATATTGTCAATTGGCCTTACGGGACGCACCACGAAGCTTCAAGACCCTAAAACCGCTCGACACCAGCGAATATGAGTGGCCTCGGCTCCATCCTGCCCTCCGCCGAGGACGGCTTCCTTCCCTATTACCTGCTGCTAGTGAGCTCATACCCGATCCCGTCACCCTCCGCACACACGCTCGCCCGCCTCCTCTGCCTCACCGCTGACCCCCATGATCCCCCAGGTCTCCGTAGCAGCCATAGGCAACGCAGTCCAGAACCTCGTGACCCTCCACTACACCCGGCGCATCTACAACGGGCTCTTCGTGCCCCGCGCCTCGGCCCGCAACAACCCAGACTCGGTCGCGAAGCTCCAGCCGCTGGTCGAGGCGGGATCCCTGAAGGACAAGCCCACCGCCGTCGACCAGGTCACGCCCCTCGCCGCGCGCCTGTTTGGCGTGTACACGATCCTCGCGGGCGTCATCCGCGTCTACGGCGCCTACCGCGTCAACGACCCCGTGCTGTACCAGCTGTGCCTGTTCACTCACCTGCTGGCGGCCGCGCACTTCATGAGCGAGGCGCTGGTGTTCAAGACCGTGGCTCTGGGGTGGGAGCACGCATTCCCCTTCGCGGCCGCGTTCAGCGGGAGCTGGTGGATGATTCAGCAGTATGGGAACTACGTGAAGGCGTGAAAAGAGCAAGGATGAATGCGTGGACGGGTGCGCAGACGGTGTGCGCGCGGTGTATAAGGAAGAGGACCGAACCGAGCAGAGGGCGGACCTACACGAGGGCGAGTATCTCTGAGGTGCACATCCGCGATCATAATATAGTTTCCTGAAAAGCCACTCACCGTATGGAAGATGGGTGAAATGTTGGCTCTGTTCTGTGTATACTACTAAGGCTTAATACAAGGCGTTACAGGTGAGATGTACAGTGGCTCTCTGTGTGAATGTAGTCTACTTCTGGAGGGTCTTCCGGTAGACTTCGCCTCCCAGCGGCCTTAGCCTGGCTGCCGCCTGCTCGGGCGTGATATCCCGCTGCGGCTCGGCCAACAGCTCATATCCCACGAGGAATTTGCGCACCGTAGCTGAGCGCAGGAGAGGCGGGTAGAAGTGCATGTGGAAGTAACTGTTCTCGGCCTCTTCCTCTGTGCAATCGAGGGGCGCTTGGTGGATTCCAGAGCCTGGTTATGTCAGCCACCACGGTCTGGCCGGTCTTTGCAGGCGGGTTGGAAGGAAAAATGGTGATGAAACTTACTGTACGGGAAGCTGCACTCAAACAGGTTGTCATACCTCCTGGTGACCTCCTGGACCGCCTCCGCAAACCACACCCTCTCCTGGTCGCTCAGGTCCACCAGGGCGCGCACATGCCTCTTGGCGATGATCAGCAGCTCAAAGGGCCAGACAGCCCACCACGGGCACACCACGACGAAGCCCTCGTTCTGCCAGACGAGGCGCTCGCCCTTCTCGATTTCCAGCTTGACATAGTCAGCCAGCAGGTGGCGCCCGCCGTGCTCGGCACGGTACTTTGTCATCTGGGCGATCTCCTTGCCCGGCTCCTCGGGCAGGGTGCTTGTCGTCCAGACCTGGCAGTGCGGGTGGGGGTTGCTGCAGCCCATGGCGGCGCCCTTGTTCTCGAAGATCTGCATGTAGCGCAGCTGGTTCCTGGGCTTGTCGATCTTGTCTGGCAGGCCGGGCTGCTTCTGCAGCAGCGGCAGGGCGGCAGCGACCTTGGCCAGGGGGCTCGAGGGAGACAGGTGGGCGGCGTAGATGCGCGTCCACGTCTCGATGACCGGGAGGATCTCGGCGGGCGACATGTCGGCCAGGGTCACAGAGTGCTTCGCGCTGAAGGTCAGGACGTAGCACTTGCCCGTGACGGGCTCGGCGCGGAGCAGGAGGGCCGAGAGGTCATCGCTGGAGGAAGGCTCTGGCGGGTGGTACTCGGCTTGCTCTTCCTTGACGGCACTGTAGTCGTTCACGAAGACAAAGGTGTTTTCGTACTGCGGGTTGGAGTCGCCTTGGGCGCGAGGGTTGTCCGGACAGAGGTAGCACTGTTTAGCAACGGGGGTCAGTCGCTCTCTGTTTGCGACCTATGCGCGAGAAGAGAGCGTAGAGGAAAGATGCGGCAGACAGACCTGTGGATCATAGTCTGGCAGGGTATTCGCTTGCGCGCCTTCTTGCTGGCCTCTAAGAGACTGGTGGTCAGATACATGGTTGTTTGCGCGCATCTACAAGCAGACAGGTCGTGGATAGGAAATCTAAGACACTCACTGCCATGGCCGCTTTGTTCGGTGGGGCGAGACCAGCAGCCAGGACCCGGTCAGCGGGTTGTACCTGCGGTGGGAGATATCGTCGAGGATCTTGGCAGGCATGTTACAGAAGAGGCGTGGACGTGGACGGGGAAGGGCAGGACTGCAGAGAGAGGCAGATGGGACCGGCTCGAGGTCTCGAGACGTATGAGCCGTTTTCTTATATGTACTGCAGACTACACCTAAACTACCCTGTGGTTTGAACGGCAGAATTACGCGCACTAACAATCCTGTCATCGGTCCTTCTGAGGGAAGGTGGTGTTACTCTCGTTGATACCCCGCCATACTGCTCCTGGCTTGGTGGGGCGGCCCTCGCTCAAGCTCTCGCCGCGACGACCCCAGTCCCCGGCCCCCAGTCCCCCAGCTTCTGTGAGCAAAAGCTAGCACCGAGCACCTGGCAGTGTGTTGGCCTCCTGTTGGCCTCGGCTGGGGGTGGGTCAAAATTCGGGGAAACCGGCGCCAGCAGACAATCAGACAATCTTGGTCTCAAACACGACTTGTTCTCGCTGGCTGTCGTGACAGAGGGCTTGTTTTTTTTCTCTCGGACTCGTTGGAACCTTTGGTCAACCAGTATATGGTAGAAAAGCAAGTGCGCCTTTCCAGCGACAAGCAGAAACATCAATCCGTGCCTTACGATCTTCAGCAGATATGTCAATGGCCGAATTGGTACTGTGTACTTCGTAGGTATCCAGGCATATATACACATAGCATGTATATATACCAATGTAGTAGATATGTGTTTGTCCGTTTCAAGCTCTCGATTCTGTAGGAGCCTGTACGTAGGCATGCCCCCAAAACATGCAGGCCGCCTTCTGGCAGCTCGCTTCAATACGTCAGCTAGTGCCAAGGCCATTGTCTGCGCTGGGAAGGCTTATCCTGCTTATCGCGCCCTTTAGCGTCCCAGATGGCCCAGGAGCTCGGAGTTGGTTCCTGCGACTCAATTACCATCCATCCAACCTTGCTCGTCCGACTGGATCGGCTAAGGCTCCACACCTGCTCACCCGCGATTCCACCTCCGCATCGATCCAGCATCAATCCAGCACCGACAACCACGCTCATCTGTTATCAATGCGCACTCCCAGGCATCGACTTTACGCGTCGCATCATCAACTCTCGCTCCCCTCTGCCCTGTAGCTCTTCTGGCTTGGCTTTCGGAGCCAATCCAACGCGCATCTGAGCCCTCCTTCGTCCTCTCAAACGTCACCACAACCGCTCGACGCCCCGACAACGTGCCACTGATCGCCGCCTCGACCGTCGACGGCCGCCATGGCTGTCATTAGGAAGAAGACTGCCACCCGAGGCAGCGAGGGTGGTGTCAAATATATATGCGATGTTTGCTCTGTGGACATCACATCCACCGTGAGTACCCCTCCGCTGTGCTTTCCCCCTTCGCCGCATTGCGCACCGCCTTCCCCGGCTGGGTTTCACTCAAGCTTGCACTACCAGTTCTGACATCGATTTCCTCTTGCTACTGCAGGTCCGGATACGGTGCGCCCACGCCACTTGTAACGATTATGATCTCTGCGTCCAATGCTTCTCCAAGGGCTCGGCAAGCAATAATCACAATCCTGCCACACACCCCTACCGAGTTATAGAGCAGAATTCCTTCCCTATCTACGATGAAGAGTGGGGAGCAGATGAGGAGCTTCTGCTTCTCGAGGGCTGCGAGATCTATGGTCTCGGGTCCTGGGCAGACATTGCAGACCACATTGGCGGATACCGGAACAAGGACGAGGTTAGGGACCACTATGAGAAGGTTTACATCCAGTCCTCCAAGTTCCCGCTCCCTGAGCGTTGCAGTCCCAAAGACACCGCCTTGGCGAATGCAATCACCAGGGAGGATTTCCAGGCCCGTAAGAAACGGAGAATCGAGGAGCGGAAAGACGCCATCAAAAATGCGCCTGCCCCACCTCCGAAAACAAAACCAACCGCTTCTGTCCCCTCGTGCCACGAGATCCAGGGCTACATGCCAGGCCGCCTGGAGTTCGAGACCGAGCATGCCAACGAGGCCGAGGAGGCAGTCCAGCTCATGCAATTCGAACCTGGAGATGGCATCAACCCAAACACTGGCCAACTGGAACCAGAGATGGAACTCAAGTTGACGGTTATGGAGATTTATAACTCGCGGCTGACGCAGCGTGTGGATCGCAAAAAGGTCATTTTCGAGCACAACCTTCTCGACTATCGAGAGAATACCAAACTCGACAAGAAGCGATCCAAGGAGGAGCGGGACATCCTTAACAAGGCCAAACCATTTGCTCGTATGATGAACCACAAGGACTTTGAGGATTTCAACCAAGGCCTTGTTGACGAGCTCAACCTTCGCCAGGCCATCACCCAACTCCAAGATTGGCGCAACATGGGTATTGGCAACCTCAGAAACGGCGAGAAGTACGAGCAGGACAAGGCAGCCCGCGCACAGAATAAGATTCCCATGGGCTCCATGGACAGGGAACGTCTGGCCGCGGCTCAGCGTAACAAGCAGCCCCCGCCATCAGATCCGCCAAGCGGAGCCGCCCTTCTGGTAGCCCCGGAACTTCCGATACGGCCAGCAGCCAAGAGCGTACTCCAGAATGGCGAGGCTGCGGCCGACGGGGACGTCAAGCTCACGAACGGAACCCATGCGAACGGTATCAATGGCGGCAGTGTTGTCGTAGCCAACGGCGCTGATTCATCAAAGAAGCCAACCCACGTGCCACAGCCCATTTCTGGTGTCACGCCGATGCAGCTGAGCCAAGACATGCCCGATTATCATCTTCTCACGAACGAAGAGGTTAGACTCTGCGAAGTCATCAGGATGCAGCCGAAGCCCTACGTTATGGTGAAGGCTGAGATTATCAGGGAAGCTGTCAAGGGTAATGGCTCTCTGAAGAAAAAACAGGTCAAGGAGATCTGCAGCAAGAATCCATCCTCTTGGGATTCGCGTAAGGCCGGCACAGTGTTTGAGTGTATGGTCGCCTGGGGCTACATATCCAAGGCTTAGCTACTACTAACATCAAATCGAAAGCCACCAAAGCCGGGCTCAGGGACTACGGCGGGATTCGACGTGGTCTCAATAATTACATACTTATCAGTGTCAAAAAATGCCTTGTGTATCTGCGACCGACTGGTGCACAATGAAGTGTCAATTGGCGGGCCCAGTGATATAATCAAGGCTTCCTCTGGTGGCGGTTCTTCCGCAATCGTGTCGTTTGTGCACCTGGAACCCACGATGCGTTGTTTGCGGAGCTTGTGATTGCCGACCACCTGCAGTCCTCACGAATCGGGCAGTGTTTCCTCAGGGACACTCGAAGCATGCAGTATCGATCACTCGCCTGGCCTGTGAAGAGCCCAAAGGTGAGAATACATCGTCTCAAGAAAAAAACCGCTGTTGCCTCCGAAGAGAACGTGAGGTCTACGCAGGACTTGAGGCACCTCTTCTCTGCCGCAGGCAACAGAGACGTCGCTGTGGGATCGGCCATCACACGATTCGCGTGGAAGCAATATCCCCAAGCAGTATTCGATGGCACTGCTGAGCCTCAATCTGGCGAGCCCGCCTGATGAATGTAATATGTTGGGAATGAGGCTGATAAAGTACAGGCATAGGCTGCTGCTGCAAGGTCGTAAGGGATCCGTTGCACAGGTCACGCCGAAGCTTGCAGGCAGCGGATTCTGGCGAAAGGAAGCACGGTTTGGACATCTGCGCCCGACGCAATTACTCGGGGATGACAACGGATATTGAAAGGATTTCTTCGTCAGCGAGGATGATAAAGATTTTGATGATACCCAGTTGAAGACTCGGGATGGTTGTCTGCTGAGTGCATCTTATCCAGGGCTGTCGGGCCGCACAAGAGCAGCGCGAGGATGTTACAACCAACCATTTACTGAATGAGGGCGACGATCCCTTAGTCGACCCACTGACCTGGCGCTCGAGATTCCCTCTTTTTGACATGTCTACTGGAAAGAGCGTCTCGGGCCAGCATCCGCCTTCGCGCTCCATGCGCCTATCAGGGAACGGCCGCGGTAGTGACGTCGGCTGCAGCAATCCGCTCGGCAGACAAGTCACGATACCATCCAGACCTCCATAAGCGGGTCTTACTCATCAGCATCCAATATATGCAAATTCGCCGAGAGAGTACCGCCGTCGAGCTAGGTACGTCTGTCTCCGGTGACCGATTTAGCCTGAGTCCGGTTCACAGCTGGGACTAGGCACGGGACAGCCTGCTGTCCACACATGGCGCCAACCAGTTCACCTCTTTGGTCAACGCACAACAACATCGCCCCATTTGTGTGACCATTGTGAGGCCACACAGGTCTCGTGTCGTACTCGAGTCTGATGTGCTTCTTGCCATCCTGATCTCGATTCTGTCAGGCCTGGGCCAGGTGCGTCATCAAGCTGGCCATGGCCGCCTTGCGGGCCGAGCATTGACTCGGCCCGTCGCTCCAGGAACAAGCTCAAGAATGGGAGACCAAGCTTTCGTGCTCACAATCTGCGAGGTCCTCATCGTTGGTGGGCATAATGCGGGCTGGGGTGTACGGCTGACATCTAGCCATTATATATCGCCTTGTCTGGACTGGATAAAGTGAGCAGTTGCGTAGATGAACTCCCCAAATTAGAGGATATCTCGGTAAACGGCGTTCGGTGTTGGCCGTGGAGCCTCTTTCCTCAAGTGGCCTGCTTGCTCTCTTCTTGTTACAGTTGCACTTGAGCGTTGCGACTATTCTCAAGGATTTGTCATTGATGGTAAACTGAACCGGACACGCGTATTCCAACCTTGGCCTCTTCGAATACCACCTCGAGATACCGCCCAGAACAGGAAACAAGATGGCAAAAGAAACCAACTCAAATCCCACGGTTAGAATTCTGGTGATAGGGACTGCAGGCGCCGGGAAGAATTGCCTGGAGTCGAGGTTTACGACATCACAGTACCCGCCTCCTTACGACCCATCCCTCACACTATGCAGCCGGCGCTTCCTCACCCTCGAGCCAAAGCCAACAAGTGATGGTGGCTCCCGGGCATCGACGCTCCCCGCCCTGCGCGTCTCGACAGACTTCCCTGGATCCACGCCCTCTCTTCTATCACCACCAGACTCCGCAGGCCCAGCAAGCCCCATCTCGGACCCCGTGTCGCCAATATCCTTCGTCAGCACGACGTCGACACTCAACACCAGCACGACGAGCATACCCACTTCAGCTTCCTTTGGTCACGAGCTCGAAATACCCAAGCCACAGCCATGCGCCAAGTGCGCACACAGAGCCAGCACGTACCTAGTAGAGGTGGTCAACTACCCAGCCCTCCAGTCCGCCAAGGTGCGGCAGCACGTCCTCGCCAAGGGCGACTACGACGCCGTGCTCCTCGTGTATGACGTCTCGGACCGGGGGAGCTTCGACAAGGTCCGCGAGTTCCACTCCGAGGTATCCCTCGTCAGCAGTACCGGCACCAGGCAGCACAGGAGGCAGAGGTCGCACGTGCCGAGGAGGCATTCCGGCCCGCCGACGGGGTCGTCCCTGCAGAGGAGGGGCAGCGTGATGAGCTTCTTCAGCCCGGGCGGCGGGCTGGCCGGGCCTGAGGAGGACGTGCAGGCCGGGAAGGGATCAGGCGATAACGTGGTGGTCGCGCTGGTGGGCAACAAAGCTGATATTGGCGATGGTCACTCAGACCGGTCTGAGAAGGCCGAGGGGGAGGACGGACTGGTAGATCAGGATGATGACTATGACGACGACTGCGAGTCCGCCATAGCTGTCTTCGGGGACGCCCTGAACCGAGACCTCCACGAGGAGGCCAAGCTTGGCACGGCCTGGTCGGCCCTGGGGACTACCAGCAGGCCCAAGCCATCTCACACGGAAAGCTCTGAGACCGTCGAGCGGTGGCTGCAGGTTGTCGGGAAGGCGTCCGAGGAGGACGAAGAAGGTGCGGCCCATGAGCCGTCGGCCTCGGAAACCGCTGTCAGCAAGGCCAAGCCTGGGAGATCGGTCTCCCAAGTCGAGGGCGAGGACCTGGCCAGGTCGCTGGAGCTGCAGGTCCCTTTCTTCGAAACGAGCGCCAGGACGGGGACGAACGTCGAGGAAGCATTCGAGGCGGTCGTGCGCTCTGTGCTGAAGCAGATGGGCCGAAGCGCCACGCCCTCGACGACAGAGCTCGCAAGGAGGTGCAGGGATAAGCACGAGGCCGAGCAGCAGAAGCGTGCTAGCCGGTCATCGAGGCCGGCGGACAGGCTGGCACCGAGTTCAGGACCATCACATGGGCAGGGAAACCACGGGCGCCTGGTCCTGGAGACCAAGCTTGACGGGCAGGGCCACGCGGCTCACACGGAGCGTCCTGCGTTGGTCGCCAACATCCCTGGTCGCGAGAACATTCCGCGTCGGGAGAGCTTCATGGACCGCATGCGCAGGATACTCACGTCCGAAGAGGCTCGTGGTGGGGAGGGCGCCCGTGGCTCGGCGAGTAGCCATCCTGTACGGTCCTTATGAAGGATGGGTTCTCTAAAAGACGGTTGGTATAATGCTAGATCCTTCTGGTCATTTGTGTATTTCTTTGGTGGTTTAGCGTATGTATTTCGGGTCTTTTCCTAATACTCTTGCTCAGAGGACTTCCCTAGAGAGGTAGGATATTGTCTGCAAAACCTCCCAAGCTTGGTCACCGGGCACTTAACAGACATGATGACAATTCCTGCGACCGCAGGTCTCATGTCCAAATACGATGTCTACATGCGATTGAACAACTTAACCATCTTGAAGTAATCAATCACACACGGGTGAATACCCTGGTCTGGGTGCCATCCTTAAGTACCTAGGTAATATACCCGTAGGGGTCATTTGTCTCATCGATTTCTAGGCACTAATTCTAATTATAACCTTGCCTCTTGTACGCCCAGTATTTAGTCTATCGAACGCTTCTCGGACTTGGTTGAAGCTAAAAGTGCTGTCGACAATTATCTTGTCCTCGGGCAGGCTCAGGATCTCCTCCAGGAAGGGGTACTTGAACTCAAGATTGACACAAGTGTACGACCGACCAAGACCTACCCTTCCAAGGAGAGCGCGCAAGACCATCTGAGGGTTCCATAAGTAGGTGTTTGCCCCGCCCATCGTATACCGGTTCGTCTTGTCACCAACGATAGTTACGTATCTCTTAGCAATACCGAGACACTCGGTCCCGCCGACGCAATCCATGATGACATCGGGCGCGAACTCCCTGAGCCGGTCCGGCACACTCTCAGTCGTGTAATCGACAAGCTCGCTCGCTCCCATACCGCGCACAAACTCCGCATTGCGGCCAGAGCACGAGGCGGCTACCGTCCATCCCCGGCGTGCCGCGAGGTGCACGGCGTACATGCCAGTAGCAGAGCTCCCGCCCAGCACCGCGACCCTGCCGTTCTTGACATGGCCCTCGGCCTCGGCGATGACGGTCCGCGCCGTGAGCCAGACCAGCGGGAGGGCGGCAGCCTGCTCCCACGACCAGTCGGCGGGCTTGGGGACCACGACGGAGCCCTTCTTGGTGTCGAGCCTGATGGCCTCCTGCAGGGTGCCCCCGGGAAGGAAGGGGCAGATGCCCAGGACCTCGTCGCCGGTCTTGAAGCCCGAGTCTGGGCCTGCCTCCTGCACCACCCCCGAGAAGTCTTCGGCCACGCCCTTCTGGGAGGGTATCAGGAAGCTTGGAAGGTACGGCCACAGGGGGAATCCCATTAGCTGGGCGTCGACGGGGTTGATGGATGCGGCATAGGTTTTGACACGGATCTCTGAGGGTTTCAATGGTTTTGTATCAGGTGGGAGGGTTGACTGTTGAAGCGCCTTTGGGTAGCCCCCATGGGTGAATGTCCAAGCATTTATTTCCCCACCCATCTTGGTTCAGTCGGGTGACAACTGTGATCAGAGTAGACTTGGAACACTTTGAACCGGAGATGATGTATCTTGGGCGTAAATTCTAGTTCCGATGCAGAGAATATGTGTGTTTGATACAACCAACTGACTCAATAAGTCTGGCGATCTAAGTCAACTCACGTCTATATATATGTGTGGTACACATACAATAGTGACGGTTGGTTTGGCCATGCAGATCAGCTAGTCTATCTGTAGTAACCACAACATGGGTGGCCCCACCATCGCCTGCTCTCGGCGTGCCTCAACAACGAAGCTGACTATCACTAAGCAATAACGGCCCAACTAAATCCCGTCAGCTCTCTCTTCTGGCCTGGATACCCTCCGCTTCATTTTTGATTTCGCTGGTGCCCGAAGACAAAACTCTCCGAGCTCATCGAGTGTTCATCAAGTGGTACATTCATCATGTCATCGTCACTCATAAAGCCCAGGAGGACGTGAGCAATTGCATCTTGGCAACATTCACACTAGGAAATAACCGAATAAATAATTGTACACGGGGCACTCTCTGACAGAACCCGAGGGCGTTGGTTCACAATTATGAGAAAATAGTTCTACGTTCCGCCCTCATACTTTTACTGAATCAACTCCCAATCCTGGATTATAATTCCAATCTCAACGCTTTCACGACGACTTTCGCACACAGAGAATCACGAGGGATAGTTTCAATAATGAAGACATTGCCTGAATAGAGACGCATACAATACAGGTGGTATTATTGGACATGATTAATTCGATACTGTCTAGTGGTCCACCCACCTATTTCTGGTTCGAACCGAGAGTACTAATCTTCCCACTGCAGACGCTAATCATGCCCAAATCCCTCGAAGTTAACGTGATATCACCCGAGCGCCATGTACGCCATGCCATGTTGTATGCCGCGAACCAAGACGTCGATCAATGGCAATAGTGGTATTCTATAAACAGGAGTGTAGATGGAGTGCCTATAACAGCCGCGGCGATCCACTCTGTTTCCGCGGCATCTTCGTGCGGCGCTTCAACCCTGACCAGGTTCTGCACACCAGACAGCGCCAGGGAGTGGGTTTTGGGGCACGGGTGCTCAAGTCGTCAGGATCCTACCAGTCGACCGCCCACCCGTTGTTTTCTAAAAAGTCCTCGCAGGCGTCCCTCAGGTCGAGGTTAGGTCGCAGCTCCGACGAATCCAGGTGCTCCCTCGTGACAGGGTCCGTCTTGGACCGCTTGAGGTGCTCGAGGATGCTCGCCCTCTCGTAGCTCTTGCCCGTCTTCGTGATGACGGGGTCAACCATGATGCCGAACGTGATGTCGTCGACGGCCCAGTCGGGGACGTCCCTCCTCTTGCCCTGCTCGCCCCTCGCCAGTTGGAAGGTTTTCCTCATATCGGCGATCTTGACGTCCCAGTCTGCCGTGATGTCCTTGAGCTCGGACTCGTCCATGCAGTCGGCCAGGGCCTGGGCGCGCTCCCTCTCGAGCATCTCGAGCACCTCGCGCTCCAGGGCGGAGCTCTCGCGCAGGCGCCTCCGCTCCTTGTCGTCCCAGCGCTCCTTCTTGCACCGCAGGACCAGCTGTGTTATGGCTCCGAGAGACTTGTCCCCGGTCTTGACTGCGAGCTCGTGGGCGCGCTTAACGTTGTGGAGGGCGTCGTCGAAGTACTTGAGCTCGATCTGGGCCTGGGCGATCAGGAAGTGGGCCTTCATGTTGTCCGAGGAGAGGCCGAGGCATGTCTGGCAGTCCAGGATGGCATCCTCCCAGCGTTGGAGCTTTATGCGTGCCAGGGCGCGGTTGGTGTAGATCTTGGGGTCTTTGGGGTCGGCGATGATCCTGTGGTCGGGAGGTGGTGTGTCGGCTCGGGGCAATTCATGGCAGAGGTTGGGGAGAGGGAGGAGGGGGCGTGTGGACTTACGCCTGCGAGTACAAGCCCTCTGCGCCGCCATAGTCACCTCTTGCGAAGCGCTTGTTGCCCTGTTCCTTGAGGGCAGCAGCTTCTTGCACCGCCATGTTCCTCAGGCTGGTCGAACAGAGCGATGCGATGCTTCGATTTGAACGGGATGGTGGTGGACAAGGCTTGGACCAATTGTTGCTGGGGTTTTCTGTGTTAAATGCGAACAAACAAGCTGGTGTGTCTCAGGAGACCGCGGGTTCTAGGTCAGTCAAGAGGAGTTGAGAGGGCGGACGGTGAGCATTGTCGTCGTCCCGAGCTCGACGGCAGAGCACACAAGGCAGGCGGCAGGCGGCAGATCGCAGATCGCAGGGCGGGTCACACTGGGTTCCGTGAGCAGCTACGGTACGGTACGGTACGGCTGGGTACGACACGGTGCAGTACGAGGGGATACAGGAGCACAGGTAATGGTGTAAGGCAGGCAAAGACGGACTGTATGTCGTCCGCTTATGTACGTGTAGCACAGGCGCGCAGCATCGGAAGGCGCGGGGAGCGGGCAAAGAAGGTGAGGTGAGGTTCCGTCTGGGCTGCGATCGCGTCGGTGTTGGCAGCTTGCAGCTGCGGACCCTGGAACTCGGCAAGCTTACTGTGGCACAGGGGGAACCCCGCCGCAGCCGGCAGGTACGTCCCATCCCGGAAGTGCAGTCCATTGGCTCCATTGGCCATTTGTCAACAGCGGAACGTTCTGGAATCGCGACTGGGGTCCGGGGGAGCTTACTTGATGATGATCGTCTTACATGCCCGACAAGTTCGAGATGGTCGACTACTCACTCGCTTCTGTAGTGCTTGAACGGCCAGCTTTGTCCCAGCTGCCGTCATCTATTGTCAATTGACATCTACTCCAGCAGACCAACGCTGTTGCTTGCTATAACAAACTCATGTAGTGCCAGCGCAGCATTTATGCCCAAGATATTGAAGAAGCCATCCCAGCCGGTGTGTCCAACTACGGTCCAGCGAACCCATATGCAGCGGTGCTCAAATGCTCAGGCAAATCATTACTGCGCCTAAGGCCCATCAGACAACGACAAGCGTTGTAAATTCACTCTTCAGCTCAGCCATAAGGGTGAATAGGCAGAAGACCGAGAAATATCTAGAACATCACTAACAAGAGAAATTGAGCTGTTGTTGACTGATCATAATCAAACAAAAGTTGCGCTTGATACAAACCAAGACACGCGTGGAGACAGGTTGTAACCGTACATTCAGCCACAGACCAATTCAAGTGTTCAACCAACCCCATCCTTTCCGTTGGCATGAATGGCAAAAATGAAGTGGGCATGCACGGCATGAATTTGCAACATAGTTGTACTAGGATCGCACTCAGATTTAAGCCCGCAACACCCACCCAGCCTGCATTGCTTCCTCCAGCCCCTATCTGCCATTTTGGCCCCCATATGTTTATCTAGCCAGCTTTGAGGAGAGGCGCTGGTCAGCGTCTTTCCAGCTGCGTCGCATATTCTCGGCCCCGTTTTCTTAAAATACCTCCCACCGTTGGACCCTCACCTCACACAGCAGCTCTAGTAGCTCCTGACCATTTGTTTCTACACGTTTTGGTTCTTCTATTGGTGGAACGACGCTGGCAGTACTGACTTTTCCCAGATACTGTTGGGTAACGTTACGCCGGACGGGGTCCCTGGGTGCCTTATTTATCGAGCGTCGTCGGCCATTGAGCCTCGCAAAGATGTGGCCAAACACATGGCTGGTCCTGATGAAGATTCATCGCTAATTCAGACAAATCCTAAAGCGCAACTCGGTGTCTTACACATGCTTAGGAACTAACACTCACGGCGTCACTAAATGGCTCCGCTCCGGTGGCTCAACAAGTTCTCTATTTAGATAAGGCCCCAGCCTTGTCAGCAAGTTTTGTTGCAGCTCATACAAGTTTCCCATCTTCAAGCTTGATCGTGCAACCCACAACGGTCCCTTTACCTCGCATGCAGACAAACTCAAATGGAAGGCGACCTTTTATTGGACTCCGAAAATAATCTTCTCCCATCATCACCAACAGCATGAATGCCGATTAAATAATGCAATGCATTTCTCAGCTTTTCGCCAATACTCCGCCGTTTCTGATCAGGTTCCCAAAAAAAAAAAAAAAAGGGGGGGGAGAGTATTCTACTTCAGGCGTCCGTCTATCTCAGATGGTTGCCCAAATAGGGTGTTCGCCATGGTCCGAAAGAAGGTGTTAAGGCGGACACCCGGAATCGTTGGTTCGAAGACCATACATCCCAATGACAGTTTATGCTACAATCTCACACCCACGCGAGGCTGCGGGCAATATCTGCAAGCCGAAGGCCAAAGCACATCACATTGCGGCCTGAGCGAGTGGTAAAGGGTATCATTATTTATCCTCGTCATGGCTCATTAGTCTACCTCTATGCCGGACAAATACACAGTGCCATGCCACACAATCCTTGTCATACCAGTCCATCGTACAGGGCACATTACATATGTACTTGTACTACTTTTACAGCCCAGCTAGGATCGCCACACCGAGCACCATCACCCCGCCAGCCACACCCACTGGTACGAACCTCCCGGCAGCACCAGCCGGCACAACCGGCTCCGTAGTAGAAGACGGGCTCGCCGTGCCGCCGCTGCCAACGCCAGATGACCCAGTGGCTGTGCCGCTGGCAAGAGGAGACACGACTGTCTGCGAGTACGTATGTCCGTCTGACACCACGGTCCTGGTGAACGTCGTCTGTGCTTGCGCACCTCCCGACGCCGCCGCAGACACGACTGTCTGCACTTGTGTCTGCCCGTTGGACGTAACCGTTCTCACGAATGTCACCTGTGGTGCATCTGGTGCCTGTGACGCCTGGTTCCCTCCTCCCGACGCCGCCGCGATCGAGACAAGCGTCTCATACACCGTGCTTCCGCCCGACGTGGTTGTCCTGACCAGGGTCACCTCCGAAGCCGGGGAGTCACCCGCCGCGGCTTGCGAGATCGAGACCACCGTCTCCAGGACCGTGCTCCCGTCCGACGTGGCCGTCCTGACGAGGGTCACCTCTGATGCTTGGACATTAGGGGCAGGCAGAAGCGAGATTAACGTCTGAACGACGGTTTGGCCGTTGTCGTTGGCCGTTTGCACCAACGTCACCTCGCCTGGGGACGCGGCGGCGACCGGAGATATCACGGTCTGGATCAGCGTCTGCCCATCCGGTGTCACCGTGCGGACAAATGTCGTCTCGACCGGGGCAACCGGGGCGGCATTGCTACCGGGGCCCACCAGCGTCCTGATAGCAGTCACGCCGTTGGACACCTCCGTCGAGATGATGGTGACCTCCACAGACGATACTGGGCTGTTGGGCTGTTCCGGGGCGGGAGACTGCTCCGAGGGCAGTCCTTGAACGGAAGACTGAGCCGGCTGCTCGGGACTGGGGGACTGCTCCGACGGTGGCGTTTGCGCTGACGGTTGAGCAGGCTCTTCAGAAGCTGGTGGCTGCTGGGAAGGAGAAGGCTGCTCGGAGGATGGCGGCTCGTCAGGATTTGACTCTGATGTTGGAGCAGGACTAGGCGCTTGCTGCGTTGAAGGAGGCAGTGGTGTCGTTTCAGGTGGGCTAAAGCATCTGCCGTCAGTAACGTCCCAAGATTATCATCGGGCGGAAAATTGATGCTTACGAGGGCGCCTCTGCCGTGCTGCGCTCCGTCGTCGCCGGAGCCGGGGCTGTGTAGTGCACGGCTTCCGCGGTCTCTGTTGCCTGTATCAGGACGGAAGCGGACACCATCGAGTGGCCGACAGCTGTCTGAGCACAAGTCGCAAATGTGCAAGTCCGGATGTCTTGGCCTGACATTTGCTCAACCACAGTCTCGAGCCCTGCCAGGTACTCTACCATCGCCGGTGTCACGGTCGCTGGGCTATGGTCAGAGGCCCAGTCTGAGCCGTGTGCCGTGTAGAAGAACTTGGCAGGGTCTGTAGTAGCGGGCATAAGAAGCTTGCTGTCGTAGTCGGTAGTAGAAAGGTCGCGCTCTGTACAGTTTGCCGACCAGAAATCGATGTACTGAATCCAGGTCTCCGGGTAAGTCCTGTAAACCGGTAAGTACCTGGTAATTCCGCGTGTGGCCCAATGAAGACGCATATAGGACTTACATCGTGAACCACCCATCTATCACCGCGGTGTTGCGGACGAAATCCGTCACCTCCGGCGCGCTAGCCGTGATGGTTTCCAGGCTTGTTACAGCACTACCATTAGGATATGTGGTAATATGAGGGACAATTGTGTGAGTGATTGTCTCTGCGTTTGTCTTGTTCCAATCTAACACCATCGCCATGTTGGCTGCCAGCCCACAGACCGGTACGCCCGGTCCCGTGCTGATCGAGGAAGGGGAAGTGGTGGTTGAGGCCGAGGCCGAGGTCGAGTTCAAGCCTCGAACTTGCTGGTGGGCACATGCAACGCATGCTGCCCAGGCCAATGGCCAGATCTGGCGAAGAACTGCAACCATTCCGCAAGCACTTGATGAAATTCAGGCCCGGGAATCTCTACCGCAAGATTCACCATTCCTTCCTGCAGGTACGCGCAGGGAACCCGATGTTATAAGATCTATCCTGCCACCGATAAAGCCTTTGACCCACGATGCCAAGAATATCACACAGTTGGGCTCATGTTTACGCTTTGTGGGCCAGCCTGGACTGTCTGGACGTTGTCGCCAAGGCCATGGTGTGAATCCTTCTATGGATCTTTGCTGACTGCAGAAACGGCTGTGGCCAATGGCCGGTACGGAACGATCCGCCTGAGATTTGAGGCTGTGCTCCATTCACCTAGAAAAGAATCGCGCTGAGGACCGGAGAATTCTTTCTTACGCGCTGCCTAGGCTTGTGTCCGGCCGCGGAGGTGGTCCAATTTCATCGATATCCGAGGGGGGCTGCCCGCGTGCATGGGCTGCCGCCACTGACCCGGTCGTCTGTGGGATCTTTCTCCGGAAACCAGAAGTCGCGCCTGCTCTGAACATCCTAATATCACATCCGCTCTACAACGCACGGATTGCTATCACAGTCGGGCGCATGGCAGAACCTCTTTCTGTTGACCCAACAGAGGTCTGGGACGGGGTGGATGGAAGCTGGTCGACGTGAGTTCTCCGCCTCCCGCCGGGCCCCCTTTCGCTAATCCTCGCAGATTCATCATCAGTGTAGGGACTCCTGCGCAATACTTCAGTGTTCTGCCATCCACAGCGAACCAGCAGACCTGGGTACCAATACCGGAAGGCTGTGCGAGCACTCTGGTTGGGAATTTCAGTAATTGCGGAGACAGCCGAGGAGTCTGGCCGTTCGAGAACCAGGTCAGCGATGGCTTCCAAACAGATCTGTCGTCTACATGGAAGGACATCGGGATCTACACCCTTTTCATCGAGGAGCACCTGGGCATAGACGGTAATGGGTTGTTCGGGTATGATTCCGTTGGCCTAGGCGCATCAGGCAACGCCACAGAAAACCAAGTTGTCGGGGGTATTGCTACGCCGAACTACTGGCTTGGACTTCTCGGGCTTGGGGCGAACTATACCAACTTTTCCGATGACGAGCGACCATTGTCCTTGTTGCGGACACTGAAAGACTCGGAAAAAATAGCGAGTCTATCGTACGGCTACACGGCCGGAGCACCTTATAGTAAGTCCTTTACACTATGCTGGGCCAGTCGACATATTCTTTGGAACATATGCTGATTAGTAAAAAGGATACTCCAAGGTTGTTGGCAGCTTGACACTCGGCGGTTATGACTCGTCTCGATTTACCGACACTTCGATCTCGTTTCCATTTGGGCCCGATTCAGAACGTCCGTTAGTTGTTGGACTGCAGTCAGCGATTGGGATCAATACCCCCAACGGGACGGTCTCTTTCTCGGGCGTTGGCGGCGGAATTCTCGCTGTCATTGACTCAACCGTTCCAGACATGTGGCTGCCTGAAGAGTGGTGCGACGTCTTCGAGGAGACATTCGGACTTCGCTACGTTGAAGAGACGGGCCGATATCTGGTCGATGACGAACAGCACACAGAACTACAGAGGCTCGAGCCCAGGCTCACCTTCACGCTCGGTGCTAGCACAAGAGGCGGCACTATTACCAGATTCGAATTTCCATATGCCGCTTTCGATCTCGAAGGGCAGTACCCTGTGTTTCCAAATGCTACACGGTATTTCCCCATCAGGAGGGCCGCGAATGACTCGCAGTACACGATCGGTCGGGTGTTCCTTCAGGAGACATACTTGACGGTGGACAGTGAACGGGGCATCTTCAATATATCGCAAGCCAAATTTTCAAACCCAATGCCTTCATCCGACCTAGTGGCAATCCTCTCGATAGACGCCACGAACTCGACGGCAGACGGAAACTCTACGACGGCGGTAGGTTCCCAGGTCGATGAAGATGGACTCAGCGGGGGCGCGATCGCCGGAATAGTGGTGGGCGCTGTGGGCGCCCTATTGATCCTGGCTGGGGTTCTGTTTTGGTGGTTCCGACGACGCCGCAACCAGCGTCGCGAGTGGCCAGATGCAGAGCCTGCCGAACAGACTGCCTCGGACGCGCCACCATCGCACTACGGAGGCGAACTGATCGGAAGTGCTGCCAACGTTCCTGAGTTATCTGATGGGAAGGCAAGAACGGAGACGGCGACACCAAAGTCGAGGCACGAGGCGATGAGTGGCACGCCTCTTTCGGAGGCAGGAGGCAGGGAGAAATACGAGGCGGAAGGAAGCACGCCCTTCTCTGAAGCGGATGGAGCGCAGAGATTTGAGGCCGAGGGAAGCATGCCTATGTACGAAGCGGCTGGGACGCCGAGGATGGAGGCTGAAGGGGATACGCCCGTCTACGAGGCAGACGGCCGCCCGCGTCATCGCGTCCACGAGGCGGAGGGCAGTACACCAGTGTACGAGCTTCGAGCGGGGTGAACGATTAGAATATACGGATCCCGGTCATGAAATTCTTTGCTTCTCGTCCGACGTATACATACTTGTTCCATACCCATGTTGTTCATGTACAAGTAATAATTGTAACTGTATCTTTTTGGCCAACCGTCATTTAAGAAATACACACAAGCTAAATATGGAAGTATCTGACCAGATTGATAGGGGAGGGAGAACCCGTAATATCCAACGGGCGTGCCCTACGTTGGGACCGGTCTGTCCATTCCCCACATGGTGCCGGCATCTGCGACTAATAAGCCCTTGCGTAGCTCATGAACACCCGAGTCTGCCGAGTGCCACCACCCGGTCGCCTTGTGCTGGGGAATGGTCTTTCCCAATGGTTAAGATAATGGCGGTGATGTCAGAAGCCGGCAAGTTAAATTACGCGACGTTTATAATACCACCGTAACTAGGCACTCCAATCAGCCGACGGTCTATCGCCGGCCGACAGGGCCCACAACCAACACGACTTGGAGAAAGCCATGACAGGAATGAACCCCGCGGGCCTCGCTGCACGGCAATAGTTTTCTATTAAACTCAATGGGTTCTAGCCAAGAAATGTCTCTTAATATCCATTGCTCCTCACGATAATCTGCACCCTAGAACCAGTAGATGCGGATTACTGCCTGTCGCCATGCGTGCTCCCAGTATCACCCGAGCAGGCGTGGCCTTGGGGTCTGTAATTTCCATCTTCATACCGACCGGCTCTAGTAGCAATACAATCGACCTCTCGTCCCAGAAATGGGCTCTATCCAACCAAGCATACAACATCTCCGTCGCGGGCAAAGTCCCATCCCACGTGCACCTAGACCTGCAAGCCGCCAAGGTTATTGGCGACCCCTACTGTCAGTATTGGCCTTCTCCTCTTACGGCTCCCCACCTGCTTTGTTTTGCAATTACCCAGAACTCATGACCTCAGGCTTCGTATTAGATTACTAACACACACCAGATGGATTGAATGATTTCAACCAGCGGTGGGTGGCATGGGCAGATTGGAATTATACGACTACAATCGTGAGGGACCAGCTCGATGCCGCTGCTGGAAGCAATGCCACCACATACCTGCTCTTTAACGGCCTGGACACTATTGCCGATGTCTGGCTGTGCGGTCAGAAGGTCGCTAGCACAGATAATCAGTTCCGGCAGTACTATTTCGACGTATCTGCCATCCTCCAGTCCTGCTCGACTGTCGAGTCCCCGGAGCTCTTGATTCAGTTTTTCAGCGCGCCGGGGACCGCGGCCTACCTCGCCTCGCAACCAGGCGCTGAAACATGGCCCTGGGGAGTCGAGGGCTTGTTTGAATTCCCTCATCGCCCGTTCATCCGCAAGGAGCAGTCCGACTTCGGGTGGGACTGGGGCCCTGCGTTTGCACCGGCGGGTATATGGCAGAAGGCTTGGCTTGTCCAACTGCAGGGGGAAGATTTGAGCGTGAGAAACTCGATTTTCGATATTTATCGCGTGGGTCAGCTCCCCAACCTTCCTCCGGACCAAGGGGCAGACTGGGTATTAAATGCTAGCATTGACGTGTTGGGAACGGTACCAGGGGGAGCAAAGTTGAGATACTCGGTCGTTGATCTGGTGACAAATGACACAGTGAGCAACGGTGAGCTTACAAACGTCACCAACGCAGGGGATGTTATCACTGGGCAGGCGGTATTGAGTGGCACGGACTACAAGCTCTGGTGGCCATCCGGCCTGGGCGCCCAGAATTTGTACAACATCAGTGTTGAGATTGTCTCTGCCTCGGGTTCGGAGCTGGCCTCAGTCAACAAGCGAACAGGCTTTAGGACTATAGTCCTCAATTTGGGCCAGATCACCCAAGATCAACTCGGCCAGGGTATCGCACCGGGTAACAACTGTAAGTATCTCGATGATGTGTCTCGGTCATTTTGATACAGAGTTGACGGGGCTTCAGGGCACTTTGAGGTCAACGGCCACGAGTTCTACGCCAAAGGAAGCAACTTCATCCCACCGGACGCCTTCTGGCCGCGAGTGACACCACAGCGAATCCATCAACTCTTCTCGGCCGTTATAGCGGGGAATCAGAACATGCTCCGGGTTTGGGCAAGCGGCGCTTACTCGCCGGACTTTATGTATGATCTCGCCGACGAGATGGGGATTCTTCTTTGGAGCGAGTTCGAGTTCGGCGACGCTCTGTACCCAGTGGATCCAGCTTTTCTCGAAAACTCAAGGCAAGAAGCCGTCTATCAAGTACGACGAGTCAACCACCATCCCTCTCTGGCACTCTGGGCGGGAGGCAATGAGCTCGAGAACCTTGAATTACCTGAGGTGTTGGAGGCCGCCCCGGATGAGTACGGCCGATATCTGCACGAGTATGAAACGCTCTTCATCAATACTCTTCTGCCGGCGGTATATGGAAATTCGCGGAGTATTACGTACATCCCATCAAGCACAACCAACGGCTACCTCTCCCTCAATTTCAGCAACCCCATCCCAATTGTGCAGCGGTACGACAACGCCACGCCGGGGAGCATATACGGCGACACCGACCACTACAATTATCATGCAGATGTAGCGTTCAATATAACGACTTACCCACAAGGTCGCTTCGCCAATGAGTTCGGCTTCCACAGTATGCCGTCCGTGGACTCGTGGCTCCCTGTCCTGCCGCCGGAGGAGCTACACTTCAATTCGTCAACGATCCAGCTCCGCAACCATCATTACCCTTCTGGAGGGCTGAACACATCCAATTTTGCCAACAGCACCAAGGGGATGGGCGAGATGACCATTGCTGCCGAGATGTACTACCCCGTCCCGGACAAGACGGCCCCCCTGGCGAATTTCTCGAGCTGGATCCACACGACCCAAATCTTCCAGGCGGATTATTACAAGAGCCAGATCCAGTTCTACCGTGCAGGGAGCGGGCTGCCGGAGAGGCAGCTGGGCAGTTTGTATTGGCAGCTGGAAGACATCTGGCAGGCCCCGACCTGGGCTGGGATCGAATACGACGGGAGATGGAAGGTCCTTCACTACGTCGCCAAGGACATTTTCAAGAATGTCATCATTGCGCCAGTGTGGAACGTGAGCAGTGGGATTTTGAACGTATATGCCGTCAGTGACCTCTGGACAGAGGTGCATGGGAGTGTTAGCATGGCCTGGCTAGACTGGGCCGGGGACGAGGTCAATATTACTGACGGGCGCCCGGGAACAACCGAATTCACCATTGGCCCGCTCAACAGCACCCTTCTGGCGACCATTGACATCAGCAGCGTTTTTGGTAATGGCTCTCAGGATGGCGCGGACGCGGTCTTTGTCGCGAACCTGACCGCCACTGGGACACTTCCCAGTACCGACGCCACCAAGACCTTCACCCATACGAACTACTGGACGCCGACCGCTCTGGCTCGCGCGGCACTTAGAGACCCGGGTGTGAAAGTCAGCTACGATAGCCAGGCCGATCAATTTACCGTTGCGGCGACAAGCGGCAACAGCGCGTGGACCTGGCTTGCTCTGGACCCGGACGATTCCCCGGACACGATCGTTACTTTTGACGATAACGGGTTCTTCTTGCGGCGAGGCGAAAGCAAGACAGTCGGGTACGAGGTCATTGGCGGAAGCCAGACAGTGGGTGATTGGGCAAACAGGGTGACCGTGGAAAGTATTTGGAACAACACCCTAGCAGACTAGGATTTGCCGCGTAAGTAGTATCTTAATGAGAAACTCCAACATTGACGGCTCGACTTGTGCCACGGACAAGCTTTTGGGCCAAGAGTAAGTGTTCTTGTTGGCAATCATGACGGAGCGGGCGCATGACCAGCCCATTCCGATATAAGATCGTGCATAATACAGTTCATTGGGAATACGTGTATTGTCCCCGGTCGACCCAATGCACCATCGAGAGTTTATTTGCAGTGATGTTGAAGTAGGTAACTTACCGCGGAATGCGCCGACGGTGGTGAGCGAGGCACAAACTAACAGTGCGCCAACCACTTTATTTCATGATGCATTGTTGTAGCAAGAGTGACTGACAGTAAAATCCAAGTGCCTTGTCAAGCTCACACATGTGTGTCAACACTCATCGGACTGGGACGTGCCTCTTTGAAGACCAGATGACGGAGTTGAATCGCATCGATGGCACCACCGGACGCCTTCAAGAACAATGAGGTTTGCAACAAACCCTCGAGACATGCAGAAGGAGGCATTGACTGAAGCACGGAAATTGTCAACATCGAGACATCCAGATAGCTCACAGTCGCACCCCAAATGTCTGCCCGGCGGGCTGTCCTGTGCCAGCCCCTGAACACTAAGCAATCCGGGGTACACAGTCTGTCTACTTTTGCTGATGTTAATACTGAATATAGTTTAGCGAGCGTAGACTGAGATTGGTGGAATGCGTGAGAACTTGAACCAAGTATAATCCTGTGTACGTGGCACGGCTGATCAGCTCGAGGCAATTCGAGGCGTATGAAGCGAGGATATTCGACAGACGAGGGGGCAATCAAGTGGCCGGAGATCAACCAACCGTGTCGTATGCGCCTGTGCAATACAAAACTGAAAGCGCATGCGTGATCAGGGTAGAATTTGTCCATCGTGCCCTGGCGAATGCGCGTATGTAGGGACAGGAAAAGGGGAAATTCGGCGAGTTACGGGCTGCGTAGTAACTACCATCCTATGAACTAGTAGACTAAGAATAAAAATAGTAGCTGTACTTGTGAGCATGCGGCTCCGCTGCTCTATGCCTGTGCACCACGATAATCTTATTCCAAGGTCTTGGCCCGATGACGAGCGAGGGAACAGACTCATGTGTGCCCACCATTGGAGAGCACGCGACCGGCCAAGATCGCCGCCCGCCGAGGGTTTGCACAAGTCATTCGCGTGCTGAGGAGGAACCGGCGGACCCAGCGGGACAGGTTTGAAAGGTCTTGGGGAACAGAAATAGCTTTCTCCCCTACCTCACTGTCGATGTTCTTTTCTCTCTATCTCTCTTCAAATTGTGTTTGTGTTTTTTGTGCATAACAAGATCGGAGCGAGGACATGCCCGTCGGCAATAACAAACCTTGCATGCAGCACATTCACGGTGCATTAGCGGCCCCGGATTAGACTTAGGCTGGACTCCAACTGCACAGATAGCAATCAGCGTTTGCCGGTTCCTGGCAAGGGAGATGCGGGGAGTGGTGGCCTGCAAATATCGGGCATGGTCTAGGTTCCTTGCTGATCCACCCTACACCCGGATAAGCTTTGGGCCTACCACGCCCACCTCCCGCTACAAGCGGTCCCGTTGACAATCTGAGAGCTTACTGTTACGACAATCTTGTACGTCTTGCGGGAGCAACAGGAGCACGCACGACTGATAGGCACCGTGTCAAGAGTCAGGATGCTGCGATCCCTCATTTCGGGACCCGAATTAATGTCTCATGCACGATCCATCTTTTCGGACCGGCCCACGAGCAGCATGCAGGGGAATACAACCTCGAGCAGATGCAGGCCAGGTTGAGCTGATCTGGGCCGGGCTGGGACCGACTACTTGAGCAGAGTAAGCCCAACATGCCGCGAACGCTCACGTACCCCACCGCCCAACCCTCTCTCGTTCTTTTCACCGGCATCCGCAGCTCCTCAGGCTCACCCAGCCTGCAAGCCAGCAGCCCCTTCAGCTCTCTCAGGTCTCTGAGTTGATCCCCTTGACACTCGCTGCCATGGCCATCCGAAGCCTTGTGGGCCTGGGCCTGGGCCTGGGCCTCTCCCAGCTTGCGTCCGCCTTTCCCACGACATACCCAGAGTCCAACTCGACCGACGCTAAGCTGGGGGCTGTCGCCTCCGAGAGCGCCGTATGCAGCAACATCGGCATCAAGCTGCTGGAGCAGGGCGGCAACGCCATCGATGCCATGGTCGGCACCACGTTCTGCGTGGGTGTTATTGGCATGTACCATAGTGACATTGGCGGCGGAGGATTTGCTCTCGTCAAGAGCCCCAACGGGACTTACGAGTGTGTCGACTTCCGAGAGACTGCCGCAGCATCTTACTATGAGACCATGTATGTCAACAACACCGACTTGAGCCTTTACGGTGGTCTTGCAGCGTAAGTACATACCTTGATTAGGAACACCCCCCTCCTCCCGCTGGATATGAGCTGGCGCTGATCCGCATGCAGTGGCATCCCTGGCGAGCTGCGAGGGCTTGAATACATGCACAACAAGTACGGCAGTCTCCCGTGGAAGACGGTCATGCAGCCCGCCATTGACGTCGCCCGCAACGGCTTCGAGGTCACGGCTGATACGGCCCGCTACATCGCCTCCATCACGAACCCTGAGTTCTTTACCGAGGATCCGTCGTGGGCCGTGGACTTCGCCCCAAACGGCACCATCGTCCAGCTGGGCCAGACCATGACCCGCAAGCGCTATGCTGACACTCTGGAGACCATCTCCAACGAGGGCGCAGGTGCTTTCTACGAGGGCGCCATCGCCAACGCAACCATCACCGCCCTCCAGGCTTCAGGCGGAACCATGACCCTGGAGGATCTCGCCAACTACACCATAGCCATCCGCGATGCGGTCGACGTCAACTACCGAGGCTACAAGGCGACCGCCTGCAGCGCCCCCTCTGGTGGCGAGGTGGCCCTCTCGATCCTGAACATCATCAACGGTTACGACGGGTTTGGCGACCCCGCCCAGATTAATCTTACCACCCACCGTCTGGATGAGGCCTTCAGGTGGTCGTACGGTCTGCGGGTGAACCTCGGCGACCCTTCCTTTGTGGCCAACATGACCGAGTACCAAGCCGACATGCTCTCCGAGGAGACGGCTGCTGAGATTCGTTCCAAGATCTCGGACAGGACGACTTTCAACTCTTCCTACTACAACCCCTCCAACATCGAGATCCTCTCCGACAATGGCACGTCACACATCGCCGCCGCAGACAAGAGCGGCCTGACCGTCTCCATCACCACCACAATTAACACCATCTTTGGCTCCCGTGTGATGGTCCCTGAGACGGGTGTGATCCTCAACAACGAGATGAACGACTTCTCCACGCCCGGCTCCACCAACGCCTTCGGCTACGAGCCCAGCGAGGCCAACTTCATCCGCCCGGGCAAGCGGCCCCTGTCGTCCATCTCGCCCACCATCCTCGAGTACCCAGACGGCGGGCTCTTCTTCATCAGCGGGTCGGCAGGCGGCTCGCGCATCATCTCAGCGACGGCCCAGATCATCCACAACGCCCTTGACCGCGACATGACCGCTGCCGAGGCCCTCGCCGCCCCTCGGCTGCACGACCAGCTTAGTCCCAACGTCGTCTCCTTTGAGTACGCCTTTGATAACGCGACCACCGCCTTCATGGCCAGCCTCGGGCACACGATCCAGTGGGTGGCGCCCGGGTCTAGCACCGCCCAGGCCATCAGGAGGCTGCCCAACGGGACGTTTGATGCGGCTGGTGAGCCTAGGCAGCTTGCCAGTGGTGGCTTTACTATCTGAGATGGGGGGCTGGGATTGTAAATACGACTGAAAGATATAGTTCTTATTTCAAATGAACAATACTGTAACCACAAAATATTGTGATGTAGAAGATCCTGAGAGTTCCCCCGTCAGAAATAAGTTTCAACGAAATTTGCCAAGGTAGCACCAATTTGAGACAAGATCTACCACCTCTAAGGCTTCTATTTGCAATGCCCCAGAGCAGCTTCACTGTTTTGGTCCATCTACATTAATTTCAGATAACCGGCAGTAATTTCCATCGCCCCGCACATGCCCGTTCTCTTGGCGAGGGTTCCGGGCCCGGCAACTCGAGTCGTCACTACAGTCTAACAGCCAACGCCGTCCAACAACTCGTGACCATGCCCTCTCCCTCGCAGTTGCTTGAGACTGAGTCTTAAGAGCCAATATTCAAAACATTCGTTCAAATAGACGTTCCAGACACTTCTGCATTTTGCACCATGCATATATGGCACTTTCTCCGGGCCTCGCTGCTGTTCTTCAGCATCACCGCAACGGCAGCTGCTGATCGCAAAAACCTCATTATCGACACGGATCTCTTCAGCGACTGCGAGTGAGCTACCGTCTCCCCTACCTGTTCCCCTGTTCCCCTTCTCCTGAAAGATCTGAGCGGTCAGTGTGCGTTCTGACTTGAAGTTGTTCCTCCCAGTGATGCAGCAGCCCTCCTGCTTGCTGCCCCCAGCCAGAAAGTGAACCTCCTCGCTGTGAACATCAACTACCCGTCTTCCTACTCTGCCCTCGCAGCCTCCGCCATACTCTCCCACTACGGTCACGGTGAAGTCCCCATCGGCATCCTGAGGCCGATGTCCAATGAGACATTCATCGATACGTGGTCGTTTGAACTGGGCGAATACGCCACCAAGGTCGCGTACCACTGGCGCTGCGAAGAGGACTGCGCCGTGCGGTGGGGCAGCGTAGAGAGCGATGCCTGGGACCCGGTGGCGCTGTACCGGAAGACGCTCAGCGAGGCAGCGGACGGCAGCGTGACCATCGCGTCGATAGGCTTCTTCAACAACCTTGCCGGCCTGCTCAACTCGTCCGGCGACTCCTATTCGGAGCTCACAGGCCCGGAGCTCGTCGAGCGCAAGGTGGCCGAGCTGGTCGTCATGGGTGGCGGCTACCCCAGCGGGCACGAGTTCAACTTCTGGGGCTACGACCCTTTAGCGACGGCGCACGTCATCAACAACTGGAAGGGCCCCGTGGTCTTCTCGGGTTCCGAGCTTGGCGGCAACGTGAGCAGCGGCGGTCGCCTCATGGCTCATGGCCCGGCGAGTGATCCAGTTCGTGCGGCATATCTCTACTACACGTACAACACGACGCGTTTCTCGTGGGATCCGCTTACCGTGCTTTATGCCATAGACGGCCTTGGAGATTTGTTCGAGTTCGGCAACGACGCCGGGTATAACTTTGTGCACTCCAACGGCTCCAACGCATGGGTGGAGGATGCGAGAGTCAAGAACCAACACTGGCTGAAATTGAAGGTTGACAATGCCACAGCAGCGAGGTTCTTGGACGACAGGATGGTCGAGGCCTCTTGGTCTGTTGCTAACAAACCTAGCGAGATGCCGACATCAGAGAGAGCCACACACTCGGCGAAACGTGCAACCCGGCCGCGGCAGTACACCCTACACCATCATGAAGAGCTGTGAGTGGAATCTGTGAAAAGCAGAGTTCGAAATCTATTGAATGATACCATGGAATTGAGCTGATTGCTCAAGTATTAACAGCTCCTCAGCCTCTTTTTGAGGTCATCTGTCTCTGAAATCAGCGAGGCTGCGCATTTTTTACCCCACTCGCACGATGTCTGTTATAGACACTGAGCATCATTGAGCAGTTTCAGACACAGACTCGTCTCTTAATAAACACATTCCTTCCCGTTGTCGTCAACGCATCCTCAATGAAAACACACTTCTCATGAGCCCCACAGAAACTGAGCTTAAAGTGGATTGCACGTTGAACCGATGGCCATGAACTGTTTGCCGATTCCATGAAATGCATTGTCAGCTGCGTAGGCACCGACTTGCCAGTGATGGGCGGACCTGATTCCAGCTCTAGCAGAATTCGCAACGGGCGTGACCCTTCGCAAGTGCTGTACGTGCCCAGTACTCTTCCAGCCGCGTCCGTCCAACAAACCAGGACGGGTCCGCAGTGGTTCTCCTCGTGCTTCCCTGACAGGCTCTTGTTGTGTATCATGACGCCAGAGAGCCCGGCTATGCCTAACCAGTGAGCCACGTCTCGATCATCCCGGTTCTCATCGTCGTCCCGATGGTCCGAAGACAGCCAGCGTTCTCTGGCCCGATCCACGCCCGCTGTCGCAAGCCTCGCCGGGTCCAAGGGCCCCAGCCCGATGTCACCGATGCTCAGGCCTTGGCCTCAGCGGCTTTGAATGATGCTGTTCAGGTGGTCTTCGACTGACACGCTCTGCGATTGCCAAGATGCATCGCGATGATGTCCAGCGCAGTCGACGTGAGGGCAGAGCTGCCAGTCCCCGCCGCTGGTCTGATGAAAAGTGTGAAACGCCCTCAAAGGAAGACTCCATATGGTGATAGATTTAAGGGGCCAAGTGTCCTTGGCCATTCTACCAGCGGCATTCCTGGCGCAACCAGTGCATCTCCTACATTTCTTGCTGATGTCGGGGAAAGGACGATAGACGGCAGGGAGATCGAGCTTGCCAACGTATGGGTGTTCTTGGATCTCGTCCAGGTACTCAAAGACCATGACCTGCAGCTCGGCTGGCAGGGACCTCCTCGCCATTGCCATCTGCGCCAGACGCTCGCTGTCCCTTGCGAGGTTGCACTCTGCGATTTTCCGAGCGTCCAGGATGAACTGCCGCGATCGGCGGAGAACGGCACGGCGTCGGAAAACCTCTTCTCTAGTATCTTGGTTCACGAGGGTGTAGTGGAAATACTCTCGAATCGGACCATCTGAACCAATGTCTTGCCATATCAGCAAAGACTTGCCATCCGCAGACTCTTGGTAGCCGGCCCGGAAAGAATCTTGATGTCGCAGATACTGTGTCAAGTCTCCCTCTGCCCGTTTCCAACGCCAACGAGGCTGTACGCCATTCTCGGGGGTCAGGGCTGCCGGGTCCGTTATACAAGCGGTCTTGACTTGGTCTCGTTTGCGCTGTTCATGATACTCTTCGACTGAGTTGCCAGGGCCAGCAAAGTCTTGACAAGTGATGCCACCTGCAAAGTAGCATCTACAGGCCTTGACCGGGTAGTCAGTGAAAACCCACTTGAACATTCCTCGTTTGTCGCTTTGAGTCCATATCTGGGCCAGGCACGATAACAGGAGATCGTCAAGAGAAATGGCAAAGTTGCAACGCAATGCAATCGGTTCAGCGCTTGATTTAGACATTGGCAGCCTTGCAGGGAGTTGGCGGTGCTGCCGGTAGGCCTTGGCCAGGTACAAGGTCATGCGTGCTGCAATCAGGTGACCATGGGGCTCTACCGCAGTGAGAGCGTTGATGGGGCCCAGGAAACTCTCCCATGCTGCGAGGATCTCTTCGTCTGGTGTCGCCGCGTTTCCCAGATACCTGCCGACGTTGCGGATGTGGACGTCAAGTTCTTCCAGCAACGCTTCCAGCTGGCCTTTGAAACCCTCAACCGAGTCGTTGCCACTTTACAGGGACAAGTCCACGCTTTGTTTCTTTTGGATGAAGGTTCGTATTTCGGCGGTCAATACTTTATTTTCATTTCTAGTATATGTTAGCTATGAAGCCTGAAGTGATGGGCTCTGGAATACTCCAGAACACCACAGACTGGGAATCATGAAAGGAGAAGCTGTACTAACGGCACCGAGCGGAAGGACATCTTCTGTTTCGAGACATTGGCCATGGTGCTTGCGCGGTATTGACTGGAGGGCGATGTTGTTGAACGGTGTTTTCATCTGAGGAATCAAATGAATGCAGAATGAGAATGTGAGAGAATTGGTGGACCGTCCGCATTTCCAGCACGAGCAAATGAGGCTTCGATAAGTGAGTGCAGGGAGGACTCGACGCTAGTCTAAACCACAGCAAGGGTCAGGGCACGGGGGAAGAAGGACCCCTGCCCCTCCAGTAAATGGAAATGGTTACCTCTCCCAGACTTAACTGAGAAAATTTGGCAGGCTCAAGTATTTTCAGGCCTGTCAAAACCCACAGATCCTGGGCGGTCTTGTGGTGAAGGGGGCAATCAGAGAGCAAGTGGCTGCATTGAGGCTAACTACCTAGGTACAGAACGGCCACAGAAGAGAGGGACAGGCAGGAAGAAAGAGCCGAATGGCCTGCGATGAAGGTAAGAAACCCTCGTTGGAGTCGTCTGTAACTGGGGAGCCAAGTGAGTGCCACATTCACCGCACCACAGGCCTTCCATAATGAGGAAGCAAACTTCAGTCGTCAAGGGGCAGGATGTTCCGTTTACCGTCCCTGACTTGCTCTGTGATAAATCAGTAAGGACTCATTCACCACTTAAAAGTCCAAGATCTGCTTACCTTCCAAGTAGCTCTTCACCTGTGTGTAGTCCTTGCATACTGCAGACGACGTCAGTGCTCGGCCCCTGCGTCAGGACGTCCATGACGTGAAGTGCTGTTCTCACCATGATGACCATTGAAGGCGTTGTCAAGGTTGACAGGTCCAGGCTGGCCATTCTCTCCACGAGGCTCAACCGCGAGATCCCCAGCGCACATGGCTGCCTGCCGCATGTAGTCGATACAGTGGAGGAAGTGGGCCTCATAGTCATCAGGCTCAGGGAGGTCCGGTGAGTTCGTCAACACCGCAGAGAAGATCTTGCCCATGATGTACTGGTGCACGCAGCTTAGTATCGGTCTTGATCAAGCGGAAGGGAGTATACCACATACCACGCAGTGCAGCTGGTGTGTCACAGAGGTTGAGTTGTAGACGAGGCCGTCCGGGCCAAAGCCTGCGCCAGCTACACGCTCATTTCAGCACTCCATCATACCAGCAGGGTATCATGTGGGTGACGAGCAAACCTGGGTACAAGCTCTCCCACTTGGTTTGGACCTTCGGGTTGAGGAACTCAGTGGCATTCAGTGGCACGAAGTCATAATCCGCTTTCCATTGCACGACCTCGGTCGGAACTGTTTGAGGTGTTAACAAGATGCCGCTGATGAGGAACAATAAAGGGGCACGAACAGCTCTGCGTTTTCTCGACATGATCGCCTCCGACTTGGGGCGAACATGCTGCTGTCGTGCTCCTGAGTCGGCCCCATATGATCAACTGGAACCCAAGTACAAGAATCAATATCCCAGTAGTGATGAACCACCGGTATTCTGAAAGTGCTCTCAGGCCTCCCCTGCGTCTTGACTCCCGCACTCCACCTATATCTGCAGTCCGCCAGTGCTTCGCCTCTTCTGCAGGTGATGCATCGAACTCTTGCAGCAGGCCTCGCCGATCCTGCATTCTAGCGGCGTCTCTATACGGTTGCTGGCGGCTCATTCCGGACAAAGGTATTGATGGTGTCCCAGGACGCGCGATACTGAGAAATATGGATCAGGTCTTGGCGATGAACAACTAATTGAAAGTAATCACAATGATGAAATGGGTTTGTTAGAATTGCTTTGCCTTGTCACTCGAGTGTTGCGGAGGAAGAGCTCAGGGACTCCATTGCGGTTTCACGTCGGGTTCTGAAACAACATAGCGGGATCAATCATCCCAACTCGTGCTGGCGTTTCAAATCCTGGGAGAACATCATTTTTGTTTTGATCTTCATTAACTGTAAATCAACAACCAAACAAGATAGTTCACTTTGGTATCGTCTT
The DNA here is from genome assembly GCA_039880775.1 of Diaporthe vaccinii. NCBI lineage: Eukaryota > Fungi > Ascomycota > Sordariomycetes > Diaporthales > Diaporthaceae > Diaporthe > Diaporthe vaccinii. Next base: position 367,066 of record JBCEDN010000007.1, on the reverse strand, counting down.
CTGCAGCGCCTTAGAATATTTGAAGGCTGGCCAGTCTACGCATGACAGCCCTACAGACTGACCTTTGGTCTTGTGGGCTACTCCCCAGAAACAATTTGCAATGCACTCTAGTGGTACGTTTTTCTCCCAGATACACCGAGTCAAACAGACGCTCTTCAATGGATTGTCTTCAAAGTACTTACCATTGTAGCAATAAACGGATTTCGTAGCAGCGACATGTCACAGAACATTTCACACTTCTAGGGACAGAGAACACTGAGGTTTGGAAATTTGCTAATTTTCTTTTTAAAGACTCTCGAGTTCGGTGTAATGACCTCGGGTAGTTTCGAGTATTACACGGCGTCAAACGCCATCATAGGCTTCGTAAAAGTACATCGACAATGTGCACTATCTAGCTGAATCCAGACTTCAGCCACCCCTCCCTGAATGACGCGTCACTCCCTTAGAAGCCCAGGGCCTGGTTAAAGGCGGTTGCGGTGGTAGCATCCTTGGTGCCCAGGGCCTGGATTTGGGCCTTGGCGCTCAGGCAGGCATCCTTGGCGGCCTGGTTGGCCTCGCAGACGTTGGTCAGCTGGTCGCAGATACGGTTGGTGATGATGTTGGGGTTCAGAGCGTCCTGCTGTCCCTGAGCGACGAGAGGGTCAGTGGGCAGGAACGTGCCCTCAGTTGCCTTACGGCCAGCGCGACCGAACTGGAAGTCCATGGTTGGTGTACACTTTCCGAAGTCCGCGCCAGCCAGCGAAGTTTGTCCACCGGTAGCAGCAGCAGTTCCGTTGTTGGCAGCAGCAGCACCGGCATTGTTAGCAGCACCGTTGTTGTTGTTGTTGTTGTTGTTGGCGTTGGCTCCGGCGTTGTTGTTGTTGGAGCCCTTGCCCTTGCCCTTGCCCTTGGAGCTGCAGGACTTCTTGCCACCGGTACCGGCATTCGCATTTCCATTCGAAGCGTCGGCAGTAGCATTTCCAGCAGCACCAGAGGCAGCGTTTCCATTAGCACCAGAGGCAGCGTTTCCATTAGCACCAGAGGCAGCGTTTCCATTAGCACCAGAGGCAGCACCCGTAGCCGCGCCGGCGGCCGCGCCACCTGCCGCAGCCTTTGTGCCATCAGCAGCAACGGCGGTCAGGTTGGAGAATCCCTGAGCAGCCATGATCTCAGCCACGGACAGGCCGCTGGCGTCGAAGGGAGTGGTCAGTGATGTCTTGGAGTTGGCGTTCTCGGTATCAGAGCCAGTGACGGCAGGGTCGATCAGAGGCACAACGCCACGCAGCTCTGCGGTTGCAGGAAGGGTGGCATCAGAGCAGATGCTGGGAATAGAGACCACAAAAGGGTTGAAGTTCTGCTCTGCGGCCACGAGCCCCTTGGCGGCATCAATGACGGACGGGTCAGTGCCGAGCTGGGTGACGATCTTGTCGGCCAGGGTGAGCTGGAATTATTTAGTCAGTATTTAGTGAGGTTTGTGGAATCCGGATAACAGAATGGCTTACCTTGTCACAGGGGTTGGCGGCGGCGAGGAGAGAACCCGGAATGCCACCGGCGAGGGTGCCAGCCTCTCCGGGGTTGCCAAAGTTGGAGAGGGAAGAGACAGCAGAGACAGGAACCTGTTCCTGGCCGAAACGGGCCTCGGTGTAGGCCACGAGCGCGGCGACGATGATCGACTTGGACATCATGGTGGTGATTTTTGATTATTGGAGCGGATAAACCGAGGTCGTGATATGTTTATGAATGGGTATATGCGAAATCCTTGACCGAGCAAGAGGATTTAGATGTGTAGAAAAGAATGAACGTAAATAGTAGCAGGCAAAGAATGTGGTAGGGAACCAAATGTTCACAGAACTGGTAAAGAATGGAAGATCACGAACTTGGAGCTGGAAGTGTAGGCTTGGAGATGATGGTGAAGGTGTGGGAGTAGACTGTCATCCCATGTGAGCTGGTAGCGAGGTCTTTATAGACCGCAGCCGACCCAAGGTGATGTAGGTGATATGGGCGATGTACAAAACATGATGTGAAGCCAGGGTATAGAGAGCCATGACCACTTGAATCACCAAGCGATATGTTCCCCTTCAATGCCGATCATACTGGGCCTGGGCATTGATGGCTGGCAGGGATGGTGAGACGATGCCCCTGAGGCTGGTGCCATGCCGCCATTCCCAACGTTGCGGTACAGTAACGGGAGCAGGGGGTCAAAAAGGCGTGTGTGGGTGGGGAGGCGAGGCGCGCGACAGAAGACAAGAAAGGGAAAAAAGGTGCAGTAGACCAGACCAGACAGGCCGCTTGGCAGCTTGGACAGGCATGGCCGTGGTCCGGAGGTTGAGGCTCTGGCAGCTAAGGACGCCACCATTCGACATGATGGGACGAGACATCATGCGATGTGCACGAGGGTACCCCGGGCTCAGATAGGGTTCCTCTGCGGCAGCGACTAGGTTGACAGCAGCGAGTAAGTCGAGGAGATGTGACGAACACACAGTCCAGCCGGGAGATCTGCAGCGTGATAGTGATCACCAGCCAGGTCGACTAAGGTTTTGCTGCAGGAAGCTTAGCTATGCTCGACAGTAGGGTTCCGCCCCACAGTAACCAGTCAAGAGTCAAGACCGGGAAGCGAGAACCAAAATTCGAAGAAGCAGGAAAAAAGAGGGCGGCTCTGTTCCACGTGCACGCAGGTGTGGAGACCAGACCAGGCTGCCAGGCCACGGCTTGCCCTCCTCCTCCCAAGACTGGCCATGTCCAGACAGACAACAGACCCGATGGAAGTCGACCCTCGATGGCGGCCATGTGTTCGTGCCGCACCCCGATCGAGACCCATTATTCAGACGTCGCAGAAGAGTGCAGTAGTCGGCGGCTGCTGGAGCATTGTTGCCCAGGCGGCGGCATCACAGCCCGTTGACGGACTACCCGAGGCTTTAGCCTCCCGCCCTGCCACAGGACCGTGTGCATGCACAATCCTATCAAGGTTATTTACAGTTGGTCGGTCCTGCTTTGGGGATGGCCGATGCGAGCTGTTGTTTGGCGCCGAGGGGTGTGGGCCAAGGGGAGCGCGGTAGCAGAGGGAAGTCCCTGGCCGAGATGAGACGGAGACGGGGCGAGGGGATGCGAGGCAAGGTGTAGCGGGGGCGCTTCCACCTGAGCGAGTTTCTTCTGGCTTTGAAAGGCTTAGCCGTGGGGTGTTGTGGTGAGAATAAACTCATCAAGGTTGAGATCCACGAAATAAGCAGCAAGAGCCTCAACGCTAGCAGGGGTGGCCCCAGCTGCGGGGGCCAACTCTGACCCAGCTGAGACACTTTGGGGGGAAGGGGCAGCACAGCGCCACACCACTGGCAGGGACGGGCAGGGACGAGCTAGAGCCACATGCGGTAACTGCCCAGGTGGGCTGCCTACCCACAGGGCTGTTTGTCACACGGGGTCTGCACTTGAGACGGACTCCTGTTCCCAAGAATTCTCCGCTGCCCGCCAACTGCTCCTCAGGTTGCTCTCAGGTCTTGCTGGTGACACGAAGAGGTCGCCGGCTGGCCTCGTTCACGGCCTAGCCTCACGCTCGTCATCCAGATCCTCCGCCAGATCGGACCGCCTAGCCGCTGGCATCTGGACCTTCCCGTCGTCACATCCCATCCCGTCTCATCCCATTCTCATCTGTGCTCGCCTTCCGCCTCTTTCCCTCGTGGCTTTTCGGCTCAGGCTGATTTCACTGCTGGCCTGCACCCGCATGTCAGCCCATCCGGATATCGGATCTCTCAGCTCGTCTGTCATCCGAAAGAGTAAATGAGAGAAAGAACAAGGTGAGAAGAAGGAAGAAGAAAAGAAATGCATGCGCTGCCGCACACGAGCCGAAGCCGCACACAGACGCTACCTAGTTCAACATGCACGACTCTGTGATATGCAGTCGATGCTGTGCACCTGCCACAATGTTCCATCAAGCACATGTCACATGTATCTTGCGAAACACGTCAACAGTGCGAGTCACATGGAGCAGAAAACAAGACCGAAAAACACAAACATTAAACGCATCGCAGTGTGTGCCGATCAGTCAGCCCCTGGAAGTCTATTGTCCCACGAGTAAACACAACCCCATCATGACACCCGTCCATACGAGCCCCTTCCCGCGACTGAGAGTGGCCACACCGTTGTCAGATGTAGCAGTAGCTGTGGCCGCCCCCGTTGCAGTCACAGTGGTGCTCGCACCTGTCTCAGTGCTTGGGGACAACTCAGAGCTCGTGCCCGTCGCCGAGCTTGCGCCCACACCCGCTCCTGTCGTCGCAGGAGGACCGGCAGTGGAGGTCTCCGATGTGGCTCGAGAGCTCGAAGGTACGGTCGCAGTCGCCGTGGCAGTGTTGTTCTCGATGCCCACCATGGATCGCACCCAACTCGCGGCGTCGTCGGTGAATTTCTGGAAGTAGTCCAGGTGGGTCGCATGATCGTCGCCCCCGGCGCACACAGGGTCCGTAGCTACGCAATAGGAGCGGAGGACAGAAGCATAGGTGCCCATCTTCTGGAGATCTGTGCCAGAGCGGGGGAAGCCGCTGTTCTTGTCGGCGCCTGTCTCCACGTTGTACGGCTGCCCTGCCGTGTGGCGGGTATCGCCGAAGACAAGGACGGCTGCAACTGTTACTCAGTCATTAGCTATACCCCTTCGTTCCATCCAAGTACGCAACCACGGCCGGAGCTAGCCGAGACCATGCAGTACGAATATGTATCGAGTCAAACAAACGTGGACTTACGATGACTCCCCGGGCTCGTCTCGGCCGAGTCGAACCCATCCACCTCAGGCTCTGTCGTTTGGTACATGATGGAGTCACCACCAGTGCCACACAACATATCTCCCACGACGTGTGCACCCAAGCTGTACCCGGATATCACGAGTTTAGCCTCGGGGCAATCCTCCGCATAGGCTGTGACCTGCGACTTGCCAGCTGTCACGCCCTCGTGTATCGAGACCCCGTAAACACTCCCCTTCATGTCGTCAAAGATGACGTCCTCGTATCCGCAGTCGCTGCCACTGAGCCCAGAGCAGATGGCATCAACCAGTGCTTTCTGTCTTCCGGGATATCCCTCGTTCCATCCTCGCACGAGGAATATGTGGGTGGTCTGGCAGGCAGATCGCTCCGGGGTTGCGACGGCAGGCGATTGATGTGGTGCCAGTTCCGTTTGGGTGCTGGAAACGAGTGGCAACAGCGTTGACACAAGTCCCAAGAATACCAAGATTGAGAGCATGATGATTGGGGTCTGGAATGATCAAGTCTGTTCGGTCGGCCAGTGTATTCCAGAAGTAACCTCAGTAGTCGGCTCCACAACGACTCCAGTTACGATCCCAGTGCTAAGTAGACGCAGACGTAGACCACTCCAGTCACGCCGGCGGGTTTGCTGCCTGACTGTAGTCTGTGACTTGTGCACCGAGTTGTCCCGAGTCAAAGAAGTTGTTCCAAAGTCTGGTGAGTATGACCAAGACGGACAAAAACAGGTTCCCTGTTGGTATCCAGGAACTTATCCAGCGTTCGTTTGCAGACCGGCGGGCTGTGTGTCTTGAGGTCAGCTGTGGGGCGGAGTGAGTGTGTTTGTGCCTGGCATGACAACGATTAACTTCCTGTTTCCATCGCCCAGAGAAGCTGGGTGGAACACACGACGTGATGCCTACCTGATGCCAAATTCATACGGAATTTGTAGTGAGCTGGTCGATCAGTCGATCCGTGTCTGCATTGCGGCTATCGAAGGAGGAGGGAAAGAGGCCAGATGGCCTGCGATCCAGGATATAAATACTGGACGGGGTGGTCTGTGACTGGAGGTTCAAGTGAATGCCGTGTTCACCGTACCACGAGATTCCTACGGATAGCCGCTTTGGCCAGGACTGTACGATTGAACCACTTTCACAAGAAACCAAAGTCATGATGAGGTTGACCATTCCTCCATACGTCCTTAGGTGATTCAAGACTGTACCTAGGTACCATACCGTGCTTTGGTGAGCTGCAGAGAGGATTACTATGACCTCCCACTCGTCAATTGGTTGCCATCTCTACGAGTCGGTCTTTCAGCATATTCCTATATAAATTCTCCTCTATATGGAAGCAATTAAATGGTAATTTAATAGCTTATTTAAAAAGAAAGTTGCAGAATAAAAAAGGGTTATAGAGCAGAAAAATAATTTCACAGAATTTTTAATAAATATATATTATTACTAGAGGCTCCTATATTAATCTAAGTACCCTCTAAAGATAGCTTCTTCCTTCCTTTAACTTCAACTTCAATTTCAACTTCAATTCCCCAACTACCTTCTCACCCTTAAGCCTCAGCCAAAAGCATCCTTTAATTAAATTATTAAAATATAATGCGATATTTAATCTATAGCCTGCTAGAGTACTTAAATTCAAAAAAAGTGTATTAAAAGATAAAATAAGGGATTCTTTTTCAGCCAGCCGCCATCCCGAAACAGAAAACTCACTATTAGCAATTAGGAGGGGATCGTCTCTAAAGGAAAGTACCTCCTAAAAAAGACCATTTCTAGCCCTAAAACCATTCTTCCTCAACAACCAATTTCAGCTTTTAAAAGCTGTTCTAAATTACTAAAAATTTATATAGAACTAACAACTTAAAGCAAATTAATGATTTAATAAAAAGTATATTCATAATGACCATTTTGAGCCAAAAAAGAAGGCTTTAGAGTAGCAAGATGAGCCAAACTGTATTAAATGGTCCTAGTGACTATCTCTGCGGCCCACCAAAGCACGGTATGGTAGGCAGCAGCTTGCTTGTTGGCTACGCTTCGGATGTATCGGAGTTTTACATGGAGTGTACAATGTTTGTAGTATCTACCGCATCCAGAGGTGTAACGTTATATGGCAGTTGTATACATACATAATCAGCCATCCCGAAATCGTCTCCTTGCACCTTGGAGAGCTTGGCTCAGCCAGCATGATGACGCGTATGGCTATACGATCATAGAAGACACAAAATCTGGATTACCTCCAAGTGTTTTGTGTACGATAATGTAATAAATACAAATATGACTTTTCCGAAAGCAGCCATCTCTGACACCATCATTCAGTGCTCTTCAACGCAGCAAGATCGTTGACGCGAACTGCAAACTTGGGTTGATGCTCACCAAATTTGGAGAGAAAAGACTTGGTAATTTATCATCAATCTGATTACAATTCAATCCGGAAACATCAAAATCCATCAAATCGGAGTGCCAGTTGCTTTCTCTGGTACTTTCGACCAAGCTCCGTGATCAAGACTTTCCGTCGCCAACGGGAGACCAATAGCTCTGCTGTGCAAGACAAGTTGGATTTGGATGATTATTGGAGCCGTGCATGAATACCTACCTAGGTAGGTACCTACAGGCCTCGAAGTTTATGGCTTGCTCGTGCCTGCTCTTCATCCGATTTGTTTCCAGAGCCCGCCACCACCGTAGCTGCCAAATCGGATCTAGAGTGGATGAGGTTGCTCAATTCAGGCTTGCGTACGGTGACGTCACGGGTAGTGAGCGTACTCACAAACACGCTCTACCTGGGCAGCTGCAGTACTTGAAAGCTCTACCGCGCATGCTGCTGGCTGTGCCGTTGCACTGTCGACCATCAATTTTCAGAACTATCTCCTACGCCTACCTACACCCGGCCAGATTGTCTCCCACCATGTTCTTCCCAACCGGCCTCGTGGCCCTCATCATCTCCCTCATCAGCGCTTACGCACTGTACCAGTCCGTCACATCCATCAACAACATTTCGAAATATGAGGCAAAGGCAAAGAAAGCAGCCGAATGGAGCAACACGGCCAGGGACCGGCTCTGGGGCACGCGCTACACCATAGGAACGGGCTTTGTCTCTGTGAGCACTTCCATGCTTTGACTGTCTAGTCTACACAAATCAAATCCCGGACACAGCTGACCTTATACCCGGGATCAAGTGCCTGGTGTCCCTGATCACAGCCGTGGCCTACCTGCTCCTTGTCCCTTCCGGCGCCGGCATCCTCGCCGCTCCGTTACGGACCTTCTGGCCCGCAGTGCTCGCCGTGGCCCTGCGCTTCGGTGCCAGCCGGTACATGCATGACTTTTGGGCGACCAAGGCCAAGGTACCACTGATAGATCAGTACAACGCCGCGATCTCCCAGAGCATGGACGTGATCGGCTTCTTGGACCTGCTTTCGGTCGGCTGGGCTGCTGTGGCGGTGCTCAAGGCCCTCTCGCTGTGATGGTCGGTGCGAAACCAGTTAGGGGATCTATGGGTCATAGGGACCGCGCGCGCGTCTCCCGGAAAGCAGCTCGGCCTCTCCCGTCTCTGTGACGAGGTAGATATCTTCATGACGCACGCCAAAGCGATTCTCGAGATAGATACCTGGTTCGTTGGTAAATGTCATCCCGGCTTGAAGGCGGATGCCCGTGTTCCACTTGTTCAGGTACGGCGATTCATGAGCTGTGTTTTCTTCCGGGTTAGCTTGTACTCTCATCAGCAGGGGAGAGAAAAAACACCCGCGAGGCTGCTGACCCTTGATTCCGATCCCATGACCCAGGCGGTGTGTGAATCCATATCCATACCCAGCGTGTTCGATTACGGTCCGAGCTGCAATATCGATGCTTGCGGCCGTCGCGTTGGGCTTGAACGCTTCCGCTGCGGCCGTCTGTGCCTCGAGCACGATTTCCCAGACTCTCAATTTTTCGGCATGTAGCTCTGGAATTGATGGAGCTGCCTCCTCGCCCTGGCCGCTTGGACCTCCCAAGAGCCGCCTCATGCTTGCCAGGGATCGGCCAAGGAATGTGTGTGGTTGTGTAGGCGGGTCTATGAAAAAGCTCCTGCAGATGTCTGAGGAGTAGCCAAGATAATGAGCTCCAACATCAATGACCACCATGCTCTCATGCTTTCTGTTGTAGATTAGCAACTTTTGGTAAACAATGGAACAGTCCACACAGAGTCGGGACTCATACGTACAATTTGAGCCAGCCCGTAACAAAGCCGCCGTGGGGCAGAGCCCCGTGTGCCTCGAAGAGCACAATGTTGAAGAACAGCTGGAACCCAATTGATAGCATCGCATTGTTGAGGATATCCGTGACTTGATTTTCAGTCAACCCAGGCACGAGACAAGGCCTCATTTTCCTGACAGCCTCGACGGTGCCTGTATTCACGGCCCGGAGAAGCTCAACCTCTGCGGGACTTTTTGTCTGACGGACAAGCTCTACAGCAGGGTTCAGTCCTACAGTCTCGAAGCCCGCTCCGTCAAGGCCGCGGACAATGTAGTCGCGGATTTCCTCGTCCATCATGAGCTTGGGGGTGCGGTCGAAGTCTGCGAAGAGACGGGACTCGAGCAACGTGTTGTATGGGTCCCAATGCTCCTCCCAAATCACGATGTCAAGCTCGTCGTCTCGGCTGGGGATACCAAGCATTCGGACGCGACCTTCTTCGAAATGTGGCGACAGGAAGGCCGTCTTGGCCCTGACATCGCCATTCTCAGATGTCTCTGGCAGCACAAGCATGAGAAAGGGTCGCTCCTCAGGCTCCCAGGGCTCCCAGTCTGTCTGTGAGATGTTTCCATAGTATCTGGCCTTGGGTCAGCCAGTGGGTACTCATATGCATTCTGAACGGCAGAAGCGACGACATACTGAAACGTGTAGCCAGGCTCGAGAACAAAAGCATCTACTTCGGACGCTTCCAAGGCCTGTGCAAGGCGGTCTCGTCGGCCGACGAATTCGTCGGCCGTGATGGGCTTGGCCTGATCCAGGAACGACAGGTCCTTGTGCAGGTTGTCGATGGCGCATTGCTGGGCCTTGTCGAAGGCTGAAGATGTCGTCCTCTGGAGCAAGGGGAAGGGATTTTCGGAGACAGAGAGGCAAGCCAGCCATGTCATCGCCAGAATGGCGCTACCCAAGGTAAGGACGCGACGCTTGTGTGACAGCTGCCCAGAAGCGGGCCGAGCCCTTGGTGGCACGCTGCCTTCTGCATGCTGCACCTTCTCCATGGCTTGATTGAATATCGCGTGCCCAACTTCTGGAACTCCCTTTTTTCAACGTGCGCCGCGGATGGTGCCTCTTTCGACGTTGGTGCCAATCCCAGGATCTCGGGCAAAGGTGGTGTGAAGGATGCAGGTCCTGGTGTCCCGACGTGCTGGATCGGCCCCTACACGGAGACAAATGTGCCGGCAAAGCGGGTCTTCCCCCGCCCATCAGCACCGGATATCGCTTCGCATATCCTCTGGATGCCGGCGAACTGCCGGTAAGCCCTGTCTGTTGACAATATGCCTGTACGTTACATCCGTCATGATAAGACCATATCCGAGTGCCCAAATTGAGTGGGGTCTTTTATTAAACCGAGCGAGTCCATGTCGCGTCTCCTGGTTGTGGAGGGTGTTTCTATTTCTCCCTCTGTCTCCTCGTATAGCCAGCCGTTCTAAGCCAGACGCTGCCTCAACTTGAAAAACATGGCTGATCCGACCACCAATCATGAGTCTAAGGCTCCTGGAGCCCCCGATGGTGGACTTGAGATCCGGGAATCAAAGGTTGACGCAGCTTCAGCCAACGTCGATAATGCATGTGGCGATGTGGAGATCCAGGCGGCAGAAGAGCCAGAGAAGACCTATTACAGCAAGCTCTCGGTCTGGCTCATGGTGCTGTTCTCGGGCCTGGCGATTGGATCTGATGGCTAGTGAGTTTCTGATTCAAGAAATATCCTCGCAGACATAGTGATCGCTGATGGCTCAACTACTCATCCAGCAACGCCGCGGTCATTGGCAATGTGGAGCTTCTCCTGGCGGTGCTGTACCCGGAGGCCCTTACCGACGCCATATATGATCGCCTGAGCAATGCCTTTCTCATCGGAATGATAATTGGGATGTTATTCTTTGGTGTTCTCGTCGATCAGCTGGGCCGCAAGACGGGCGCCGTTGCCACCACGACGTTTCTGGTCATTGGAATCGTGCTGTCCGCCGCTGCAAGTGGAACATCGCCGACAGGAATGTTCTGGATGCTGATCATCGCACGTGGAATCGCTGGCGTAGGCGCCGGCGGCGAGTGTGAGTTTCAAGTTCAAGAGGGTATGCCATCATTGAGAACATTCCCACTGACGCATCATCGCTTGTCACAGATCCCGTCTCCGGTGCCGGTGCAGCTGAGGCAACAGACGAGAGTCACCAGTACCGCAAGCATCGCGGCTTCATGTTCGCCATGCTGGCCGATCTTTCTAGCTCGCTGGGCTATGTCTGGGGAGGCCTTGTCCCTCTGCTCTTGCTCCTCTGTGTCGGCCAAGAGGTTGAGAAATATGACATCGTCTGGAGGACCTCGTTCGCGCTTGGCCTCGTCCCGCCGTTGGTCATCTTCTGGTTTCGCTTGAAGATGGCCGTCTCGACAGCATATCGAAAGTCTGCCCTCCGCAAGCAGCGCACCCCGTACCTTCTTGCTGTCAAGAGATACTACCGGCCTCTGATCGGCTGTGCGACGACTTGGTTTCTATACAACTGGATCTCAATACCTTTTGGAATTTTCAGTTCCACCATCATTTCACGAGTCAACGTTGGTGACTCGCTCGTGAAGAATTTCGGCTGGGGCACAGTGATCAATTGCTTCTACATCCCAGGCCCATTCCTTGGTGGTTACCTCTCAGACAAGATCGGTCGAAGGAAGACCATGGCTCTGGGTTTTGGTATGCAGGCGGTCCTGGGATTTATCCTCGGCGGAGCCATTTATCCGATCCAAAACATATTCCCACTATTTGTCGTCCTGGTAAGCACATTCTAAAGTTCTTCTCCTTTTACGGCTCCCCGCCTTTCAAGTGGTGGAATGCTCCAGAATGCAACACTTTAGGCTCCTGACTAACAGTAAGAAAAAAGTACGGAATCTTCCTGACCCTCGGAGAGGTTGGCCCCGGCAGCACTGTGGTTCTTACGGCTTCAGAGTGCTTCCCAACCTCAATTCGAGGGCAGATGATGGGCTTCGTGGCTGCTTGGTCGAAAGCTGGGGCCGCGATAGGCACGCAGGTTTTCACAGCAATCCTCAGTGCATATGCTACCGATCCGTCAAAGGGCGACCAAGTGGCATTCCTCGTTGGGTCGGGCTTTGCCGTAATTGGCGCGCTCGTCGCCCTTTTTGTGATCCCGGATGTATCGAGAAAGCTGGAAGACGACGACAGGGACTGGAAAGCCTATCTCGCAGGAAACGGCTGGGAGGCAAACTGGGGCGACGAGACCACCAAGGATCCTTCCGGGGTGATACTCAACCAAAGGGGATCGTAGAAGAATAACAATGGAATTCTGTCTACTATCGGGTATTATACGGAAGTTTTATAATGTTTCCTCCGGTTGTAATTACACAAATGCCCCCCTGGATTTACCAGTAGTGCTCAATATCTAGTCATCTGCGCCCAGCCTCATGTGGGTCGAGCTATTCAATAGGGCTTTGATCAGGAGAACGGATATTCACACAGAAAGAAGCGGATGTTATGCAGATAAATTACAAAACTAGTGCACTTATACCCAATACACCCACACCCAACACACTTAACACACCTACACCGAATATACTTATTTATGGCTTCCAGCCACGCTCTGCATACAGCAGCGTAATCGAGCCGATGCCTAACCTGTGTCAAGTGTCCCAGTTGGTGTCCTGTCATTACTAGCGCGTATGTACGTGATACCGCATAGGTCCGGCACAAAGTACTAGGCTTAATACTTTAAAACGCGAATTATTGAGAATTTCTCCCAAGTGGTCAATCGGATCGGTCGCATCGAGTGCAGGAATAGCATTAGGCGGCACGGCGGCTGGTATTCCCTGGGCATGATTAGTGCCTCGGTGACCTCGGGGAGCTGAGCCAGGCGCTTCAGTGTATTATGCGGTATGTCTTCAAGAGCAGACCCTTTCTTATCCTTTTGCGAATATCACCCCTCGCTGCAGGTGTCAAGGCAGGGCGAGCCCCACCCCAAGGGCGGACACGAATAAAGTTCACTTTCGATTTGGTGTTAGTGACGGCAAAGGTGGAGACCCGCAGCCTGTCCCAGCCAGCAGCAAGACGCGCTCTTCCACTTGATTCAAATTCGTTGCAGCAGAGATCTGTCCAGTCCCTTAAATTTTCTCTGTCTGCAGTCTAGGACGCACCATGTCACGAATACGGCGCAGCCGGGTTTTGAGGGATGAAGACGAGCCGGGGCTTGTTGGCGTGCCCACATCTGATTGGCGCGCATGTTCCTTTGCGGCTTCGTAAGGGTCGACTCCATTGGCACGTGTGTTGCAGGGCTGCAAACATCGCAAGATTTTGGGAATTGTGGGTCTGTGTGAGCTTCAGAGACATGCGAGAGGTATCCAGCGGGCTTGATCATGAGGGTCTGGGTTTGTCCATGCGTGATGTGGCGCGTATAGAAGGGTCGCGTGCACGACTGGTTCGGTGTCCTCAAACAATACCCGCCCCGAGAGGCGTATCAACACACCCCGGGTCATGGTCGCCCTTGTATATAAAGCTTGTGCTCTCGTGGCCTCCATCATCTGTTTCCCGATACCTGTAGACCTGCAGTAGTTCTTTCCCCTTGCTGATCATCTTTTCGTTGTCAGAAGTCAGAAAGTAGTATTACCAGTTCAGACTCGCCAGCACCGGCGGCATCCTGATTTTTAGCAGAGGACACAGGTTAAACATTATCAATATGTCTTACAAGCCGCTCGAAGGCAGGCTGGCAGTCCTAACAGGGGCATCAGGAAGTGAGTCACATTCCACAGCTCCTATCTCGCGAGCAAAGTGACTAACCCACCACAACTTGAACAGCCATAGGAACTGCCATCGCAGATAACCTCGCCTCCAAGGGCTGCAACTTAGTCCTGAGCTACTTCGTCCCTGAATCAGCCCCCGCTGCCGAGGACCTTTCCATTGCGCTGCAGTCCAAGTACGGCATCAAGGCTTTCGATGTTCGTGGGGACCTCGCCAAGCCCACCGGCCCTGCGGACCTCGTGAATGCTGTCAAGACGCACTTCACTGAGCTCGAGCCGAGCAAGCCTTTCCAAATTGACATTCTGCTTAACGTGGCTGGTATTGCCCTTAACAACAGGCTCCCCGACATCAAGGCGTCCGAGTTCGACACGACATTCCGTATCAACGTCTTGGCCCCCTTGATGCTCGTGCAGGCTGTTCAGCCGTACCTTCCCAAAGACCGTTCCGGGCGCATTATCAGTGTCTCATCAATTTCTGCCCATTGCGGTTTTGTTGGGCAGGCAGTTTACGGTGGGACCAAGTCAGCTATCGAGGGGATGACGCGCGTGTGGGCACGAGAACTCTCCGAGAATGCCACCGTGAACTGCGTGACTCCGGGTCCCGTGGAGGGACCTCTGTATGCCTCCAACACGGATGAATTCAAGAGGGAAGCCAAGGGTTGGATCGAGCACACGCCGCTCATGCGTGCGAGGAGTGGCATCGACCCCGATGATGTTGTTGGGGAGGCGAAGACGACGGGAGGACGTCCCGCATACGCGCATGAGGTGGCAGGTATCATAGCCATGCTCTGCCTCCCGGATGCGGCATGGTGTACGGGACAAGTTGTTTGTGCAAACGGTGGCATGCTGATGTGAACAATACTGCACAGGTAGATGGCAATGAGGAACAAGAGACTATCTTGAAGTTATTCTAAGGTTTCAGGGCTGAAATGCAAGAAAAGAGTTGGTTAGTTAGCATTAGCTGGAAATGTTGTAAAATGCTGAATGATTTCGGTACACCGGTTGCCTCCAACAGACCTATTCAGTATAATTAGCCCCAGAAGTGTACACAAGCAAATACAACGTTGATCCAAGTGCCAACGACATAGGTGAATACGGAGAAGAAGTCACTAGAGCTCCCGGCTATCTTTGACTGTACTTTCTGTCGTGGCATCTGAATCAGTGTGGTTTTGTCAAGTCAATATTTAAGTAACACACAATGAAGTTCAGCTGTGGCAGCTGGCCGTTTGAGTGGATTATTGCAGCTTATAAAGTTATATATATTTGGGAGCATTTGATCATTCGAAACTATTTCGCCTTTCTCAAATCTGCTATCCATGGTACAATACTCTCAGGTCCCATAAGGGCGAGACTGCTGTCGATCCGCAATTAGAAGTACGATAAATGTTCACGGCCTTGGTCACCCTAGCATCAAGGAAGACATCGGAGGTTCCGTGATTCTGTTAAGTTGCTCAGTATTGACCTCAAACTAGAACTCTGTGCCTTGCCAAAAATCCAAAAAGGGCCAAGAGCGTTCGGCAACAAGCAAGCAGATCATGCACGTGGGGAACCCCGGCAGGTACGTGGCCAACAAATATGCTCAATTGCTGAGCACCTTTTTGAAGCACAGCGCGCAGTACTAGCGTTGATATAGCCCGCTCTTTGCTCGCTTTTCAGGTCAAATAGAATTGCCAAAGCAACTATTTGTCTTAGGCATTGGTGCGTTCCGAATTGGGGTCGACCACATGCAAGTGTCTGGTCCCCAAAGCCCACTCCATGACCATCCATCCCAAGGTACCTCGCTACGCTTTCAAATACATTCGTACAGATCTAGATTCAGCCATATGCAGGGAGCGAATTCGGACTTGGCCGAATGCACACTTTATTTGCGAGCAGGAGCTGAGGATATTCGAGACTTCCCCGGCGGAGGCGGTACCTACACGGGCTGCTGAGCCCGGGCTGCAAGATTCGGCATGCCGAGCACTTGATAGGAGCTTAGGGCTTGCATACACAGCCAATAGTACTCCTCAGCGCGTACAGGAATAGCTAGTAAATCCTCAATATGCATCGTAAGCTGCGAATGGGGTGCGGGGTGATTGTCTCTAATAAAAAGACAAGCAAGGCAAGGACCTTGCGTGAATTATGATTACCCAATGGAGTCGATCCTCATTTCTCGCAAATCTACTGCCCTCACCGGATATTGAGAATTGCAGTTGATCTACAAGTTCAAAGCCAAGATTTCTGCCTTCAGGTTCTTCAAGTGCTTTGCCATGTGGCAGTTGAGGCCGGTGAGGAGCTGGTTGACGTCGATGATTATCTCAGTGATGCTGGTTTTCTGCTGGTAGTCGTCATTCTCAGCCTGACTGGCGTTTCTCAAGGCCGCGAGAGTCCGCGTAGCTATGCGGAATGCACGCCATGTGTCTTTCTCGCTCTCCGAGGTCCTCTCCCAGAGCTTCTGCTCGTACTTCTCTAGTGGCCATGTGCACGGGATGGGGTAGTTGAAACTGCGCGGGAAGGCCCGGGTCATGGGCGTCTCATAGAGCGGCTTGAATAGGAAGCCGTGGACTGCAGGAGTGATGGTGACGCGCCGTAGGGCAGGGAATTGCTGCAGCCCATACTTGAAAGCTGCTTCATCGGCGTCCGTCGCCAAGACCTCCTTTTCCTGGCGGATGAGCCCTTGATAGTATCGCCATGAGCGTTTCCTGAGCGAGATGTTGTCGGCCAGCTTTGCGCGGGCAACGTGGTCTGGCGCATACCTTTCGGGCCCCTTGTGGCTCTCCATGTCCTCCAGACTCCATTTGCATCCAAGAAAGAACCACCGCGGGTACTGCTCCTCATCGTCGCTGTCCTCATCGCTTTCCTCATTCTCATAACTACTCATCATCTTCCGGGTACCCTAGCTCATCGTCATCGTCATCGTCAAGGTAAGCCCCTCCTTCAGGCGCGCATCATCCCAGATGATCTCAACAACCCTCTCACGGAAGACCTGATGATCAGCCACGGCCCGCAAGACCTCGATGTTGCGCGGATTCGCCGACAAGAAGACACGGTCCAAACGCAGCGGTGAAATGGCACACAGAGCCTTGCAGGTCAGCCGAAGGCTCTTGATGTCGCGGTTGGTCAACTATGGTGGAATGGTCGTCGAGATCTCCGGGGGCAGCTGCAAGAGTCTGCTTGATTCAGAAGCCATGATGTTACGACCATGGGAGTCGAGCGGAGTGAGGTGTTGGATTGCAATCTGCAATGGGATTTGCGATGGTTATGATGGGGGAGAGAGAGAGATGTTGATAGACGCTAGGGCCATAGGCTCTGGCAATGCCATAAAGGCACCGCCAAATAACTTATAGCCAATCCTACACAAACAAGCTGACTCTAGGCTTAATTTAGGATATCTTTGCTGCCGATATATACATATAAGGGGCACTGTGCTAAAGAATGACCTAGGAAATCCTTTCAATCTATTGCTTTTCTCATTATAAAACTCCAGTGTCACTCTCTTTTTCGCTCTCTTTATAGCCTGGCTGCTGGTTATGTGTCTATAATTCCGTTCGTTTACTACATACACACGGGTAGACTGCCTCTTTCGTATAGCAAGTCTAATTTCGTATACAGACAGACTAGTCGGCTATGCACCACGTCCCAGCAATTCGTGTTTATATGAAGCTAAGTGCACACTTTAGGAGCAAAGGGCTGGCCATAGATTTGCTGCATATAGTCTGGCTGGATACGGAATTACACCAGCATAAAGCAAACCTCTCTGGTCCCTTGCTACAAATCACTCCCGTTCTCAGCAATGCAGAACATAGTGGATCACTTTAGAGACAGATGCCACAAGTCGTTGCGTCTACTGAAATACGTGCAGGATTCACACGTCAAGTGGTGAGGCAAGTTCCGGCCTTCGGGGAAATTAGTGCACACACTCAAGAGGATCAGGTTGGGGAACTCACTATTCCAGCCCACATCGTAGGGAAAAGTATGATCGAAGGCATGTGGGTACTCCTTACTGGTAAATTGTTAAGCTTGTCCCAAAAGGAGCATTTGTTGCGATTCCAATCGCAATTGATGAAGCTCACCGCCCCAGGGTGAGTGCAAAAACTGCGACTCATGCAGTAAACTGGTTCTCGGGCTTCGCATCGAGGCAGCAGCAGCGGCACTGGGGAACCGTATATGTCGAACTAGTGGAGCCATCTTCGACCTCTAGAGGAGAACGAAAAGCAAAAAAGTCTTGCCGGACCCCCGAATTAGGCCGTTTCAGTACCATAGGCTTGGGATCGGGCTTAGACGGTTCGTGTATAAGTCGCCGTTGGCAACGGTCATTGATCTGCAGAGCCACATGTGCGGCAACCGGGGCCCCCAATGTGACGTTCAGGGGCCCCCCTGGAGGCACGCTCGAGGATCTTTGGGGTTGAGTGGGACCGTCCGATGTCCCAGAGATCACGGAGGGCTGGTACCGGGAATACGGCATTGTCGATTGTCGCATGCGGGACGAACCACTGGAGCGTGACCAGCAAAGTTTCAATGTCACCTCGGCCGCATCAGCCGTCGATGAGTCGTACATACGTATGCCCTGCGACCTCGGGGCGCGATCTCCCTGTAATCTATCTGGGCTGGTTGTGCCATCATCCCGGAGGGCGACCCCATCTCTCGGGAGGCTGCAAAGGAACCTAACCAGAAGTGGTCATCTTCACGAGCCGCGGTCGACCGTCGTGCGCTTCGCTTTGCTGGTTCCTCTGTGACCCTCTTTACTGACCCCCGGCAGTTGCCACGAGTTATGCTGGACCACGCGGACTGTGATCAAGGAGACAGAGAGAGATCATTGGACAGATATGGTGGGGACTATTAGCATGCAGTAGACTTGCCAGGGCACATAATGATGCGTTCTGCCACGGCTGGATTATCCCATGCCTGTCCTCGTTCTCCCATGTACATAGTATCTGCTTGTCGCCCAGAGCATTGAGGACCCTAAATACACGAACCAATCGCAAAGCTCAAGATAGATGCCTCGGCGTTGAAGAGAGTGACTGCACTAGATGACGGCATTTAGCAATAGTTGAGTAAGTAATTGCCCAAGTCGGACCAGTTGTTAAATCAATCCTCAACCAATTAGGAGAGAAGAGGACGGGAACTGACAGAAGCGTGGCATAGGAAGGAAATCGGACGAGACACACCATCCGCAACGGTGCAGCAAAGGAATATCAACGCCAGCCAGTACGGGTATAAATAGGAACGAAAGGAGCTTCGTCTCTCGGCGATTTACATCCTGTTCATTCTTACAAACGGCCATCCTCCGACCTCCACACAGCTCCATCGACCGCGAACAAGATGAAGACCATCGCAGCCGCCATCATCGCCTTCGGCGGGCCCATCCGAGCCGCCTCTATTCCCAACACCCAGGCTCACAGCAGTTTGACGCCTCGGGCTGACTGCAGCAACATCACCTGCACGCCCTCCACCGGTGCCGCGCACATCGTAGTCAGCCGTGCCTCCACCGAGGCCCCAGGCACAGGCGTGCTGGGCAGCGTGGCTGATGCCATCGTGGCCGCCCGCCCCGGCTCGGATATCGCCACCAACCCCTACCCGGCTCTTTTGGATCCTTACCTGGAGTCTGAGACGGCAGGTGTCGGCAATCTGACGGAGATCGTTCTGGGATATCAAGCTTGTTGTCCGGATAGCAAGATGGTGCTTCTCGGTTACTCTCAGGTGAGCAAGGCCCCAATTAACACCCGAGATAGACCGTCTTGATTGAGTGTGCCGGGTCCTTCGAGATGAGATCCAATTAGGGGTGGGCATCGACTAATCTGTTCTCTCAACAGGGCGCCCAAGTTACTGCCGATTTTCTTTGCGGCCGCAGCTCGGCAGGATTCCCACCAACGCCTCCTTACTCCGCGGTCGTGACCGAGAATAGTAAGCACATCATTACTGAGGACCTCCCGTTTTCTCTCGGATGAGTCGACTGGAAGCTAACGTTGCTTTGCTCAGTCGCCGCGGTCGTCCTCATGGGAGACCCATCGTTCGTCAAGAATCTCTCCTGGGACCGGGGCAATGCCTCGAACGTCAGCGTAAGTCCTTTTTACTTATCACAAGTCTGTAGCATAGCATCACTCCAAAGACAGCAACAGACATGCCTTCAATAGCGGACGTCGTGATAAACTCACCTCGAGTCCCGTCTACCCCAATGACAGAGAATAAGCTGAAAGCAGAATGCTGACCAACTCCCACAACAACAGTACTTTCCTCGGATAGACAATGCAGCCTGCCTCCCCGTCGCCGACAAGTTTATCTCGTACTGCGACAGTAACGACTACTTTTGTGACAATGGGACCACGCCCGACGCGCTGACCATTCACGAGACGTACGTCCAGAGGTACGGCGCAGAGGCTGCCGAGTATGCTGCGGACAAGATCGGATGCAGTACGGAGTGAGGCAGAGGCACGCGAGGCTATTTGCGATGTATCGACAACACGGCCTCTGAGCAAGGAGAGAGTAGATATCCGGATGCTGTGGCAACCGCTGGTTGTATATAAATGCTGCACAGCTGGTGAATCTAAAGACCATCTAGCTCCAACCTTGGATAATAAGCCAACGGCTCAGAGTTGCAAATGGGCCAATGGACAACGGAGCTTAATGATCTGTAATAAATAAGTACGCGAGTGGGATATATGAACATACCCCACTTCGGAGCCGATTACAATATTTGCTATTTTCCATTTCATTATCGGGCAAGGCGGGGCTTGCCAGAAGAATCGTAGGAATGCTGATTAGAAGCCATCCTTGCTAGATACGAATATCCAATTGCCGAGCCCCAACGCACATTCCGTATAGCCAACGAAGACTTTGACAGCTGCAATCTAGGGGCACAGCGGCCTTGGTGGCGTTGATGTGATTCCGAGAAGATTTCCCATCTGGGTCTCCATCGTACAGTTTCAGTCCATCATCGTGATCATCACCACCAGTAGAGAAGCAGCAAGTAGAGTCAGTTTGTGACCCCAGCCAGCTGCAGGGCTGGCTGGGAGTCGGCGAGAACGGAGGACACCACTACACTAGGCTAACGGGACAAGTTATGTCCGATATGATCAATTGTTCATTTTGACAAGAGAGAAATCACCAGGAGATCCCCGGTGAGTAATTACAAGCGCTCAAAGTATCTCGTCTGTTGTTGGCTGCCTCTTACATAGGCTTCAGTTTTACCAGTCTTCCCGACAAAGGCGGCCTTTACAAGCTGGAGTATTTCTTGAAAGCTCCGATCAAGCCACCGGTGCTGGCGTCGTGGCCGGACCCGGTGCCCTCCTCATCCAGCTCCTTGAGGATCTTCTTGGCTAGCACCTTACCCAGCTCGACTCCCCACTGGTCGAAGCTGTTGATGTCCCAGACGGCGCCCTCCGTGAACGTGAGGTGCTCGTAGTAGACAATGAGCGCGCCCAACTCGGCCGGACCAATGTGGCCGCCGACCAGCACGCTCGTCGTGGGCCTGTTTCCAAGGAAGACCTTGTGGGGCGCCAGGTCGTCCGACGTGCCCTCAGCCTTGACCTGCTCCACGGTCTTGCCGACCATCAGGGCCTCGGCCTGCGCAAGATAGTTGGAGGCAAGCATCTTCTGGTGCAGGTTGTCGGAGACGGGGTTGTGCGACTTGGCAGCCAGGATGAAGTCGGTGGGAATCAGCTTGGTGCCCTGGTGGACGAGCTGGAAGAAAGAGTGCTGGGCGTTGGTGCAGGGCTCGCCGAAGAGGATGGGACCGGTCGTGTACTTGGCCGAAGTGCCGTCAGAGGTGGTGGTCTTGCCGTTGGACTCCATGGAGAGCTGCTGGAGGTAGGCGGGGAAGCGGTGGAGATACTGGTCGAAACTGTCACAAAGGCTGTCAGCAAGGAGTCAGGACAAGGCCTGGGAGGTCTCAACCTACGGAGCGACCAGGTGTGTCTGGGCGTTGTAAAAGTCGCTGTACCAGACACTCAGGAGACCACCGATGGCAGGGATGTTGTCCTTGAGAGCTGCAGAGCGGAAGTGCTTGTCCATCTCGTGCGCACCAGCCAGGAACTTCTCAAAGTTGTCGTAGCCGATGTAGAGCGCGACGGAGAGGCCAATTGCGCTCCAGACGGAGTACCGCCCACCGACCCAGCTCTCGAAACCGAACATGTTCTTGCTGTCGATGCCGAACTTGGTGACCTCGGATTCGTTGGTGGACAGGGCCACGAAGTGCTTCGCGATGTCGCCCTTGCCACCTGTCTTCTCGAGGAACCAGCTCTTTGCCGTGTTGGCGTTGGTGGTGGTCTCAGCGGTGGTGAAGGTCTTGGAGGCGATCAGGAAGAGGGTTGTCTCGGGGTCAGCGTTGGCGAGGGCCTCTGCGACGTGGGTGCCGTCAATGTTGGACACAAAGTGCAGGGTCTGGTCCTTAGCACCGTAGTGCTTAAGGGCCTCGGTGACCATGACAGGACCCCTATCAGAACCATGTCAGCTCTAATATCATGCATCTCCATGTCCATAACCACATCCGTGGTGGTTGTCACCGCTAGAGTGGAAGCAGGTCATGTTGCCCCGGGGTATGGGGGGGTTTCCCACTTACAAGTCAGATCCACCAATACCAACATTGACAATGGTGGTCAGCTTCTTGCCTGTGAAGCCCTTCCACTCTCCGCTGCGCACCTGCTCGGAGAACTCCTTCATGTGAGCCAGGACGTCGTTGACGCCGCCCTTGGTTCCCATGACATCCACGCCATCGACTTTCAGATCCCAAGGCTGGCCCTCGAGACCAACGTTCCGCAGAGCAGCATGGTATACGGCACGGTCCTCGGTGAAGTTGATCTTCTCGCCATTGAACATGGCGTCACGCTTCTTCTCAACGCCGGCCTCGGAGGCCAGCTTGGTCAGGAGATCCAGGGTGTCATCGGTCAGGAAGTTCTTGGAGAAGTCGAAGATAATGTCTGTGGGGTTGCCGGAGGAGGAGACAGAGCCGGGCAGGGTGAAGGTGCGGGTGAACTTTTCGAAGCGCTTGGGGTCCGCAGCGAAGGCCTCCTTGAGCACGAAGGACTTGCCTACTGTGTCGCGGTGCTGCTGGAGCTCACTCCACGCGGGAAGGCTGCTTGCTTGGGGCATTGTGGCTTTGCTTGGGGTGGGTGATCCTGTGGTGATGCTGCTGTGGTCAGATGCCGGGGTCAGTCTTACGATTGGACCAATATAGCGAGGTGAGGCCTAGGTATTACAGAAATGGTACGGAGAGGGGGAATGCGCGGGAGAAACAGAAGGAGAGGGGCATAACAGCTTCAGAACGGAGCTCCCAACGGACCTTGTGCACGGAGACGGAGCACTTACGCAATGGGTGACAGATGTGGGATTCCGGACACTTGAGAATGGTTGAAACGTTAGAAAACTGCGAGGAGGAAGAAGTGGTGATCAGCCCAGAGTTTTGAGAGAAACAGTAAATGTTCGAGGCCAAGGAGAAAAAGAAGTTGGAAGTGCCCAGGTGGTCGCCCCGGTGGAAGCGGGGTCCTGTGCTTCCACAGCTTCCGACACAGCAACCAGCAACAAGCAATGGCCCACGGGAGAGACATCATAGCCTAGCTGCTGCTGCCCCGCAGTGGTCTTACCATGTACCCAGGTACATGGGCACCCTGGAGCTCGGGCCCCAAGAAGAGGGTATCCATTACACAGGCCAGAAACCGCGCAGAGTGGGTGCATTAGATACGTACTGCATACTACGGTCTTGAACCCAGCAGTCAATCAACCTCGTCAACTCCACTTGGGTGATCAATAGCCCGACTTTACAGAGCTTTTGGAAGAAAAATAGAAGAAAACAGACTTTGAAGTGGTTGCAGACCAGAGGCAGATCCACGTTGGCCTCCCTGCTTGGTGAGCAAGTGGAGCAGAATAGACCACAGTACCTGATACCCAACCTTGTCTGTCCTGCCCATCCCATCAAACTTTCCGAGTTCCATTTGTGGTGATCAGGCAAAGGTGAGCAAGCCCAACAAATGGGACTGGGACTGCGTCACCATGCATGCGTGTATGCACTTACCCAATAACTCATCCAGCACAGCAGACAACACCAGCTACAGGTGCATTTTGTCTGTAGTCAATAAATAAGCTAATATTTTGGACTCTGGGCGCTGACTAAGGACATCATGCAGCTATTCCCAAACGTCTGCAAATGTCCTTCCCAGCGGGCCGCCCTGCCCCGTCCATCCATCTGTCTGTCTGTCTATCTACCTAACAGATGGAGTAGGTCAGGGTATTGATAGCTAGAGCATGGGCTGCTTGTCCTTCCGAATACAATTACAAATTCAAAAGCCAATGCAAATACAAATAGGTGGATTCACTTGCCCACTGGCCAGGGAACACCCGGAGCCAGTCTGTACCGGGCGATTCACTATGTCTTTCAACCATGCATGGCCTGATCCTGATCCTGATCCTCATCTAGATCATGTCTTGGTGGCCCGGAACGGACACCAGCACAAATTCTGCCCTAATTGATACCCCAAGGCGACAACACACCATGCCACACTCTGCAGAAGAGCCATTCACGCTATTCATGTCCACAGGTGTTCAAGTCCAGCTGTGCACTTCCCATTTGGTTCAACTCTAACAACTGCTATGATCATGTCTACCACCAGGCTTTTTTCCTCTGGTTCAAAGACACAAACCAGTAACAACAACAAGTGCAGATCATGGAATTTGCAGAATGAACCCTGCCCAAACCCCTTTGCCAGCCAACTCAAATGTGTAAATGAACAAGACCGTACTCCGACATGTGAATTGCTTCGAGGCCAGTGGAATGCAACCAAGCGCCATGAATAGGCTGGCTGGCTGGTTTGTTCTGTTGCCTCAGGATAGCTTCTCCGTTTCCCGGCCCAGACCAGGACTGGGCCCTCTGATGGCTGAACTTGGTCTCCTAACTGCAGCCTCACGATAATGACAACGATGTGCCTCCCTACAAAGCATTTTCTATACCATGACCTCCGCTCCAGTCGCCATAATGCCCTCATCCAACAGCAAGGCTTCATGTCTTAGCATCTGGCAGTCTGCCAGAAATGAGCGACCAAGTAGGTCTACCTGTCATTCAGACTGCCCGCGAATCCGGGGTCTTTGACACTGCCACCGCCGTCGGCCAGGCCGGCAATTGGCCGGTTGTACGAAAAGCCCTGGAACTGGTTCTGCATCGTCTGCGACAGGACAGGGCCCTCGACGTACGAATCCTGCGGCGCCTCCGACGTGAATTCGGGATCAAAGTTGGCCGTGTCCAAAGCATCGGCCTGTTATTAGCCAAGTCAGTAAATATGTCTCAACAGTAACCGTACTGTGCCGCCAGGCCAGACGTAATGCCGTGGCAAAGGGGGTGGGGTAATAACATACCACATTGGGTTTGAAGGTCGGCTCGTACTTGCGCTGCAGCAGCTTCCGCCAATCTATGGCGTGGAAGAACGGGTGAGCCTTGATCTCAGCCGACCCATTCGCGCCCAGCCGCTCTGCTGGGTTCCGGTTCAGCAGCTTGGTCAGCAGGTCCTTCGCCGCTGGCGGCACGACGTCGTGGCTGGGGAAATGCAGCGGCTCTGACAGGATCTTCCTGTACATCTCGTTGGTGTTCTCGTCGTAGAACGGTGGGAGACCTGTCAACATCTCGTAAAGCAAGACACCAAGAGTCCACCAGTCCACGGTCTTGTTGTAGCCCTGGCCCATCAGAAGCTCTGGGGCGAGATACTCAGGAGTGCCGCAGAAGGTGTTGGTACGGTCCTCGTCCTTCATGTCCAGCTTGCAGAGACCAAAGTCGCACAGCGCAATATGCCCTTGGTAGTCCAACAGGATATTCTCGGGTTTCAGGTCTCGATAGATGACGTTGAAGCCGTGCAAGCACTCGAGAGCGCAAAGCAGCTCGGCAGTGTAGAATCTCGACCGGTTCACATCGAAACGCTGTTCTTTCTGCAGGTGATGGAACAGCTCTCCTCCGTTGACGAACGCCAGGACAAAGTACAGCTTCTCCGGTGATTGAAAGGTGAACTTGAGGGGTACAATGAAGGGGTTGTTGATCTGCGCGAGGACGGACCGCTCGGCGAGAGTGTGGGTGACTTCGGACCTGGAGATGATGTGTGCCTTTCGGATCGTCTTGAGGGCATAGATCCGGCTCGTGTCCTTCTTCCGCACCTGCATGACCTTGCCGAAACTGCCCTTGCCCACCACCTTCAACAGCTCGAAGTCCTCGATCTTCAGCTTGCCGGCCCGGTTCTCGACATATTCGACACCGATCTTGAGCTGGCCCTGGCCGTACTGCACGGGCACCCACTGAACACCGTTGTGGCCCAAAGTCCTCTCCTTCTCGGCGAACTCGTTTGCTGCCTTCTCCCGGTCCTTCTTGCTCGCCTTCGGGTCTTCGGTAAACTGGTGCTTCTCCTCGAATCGTGGGTTGATGCGGACAACACCCAGGAAAATGTCCTGGCTTCGTCCTGCGCCGGGCGGGGCGGTCGGGTTCCGGATGTAGAGATGCACGGTGAGCTCAGTTACCCTGGACACATCGAACTTGTACTGGGTGTTGGAGCCCGCCCACAGGGGGTTCTCGGGATTGCCCTCGACGGAGTTGACAAAAACCTGGACCTTGTCGAAGTCGAGCAGGGCGTAGGGCATGTACTTCCCAGAAACACGGCCATGGTTGGTGGGCACGTTGCCAAAACCGCCCGAGGTGTTGGGCCTGTGTCCATTGACATAGGAGCCCGCTGCTCGTTGCGAAGAGCCGGGCCGTACGGACCCGGCGACACTGGCGCCCCCGCCCTGGGAGAGTGAGCTGGAGTGACTGCTGAATATACTCTTGTGCTGGTCAGGTAATGCAAAGTCTTTGCCCTCGTGTATAGTGACGACGAGAATCCCGGGCTTGGGAGGCGTTATGACGGGGGCCTGGGTGAGGGCTTCCGAAGAGGCTGGACAAGCGGAAGGTCAGCTGGAGTTGCAAGGCCCAAGCCAAGGCTGCGGCCATCTGGGGCTGCGATGCCCACGGGGGACGGAAACTCGTACCGATATTGTTGTCTGACGGTGTAGGAGATGCAGAGCCAGCGATGCTAGACTGTGCCTTGTCGTCCTTGTCGGTGATGGTCGAGGTGGAGGTGGAGCGCCCGAAGCTGCCCAGAGGGCTCAGGTGCGTCTCCTTAAGTTCTGAAGACGGATAGTGAGGGGTTAGCAAACGGAAAGCTCGCAGAGCGGCGCAGTCCGTCCTCGACAGCAGCGCAGAAGCGGGTCACCACTTGTTGCTCTGCTGCAAGTCCGGGGAGAGGGCTCAAAGGGCCAGACGGGCAGCGAGACTTACTCTTGGTGAGTTTCCACGACATGGCGAGTGTGTTGGGAGTTGCGGGGAGGAGGGTGGGAGCTGGGCGATGCGACGGCCGATAGTGCTAGCACTTGCAACCCGAGAGAAAGGTCACGTCTCCAAGAGACAGAGCCACAATGAGAGAGGGGAATGCGGGAGAGAGGCTGGAAGAAAGCTGACAATGAACGGGAGGGGAATCAGCCAGGGTGTGAAGAAAGCAGGATCGATGGCGATGGCAAATGGCAATGGCTGGGCAATGTGTAGATAGGTGACCAAGCTCCGTGGCAAGTTGGCAGGCTGGAATCGGGTTGTTGGTCGTTGACTTGGACCACGGGGGGATGGGCGGATGGGTGGGCGGATGGTGGTTGATGCTGAGGTGTGCCCAGTGCGGGTGCACCAAGGTTGGCACTTAGCACTCGATTGGTAAGACGCTCGTTTCGGGGACAGGGCCAGACTTGGGGGCGCTGCGGTTCCACTGGGGGCTCTGCCTCTGGACAGGCTGAGGATTGACAGACTACCTAGGTACCTGGGTACAGAGGTAACAATAAGCGCTCTCGCGACACACAGCTAGGCTGGTTTGGCAGGAGGCACCCTTCAGGTAGGGTTCGGGTAGAGGGGCAGGGGGTGGGACGGGGACATGGGGCGGGGGCAGGGACAGGCACGAGCAATCCTTGGGCAAAAAAAAAGGGCCACAGAGCCCAACTGGCCATCCCAAACTACAGATACATGGCCAGTGGTCCCTTGTGACCTTCAAATGTACAGGTGGATAGGTCAGACTGCAGCTACCCAACTATGCAGCAGATATCTGGGAGGCCTGTGGGAGGGAAAGGGAGGTTGCAGGAAGTCAATTTCAGCGGTCCTGGTCCTAATTTTAGTCGAGGTCGATCCAGATGTCTGCGTGTCTGGTCGGGACAGGGGCGGTCAGGGGCGTTTGGTTTTGGGGCCTGGAAAAGGGGTTGTTCAATTCTGTTCCCTGAACAAGCAGTCTGATAAGTAACAAGCGATGAGAATCTTCGTGCAGTCTGTGTTCTGTCATGTGCGCAGTACAGTGCTCTGTCTACTTGGCCTCCTGGTCTGGGAGACCACGATATCTATCTAGTCTGCTAGACTGTCCATCAACCGCATTCTCCATAGGTAGGTAGACTAGGTAGTCTACAGTAGATGAAGAAACAATCCTGCAGTACATGTACTCAATTGGCCCATGGGTGGACCTGCCATAGGCCACTGCCAGCCCATCATCCCTGGACCACCGAACGAGTCGGATCGTGTTGCTGTCACCAGCCAAAAACGGCCCGAGACGAAACCTTAGAAAGTGTCGAGGCTTTGTGGCAAGCAGCGCCGCCTGCAGCATCTCAGCCCAGCCCAGCCCAGCCAGCGCCAGCCCAGCCCAGCCCAGCCTGTCAGATACTCCCCTCACATTCTTCTCGACCCCAGTGTTGCATGTAACGCCAAGGCGGGGGGTGGCAGTGCCTAGACTCTAGACCTCCTACCTATCTAGCAGCTGAGATGGTCGGGGTGTCGGAATAG
This sequence comes from Diaporthe vaccinii, assembly GCA_039880775.1. NCBI lineage: Eukaryota > Fungi > Ascomycota > Sordariomycetes > Diaporthales > Diaporthaceae > Diaporthe > Diaporthe vaccinii. Next base: position 338,633 of record JBCEDN010000007.1, on the reverse strand, counting down.
TCTACCCACATTATGACGACCAGTAGCACGGACACAAGCCCGGCCAATGCCGACCTCACACTGTATCCATATCTTGGCTATCATATAGCCATCCTGTTGTCTCGAACTGAAGGGCAAGTCATACTTGATATTTCTCATCAATGCCTGTTCTCTATCTTCACTCCCAGCGTTCCAAGTTCCTCCCAACGCTAGACCATGACGCGGCTTTGGATACCCTCGTTCTGTCAGAGCCACGCCTGCGACGGTCCGCACTATGGTACAAATCACAATCTGTGGCACGGAGGCCCTCAAGGCATTTCTGGTCAGGAATCCACTGCAGGAAGTTGAATTCTTTTCAACCTTATCAAACCTTGCTGAAATTCCCAATTCAGGAAGCTTTTATATCACTGCTTTATTCGTGCAGAACAATATCAGATGTATACAAGATGCACCATGTTCAATCAAGAGAATGCATGGGTGGCTTTACACTCTTTCGCGTTGCACCACGATGTTCGAGTCTCCTGACAGAAGACCACATATTGAAATTATGGTGCATAGCACAACACATGTCTCTACGTGTCAGCCACCCGAGGCATCAATTATCAAGAATCAGATGGGTAAACCGACATAGCATACGGTGTGTAACTCCTTCAGATAGCAAAGCATAATGATTAGCAATATACGAAGAAGCATCACAATAAGAACGAAGGCAAGTCGACTTCGCCGCTGGCTTGTTGGACTACGAGACTAGTTAGTCTCCACACGCTTGAAGCGACGACATGGAATTGTCGAGGGTGGCACAGTCTAAGTGATCCAAGGCTCTCGTTGGGAGTGTAATGGTGATGAAATGACTTTCCGAAATAGTTTTGGCGTGTGGTCGAATCTGGATAGACAGGTGAAGGAGACAAACATATTGTGCCTACTTCTCACCAAAATCTGAGAGATTTGAGCGACTACGGCTTCGGATCAAAAGATTTCCTTCTCTATGAGCAAATGACCGTTCTGATTAAAGACCTAGAGCGCATAGTCGCTTCATCCGGGGCACATTGTGCGACATCCACTGAGAAGCTGGAAGACTTACATCGCCTTTGAAAGAACCATTACCTTGGCCTATGAGCCCATCGCAGCAGATAAAAGAAAAGAAAAGAAAAGAAAAGAGAATTCAACTACACACATGAAGTGACAAAGGCGTCGAAGTGTGGTTGCAGACTGTGAAGTTTTATCATTAAACGCGATTCTACCTGAAGCTCCTCAACAGAGAACTCTATAGGAGTCCAGCAAAGTGCCTATCCCAGAGCACCTGACAGTGAAACCGCGTCGACATCATTCTTTCCCAGATGTCCTAGGTTCCAGTTGTCCTCAGCGGTCTTGGAGAGGCTGTAGTGGTCAAAGCGGGTCGACTTAGTCGTCCCGACGAGGTTATCCGATAGCGCACTTCCAAGCAGTACGGCCAATACTCGATTCTCTGCCAGGTAATTCTCGCACTCATCGAAAGTAAGGATGACGAGTGTCCTGTCGATGTTGAAGTTTTGGTTCGATAGCAGCGGCTCCATGAAAGTCCTTGCCCACTCCCCTGCGACTGTGATAGAGCTGTCGTGGCCATCTGAAGTCATGTTTGGCGTGACCCAGATCCACTGTGGAAGGGTGTTACTTGCCAGTTCTTCGTAGAACATGGTTAAGTTCTTTGATTTGGCTAGCCTGTTGAGATCCCCCGTTGCCGAATTATAGCTCATCATAGGCTGCCTCAAGAATCAGCATCTCTGGCATAGAAGCCCAACGATGTGGTGGGGAGGAGAAACTTACGTTATGCTTTCTAACATACATGTTAGCACCCGTCTGTTGATTCACCCAGTCCGCCTCAAACCCCGAGTATGGTTGGTCCTCTCCATAGATGCTCCAGCTAACACCACCGGCTTCCAGGAGATCGATGACGGTCTCAACACTCTCGTCGATCTGCACAAAGTTATCGAGCAAAACACCGTTCTTATCGGCGCCCAGCGCCGCGACGTAGTTTGGCTGGGACGGGTGCGTTAAGCTCCAGTAATTATCGAGCTTGACACCCAAGGTGGCGAGATAGGCGAAGTTGGGGTCGCCCTCGGCGATAGCGTAGTCTTGATTTTCGAAGAAAATCTGCACGTAGCGATCAAAGTGCTGGCCCTTGACTGCGCTAGTTGGGTGCAAGGTCAGGGCAGTTGCTGCAGCGGCGGCGACGTCTGATGCAGCCGTGGCAGTGTACATGTTAGACGCCGCGGGCGTCGACTGCGAGGAGCCCATGGCTGTCGGCGAGCCTAGCTGGGTGCCGAGACTGGGTAGTTGAGGTGAGGAACAGAGGCACACCTATGGCGCGGACGCAGGGTGGGCATGCTCATAGTATTTCAGCGGCTGTTGCAGCCCGTGGTTCTACCGCAGGTATACAGCAAGAGGGTGCTCCATCTCGCGAACTCATCTTGTCGAGCCGGCGCTCTGCACGGATGCGGCGACGGGGGCCAATAGAGAGGGCGGACACGATAGTCAGAGGGCCTCTCAGCAGGGGCCGGGGCCGACAGTGTGGATGCAGGGGCTGGAGGCGATGCAACAAGAGCCGGAAACCAGCTCGCCAATGCTTGTTCAGGAAGTGCCACCATCGTGGCGAGATTGCATTTGGGGGTCCACCTCGCGACCTTCTCGGCCGATTGGCCGCTGCTTGACGTCTTGGTGGAGTGGCCGGACGGCGCATACCCTGACACCTCGGTGGCCTCCCGCGCATTCAGGAACTAGTGTACGGATAGTTGTAGGCCACTGGTAGTCGGATAATTTCCAAGCCTCGAGTCATCGTGACCTACGTCTATTGGACCCTGGGTTTGGGGGGCCCATTGTCTGATTGATGCATCATTCCCTGGGTCGGAGTTGTTATCTACTACTACGAGCGTTCGCGGATATTTTGACGGGCTGGTCTCATACATGTACAGCACGGTACGGTGCGATACGGCACTGTGAGCGGACTGTGGCGGCACAGGCCATCCGTTCCAGCCCTGGAGCCAAGTCCAGTTTCCACCTACCTACCTAGGTAGGTACTTTGTGTCACCTTGTATGTTCCTGGCGTGCCTACCCCAGTACTTACCCACCTCACGGCACAGAAACATTCATTTACAAGTACAATGCATCAAACCTATGCGAATAATCAATAATAACATACGCTCTTGGGCTGGTTCAAGGCCTTGTCGGGCTCGGCCATGGCCACCTCACGCAGGGGAGACGAGTACTACCGCAGTCTCTACGCGAAAGAGCCCGACTTCTATCGTCTGGCGCTGCAAGATGTCGACTTCAAAGCCATGTGGGATCACAGACAGGACCCGTGCGTGTTGCAACCATCGACGCTGACAGGCACGCAGTCTCAGCCCGAGCCACCAGCTGGACTTCACCGACCCGGCTGCTGTCAAACAGCTCACCAAGACCCTCCTGAAGGTCCATTTCGATACCAAGATTGACCTGCCGGGCGACAGGCTTTGCCCTCCTGTAAGTGCTTGCTCCTGGCCGCCACACCAGATGCTCACACTGATTCGCCCAGGCTGACCTGCTCGACATGAACGCAGGTTCCCAACCGGCACAACTACATACTCTGGCTCAAGGGCCTGCTCGACTCCACCTCGTACAATGAGCCTGGGGACAAGCTCGTCGGCCTCGACATTGGCACCGGCGCATCCTGCATCTATCCCTTGCTCGGCTGTGCCCAGCGGCCATGGTCTTTCATTGCCACTGGTGAGCAAGTTTACGCGATCCACCTTGCCATCGTGGACATGCTCATAGCTGACATGGTACCCTCTCAAGATGTCGACCCCGAGAACTTGAAGCACGCAGAGAGAAATGTACAACTTAACGACCTCCAGTCTCGCGTACAGATTATGCCCCGGAAACTCACAGACCCTCTGGTGCCCCTGGATGAGCTCAAAAGGGACAGAATCGACTTTGTCATGACCAACCCGCCCTTCTACGAATCCGAAGAGGAGATGCTTAAGTCGGCCGCCAACAAAGCGCGCCCGCCGAATTCCGCCTGTACTGGCGCACCGGTGGAGATGGTCTGCGCTGGCGGTGAGGTCGCTTTTGTCAGCCGCATCCTGGATGAGTCTCTGCGTCTTAAAGAAAGGGCGCAATGGTACAGTGCCATGTTCGGAATGGTCTCTAGCCTAGAGGTCATGGTGCAAAAGTTGAGGGAGCACCGTGTGGACAATTACGCGGTCACCGAATTCGTCCAAGGCAAGAAGACCCGGCGGTGGGCTGTGGCGTGGAGCTTTGGGCCCATGAGACCAAGCCAGAATGTCTGCAGGGGCATGAAGGCCACGTCTTGGAGGAAGCTATTACCGAATCCTGTAGAGGTGGAGGTCCTGACCGTTCAGAAGACTGAAGAGGCTGGGGTAAAAGCCGATGAGCTGTCTACGCTCGTAGGATCTCTGCAGCTCCTGTCGTGGGAGTGGAACAGGGAGAAGCTGAGTGGTACTGGACGAGCGAGGGAGAACGTCTGGAGTAGGTCATGGCGGAGGAAGAGGAAGCGCGAGGAGGACGATGGAGCCACAGCCGCTGCTCAGAACACTGGGGGAGAGGGGCAGTGCGCCTTGGGTTTCTCGGTGTCAGTCAGCGTTCAGAAGACGGGTGCTGTTATCACCTGCAGGTGGCGAGAAGGCCATGACGAGTCCATATTCACGAGCTTCTGTGGGTTCGTCAAGACAAGACTCCAAGCAGAACCCGTAAATAAAACCACGACTTAAGCAAGTGATTTCGGATTCATGTAGCCGGCATCTTTTGAGGCGCAACTGACTGCCCTTCCTCCAGCGGCTTCGCCCCCCCCCCTCACCCCGGAGGCCCACCACTGGAGTCTGCCAACTCAGGGTTTGTAACCCTGCTCTCAAGCACCTGTAGACCCTTGGCCTGTCGCCGAGGTCGACTTACTCCCAGATTCTCAGCACCCACACACCACTTTGCAGCAACACCCTCTTGTCTGTCCAGTGTTTCTTAGCGCGATCCCAGCATGTCGAACTCCTCCACACCTGCCCAGGCGCAGTCGCGCTTCAAGGCGCCAAACAACCTGTCCACGCAAGAGCGCATCTCGACCAACACCGTGGGACTGGTGAACCTGTCCGACTTCCGCAAGCGCAGGGCAGAAGTGCTGGAGCAGCAGGAGCGCGAGGCCAGGGAAGCGCTGCGCTCAGGTACGACAACCCCTTTGATCGACCGGTCACAGAGCGCGACTCCGAATAACCTGAGCGATGGGGGTAGCGAGCGGCCAGTGAAGAAGCAGAAGAAACCGAAGAAGGCACTGGTGTCCTTCGGCGATGACGACGAGGACGACGAGGACGACGACGCAGGGCCTGCTCTGAAATCCAAGGGCAAGGCAAAGAAGGCCACGAACCCGAGCAGCAAGGGCAGTGATCAACCAGAGTCGAGCACCAACGGCGACCTTAGCACCAACGACAGCAAGAAACCCGGCGGGAAGATCGCGGCCAATACCTCTGTCGGCTTCGTCCCCCGCGCCATGACAAAATCGGCGCTGCGGCGCGAGGCGGCTGAGCGGGATGCTCTCAGGAAAGAATTCCTTGCTCTCCAAGAGGCCGTCAAAGCCACCGAGATCGCGATGCCTTTCGTCTTCTACGACGGTACCAACATACCCGGTGGCACAGTCCGTGTCAAGAAGGGGGAGTTTGTCTGGGTATTCCTGGACAAGTCCCGCAAGGTCGGTGCCGAGCTCGGCGTTGGCGGCGAGAAGAACGCCAACGTCAGAAGGGAGTGGGCTCGCGTTGGCGTCGATGATTTGATGCTGGTTCGTGGCACGATGATCATTCCACACGTAAGTCTCCTGAGCCTAAGCCGTGACAATGACAAAATAAATGTGTGTATAGTCTAGCTAACAACAAATGAAAACTCCAGCACTATGAATTCTACTTCTTCATAATGAACAAGACGTTGGGGCCGGGCAACGTCCGCCTATTCGACTACAGCGCCGAAGCTCCCTCCAAGACCCCTCGCGCGTCGGAATCACCCGAACCACCGCCGAATCCCCTCTCCACATCGGCCAGCAAGGGCGGTATCAACAGCAACCCGGTGGACATCAACGATCTCGAGGGGGCGAACGAGGACCCTGCGTTCACCAAGGTCGTCGATCGGCGGTGGTACGAGCGCAACAAGCACATCTACCCGGCGAGCATGTGGCAGGAGTTCGATCCAGAGAAGGACTATACGTCCGAGGTTCGTAGGGACACCGGAGGCAACACTTTCTTCTTCACAAAGTGACCTGGCTTCCCGTACCGGACTCTTTCGTGTCATATCTGTCATGTATCCGGCCGATTCCACCAAGACCAGGGCGGAATGCAGTCTGGATATCAGTACACCGCACGTGTATCTCAGCCAGCCAAGAACCTGAGCGCCATCCACGCCAGGTAGAGCAGGCCAATAATGACCCAACCCGGCCAAAAGACAGCCAGGCAGAGGCTATTCCCACAGCCAAGGATGAGCACGAAGAATTCAAACTCTAGCTTCTTGCGCAGACGTCTCACTTGGCTCGAGATCCACGCGGACCATGCAATCTCGCCCAGGGCTGTGGCCGACCTTGTCGTCAGATCTTTGGCGACGAGATAGGTCTGCAGCGCAGCAACACTAACTCCGAACAAGAGATGCGTGAGAATGGCATGGTTGAGGCGGAAAAACTGGTCTGCGAGGGTGAGAAGTGCAGGGCGGGCAGCTTCGATGAACAGCCTCAATGCGGGACTGAGCTCAATGGTGTATTTGCCAACAAGTTCGGGTTTCTGCTGGTAGCTCATATCCGAAGCGGTTTGGGTTGTTGCAGCTGCGACAAGAGACATTTTGTGTCGAGAGAGCGGGATGTTGTCCTGGTAACTCGGGCTCCCGATATGATTCAGGCTTGGGCAAGTATATCGGTCCGGGAAAATAGGGGGGGTTCCCAATTTCGCAGGTCGGTTGTCTAGGGGACCATAAAATGTCTTGTATGAACGCAGTCGGTTGGGCATATATGACCCGGTGCGTTTGAGAGAAATTTGCACATGCCCGATCCCGGAAACGATATCTATCAGCTCGAACGATCACTCGGAGCGAGGTGGACAGGACTATAGCTTTTTATGAAGTGCGACACCGACACACGAAATCCGTCGAAACGTCTTTAAGTGTCCTTGCATCTCCCGCCAAAGCACAGTCGCGGCCCAGCCCCACCACCGTCGACACGATTCGCAGGCGGGCTGGGCGCAACCCCACCAGGTCGAACCCACGAGAAATCTCGCCAAACAGTCGGTCCCACGTGGGGCTGGAGCCGTAAGCTCTGGAACCACGGTTGCCGCCCCGATTGACATATGAAGGGCCTGATCCCGAGTCCTAGGATCGGCGACAGATCTGCATTTATCTACTGCAACATATTCTAATAGATAGCTAATCTACCAACCTACTTACTGAATTAGACAGTCCCAGGAGCCATGCGGCCAGGCCGCCTAGGCAGTGGGAGGATCACCCACAGGCGATGTACACCGCTTTTGAACATTCGTGTGTTTACCTCTGCGCGCTGGCATCAGTCTATGGGTCTATCAATGGTTGGCACCACCGCCGTTCGTCCGGGTGATTCTCGAACGAGCGACACCATCCCTTGGTTTCGATGAGGCGGCTACATTATGTACAAGACCTTACTCAAGCCTGAACACCGGAGTCGGCAATGATCCTCGCTGTCTACACACGATGGACGCAGTATACGCAGTACCTAGACTGCCAGGCTACCAAGCAACCTATGAGTGGGCTTCCCCGCGCTTTCTTTGTCAACCTGCTACACTCATAGCTAGATACTAGGTCGGTCCTGGCTGGACACTGGTCACCCAAGAAGGATAGCCGCAAGACCCTTGTGCTTCTCCCGTGTTGTACTATTGGCTGAGGGCTCCTCCGCGGGCTTCCCAAGGTGGCAACTCAACACCTGCATCTAATCCTATGCAGGGCTGCATAGGTAGTATGTTCCTCGGGTCTCAGTGCTCGCACATGTGTCCTGCCGCCCTTGGTGATTGGTCTCTTTCTCCGCAATGGAACTGCCTGATTCATGGAGCTGTCGTATGCTCTTTGCTCCGCATGCTGGCTGGAGTGGCGTGCTGCACAAAACATGCCTCACAGGTGTTCTGGGCTGAATTCAGTTGTCGCGAAAATTTATCCAGCTCGTGTATCCTGCTCGCCAGAAGAGACCGGCAGTATTCATTGCTGCTGCTCAAAGTCTCCCTCGCATCTCCTTGGCAGGGCCCCATCCGAAGTCGCTCGGCCTCGCTCCAGCTGCCCGCCAATCGCGGTGCTCCGAACCGCCAAATTGGGCAAGTTGGTGTGCCCACCAATCCAAGATCATGTCTTGTCCAAAGGACCATCATACGAGCTTGCGCCCAAGTTGGCCAATTCGAGATTCCCTGCCTACCTATGTAGGTGTATGATGACCTCTAGCAGGCTGATCTGGTACGACTTACTGCGTGAATGGCTCAAATTCCAGGTGGTCCTGGAACAGTCGACCACATGGACCAAAATTGTACTTTGGTAAAAGTATCCGAAAACATCTGGGGGTCAACATGCGACAGATGAGGTCTTGCATCTATATCTAGCTAGAACACATGTGCACTGCCTCAAGAGGCTCACCGAGTGCAGGCAACTGCTTCGTCGACAAGCACCTACTTACTCCTCATTAGTATTAGAAATCCAGCCAAACAACCACTGCGTTGAATTATAAGATCACTTAGGACGTTGATAATCTGAAAATTAAACATAGCGACTGTATTTGCAGAGATATGATTGCATGCATGTCCCAGTTCCGCCACCGGCCAGATGTCTTGTTTATTCTGGCCCGTGTCAAACAGTCGTTCGGTTTTAACCGTTCGCAAAGCTGACCAACTAATAAGTGATATTCACGAATATTTGATACTATCACTCTGAATATATACAACATGTTGGATCATACGGATCCTCGAAACCATAGAGAGCGCAACCTATTGCACAAGGAATGGTACTACATCCCTTCCCGAGCCGCAGATCCATGGATATCGTCACTGAACATACGCCTGGCCTGCTGGGGAGTTGCGCCGGTTGCCGCCGCAGTCGCGTTCCTGATCGCGTCCATGGTGTTAAACAGATCCGCCCCATTGAGGGGCTCAGCTGGGCGTGTCCATCCCACCTCGGTTGGCAGACGTTCTTTCTCTGCGGTCATGTTAGGAAATATCAGATTGGCAGCACGTCCGAGTGGCCGCAGGCGGTACTTCGGTTGGCTCTCCAAGGAGAAGCGCTAACCTTAGAGAAGGGCAAAAACAAAGGCAGTTCACTTACCAAAGAGATACTCCACCACAGTCTTGTTCGCCGTCTGTGTTGTTTTGTTTCCGAGTACGATGAGATAGGCTGCTGACTCGCCAACGCTGAACTGCTCGCCAATCTTCGTGAAGCCGAAGCTCGGGTTCGTCATGTTTGAGGTGTTCACTCGCGCCAACCTTGCCTTGGCAGCTTGTTGGATGTCGATTGTGTCCTGCCAGTTCGAGCGCGTCTCGTTAAAGACGGTTTCGTTAAAGACGAGGTTATTACCAAACGCAGCGTCCTGCCGGCTGAGGCTTGCGTCGTGTTCGAGGATGTTGTGGCGAGCAAGATGGTCGAGATTGAACGAGTTCGTCACGTTGCCCGTCGGGTTAGTCCGGACTGCCGCCTTATGCAGCAACTTGCCAAACTCTGGTGGGATGTTCAATGCCGTATCCAAAGCCTTAGCCGTGGTGTTCTCGTCAATATTTTGTCCGTTGCGGGGCAAGAAACCCTGGTTTGCCAAAGCATTTAGCATAGGGCAAGGACCGCGAATATCACCAGGTCCAGCCGGTGCGAACTGATCCGGGGCCTGAGAAAATGCTTTCTCAGCAAAGAGTGTAAAGATAAAGAGGAATCCGGACCTCATTTTGTCGAATATTTACCGTAACAAGAAGAATTTTGGAATGAAATAAAGAAATCGTACGTCTAAAGAGACATAGGCATGAGAAAATTATTCGGTCGCGGCCCACACCGACGTTGCTTTACTTATATCCTGACAAACAGTATAGTGTCGATGGGAAGCCATCAAGCGCGGGCCGCTCTCCTAAAGACAAGTGAACATTCGACGGTACTTCGAAGATGGAATGAAACAAACAAGCTTGGATGATATGTAATGGCTGTGACCACAGCATCCGGTGCGTCTGACATGGGCCATGTATAGAGGCTTGGCATTGCCGCGGGAGACCTACAAATTTGCCAGGAATGGCAACCCATCCATGAAACGATCTGCCTTGACACCAATCGCATGCTCCGACGGACATCTGACAGATAAACGACAGTCTCGGTCAATTCGTCCATTTTCGACGTTCTTAGGGACTCGGCAAGAACTGCGCCCTGAAGTCCAAGCCATTCTTGACTAATTAGCCCTTACAGAAGTATCATTTGAGGCCAGCAGAATGGGCAAGAAGCAAAACCGGTGGCCTTCGGGTTCCAATGGTCGCGTCAAACACCTCGACAGTAATGAAAGCCCCAGAGACCGCACAAAGATGACACCTTATTTTTTTTGTGTGTTTTTTTATATAAAAAAAAGGAAAAGAAAACCAGCAACAAATCACTATGCTTATGATGAAACAGACACATAATGATGAATGTTGGAAGCAGAGGCTCCACAACTGACATGGACGAAGGTTGTGGGATGCGAAGTTGAGTTTTTGATAAGTCAACCCAGAACCAAATCTCGCAGAATTCAGGAAAATACTGGAATTTCATTAGCTTTACCGTGTGCATCTTTGAAGCAATTAATTTTCCTCAGATTCTTCTATTAAACACCTCCGAATTGGAATACGTCTATGTGCTGGCCCGGGTCAGTAGTATAATGAGAATGTAAACGGCTATTCGTAGAGTTCCGTTCAATAGGAGAACAGTTCAGCAAATTTATTAATCTCTAACTGGCTACAGTAGTAGTCTTTCTATCTTTGGAAGGCAGCGGAGATCTTGCTCGAGAAGTGATACTTCAATTGCCAAAGCTTTTCAACTTGGCCTTTTCTTGATTGCAAATAGTGCAGATTATAAGTCTCACATGTAATGATGGGGGCAATGACTTGTAGTCAGCCACATCTCAAATGTCGATGGATGCATACTGCTTAAGAAGCATATGTGTATAGATTAAAAACGAGACCACCCACTCCAATGTCGATGCCACGCTTTGCGCCGTGTCAGGAAATAGCAGCTGGACATGTATAGAGCCAAATGAAAATGCGCTTCAGATATGAAGACAGAGGCATGACAGCAACTGTTACGAACTTATTGCACTGGATGACAGCAGCATCCACCCTACAGAAATTCATCCTTCTAATCACATCAGTGAGCTTCACGCATACTGACTAATAAAGGACCAATTACGAAAATTCACCTTCGTAGCGAATATTCGACGAGATAGTTAAGGGCTGCCGTCGTCTGAATACCTTATACGACAATTGCATACGAGAGTAGATATAGATACGAGACAGGTGACTGAAGGCGGAGGGTATGTCAAATTGACGAAGCAGCTCTCGCCCTAAACGATAGTGTGGCAGTCGTTGGGGCTACAGTGATTGGAGGCATATTTACTGCGTACGTACGTCTTTAACAAAGGTGTCCTGGGGCCCCTTCTACACTCAGAACTTAGCCATGCGGCCGGTTCAAATACAAGCAATCGCATATCTGCCAGATCCGGTCTTTCCTGCCACAGATAGCACCGCCAAGGAGCTGGTTGTTGACCAAGTGGATGTTGAGAATTTCCAGATAACTTTCACAACACAAGCATCAACATTACTTCTACTTACCTGGTAAGTTGACAAGGGCTGACTTCAACATCACCATAAATATTGCGTCTCACCAGAGAGGATCTCACGTGAGATATTAGGTCGATTATCGTCCCGTGAGCCACGTACACGCCGCACTTGTGTATTTTGTATTTTGTCCAACATCCAGCCATTAACCCTGTTGGGATAACTCAAGCAAGCACGACCCGAGCAATCAATCCATTTCTTGGCATAAGCGGTAGTGACACCACCCCGCTCACGATCGCCTCCACTGAAGTGGCTAGTGAGTCTAAGACACTCATTTCATGCCGGACCACCGCATATGCAGTCCAAAAGGGATAGACAGAGTTATAAATTACGGACAAAATTCAATACTCCAAATAAAGGTCCATCTCATCTTCTTGTCATGCTGGCCAGTACTGACCATTGTCTTGTTCTCATTTGGCGATCTCCCAAGCTTTCATCACTTACAAAATATGTCTTATCTAGCAGGCACCAGCACGCAGGATGTTTCCCGCGAGATACAAACTGTCCAGGACGACATCCAGAATCTCTCGCGTGCCGGTGATGGAGATGATCAGGCCCAAAGGCACGCACTTCTCAGCTCAGCTCGCAAGCTAGTCACCGCCATGGAAACCACTGGGCATGTAGTCGCTCGAATGAGCTGGGATGAGCCAACCATGTCTGGGTCTCTGCGGATCCTGATCGATCTCGGCATATTCAAGCATATGCTAGAAGGCGATATCACGGTCCCTAAGCAGGCGAATGAGCTTGCCGAGCTGAGTGGAGCCGATCCGGTTCTGCTTCAAAGACTGTTGAAGCGCGTGGCCTCGGCATCTCCACCGTTGGTTGAGGAGGCCGGAGCAGACGAGTATACCCCTAACAGATGGACACGAGCTTTCGCAGATGAGGTGAATACTGGCGCCTTCACGGATGTGTATGTGGAAAGCTTCCCCCAGACCGTGTGAGCACCGCGTTAGCCGGTCTTTCTCAGTGATATCATCGTCAAAGACAGCGGGTGGCTAACTTACATTTGACATAGGTACGACGGATGGACTTCTGCATGTTCCAGGGTCACTGAGTTCATGAAGAAGACAGACTACAGGAACCCAATCAGCAAGGACGACACCATCTGGAAGTTCGGCGCAGGCATCGATATCCCTTACTTCACCTGGTTGCAATCGCAGGAGGACCGACTGCTCGCGTTTGCAAACCATATGAAGTTCAAATCTGTTCGTCAGAACTGGTACGATACGGTCACTCTCAGCGAGATTTTCCCGGCCGACTTCGACCCCCAAGCAGTGCTAATGGTCGACGTTGGTGGCAACGCGGGCCATGATCTTCTCGGGTTCCACCGAGCACACCCCAAGCAGCCCGGACGATTGATCCTGCAAGACCTGCCAAATCAGCTCCAGCCACTCAATAAGCAAGCACTCGCCCCCGTCGAGCCGATGGCTCATGATTTCTTTACTCCGCAGCCTGTCAAGGGCGCCAAGGCATATTACTTGAAGATGGTGTTGCACGACTGGCCAGATGCACAGTGCAGGGAGATTCTGAACAACTTGAAGCCAGCCCTGACCCCCGGATACAGCAAGATTTTACTCAATGAAATCGTGGTTCTGGACCAGGGTGCAGACTGGTTCTCTACAAGTGTAGACCTGCTCATGATGGTCTTCCACTCATCATGGGAAAGGCGAGAGAAACAATGGCGGGAGCTGACTGAGAGTGTTGGGTTGAAGGTGACTCGGATCTGGCCTTGCGGAGGCGCACCGGAGAAGCTGATTGAGGTTGAGCTTGCCTGATGGTGAGTGGTGCTGGGTGTAAGGACCAAGAACTGGGTTCAGATGAATGGGGAATATGATGGCAAATGCTTTCCACGGACGGTCATGGCGAGAGACAGTCCTTTACTGGCTTCTTGGAAAAGTCCTCTTTATATAAAACACATGCTGTAACTGGGATAATTCTAACAAGACGCTGCATGAAGTCGTGTATAATGTTTACATGCCAATTATTGCCATCTAGACGTGCCACATATCTCAACAGCACTTCATTTGCGGGCTTTCCAGTACTCCTCGCCCCATCGTCGAAACATTTCCCCAAAGAGCAGATGGAGTGCGAGCTTGCCCTCCGTGTTGGGTGATAGTGTCAGTCCTCCTGTCTCGCGTGCCAGCCTTGTCATGTCCCAGCCCCCTGGGAGTTGCCTCACAAACGGTCCAGATTCCTCGGGGTCCGCAAAGGGCCCCGCTACAGAGATGATCTCGAACCGCTCGGTTTTCCGAATGCCTGCCTGCGTGGGCGAGGCGGTCTGTTGCGTCGAGTCCGTCAGGATCGAGTTGACCCGGATGCCGTTCCCTTTAAAGGCCTGGCACATCGAGACCGCGTCGCCTCTGCATGGGACCTCGTCAGTCCCCACGAGCACGACCTCCATCTCAGTGCAATCTGGGGCGTTGCGTTTGACCAGCCTCGAGGCCGCATCGAGGACGTCGCACCAGTCCTCGCAGTCCTCACGGATGCACTGCTCCGCTATCTTGGGGCTGTTGGACTGCAGGAGGCGCCTCCCGGAGAAGTTGACGGTCATTATACATCCGCGCCCCTGGACGTCCCGCAGGTAGTCGAGCACTCCGGAACAAATCGCAAGGCTCTTCATGGTTCTGTCTTGGGAGACCGGGCTGAGTCCGAGGCAAATAACGATCGCTGCTCTTGGCAGACTTGGATCGTCCATCTTGGCTCGTGGAGACAGTTGACGATCCCGGATGCTTGGTATTCGGCTCGAGGATTCGACCAGGATATGGAGGACGCGTGTCGAGATGCGGCGTGGTCCCTTGTGTTATTTCGGTAGCACTGACGAATGAAGGTAGAGGCTATCCGTCGGCTTGCAGTTTGTAAAGAATGGGCTTTCCTTCTTGGTAGCGGATAATTGTGTGAATAACAGCATCCAAAGCCTCCCGCGAAGCTAACGGGACCATCTCGCACTCATGAGAGCTGAATACTCAAACTAAGCAGACATTGTTCTCGGTACCAATTGCCCAATGTGATTGTGCACACAAATGCCAGAGTTTCAATCGTCCTTCAAGGGTCACCTCGCATGTCTCAGGTCCGCCCACTGTTGAAAGCTGGTCTTGAAACAAACGAAAGCGGTCGGCTAAGCTTTCCCTGTCAGTTGTTTGATGGCAAGTCGTACCCGTTTACACAACTCAATTGGAACAAATTTCAGATCCGCCCGAACTCTCGCATAATAGTAATGTGGAGCATTTCCAACATCTATAGTCAAATCGAGGCCCATCGTCAGGCCGCCGGCCTCGGGTCGAGAAATGTTGAATGCTCAGATACCGCAGCTGTTATGAGACAAGAGACTAACGATTCCGCAGCCACCGGAGTGAGGATCCTGGCTTCTTTCTATCACCATGTACTGCTCCGATGGTGATGGGTGTCATCCACCAAAGTTTGACCGTTTCAGGCTGCGTACTTCAGCCCCCTTAATCCACAGCAACCTTGAGCACGGGCGATGATTTTCTGCGAGATATTTTCATGGGGCTCCGTTGAGCACCACGTTCATTGTTGATTCTTCCAAAGGCCGACCTACCCCGAGTCCAAATCGGGAACACTCGTGCACGTCTCCAATTTCGAGAAATATGATTTATAGACTACAACGTTGATTTGTCCGAGCTTTACCAGTATCCACGCGCTTTGCACACCGCAGTTAAATGGAGTCGACCACCCACGACACTGCGATTCACGTTGAATAGCCCTGCGGCGATCTAACGACTGCCAGTTCGGTTCAGGCTAATACACGTGCAATCTTCGCTACAAGCCTTCGACGTTTGTCTCTGGTTGCAGGGACCCGCTATTCCTGATTCTGACTATAAACGGGAGCACCATGCGGCGCAGAAATCATAAGGAACCGGCCGCCTGCAGTCGCAGTGCAACATTGAAACTCATCCGAGCTTCCTGAGAAAACAAATCTCGGAAAAGGGCTACCCTAGATCTTGAATTGGACTAATACGAGTCCTCAGTCTGCTAGCCCCATGCCCTGTGAAAGATGTTTACAGATAAGGACGAAGAAAGTGAGAAGAAGAAACCGAAGGCACTACCTGGGTACGTCGACTATGTATCATTTGGGCAAACTGATAATTCCGGAAACACGGGCACAAGCTTTTAGTTGTGATTCACAGCCTCGTCACTCAGAATTGCATGTTTTAACTAAGCACACACTCAAGTCTTGCGATGACATGAACATTCAGGATAGAACGGCCACCTGATTCGTGACGCACTCACGCGCACAGCCGCATGAATGCTCCATTGGTCTGTCTGCCGACCAAATATACCAACAAAAGGCTGGAGGTCGTGGGTAACATTTGGTACTGTCTGCGAGTTGCCATTGTAAGGCTAACACTGCTAAGAATATACTGAGGGTCGTAGGCGTCGCTGAAAGTCTTGGCCAGATGCATCTTGTTGCTGCCTTAGGCCTTCCTAGCCATCTCTGGAGTTACCAGCGACGAAGTGTCGGCTCATAGGCACACATATGGAAGATGTCCCAGCTTGTGGCTGTTCATTCATGGCTCCGAATCTGACATGCAAGGCGGGTGCTCGCGAGCGCTTGTGCACGTTGTGATCAATCCATTCCAACGTGTCCATCTACGGCGACCACGCCGTGAACCTGCCCTATGGGTATATGTTCCTTTCACCTCATCGAAGTCGTTGCTTGCATCCCGCCCGGCCGGATTCATGTAGCCGGTCTCGATTCCACGCGCCTTATTGTGATGGTAATCGCAGTGCCGAATATAGGAATAGCCATGAACAGCTGAATGTGCCTGCGCCATTGAGCGCCTGCCCCATCCCTTGGGACTCTGACATTCGCACGTGAGATCTCGCTCCGTGCCAGCATCGCGCTGCCCTGAATTGCCCCTCGGCTCCCTCGGTTCGTGGCACTGAGCCTCTAGTAACGCTGCCGACCTCCGCGGCCGCGATTGAAGCCTCCTCGGTTGCCTCCGCCGCCCATCCCCCCTTGGTCATAACCAAACCCTTGGCCTTGATTGCCGCCGAAATTGCCACCACCAAAATTCTGAGGCTGGCCGCCTTGGCCCTGCTGGCCGCCGGCATTCTGCATGCCGGCAAACATGGCGCCCATGGCGGACGGGTCCATTTGGCTGGGGTCCATGCCGCCGCTTGCCATCATCTGCTGCATCATCTGCTGCATCTCTGGTGGCATTCCCTCCATGCCCGGCATGCCGCCGGGAGGCCCGCCCTGGCCCGAAGCGCCCTGGCCACCACCGGCAGCGCCGGGCATCATTCCCGGCATGCCCCCCATGCCCATCATCATCATGTTCTGCATGTCCTCCATCATCTTCTTGTTGTTAGCAGCGATGGTGTCGGAATTGAACTCCTGCCTCATGGCACCCTGCTTGGAGGCGTAGAGCGCCCAGGTGAACTCGTCGAGTCCATAGTTGAAGTAATCGGACAGATCGGTGCCGGGCCTCCGCCATGGCTTGTCGTGCTCGGCCAGGTCTTCGTCGATGTTGACTTGCGTCAGGGGCTTTCCGGTGGGCTTGTGGGTGGGGATGGCATTGATATCAAGGGTGGAAGTCCTGACTGCGGGAAGGTCGGCGCCGCTGCTTTGTTTCCGGGCGGCGGGCGAGTCGGGTTTCTTGGGGGGTGCTTTCGAAGCGGTGTCGTTAGATATTGATCGCTGGGGGATATCCTTGATGTTGCTGTATCGGGATTGTCTAATGAGAATGGTCAGATAGGGAAACAAGGCGGCCAACTAAGCATGGTACTGGTACTGACGACGGTGGCCCTGCTGAGGTTCCGTCCTTCCTCTCTGTGATGATTACCATGCTCTGGGGAGGAAACATTAGCCGAATGACACAATATCGAGGGAAGAGGTGGGTTATGCCGTTTATGCTCACATCATCAGAAGAGTCGTCCTCGTCCATGGCGCCGCCCTCGTCTTCCTCTTCGCCCTCCTCGAGGTCCTCGTCCTGGTCGGGCTTGGAATCGGGCTCAGCGGGGGCGTTTGCTGTTGTCGCGGCGCCATCTGGCTGTGCGGTAGGGGCTGCAGGAGCTGCAGGCTCCTCTGGCGCATAGAAATCGTCGTCATTGTCATCGATATCCATCTCGTCTGCCGGTGTTGGACTGTGTGTAGAGTTGAATAGGGAGCTGTCTCGTGGGCGATAGAAGTGCAAGAAGCAGGTGCTGGTGCTGGTGTGAGGTCAAAGAAGCATGGGCCCCCACCAGCCCACACCACCTTAGCTGCAGGGCTGCAGGGGAGCTGTTGACTTGGGACCTTTGCAAGGGGAGCCCTTGGCAGGCTAGCACGGACGCTACCGCAACTACAAAAATCAACAAGAGGGCACCGCGACGGCGCCGTCCCAGAGCCTCAAGATAGTAGGAGGGACTACGGTAAAGCGACCGCATCGCATCGCATCGCGTCGCGTCGCCTCAGCTCAGCCGTTTCGCATATCTCCCGCCATACCAGAATAAGTGCTCGAAGGCAGGCAGGCAGGCAGGAAGGCTGAAAGCCAGAGACGTACAGATAGGGCAGCAGAGAACCCGCTCCTCTGTCAACAATGGCCTTTGCCAGATCCGCCAGTGGACCAGCCGGTCTTAGCATCAATACTGGAGCCGCCAACCTGTTGTGGGTACCCTTTCTCTCCATTCCCTCTCTTCGTGTCTCCCTCCCTTCGCTGCCTCTTCCTCCCTTGCGTGCATACCGTGCTTGTATTGCGACAGCTCTACACACATCCTCCTTAGTAGCTTTGTACATGACCTGAGTGCATAGTCTGTCATGTATGTGCCCAGTCTTTGTCTGCGTCTCTGCCCACGTTTTCTTCCGGTTCCCCATCCTCCAGCTGCGACAAGACATGGGTCCCCTTCATGATGGAATTTTGCTGACGACTTCTTCGTCCCCAGCGGAAGCGCTTCGAGTCAGCCTCCACCACCCGGCGGATCAATCCCCGCCAGTGCACAACCATCAACGCAAACGAACAGCCTGTTTGGCAACACCACCACCTCCCAGCCTCAAGCCCAGACGCCATCCCTCTTCGGCGGCAACCTGAACCAACAGCAGCAACAAACACAACCCCAGCAGCAGCAGCAGCAGCCCGGCGGCGGCGGCGGTTTGTTCGGAGGAAGTATGGCAGCATCATCACAGCCCAACCTGTTCGGCTCCACCACTGCAACAGCAGGCACGGGCGGTGGAGGAGGCCTGTTTGGCGGCACGGCACCTTCGCAGACTCAACAACAGGCGGGCGGCGGTCTCTTCGGCTCAAGCACCACTGCCACCGCTCAACCAGCACAGGGAGGTGGTGGAGGGCTTTTCAACACTGCTGCCACTCAGCCCGCGTCCACGGCAGGCGGTGGACTGTTCAACAATGCCCAGAATACTGGCGGCTCTTTATTCGGCGGCGGCGGAAACACCAACACTGGGACATCGAGCCTGTTTGGGCAGAAGCCAGCGCAGACCGGAGGTCTCTTTGGCGGCCAGGCCGCTACCCAGCCAGCTCAAGCCACATCAGGCGGTCTATTGTGCGTTCCCTCCCTGGCCCGTACCTCTGATCTATCCCGCTCTCCTTTCTCGCAAGCTGACCCATTCCACAGCGGCGGCCTCAACAAATCCACAAACCAGCAGCAACCGAATCCTACTTTGGGCGCCACCATGAATCCGCAGGTCGTTCCTGGCGTGCGCATCGATGTGTCGAACATGAAATCCACGACGCGCTTCAACGACCTGCACGAAGATATCCAAAAGGGCATAGCCGACATTGACAAGTTCATACAGAACTGCATGTCCCAGAAGGACCAGCTCGACGCCTTCATGCCCGCACATGGCGAGCAACTCTCTGCAATCCCAGGCGACGTGCGCTTCGTCGGTCGCAAGTACGCCGCCGTCGACTCGGCCCTGGGCGCGGACCTACACGCCATCAAGCAGATGCGTGACCTGGTCAAGTCGGATGCGGAGGAGGCGAAGCTGAGCTTCTCAGCGGTGGACAACCTAATGCTGCCCAGCCAGTACCACGTCAACAACGCCCCGGGATTCTTTGGGAGCTCGAACAGGGACGGCTCGGGGAGCGGCGGCAAGGGTGGCGACGATGACGACAAGACGGCGTCGGACTTGGTCGGGTACTTTTCCAAGCAGGTCGACGAGATGGACGAACAAATCAAGCGCTTCCAGAAGAATGTCCGCGAGATTGAGATGCACCTCGGCGGCGTGCAGCAGAACGTCATGGACCAGGCCAGCCGGCTGCAGAACGGCGGCGGCGCCTTTGGTGCCGGATCGGCCGAGGACAAGCAGATGGAGCTCTACGCGGTGCTAAGGGACTTTGAGGAGAGCATCCTACAAGTCGCAGGTGTGGTCGGTGCCGGCAGGGAGGGAGTCACCGAGTTGCAGCTTAGCGATTTCAGGGGACGGGGGCTGAATGGTGTACACTGAGTTACGGGTCAGGCAGGCACCCGTCCTGTAATTTTGGTATCCAAAGGCTTGTTTTGTACAATGGCTGGTCGACCAGTGGCAGTAGAGCGAAAGGGCATAAAATGAATACCCCGGGTGCCAATAAACGGCACACATCTACCATCATCGCTTCGGGAACTGACCGTCGCTTTTGCACAATCCCGGGAAGCACCATGGGCTTCCAGCTGGACAGAAGATTGGGGATCTATCTGGAGCGGTAACGCTGACCTAGCTGATCTCGGTTGGGTATCAATTAATCCGACGTCTTCACGCCGGTGTTGGCCTCCTTGCCTTGAGAAAAACTAGTACTCTCCCTCATCCCCGCCACCATCGTCCATGTCGTCGTCATCGCCATTATCAAAGTAACCCTCGGCATCGTAGTCGCCGCCGTCATCGTCGTCGAAGGCGTCGTCCAACTCCTCCCCATAGCCATCCTCGTCGTCCAGCCCCAGGTCGATATCGTCTTCGCCCTCACCTCCGCCCTCCCCCAGCTGGTCCAGCGCCTCGAGCGCCTTCTGGTGGTCCACTGCGCCGGAGCCGTCAGCGGCGGCGGCGGGCTCGGAGGGCATGTTGAAGATCTCCTCGGCGGTGCGCAGGCTCGTGACCTTGGACAGCGTCATCGTCTTCTTCTTCTTGCCAGGCCTCCTGCCGGCGGCGGTCTGCGGCTCGTCGTCGCCGTCGAGGGTGGCGTGCAGCTCGGGCGGGAAGAGCGGCTTGTTGAAGGGCCGCTCGCTGAAGTCGGGCAGGGCGCGCTCGGGCCTCCGCATGCGGGAGGAGGGCATCTCGACGGCGGTAAAGGGGTCCAGCGTGGCCTTGCTCTTGAGGCCGTAGCGCTGGTTCACCTGCTCCTGGCCGTAGGCGCGCATGGCGGCGGATGGGTCCCGCGAGCGCGTTGCTGTGTAGAAGGGCCCGTCGTGGACCTGCTCGCGGAAGAGCAGGTATGACTTGACCTGGGACTTTTCGCGGACGATGAGGGGTGCTGGGATCGGGACGTCGTAGGGCTACACATGTCAATTCATCAGTCAGGCACAGGCGCATGCACAGGCACAGCCTGCGAGGCGGTAGGATTGGCCAGGTCTGTACGCACAGGGAATGCCTCGGCTGGTCGGCCGTCCACCCTGAGTGTGGGGTCTTCTTGCCAGGGCAGCTGAGGCCCGCCTCCTCGTCTGCCGCCGCGACCTCCCCGGCCCCCGCCTCGAGACATGGCGACAGTGAGACTCGGTGGTATCTGCGATTATCGTGGTGCGAGGAAAGCGTGTAGCAGGACCAATATGAGGGCGTGGGGGAAAAGAAATCTGGGCGTGCCAGAAGAGCTGGTGTCAGGGCAGATAGGTATGTATGAATTGTGTGGTTTGAGGAAATAATTCGCTGCCCGCGTCAAGTCAAGTCACACGCCGAGTAGCATCCTGGAAATTGTTGATTATGTCCGTCGGAGAGCTGCCAAATTTCAGCGGGGCGTCACCGTCACTTATCGATAAGCTGACAGCTCCCGCCGATCACTAGCCCTGCAACAGGGATGCTGCAGACCCAGCACAGTGCAGCAGGTCAGGTACATCCGTTACAAGGCCCAAACATGCACACAGCAGGGGAGCTTGGAGCTGCTATCGCATATATACACACACACGTAACCGTCGTGCCTAGATCCAGTAATCCTCCATCTCAAGCAAGTCCGACTGAATTTCACAAGGGAGGATCAAGTGCGGGAGGGGCTGGGGCTGCAGATCCACAATTCTTGTGGCAGCGTCTTGCAACTTTCAACATTGATACTATCACCACCCCCACCTACTGTACCTCCGTTCAGCTGTTGTTGGCTTCCAATACTGGTGCGACAGAACGTCACATCACCGTAGTAGGCAGCAAATATGGCAGACGGCCAGGAAAACAACCTGCCCCTTGCCTCGCAGCTGGACGAGCTCGAATCTCATCTCGACGAGCTGCAGCAGCAAGAGGATCCCTCAACTCACTTCAACGCCTCGCTCTTCGACCGCATAAACTACCAACTGGGCCCGGTCGAGTACCCCGAGCTGACGGCCCGCCTCCTCCCAAAAGTCGCCCGCATCATCAAGAAGTGCGCCGCCGCCGCAGAGTCGTCCACAGACTGGAAAGGCTACCCGCCACCGCTCATCACCCTCACAATAAAGCTCCTGCGGCCACTGCCTTTCACCCAGGCAGTTGAACTCTGCCAGCCGGAATATCTCATTACTGCCCTAGCTTCCCCAGAGCCCTACATCAACGAGCTCGCCTTTGCCATCCTGGAGAAGGCCTCCCGCTCCCCCTCGGATGCCTCCATTCTCGCCTCGACGTCGGGCCTCCTAGAGGCCTTCCTCGACCGGTGGCTCTCGTCCCCTGCCGTGGGCGTCGGCCACCAGGGCGTTCGGATCCTTGGTGACCTGCTGGACATCGACTCACCCCTCTCACAGCCCGTCTTCACAGACGACCAGAAGCAGGCCTATGACATCCGCCTTGTCCGCCGGGCTGCCCAAGGGCACGGTGCGGTATGGCGCAGGCTGTTCGGCGACGAGGCACTATGCTGGCAAGTGTTGCAGAAGATGGACACGACCTTCCCGTCCTCGTCCGCGGATCAGAACGTCATAGCCCAGCGGTCCTTTGCGCAGGACCGTTTCCTGCGCCTGCTCCCCCGGCTGGCGGTCCTCGACTTTGCGAGTCTCAACCGGTCAACCACGCAACTATCACCCAGAGGCCCGACCGTGTCCCTACTTGCCTTTGCGGTGTTGTTCATGGTCGACCGGCGTGGCGACGAGCTGATTCACCTGAGCTGGATCGACTTCATGCAGAAGCTCGTGGGCGCGCTGAGAGTTTCTGATACAGCCAAGCTGAGTGTGGACGCACTGCGAGCTTTGGTCAGGGACGCGGATGATACCCAGTTGTTTGACGCACTTTGGAGCATGCCGGAGAACCTGGTTTGGACTCCAATGGGAGAAGCGGACGCGATGCAGGCTTGGCTGAGGGAAGTCGCGCCGAGACGGGCTTTGAGGATAGAGGGGATGTTGAACGGCGACTAGGACGGCTGGCCCGGCCGATTGCAGTTGGTCCAGTTCATTTTAAGGAGCAATCTACCTTTGGTATCTGTGAGCTTTTGCCACGCTCCATCTTCCTTCGGCCCCAGCCAAAATCGATTCTTGACTGAAATGCTCTCTCTGTGCGCGCATGTACTGGGCATTTGCATCTTTTGGGTACCAGGCGCTGAGCCTTCATAGTCCGTTCCTGAAACGGCATGCAAGTAGGAAGTCCCAATCCAGAGCCGCTGGGGTGACTGATCCGAAGCCTGACAAGAGGAGAGCATTGAAGTTGTATGTAGGCATCTCTTGCGTCTTACAGCTAGCTGTTATGCTGCATTCAAGCTCCCAACACTGATACTGAAGGCACCAAACCACTTGTGTCCCAGCCACGAGCCACTTTCTCGTGGAGGACCTGCTGCAACCGTAGACTGAAGAATGCGTAGTCACATAGTGATTGCTATTTTTTTTCTTTCTTTTTTTTTGGGTTTTTATATATATATATAGCAGGTTTCGTAATTTGAGCTCGGAACACTAGATCAAGCATAATCATAATGTGGCTCAAAGTCTCATATCAAAAGATTCGTCGCCGCCAGCTTCTATAGCTGAAGTGATAATACACTTTTGCAAATTCATTCAAGAATAAGAAAGTAGAGCTGTAGATTGGGACGAAGCTGGTCGGTTGATGCAGCACACCGGGAGTGTGCTCTCTACAGAAAATGTGTGGAGATACTACGTTGATACAGCGGAAGGACCACGCGTGCTCATACACTCTTGCGGTGGGAGGATCGAAAGGCTGCATCCCAAGAATCCAGAATTAACCGAACGCATGGGCCAACATGTTCAAAAATCATACATCCAAAAATGAATGCGGAAGTTCGGATCCAGGCTGAGATATCTCATCTACAAAGGGTTACGCAAATGCAATGCATGAGGGGAGGCTGCAGTCCCCTAACGTGCGAGAGCCATGGAGAAGAGGCATGTCTAAATGGACATAGCGAATCGCGGGTGTGAGAAGTCTGGGCTTCAGTGTAGGCCAATGTGGATCAGGATGTCGATCAGAGAAGCTTCAGCAGGTGGTCTGTTGGAGAGGGTCTAGGTCGTAGGCAGTCCAGAAATCAGGGAGTCCACTGGCGATGTCCATATGCAAGGCCTTTGTTCTTGCCTTGCCCAGACATGGCCATCACACAGTACTCAAACTAGCTGTTGTGTGGTTCTTTGTTGCGAGGTCATTTGAATTCAATATGCACGTCCGCGAGGAACTGAATTGGTATTAGTACATACACCCTGAGATACGCTACGCGTGTGTCTATTTCACGGCGGGGATTATATCCCCAGCAATTGTTCGTCGCATCGCTAGCAGAACTGCCGATCGCCCTCTGCCTTCCTTACAGCAGAAGCTCAAGGGGGTTCTCGACGACCTTCTTCAGCTCCCTCATGAACTCAGCACCGACCGCGCCGTCAACAACCTTGTGGTCAAAGCTGCCGGTAATTGTGATCTGGTCGTCCCACGCAACGCCGCTCTCGTTCTCGGATGGGATAGCGACCTTCTTGGGGCTGCCAATGGCCAGTATCGTGGACTGAGGGGGGTTGATAATGGCTGTGAAGTTGTCGACGGCGGGGTTCATGCCCATGTTGGAGATGGAGATGGAGCCGCCCTGGTATTCCTCGGGCTTCAGCTTGTTGTCGCGCGCACGCTTGGCGAGGTCCTTGACGGAGGCGGAGATGGCCTCGAGGCCCTTGCCCTCGGCAGCCCTGACGATGGGCGTGATAAGGCCGGTGGGGGTCGCGACAGCCACGGAGACATCGACAGTGTTGTACTGGCGGATGGTGTCGTTTTGCCAGGACGAGTTGGCGGCGGGGACCTTCTTGGCCGCGGCGGCGATGGCCTTGATGAGGAAGTCGTTGACGCTGAGCTTGTACTTGCCCTCAGCCGAGCTGTTGAGGGCCTGGCGGAGCTTCAGGAGCTTGCTGACGGAGATGGACGAGGAGACGAAGAAGTGAGGGTTCTCGCGGACGGACTGCTGCAGGCGGTTGGCAATGGTCTTGCGCATCCCGCTCAGGGGAAGGTCCTCGTATGCGGCGCCAGAAGCGGCAGCGCCAGCAGCAGGGGCGGCGGAGGCCTTCTTGACATCGTCCTCGGTGATCTTGCCTCCGGGGCCGGTTCCCTTGACCGAGGACAGCTTGATGCCCTGTTCAAGGGCCAGTCGCTTGGCGGCGGGGACAGCGTTGGGCTCTCGCTGCAGAGAAGTCTCGAGCCTACCCGAGGAGGCGGTGTTTTCGGGCTCCGGGGTGGGCTCCGGGGCTGGGGCCGGGGCGGAAGACTCGTCCTTCTTGGGCTCCTCCTTCTTCTCGGCCGGGGCGGCAGCGTCACCGCCGGCGTCGGCGATGGAGAAGCCCTCAAAGGCAGAGATATCGGCACCTTCTTCGACCAGGACAGCAATTGGCTGTTGTGAGAAAGAGTCAGCAGGGCTGTGGTGTGGATGTGCTGCACGGCGGGTGGGTCTTATCGCAGCGCGAGACAACAACGTACGTTACCAACGGCGACATCCTTCTCGCCCTGCTCCTTGAGGACCTTGGCCAGCACACCCTCCTCTTGGAACTCAAAGTCCATCTGGGCCTTGTCCGTCTCGATCTCGACCAGCACATCACCAGGGGCAATGGAGTCGCCGGGCTTCTTCTGCCAGGCGCCAATGTTGCCGGCGGTCATGGTTGGCGAGAGGGCGGGCATCTTGACGACGGTGTGAGGCGGGTACGAGGCGTACCATCTTGCCAGGCTGGAGGTGGTGGGCAGAGCGTGTCGGAGGGTGTTTCGCGATTGAAGGACTTGCCTTCGCAGTATTGGGCTGAGCATGCTGGGCGGTTGTTGTGGTTGCGGGAAAAATGGCTCTCGGGGATCGAGGAAAGGTGGATGTCCGGACCTGCGCTCAGCAAAGTCACACCAGACTGACGATAGGACCGGGAGGAATGTCCTTGGTCGCGCGGCAGGAAAATTGCTCTGCTCAGGAGGCCCGGAGAAAGTGGGCGGCGAGGAGGAGAGTTGAGCAGGTGGGAAGACGACGGAGGGAGGGAGTGGGTGAGTGAGCGCGGGTCGCCTTGACAAGGGTTGGTGGTGATGGAGGAGAGGTCCGATGTTAGGGAGTTTTCGGCGTGCGATCTTTTTTCTTTTCTCGCTCCCCGTTTCTCGTTGGGGGAGAACAGGAGCTGCTGCTAGGACCGCAGGCTGGGGGCTGCGGACCAGGATTGGGAGCTCCGGGCCCCTGCACCCTCCCCGACTGGTGCGCAATCGCAGTCCACAACGAGGCGGATGTACCCCCGTACTGCAGGCGTTGAGCGCAAGCTGGCCAGGGCCAAGAGCGCCATGCCGCATTGGGCGATGGTTTGACCCGACAAAAAGCTGAGGGAGTGGGCTTATCGATTGCTGGGTACCTGGGTATCTTGATACTTCTACCTGCGTGGGCAGGTGGACTTGGGCACTCAGTCTGTTTAACACACATACGCGAATACAGACAGACATAGAGACAGACACAGGTGCTGCACTTCTGCAGTGCTGGGCATAATCATGACTTTGGTCATGATGTCCATCAAGCTTATAATACTCACCACTCGGGGTAAACAACAGTTGCTCTCTTCTCTCATGCCCCTGTGCCAGAGGACATGTACCTGTTGTGCGCGATATAATGCGTAGCACAACCGGTCGGGTCTCTATGCTCACCCATGGGACAATCTCAGCTCAGACGGCACACACATTGTGTTCAAGCTCACCGATGGTGTGCTTCGAAGGAAATGGGCTTCGAGAAGAAACCCAATGAAGCAAAGTGTTGCTATTTCAACACGAGGAGCGTGCCGATTCGTGGATGGGCCGGCCAGATGATACGTGCTTGGATGTGCGGACTTTTTATGATGATATGCAGACACAACAAAGTCGGCCGCTAGAAGACTCGTAGTAATAGATGCAGCACATATTGCACTTAATAAGTAGAGACTGGAGGATGTTGCTGGTTGCTGGTTGTCCGGGACCCTTGGAAATAACTGACGGTGGGTCCCGTCTTCCCACCCGGGTGAGGCGTCGAGGCCCAGCGACCACAGCTCACTCAGCACGGCCCATGCTTGGAAGCTGCAACCTGGTCCCTTCTCGGTTGAGAGCCCCAGCTGCGACACCGAGCACTGAAGTAGCTGCCCGTATCTGCTGCGTTGCATACCTAGCGGAGCCCAGCGGTGCCCTGCACGTCAGGTCCAGTCAGTGTAAAGCACACGGGGCAAACTGAAGACACGCAACCGCCGAGGCCGACATCAACCTCGACATCGACTCCGGCCCCGACACTGCATCCGCCCTTTCCATGGAGCGCCATTGCACCAGCTCCAGCACCGAGCCTGACTACTGACCCGTCAGCCGAGCCCAATTGCTGTCTTTCTCATGGGCTGACCCGTGTTGTCTATTCCTTTGACCACAAGGAAACCAGCGCCCTGCTTCTCTCTCTTTCTCCCTCGCCCTCGCCCTCATCCTCTCGCCCACCCTTGGCGCAGTCCAGGGACCGAGATCAAGATCAACAGCAGCCAGACAGTCCAAGTTCCAGAGCAAGAGCCCTGCCCCCATCGATCGCACCCCTACCGCAGAACGACCCAACGCGGATGCCTCCTGATCTCCGCCTAGCACGGCGACCGCGACCATGAGCTCCATACGCTTTGTTGTGTCCTCTCTGGATGCTATCCAGAAACATGCTGGCACCCGCAACAAGCCCCTGACCGACGGCGTCGAGAAGGCCCAGGCTGCCCTCAAGGAAGCAGACCCCCACCTGCCAGACCCCGAGATCATCTTCGCGCCTCTGCAACTGGCCTCACGGTCCGGCAACGCCCAGCTGACAACCACCGCCCTCGACTGCATCGGCAAATTAATTTCATCCTCCTACTTCTCCCTCACATCCGAAGCTCCTGCCGAGCCACCAGCCGCCCCAGACGCCGCGGCATCTGCACCTCCCCCTTCCCAACCACAAGCGCCGCTCATCGAGCGGGCCATCGACACAATATGCGACTGCTTCCAGGGCGAGGCCACACCTGCTGAGGTCCAGCTGCAGATCATCAAGTCCCTGCTCGGCGCCGTCCTGAACGATAAGATCGTGGTACATGGCGCAGGCTTGCTCAAGGCCGTGCGCCAGGTATACAACGTCTTCCTGCTGTCCAGAAATACCAACAACCAGCAGATAGCCCAGGGGACCCTGGCGCAGATGGTCGGCACCGTCTTCGAGAGGGTCAAGACGCGGTTACACATGAAGGAGGCCCGGGTGAACCTGGCAAAGCTCAAGAACGGCGAGAGCAATGCCACCTTTGACCGGCGGGACTCGGTGGATGGTGACGAGGACAACGGCGAGGACGGCGAGCCTGCCGAGACTGCAACCACCGAGCCTTCCGCGCCCGAGCAGACGGCTGAGGAGGGACCAAAGCTTACATTGAGGGACCTGGAACACCGGAAGAGCTTTGACGATTCCAACATGGGCGACGGGCCGACCATGGTGACCAAGCTGAAAGGGCCGAGGAAGGCTTCGAGGTCCGTCTCTGAGCAGAGCAATGCCGAGACAACTGCGACAGACCGCGACCAGGACGATGTCCAGGAGTCTCTCGACACCGAGGACGAGATCTACGTCAGAGACGCCTACCTCGTCTTCCGCTCCTTCTGCAACCTGTCCACCAAGAACCTGCCGCCCGAGATGCTGTACGACTTGCGCGGCCAGCCTATGCGCTCCAAGCTGATCTCCCTCCATCTCATACACACACTCCTGAACAACCACATCTCCGTCTTCACATCACCCTTATGTACCATCACGAGCACCAAAAGTAACGAGCCCACGAGTTTCCTCCAAGCGATAAAATTCTACCTATGTCTTAGTATCTCCCGCAACGGGGCCAGTTCTGTCGATCGGGTATTTGAGGTCTGCTGCGACATCTTCTGGCTGATGCTGAAGTTCATGCGAGCTCCATTCAAGGTCAGTCGTTGCCCGTCTCTTCTGCATTTCGAGCGATTTCTGATATGTTTTGCAGAAAGAAATAGAGGTCTTCCTCAACGAGATCTATCTTGCGCTGCTGTCCAGGAAAAACGCGTCTCCCACACAGAAGCTGCAAGTCATCACAATACTTCAGAGATTTTGTGGCGACCCTCGCGCCCTGGTGGAGTCTTATTTGAATTATGACTGTGACAGCCAGATGAACAACATCTTCCAAACAATCGTGGAGGACCTGGCCAAGTATTCCACGGCCAATGTCATAGTGAAGCCAGAGCACGAGCAGCAGTATGAGGAAAAGGCTGCTAAGACTAATCCGGGCGACTGGCAGATGAAGGGCATGCTCCCGCCCTCGCTGTCGGTAGCAAATATCGTCCCCCCCGAAGAGCCCGAGAACGGGGTTCCAAAGGAATACATGATGAAGCGTGCTGCTCTCGACGCTCTCGTCGAGTCTCTACGGTCCATGGTCAACTGGTCACAACCCGACCAGTCAAACGGGACGAGCGAGTCGTCCGACGCTGAGAAAAGGCAATCTCTTGATGGTGTTAGGGAGTCGATTGACCCTTCTATCGCAGACGGCACGTCGAGGATGGAGACCCCCATCATGCCGTCGACGCCTACTATCGAGGATGACCCTGAGCAGCTAGAGAGGGAGAAGGCGCGCAAGACTGCGCTCGACAGAGCCATTCGAGCTTTCAACTTCAAGCCTAAGAGAGGTATCAAAATGTTGCTTGATGGAGGCTTCATACCTAGCGACAGCCCACAGGACCTGGCGCGTTTTCTCCTGATCGAGGAACGATTGGACAAGGCACAGATAGGCGAGTACCTGGGAGAAGGCGACGCGAAGAACATCGAAGTCATGCACGCATTCGTCGACTCGATGGATTTTCACAAGAGGCGCTTTGTAGACGCACTGCGCCAGTTCTTGCAGTCATTTCGACTGCCCGGCGAGGCCCAGAAGATTGACAGATTCATGCTGCAGTTCGCGTCGCGCTACCTCGCAGGCAATCCCAACGCATTTGCCAGCTCCGACACAGCATATGTGCTCGCGTACTCGGTCATCATGCTGAACACAGATCTGCACAGCAGCAAGATCGCGAGGCGCATGACCAAAGAAGACTTCATCAAAAACAACAGAGGTATCAACGACAATGCCGATCTTCCCCCGGAGTATCTCACCAGCATCTACGATGAGATCGCCAGCAACGAGATTGTCTTGAAGAGCGAGAGAGAAGCTGCTGCTGCGGCTGGGGCGATCGCGCCCCAGACCAGTGGCCTTGGTCTCGGTCTTGGTTCGGTATTTTCAAACGTCGGCCGAGACTTGCGAAGGGAAGCATACGTGCAGCAGTCCGAGGAGATTGCTCTCAGGTCGGAGCAGCTTTTCAAAGACCTTTTCCGCAATCAACGGAGGAACGCCGCCAACGCCGGGGTCAAGTTTATCCCAGCGACATCATTCAAGCATGTCGGCCCCATGTTTGATGTCACGTGGATGTCGTACTTCTCAGCGCTGTCAAATGAAATGCAGAACGCTCACAATCTTGAAGTGGTCAAGCTGTGCCTTGAAGGAATGAAGCTTGCGGCCCGGATCGCCTGCTTCTTCGAATGGGCTACCCCGCGCGAGGCTTTCATCTCGGTATTGAAGAATACGGCAAATCTCAATAACCCACAAGAGGTCTTGGCCAAGAATGTGGAAGCACTCAAAGTATTACTGGATCTTGGTCAGACCGAGGGGAATTACCTCAAGGAATCCTGGAAAGATATCCTCATGTGTATCAGTCAGCTAGACCGCCTGCAGCTCATCACTGGCGGTGTTGACGAGAGCTCGGTGCCAGACGTGTCTAAAGCACGCTTCGTGCCGCTGCAACGGGAGAACACAACTGATTCACGGCGGTCCTCATCGTCCAGGAAACACCGCCCACGCAACAACACAGGCCCACAAGGGTTCTCGACCGTGCTTGCTCTGGAAGCCCGGTCAGATGAGATAATCAAGTCGGTAGACCGGATTTTCACCAACACTGCGAATCTTGACGGCGAAGCAATCGTCCAATTTGCGCGGGCCCTTACTGAAGTGAGCTGGGACGAGATCAAGGTCTCCGGTGCACATGACAGGCCTCGCATGTACAGCTTGCAGAAGATCGTCGAGATCAGTTACTACAACATGACACGTGTGAGGTTTGAGTGGACTCACATTTGGGATGTTCTTGGCGAGCACTTCAACAAGGCTGGCTGCCACATCAATGAAACCGTTGTCATCTTCTCCATCGACTCGCTGCGGCAGTTGTCAATGAGGTTCATGGAAATCGACGAGCTTCCTGGCTTCAAATTTCAAAAGGACTTTCTAAAGCCTTTCGAACACGTCATGTCAAACTCCAGTAATCTCAGGGTGAAAGAGCTGGTCCTCAGCTGTCTAATTCAAATGATCCAGGCGAGAGGCGAGAATATCCGGTCTGGGTGGAGGACCATGTTCGGGATATTCACCGTCGCAGCTCGGGATCCGAACGAGACAATCGTCAATATGGCCTACGAAAATGTCCTCAGGGTGTACAAGACCCGGTTTGGCGTCGTAATCAACCAGGGCGCGTTCACAGATCTTATCGTCTGCCTTACAGAGTTCTCAAAGAACATGAAATACCAAAAGAAAAGCCTGCAAGCAATGGAGACACTCAAGTCAATCATCCCGCAGATGCTCAAAACGCCGGAGTGCCCACTATCCCGGAAATCTGACCTCGGTGCGGCCCAGTCGAGCATGGCAGACATCAACCTCAAGTCACCAGGACAACAAACCCGCACATCGGTGGAAGAAGGGTTCTGGTTCCCTGTCTTGTTCGCCTTTCATGATGTTCTCATGACAGGAGAGGACCTTGAGGTCCGGTCAAATGCCCTGAACTATTTCTTTGAGGCCCTACTGAGATATGGCGGGGACTTCCCCCCAGAGTTCTGGGATATCCTATGGCGACAACAGCTGTATCCAATCTTCATTGTGTTACGGTCCAAGCCGGAGATGAGCAACGCGCTGAACCACGAGGAACTTTCAGTGTGGCTGTCGACTACCATGATCCAGGCTCTTCGTCACATGATCACGCTCTTCACTCACTACTTTGAGGCGCTTGAGTACATGCTGGACCGATTTCTGGAGCTTCTCGCGCTCTGCATCTGCCAGGAGAATGATACGATTGCAAGGATAGGGAGCAACTGCCTGCAGCAACTCATCCTGCAGAACGTCAGAAAATTCACTGTGGACCACTGGTCAAAGATCGTCGGCGCATTCTGCGAGCTGTTCGAACGGACCACTGCTTACCAGCTTTTCTCGGCTACGACGATCAACAACACGGCCTCGTTGGCGCCGGTGTCCAACGGCGTGGATTTTGGGGAGCCGCTGAGCCCAGGCTTGGAAGGGACAGACGATGACGCCAAATCTCTGAAGATCAATGGCGTGGAGACGAACGGCCACTCGGACGATGACCGGCCTTCGACAGCAGCTAGCACCACTGCAGAGGAAGACCCTCAGAGGACACCAACAACAACTAAGCCACTCGAGGAGTTCAAGCCCTCGAGCAGCCTACAGATGCCTCCGCCACAGATTTCCGCCGCCCGGCGCCGATTCTTCAACCGCATCATCAGCCGGTGCGTGTTGCAGCTCCTCATGATCGAGACGGTCAACGAGCTTTTCAGCAACGACAACGTCTATGCGCAAATCCCCTCCAACGAGCTCTTGCGACTGATGGCCGTGCTCAAGAAATCGTTCCTGTTCGCGCAGCGATTCAACAACGACAAGGAGCTGCGGATGCGTCTCTGGAGAGAAGGTTTCATGAAGCAGCCTCCCAACCTGCTGAAGCAGGAGTCTGGGTCCGCTGCGACGTATGTTGCGATACTGTTCCGCATGTTCGGTGACACGGACCCGCGTAGGAGCGAGTCCAAGGCCGACGTTGAAAACGCGCTGGTACCGCTGTGCAAGAGTATCATTCGCAGCTACGTCACGCTCGAGGAGGAGAGCCAGCACCGGAACATAGTGGCCTGGAGGCCTGTAGTGGTGGACGTATTGGAGGGTTATGCGGCGTTCCCGGAACAATCCTTCAAGAGCCACGTGCAGTCTTTCTACGGACTGGTGGTCGAGCTCATGGCGAGCAAGGAAATGACGGGGGAGCTGAGGGGCGCTATCCTGGGCGTGCTGAGGCGGGTGGGCGAGGTTGAACTAGGGATCAAAGGGATGGTCAACGCCGCTGCTGGTGAGGATGATCTAAGAAGGGGCAGTGTGGTGTCGACAAGGAGCGATGCGACAAGCGCACTGGTTGACCGCGAGGGGATCGATGCTAGTGCTAGGATGTTTGGCAGGGCGTGAGGGCGTGCGTGAGGGACGAAACAGGGTCGGGAGAACACTGGACTAGACATTAACCTTCTTGTGTTTATAATTGTACAGAAAAGGCACGGAAATGCAGGGATATCCCGTTTCCTTCGAGGCAGTTGCAGAGGCGTCGGGTGCATCAATACCATAATTCTTCGTCACACAGTCCACGATCTGCACGTGAGCGGGATTCATGTGTTCCCACCGCCCGCCCCAAGGGCTTAGACATCCGAACATGGGTTTGCCAGGCAGCAATGCCAGCTGATTGCATGCAAGTACCATTTCTACCACGCCGTTCAGGTCGTGTGTACACACAAGTTTATGACTGAGCATGCCATCCACTAGCAACGAATGAAAATGCTGTCCCTGTGGGAATAGCGTGCATAGCGGTAGATAGGTCTATAGGGGCTGCACTGCCAGCGTTGCCGGCGGCAACGTTGGCGCCCAGGGGTCACGTGACACCAATGGGCAGTGCCTTACAAGCCCAGCGAATAGGCTGCAGCTCTGGCTGCCTCTTATTCCTTCCTCCATAGCGAATCAACCAACACAACCCAACTGTACTGTATTGCAATACGTGACACCTGCCGTACCAACAGTCCCATTAAATGGAACATACTGGAGTAAGAGGCAAGGTGGGAGGGAGATTTCGTTTCGACACAGGCGCGCAGTGATTTTGGGCACCTGTGCCCGCATCCACCCCGGAGTCTTGATTGACTACGCCGCACCCGTGTATAACAGCCTGTTGGGACTGTCCTGGGCATCCTGGACCACGTCTTTGATCTCAAGTTCCTCTAGGCGAGCTCTGACCGCATCCGGCGTGCTCAGGCCCTCCAGTTTCTGCAGGTAGAGCACGACACCAGCAACGTGAGGCGAAGCCATCGAGGTGCCGTTTGTGACATGCGTTGCCGTGTCGCTGCCAATCCACGTAGAGAGCGTGTCCTCGCCCGGTGCGAACACACTGATACCTTGGAAAGCATTAGCAATAACATGAATGAGGGACACAAAGATGGAACAATGTAGCACAAGACTCACCAGGCCCATAGTTGGAGAGCGCGGCGCGCCTCCTCTCTCTGTCGACACTCGCGACGGCGATGGCACCGTTGGCGCCGGCCGGCGAGATCCAGGTGGAGACGCGATGTCCGTTGCCTGCTGCGGCAACCAAAGTCATACCTGTGCGATAGGCTGCGAGAACCGCGTTGTTGACGGCGGTAGAGGTTGGCCCTCCACCAGAGACGTTAACGACCGACTTCTCAGTCCGGTTATTAACAATCATGTCATTGAGCGCCCAGTCCATGCCATCAATCAGGGCGGAGAAGGATCAATTCGTTGCATTTGAGATCTTGACCGAGACAAGGTTGCACTTTTTGGCGACTCCGTACTAGGGAAATTGTCAAGTTAGCCATTTCGTTCTTTTCAATAGTCTGTTATCGCCATGGAATGGGAAAGGGAGGGCTTCGAGTCTCTTTAAACATTATTCACAGTAGTAGATCCGATCGTGCCTGCAACGTGCGTACCATGACCAGTGTCGTCAACGTGATCTTGCGAATTCAGAGCATTGTATCCTAGAGACGCGCGACCTCCGAAGTCAACGTGGTCCACATTGATGCCGCTGTCTAGAACGTAGGCGTAGTGGCCCTCGCCTGCGGACGCATCATAAATATAGTCGGTCGCACCCAGATCTCGATGGGAGATGAGATTCTGCGTGTTTGACGTCAATTATAGACCAAGACCGTCAACGAGAACGACAGCAAGATAACTTACCAAGCCCCATGTGGCATTAGCCTGGGTGACAGGGCTCTGGAGATCCAACACAGAGCCAGATTTAATTTGGAGTGCCTCGAATACTTCATCTTGTTCGACGTAAGAGACCTTCTCGATGCGTCAGTACAAACACCTATCGCCCCTGGGCCCGAGATGTACTACATTTGGATGCGCTTTGATCTCCTCAATCGTCAGATCGTCAAAGTCGCCGATCTATCCTCTGCATAATGTCGGAACCAAGCTAATGAGCGCCAAAGTGGTTATGCTAGGAGGTTCCATGTAAAGGCAATTGGACAGACTCCAGCCAGGAAATAGCACATACTTGAATTGACGGAATATGGTCTTGACTCCACCTCGGCCCTCAGGCAGTGCACGTTTTCTGTATTTTGACAGGTTGCGTGTGTGAACACTTCGAGCCCATTGAGCGTGAGCTGCTACATCAACGTCTTCTTTGAATTGGACTATTCAACTCTTGGGAACGTAGTTGAGTTGAGCTCCAACATCAGATGTAGGCACGCCTGCAATTAATGGGACAATTGGCACGAGGGCCAGAAGGATGTTTTTTCAACCCACCCATCGTGGCTCGGACAACAAGAGAACTCAAAATGGGCGGAGACTGTGGTCAAGACAAATGCTTGACGTTGAGTGCCGGGGCGAGTCTAGCTCTTAAACCATAATTGCATGTTTCCCGACAAGGTAGGTGATCTTCCTCAGAGCACACAAGGTGACATTGCTTGAACATGTTCGTATTGTCGACTTGGCTTCGCATGGTTGCATCGTTTGGTGGACCCAAGCACGTCAACACTGCAGCCGACTGCGGAATTGCGCAAATCTGTAGCACTTCCTATGTGAGCGTGGCATGGTTGCTATCCCTGACCGTGAACGACATGCTTAGTGTGTTTTCACGTGTCCCTCGTCACTGATGAATCAACATTTTTCGTGGAGCTGTGAGTGCTACCCTTTTTGAATTCCAAAGATTATTTCGCAGCTTGCCCCTCTGTCATGTCATATCTAAATGCGTTTGCCAAATTAGCGGTACCGAGAGTTGAACGATACCCTTTCAGGCAGTCCCATCGGCGGAATAACTATGCGAGAAGCCAAGCCTCGGCTCAATTGTAGAGTTCCGCAAGCACCTGCATTGCCAAGGCCACATGGAAGGCGGGTCCATGTTATCTACGAGAAATGGTAGCAAATGACTGGTAATGGTGCGAAATCATTTCATATATCCGGTGAAGACTGGCAAAAGAGCCCCGGATGATGGTTGCTTTTCTACACAATGAGCCAACCCAACCATCACGCTGAGATCTGGACACTAATCGGGCTAATCGGACGCAGCACAATACTACGAACGCAGTGTAGCCTTGGGTAAGCTGTGGAATTTTGCAAGACTGCTGGTGGGTATAGTTTTAAGGTCGGTAAGGCTCAGACTGATGCACACGTGGATACTATGTGCCCTGAGCTGGCAGGAGACACAATCCAGCCTACGAGTTGTCACACGCACAAAGCCAACCCAATGGGAGACAATACAAAGGTTAAAAGTGGACACCGCGTATTCAACAGAATTTACATTAATCAAGTTTGATTACTGGGGAAAATACTGAACGACCAGCAATACCAATGCTATTTCCCAGTCATCATCTTGCCAGGAATACTTGGTATTCATAAATTAACAAGAAAATCACTTGGTGCAAGGCGAACCTGCTTGAAACCACTCCGTAATGCGTATCCAGCAATAACCCCTAAGCCATCGTCCATCTTCCCGCTTTCTTCAAGTCTCCGTAACATCCTCTCACTCGCCGTTGTCAAAGAGTCACAGGTAAAGGTTATAGCGTTGGTGGACAGTCAAAGCTAGCACCCAGTCTCCCCCACCAACTGCTACAAGGTCGAAGTGCTCGCGCAAATCGTGCTCGTCAGTGTCCACGGCCCATCGGCAGTCGATGGCCCCATCGTCGTTATTACCGCTGGGCAATGCCACTTGGGCTCGATAACGTGGAGACTTGTACACCCATGGCAGTCTACGGCTGTATACTCCGTTACCGTTGACGTCCACTTTGGGGACCGCGTGCACGGGTTGTGAAGGTCCCCCATGACGGTTGTAGTACAACCGCTGACGAGAGTGGGTGCAGGAGCCGTTAAATGGTGTTCCGTTGGCACTGGGAATGAGACGGAAATTACTGGTGGCATCGGACCAAGTAGAATGGCTTCGTCAGCGCTGTCGGTGTCTTGAGTGGACACCTGGCGCTTCTCGTTCTTGATCTCTGCTGAACTTTTGCTAAGAGAAGCGCTGCTGGGAAAGACGGTTGATTCAGCTGCCGTGGACTCGACAACAAATTTTATATCCGTCGACTTGGCAAGCAAGATTCCATCCAGGTACTGCTCCGCAATCATGGTGGACTGTGGGCCGAAATGTATCTGTCGCCTCACAGGAGTCTGTGAGACTGAAGCAGACGTGCTCGTCGTTAAGTATTTCTGACCATCGTGTGGTATCAAGGGACTTGAAGTGGCTATCATCAGCAGTATGGTGAGCACCGCTAGGCTATAGCAATGCATCGTGGTAAGACTTGAAGTCTAAGAAGAGAAGAAGTATGATGGAAGTTTCATGAGGGGACAAGAAATAATATCAGAGGAGCTGTCCCAGACAATGCAAAAGGCAGTCATGAAAAGTGCTTCCGCTGGGCAAGGGACTCCTTTATAGGAATGGCCGGTGGGGCTTGATCGAGTAGAGAAATTGTCCTGGGTATCAATAGTCAGGCATCTTGACACAGGTGGGTTGGTTGGTTCATG
Organism: Diaporthe vaccinii; assembly: GCA_039880775.1. NCBI lineage: Eukaryota > Fungi > Ascomycota > Sordariomycetes > Diaporthales > Diaporthaceae > Diaporthe > Diaporthe vaccinii. Next base: position 300,513 of record JBCEDN010000007.1, on the reverse strand, counting down.
ACAAATCCAACCTTGTGTATCGGGATGAGCTCGCTATGAAGGCCTAGCCGATGAAACACAGTTCTGAGTTCTCATGATACAGACATCGCGGGTGATACGAATGACGGAAACTTGGGATTACCAAGTCATGACAGGTGTCATGGAGGACATGAAGCCACCGCCGATCTGGATGCTTGCACACCTGTACTGAACTGAAGCAGCTGCACCGGCCGGTGAATGCACAGAGCACCTAATTCTGGCGAATAGATCTGGGAAAAGACGGACGCTGCCTTTAGTGCTGTACGCGACACATATCGATGGTGTTCAAGCAAGTTGAGCTATGCAAACGGAGTCTAGAATGCCAGGATGGATCTGTGCATTTCAAAAGACAGAAATGTTCATCATGAGATCCAGGATGATGAGGGATTCATTGCTAATTGAATAAAGTCCTACCTTGCAATAAGTCCTCTTTTGGACCCCTTACAGCGGTGCAAGCTCCCAATCGATGTGACAATCATTGCGCCCACAACACCATCGTATTATACCGGCTGATCATGTGTTTTGTGTTAAGAGCAGGTTGGAGACATTCACGCGAAACCCTGCTCAAGATTACCTAATAGCGCCCAGATGCGTAGGAAAAGAAAGTGGACACAGCCGCATCAATAATGATCGTTATAGGTATGTACTCAGTCACACGGTCGGTCATACGACACCTCCTGTGAGACTCCATATCCTTACGCTGAGAAAGAGTGCCATAGCCTGAAAGGCTAGGCAGTGAACAACCATTCGAGTCGGTAGAATTGATTTCAGCTACCAATGGGATTTGACCAGCCCCCGGGCTTTCGGCTCATCTGTACAACTGATTTCTTTAGAGCGTGTGTTATGTGTTGTACTGCGGTCTTCCGGATCACGGAAGCCTCCGCCATATTATAGACCAACAATTGGGGGGTTAATGGTATCACCGTGCCGCAAGCGATTGTGCTCCTGTTGATGCCGCTGTTGGTGGTCCGGTTGATCGAGATTCCTGTCGTGAATTGCTGTGGATCAATCGCATTGCTCCAGCCAAACGATGGAAAGCGTCCGTATTGTGACGGTTTGAGGAAAAGTGCTGCATCCTTGTGACAGCAAGACTGTTCTTTGAGTATTGGTATTACTTGCTCACTCATGTCGTTGATCTGGGCACAGATCTCGATGTCCACCTAGCCAAAGAGGACATACCTCTGGACATACCTCTGGGCATGCCTCTGGTCGAGGGTATCTGGGAGAATTTTATCTGTTGCAGCGGCAGGAACGGTTCCGATATAGTGATGACTCAGAGAAACAAGAAAGTCACCAGCTGCGCAAACCGCAGACCTTACGAAGTAGCCCGGCGGGGTAAAGTCGAAGCAAGCATTTGTTTTGCATATCCAGGTGCCAAATTTAAGGGCGGTGAGATGGTAAAAGCGACTGAGATGAGATATGATATATATTATCTTAAACACACGTCCGCAGACTGCCCCATACGAGTTCATGCGCGATGAATGATTGTAAGAGTGCCATCTGCATCCAGTAACTACAGGCTACTGAAGACAAGATCCATTCCACCTAGATTAATGTTAAAGTTCAGGTTATAGCTTGGATCCTGAAGCTACAGTCGTGATTAGCAAATTGCATAGTCCTCAGATATTTTGGTCAGACGCCTGCCAGTCAACATGTCAGACGGGCATGGGCAACAAACTTACACAATCCCAGTCCCACTCCCTGCTCAGTTGTTCAAAATCACCCATTCCAGAGAAAGCATCCTCGGCCGCAGAGACCTGTGGTCCATGGTCCCCGGTGTCCATCGACGAGGCTGCATTGGCCTCGGCTACGCTGGACATGGAGTTGCCACGGCTCAGCGCGGCATGCATCTCTTTGAGAAGATCGAGCGCCTCCCTTGCCGATTTCAAACAAGCTTGGCGTACGATATCCTTGAGCTGTTCCTCGCTTGCATCTTTCGTGAGTCCTTCGGCTTCCGCGAGCAGCGCCGTTGCGAACAGAAATCCCTTGACGTTCACCTCGCCAGCTTTGATGCGTGCTCTCATCCACTCCACCGTATATCGAAGCACGTCAAGCATCTCGCCCTCATCAACCATTGGGCCCATAAAACCTAGTCCCTCTCCCGGCGTGCTAGCTGCCGATGTTGTTGAGGTTGTTGCCGTGGTGCTAAGATCCAGACTTCGTGCACCTTCGAGGCGCTCATCCAGTTCCCATACAAACTCAAGTGTGGCCGCGACTAGAATATGTCAATCTTTCCTGCTGCGGGTTCGAGAGTGATGCGATCTGGAATATTACAAAACTTTACAGACGAGTAATCGTGGAAAGAGACGAAAGGTGCTTACGGAGACACTGCGTGCCGATAAACCTCATTGATCCTGAGCCACAGACAAGTAACCGCCCAAAGTCGTCTGGCTCCTGGAAATCCCTCTCTGCTGGGTCGATGGGCTTATGAGCCTTAACAACCCTGTGGTGCCGCAGACCGGCCTCGACACAGAGCCTTCTGCTGAAAAAATAATGTGGATCATCTTTGGCAAGGCCGAGCCAGGGCAGGTGGATGGCCAGGAAGTACCTCTGCATTATATGTTCGACAGTCCGAAGCTGGAATGAAGAGGGGCTAGGGTTTTGGTTCTTTTGCGCACGCAGCAATGCATCCAGCGATCGGGACGCGGTCGTAAGCTCGGAGTTAATAGCTAGGGACTTGTCATAGCTCGTCACAGAGCGGAAGTCGTTGAGATATGCTGCGATTTCGATGCGCACCTTGATCGTTCTGACCAGCCCGATCTGGATCGAAGTGTCCGTGAAGGTGGCCAGAGGCTTAGGTTGTGGCACTTCGGCCAAGAGATCCTCGTCATTATAGTTGCCTGGCAGTTTTGTATCGTAGTCAAATGGTGATATCAGCGGCGGCCCCCCCGAGTCCCTGTTATGTGTCAAATCACTTACTACGGAGCCTCGAGTGATGCATTCTAGAATACAGACAGGGAGCTGTAAAAGGATAGGAATTGTGCTTACATGCTTGACTGTACCAGAATTTCCAATATCGTGGACCATACTCGACGACGTGTCTCAGCCGCGAGGAGTGACATTTTGGGGAGATGATCCGGGTCCCGGTGAAGGCCGATATAAAACGCCATCCTCATCAGCGAGCCAGCGGATGCCCAAACCAGATCTGATCCAACCCCACAGACATCACGGGCTAGGTGAACAAGGCAACATATTTGTAGACCCGAAAGGTTCATCCTCGACTTCTCCGAGGGCTGAAACAACCAGAAGCGAGCTTCGTAGACCCATCGTACCGCTAGACTCCGGAGGGAGAAGTGGTCATCGTGCAGTACCGCACCAATGGCCATACAGAGCTGGAGCTGGATGACAAATGCCTGCCTCGCCCCCTTCGGATTCTGCCAGTATCGCGCGTACTCGAGCCTGAAAGATGGGACGTGCAACACTCGATGGATAGTCTCGTAGGTCCTTAGGTACGCTTCCACCAACTCGTCGGCGAGCTGCTTGGATGGTATGTGGTTCCCAAACTCCAAGGACATTATTTGAGGCACTCGTAATGCTTTGATCTGGCGCCCCAAGGTCTTGCTCTGGGCAACTGCCTTATAGCCCTCTGAGCTCTTATCTGACTTTAGGGACTCAAGGAACAACATAAGCCGTGGAAACTGTAGAGGAGTTAGAGGGCTGGCGCTGTACATGGTACTGGAGGTTTCGACTGTGACAGGTATGTCTCCATGCACGGCAACAGGCTGTCTGTTCTCTGATCCGGTGCATGACACAACGGGAACGTGTGATACAATGTGCGGCATAGTGCGCAACCTTATGGAAACGAGAGTGGGCCGGTCAAGTGCACAGGAGGCAGAACTCCCCTGTGCAACCGGGAGGCGGTGGGTACAATTAAAATGGATGGGGCTTACAAGCGTCACTCCATGTATCCAGTGACTATTTCCCAAGTACCTGGACTTTGAGAGGATGGCGTTGACGTTGCCACTGGTGGAATGGTTCTCGTCGGTGTTCGGGTCGCCTCTCTCTCGATTGGACCCCTGAGCCTCTCTTGAGTATCTCGCTCTTGGCGAGCTAGTATCTGCAAGGCCTGAGCCCTGGACCTGCCAGTGCTCCGGTCCCAGGAAGTTGGAGGCGGTCGGAGGGTTGAAATTCGCATTGTTAAAGTATGCTTTGGGGATCTCAGACTGGGCAGAGGTGCTACCATTCCGTGCGTTGACGAACTTGCCAAGCTGTTCCTCCAGCTGCTTGACCCTTTCCGCAAGCTGGTCCGGAGAGCTGCTAGATGGTGAGGCTGTGGTGGTGAAGAAGGGCACACTCGACAAAGCGTCACGCTGCGGGTGTCGGCCATTGATGCCATCTTCAAACCCTTCGGTACCCTCTCTCGGCTCAATACGCTCATCCGGGACATAAGAACAAGACGCGGCCCTCCGTGCGCGGACGCAGTTCTGGCACGGCAATTTGCGATCGCACCTCACTTTGCGGCGTCGGCAAGCGATGCAAGCCAAGGGCGGCCGTCGTCGACGCTTCTCCGGCGGTGTGTTCTCCATGCCTGCTATTTTTAGCCGTGGCACAGGTTGGAATATGGCGAGTATGTCCGAGAATTCAGCTCTAGAAATGCAAGAGGAGGAGCGTGGTCGCTTTGCAAAAAGGCGAGTGCAGAATAAGCCGAACACTATGTCCGAGGGTGACGTCTGATTTTCGGACTCCATCGCTTTAGTAGAGCCCGTCGGATTTGTTCCGCGGGGAATTCCAGAAGGCCGCTTGTGGGAGGATCTGATTCGTCAGAAGCACGGTCGGGCCGAAAAGAACGAAAAGACCGTCTTACACGACAATTTAGCTCGCTCAGGTGGTGGTCCCCATCTGACCCACAAAATCTCCCAGTACATAATCACATGCGCATCAGCAGCGTCCGCGGGAGCTGCAAGGTATGAGGAAAGTAGAAGAGTAGTTTTCAAGGATGCCGGCCCAGAGCTTATTATCAAATAGAAGCAGAAGAGACGTCGGGAACGTCTCAGAGCCTGACTGACACCTGGGGGTGCAAACGGGCTAGGTACAAATTACATCAAGCGCTTAATAGTGTCATACAACCACCTGAACATCATAATTCTACAGCCCAAATAATGTTAATAATCTCTGTACACTGTGCAGCTGAGACCATCTCACAGTAGAGTATTCGGGGCGTTGCAAAGGAATGAAATCTGCAGATCCAGTCATCTCTACGTACCAGTATCAAACTGAAAGCTACCAGTTCCAATGGTGAAAAATTGGAAACCAGTCAAGACAGACGGTATTCGTGAGTGCTGGATCGTGTCACCAAAGCATACACCCTGGACGATGGATCCGCGTAACTCCGCTCTCATAATTACAACTACACTGATCATTCTGAGAAAGCTGACCAGGAAGCTTTTGTCTCAGTGATCTGATACATCTCTCTAGCCTGCCACCAGAGCAAGGATGGATGATGTCAATGAATCAAAATCATGAAGTGTCTACATTGGTTCAACGTTAGAATCGGATTGGGCGCCTACCTGGACCTTTGCCACCTCCCACGTGATGGCGGATCCCGCAGATGGAGCGAGAGCCTGATGTTATCCGTTCAGAGTACTTCACCAATGATCCAGAACCACTGATACAAGGGGACGAGATAAGTACGAGGCTGGATTGGCGTGCAAAAGATCTGGTGCTTGGAAGCCTCGGCACGTGCATGGGGACGAGGAAGGCTAAAATAAATAGAACACACAGCGGTGGCACACTACTTACGCATTGCTTTCAAGGCTATATCAGATTAGCCCATAATCTTGGCCAAGATGGGCGACCCGGAAGGTCGGCTCCGTGCAGCTCACCAAGGGCTCGATGATGTCGTGGCTGGCTATTTAATTAGACCTGCATGTAAGCCCAGAGGGATCTGTAACTAGACCACCGTGTTCTGTCTCGACGTTCTTCTCTCTCTCCCCATTGTAGGGTGAGGTACCGCTCCTTGGTTTTACCCTTTGCCAGCGTCGTGTGGTGTTGAAGCGTCGTCGGGGGAAACACACAAACTGGGACACCAGCAACATTTTAGCTGAGACATTAAGAGAACCTCAAATCTTTGGTGACTTCGCGGGGTTGTGAATGCATCAAAAGGGAAGATTGTTTGAAATGCCAGCCCTTTGGGAACCAACCCTACGTGGTTCGTGCCAAAGCTTTCCGAACCACTATGGCTAAGTTGCCCGATGCTACTCTCGCTGCAGCCACAAAATCTAGCAGCTTATCTGGAATTGTAGCGACGCATGGAATCATGGCAGACTTATAAGTAGCAATTTGTGAGGATTGAGGCCATTTCATGTTGCAGAATGTCCACGTTGCAATCCCCGACTTCAACCACACTTGCAAGCTTCTTCCAGAAGATGTTCAGCACCAGCTTTTTGGTTCTGGCTTTGGCCATGACAGCCGTCGCAAATCCCCTCAAATCCAATGAGCCCACTTTAACCACCTCTGTAGCTGAGGAGCTGCCTCAGCAGACCCTCGCCTCTTCTCCAGATCACGTGGACGTTGAGCTTCGAGACGTCGCCATCACGACCACACTCGGCGCCAAGTGCACCGTCACCAAGGTTGTGGGCAGCCCCGTCCAGGGCGATCCGACCCTGACCAAGTACCCTTCCACGGTCACATCTACGGCGGCAACGAACTGCCACGGCTGCAAGTTGACCGTGATCACGCGCTCGGTCATCACGTTCGAGCCAGTGAAGTACACCAAGACGATCACAGCTCCTGATCCAACCACGGAATATAGTTGGGTGTGTTTGCCGACTGGGTTGGCAGAATAAGAATGGCAGTACTGTCCTATTTTGGAAGCGGGAAATTCAAAGGATGGGAAGATCGCAGCAAAACATCATCAGCATCACTAACAGAAGCTTGTCAGCGACCAGTATTAGCAAAGGAAAAGACAAGGAGAAATGTTTTGCAGACGGTTTAAATTCAAATCGTTGATATCGAGCTCGAAGAGCTGTGGTAAACTGCCTGGACTCGAAGGGGAGTCGTGAGGACGCAGTGAAACACCCTCATACTGTTGGGCACAGCGCTTATTGTACTTAGGTGAAATTGTTGATGCACTCCTTCTTGCATGTCATGTTCGCTCTTCGATCGTATCAATGGGGAATGAATCGTCGGTTTGGCTTTCAGTGTCGACCCATTGGATCACCCTTTGGATCGAGCTAGCGGTCTATCAACCCCATAATTTTCAATGCAGCTTTACTCTTGCGGTGTCGGCCTCAGCATCTCACTACGAGCCGCACTTGGCCGATGCGGCAAACGTTTCAGTCGGAACTCGAATTCGTTGCCTGCAAGATCTAGATGAAAATTATCTCGTCTGTGGATAGCGCAGACTTTTCGTTCTTCGAATCAGGCTCACGTTTGTCAAAATAACACAGGGCGCAAAGTTCCAGCAGCCTCCCTCGATGGCAGCCTGCCAAATTGCAGAGACTATGCCGTTGCATGAGATACTGTAACAAAGAGGTGGCGTTTGGGAGAGGGTCAAATTCAAGGGGAGGAGAGCTCGGTGAGATGTTTGTCATTCGTGTGTCTGGCGAAGTCGCCGCCACAACGGTCCGGCATCTATCTCGTTTGACCTCCACGGGTGAAGGAGCCAAGCTTATTCACCGTGGACGGCGCAGAACATTGTCAGCTCACGGCATACGTCTCATACTGCAAGAGGGAGAGAACCTCGTAGATGAATCTTTGATACGCACATGCTCGTATTTTCGATCGGGCTCTCTGGAAGTCGACGCGCTTGGACCATGGAGAGGTTTTACAGGAGGTGTGACGTCTATGGGTCGCTGATTGAGCCAGGTCTTGCACCAGTGCACAGTCTGTCTTGGGAGCTGCCCCATTGACTAGGCCACTGGCACCGTTTGATAGAATTCGGGGTCGTTTGGCTACCGATTCGTCATTTCTTCAGCCAGGAAACGGTTGCCCATGTTGGGTGCATGGTGCTGGGGGCGGGACAAAAGAGAAGTTGACCTGCACAAAGAACAAAGCATCAAGGGACGAAATACAGTGCCGGAGAATGTTTTCAGTCGTGACTATGGGATTATTTGGCACGAGTTGAAAGGAGCCGTCGCAGACTTCAGCCCGCCACCAACAATCGCCTGTTTGTTTGGTGGGTGCTCTTGGGGGCCTTGACTGCGTGGAGTGGCTGATCGAGGTCTGTTCAAATGGCACTGACCTCTCCTCGAGTAAAACTATCAATGAGGCATCCATTAAGAGGCACGCGTCGCGTAGCAGTAGAGCCCATGCGAGAAGAAGCGCAGTCTGACCTGACCGTGTGTGCTGCGTCCCAGGCAAACACGGTGGGTGTGGCACCAGCATTTATCACTTGGGTTGAGGTTGGATGGACAGCATTAGCGGCACCGACGTAGTGGGAGCAGAAGAGCAAGGACGATGGGACGAGGAAGAGAGAGAGACGGCATCACCACAGAAGTCGCAAGGGATCAACAGCGCAAGCAGAGGCAGGAAACGGCAGAGCAAGACCACTGGGTGAGGGAGACAGTCCTGAATGTCGACCGTCACACGTCAAGCAGAGGAAGCAGGTCGTCAATTCTCTTCTTCGCATCGCGAGACAAGCTCACGGGTGCAATGAAAAGAGGGGGGGAAGAAGGTCCAATCAATATTTCGCCACCACGAAGCCATACCGAAGCAGCTTGCAGAGCCATAGGCAGTGAGCACACGTCCCACGCTGGATGAAGGACCGAACCACTTGCAGAGCCATATGCAGTGAGCTCACGTCCCACGCTGGATGAAGGGCCGATCGCAACAGGAGCAAACCAATCATGGAATGTCGACAAATGCAAAGGGGGGGTGGAGGTGCAGTGAGGTGATCGGAGGGGCCGAGGCCACTGAGTTGTGTCAGAAGGAGTTGTTGTGTTGTGTTGTGTTGTGGTGAGGAAGGAAGGAGGGAGGCAGGAGAGACAGCCGGCTGCCTCCGAGGATTTAAGTACTCGAAGGGGGAGCTGGTGGCTGATTTCGAATCACAAATCAGGCACGTACCTGGGCCCAGGGCAGGCTAGCGTGCGGCTCTGCGGAAACAAGCTCGCGCTAGCGGCCGTTTGACAGCTTATGTGGGCCCACGCCCACCTACTTGTGCGGTCAACACCGGGCAAGGACAGCAACACTTGTCGTGATCACAAGCCACCATGGCACATTAAAGGAATGAAAAAAATAATTCCATGATTTTTAGAATTTCGCGAAGCTGTCGGATGTCTTTTCGTTAGTATTGGACGTTCCGTTGTCGAGAAATCAGTGAGTTTTGCGCATCATCCTCCGCCCGCCTCCTCCGTTTCCAGACCTGGCGCCCCACATCAAAAGCCAGCCAGCCACAAAATTGGGCTCTTGGGCACCTTTCCACTTTGGGACTTGCTGATCTCGATCCAGTCTTGGGCCTGCTACTCCCGCTACCGAAGCCCAAGTCTGTCTCGCTGCCTCTTCCCAGCACGCAACGCCTTCACTTGCGTTGCAGTCTCCCCCATCAGCACCTCGACCATTGCTTGTTTGTCAGTTGTGATCAATCATTCATTCGGTTATTATAATCGATCAGACTGCATTTTTAGAGCTTGCCCCTGACCCTGACTCATGCTGTCAAGGGCTGCAGTACCTTGCGCTCGACGCTCGACGCTCGGCAACAGACTCAGAGCTGTCTTTTGCAGAATGTCCCATAACCTGGTACCTAATCTGCGACCACTTTCCTTGCACTCGTGAGCTCGTTTTGCGGTGCTACAAAGAGATTCTTCCGGGGGTAGTCGGCCACATGACGGCCCCTTCTGTTTGCTGATCAAGTCTCCACATGAGCGTGCAGCCCATCTTACTCGCTCTACATTCAATGATTTGTCCACACACTGCTGTGTGGGTGGTGCCTCGCACCTTTTTGACTCGTCTGCGCATCGGGGCGTACTCTCCCCTGCCATATTGAACTCTTTAATTACTGCGGGGGTGACGGCGACTCGGGTGGACAAGCTGACTGCTCAGCTGGCAAACAAGTTAACAACGTCCAAATCACCTCTACCTACCTCTAACGGTCCCCTCACTGCTCACTGCGCTGTTCTAACTATTGCCCGAATGGCGGCAGTGATGGTTGCGCTGCCTCCTCTGCGACCTTGCGACTATTCCAACCATTTGTCTCAATTTGAGCTCTGCGCCGACCGCCAACGTTTGGAACGTCTGCCTCTCGAGTTCTCCATGCGAACCAGCGAGTGCGTTCTTCCTCTTCCACTTCCACTTCCATTTCCAAAGCACACCAAGTCAATCCATGGGTGTTCCTTGCGGCTCAGCTGGCTAACATTAAACAGGCACTGACATTGGGGCAGCCTTTAATCGAGCCACATGAATCAACACAACGTTTTCACTCGGCATCAAGACCTTGAGCCTTCAACCACCACAAGAAACGCACCTGTTTCATCCTTCTCGTTCCATCTCCCGCCTTTGCACGGCTTCGATCGCATCCCCACCAACTTCAGGAATCTGTCCTGTTCCATGATGTACCTTGTCATCCACCAAATATCCGATGCCTCTTTTTTCTCGCAAGTGTGATACCAATCATCGCTCGCCGCACGATTCTTGCACATTCTGTACGACTTCTCTCCTCCTGTCACCTTCGGATCGGAGCAGACGAACGACCAGCCCTCCGGGTCTGTCGTGAAGCTCCAGCACCTGGAGGTGTCGAACGGGAGGAACGAAGTCCCGTCATCTGGCATCTGCTCCAGATCTCCTCCGAGGCCGGGGTAACAGTTGCCAAGGACTTTGTTCGCCCCGGCCACAAAGTACAACTGTCCGGTCATCTTAGCCAAGTTACGGAAGCCCCTATGACATAGCCTGTCCGGCTGAAAATCTCAACCAGAGCCCCTCTCCCTTCCTCCATAAACATGACGTGCGTGAAGCCGGCACCGTTCATTCCCACCAGAACGTCTGTGTCTCGCGCAATCTCGATCTGTTCTCGAAACGGCTTGCCTTCGAAGTCCACAAGGCGGATGTCTGACACGTGTGCAAACTTGACCCTGGCTGCCTCGAAGAGATGTTCTTCGAGTCCTATCAATCTGCGCGAGTTCCTTCGGACAACTATGCTGACGTTGAGCCTCGGTGGGGACGGCGATAGGAATAGGCTGGAGGCATGTGAGCGTGGTGCACCACGCTGCCGCTCGCGGGGGATGCCGTAGAAACCAAAGACTCGCTGGACGAAGACCCGCAGGACAGAGTTCTCGTCGCAATTTACGGTCACCCAGTCCGACCAGAGAGGGTTAGCAGCGCCCGCCAAAGGGATGATTAATTTGTCCACTAGCATTATGGCCGCATCTTTCCTGGGACTTATGTCGCTACTCGTGCTGGCGACCCACTCAGCTAGCCGCATGGGTTCCTTGCCCGAGGCTAGTTGAAAGAGGTCGAAATAGGGACCGTCCGGAAATTCGTCGATGATTACTATCTCCGTCCTTGGAAGGTCCTCGGGGCTAAACACAGCTGTCCCTCCAGACTCCGGGTCAGGCGTGGCTCGCAGGACATCCATCGTAGATAGGATTGCCATGATCTCGTTGAGGCAATGCCTGGGAAATCTGTCAGCAATTTAATTGTCTTCATATCCGGAATCAAAAAGTGGCAGATGCGTTTACAGAATGTCTTGGTTTCTGCGCTCCACACAAAGCTACCCCTATGACAATCAATCCATAGAGGGAAACAAATGTCTCAGAAATGCTAACCAGAGATTTCCGTCTGCCTCCCGCTTCATTAGAATTACAAAGCCCTTCTCTTTGTGCTGTGATGAATCGACAGAGCCTCCACCCAGAAACTTGGGCGTCTTTTTTATTTTCAGGTCCATCCACTCTTTCAGAATGTACTTCGGCCCAGTTAGATACTGGTAAGATTGCAAGTCCTCGAATGGAGCAGCGCCCAACGCTTTCTCCTGGTCGGAAAGTTCTCGGATCTGGCAGTCGAATGTGAATTTCTGCTGTTTGACGTCAAAGACAACGCCTTTTTGAGCTATGCAGAAGGAATCCAACGACCCGCTGGCAAAGGAGCCAGAGTTGACGTGTGAAAGCAAGTAAGGTCGGATGCAGAGCTCTCGGAACAGTATCCTGCTCGGCGGTCCCGGAAGCCCTCGAGAAACTTTGTGCTGAACCTGTCTCTGCAGAATTGAGGCTGTGGCTCTGAACTTCGCCCTGGGCCGGTGGCGTTGTACTCGGGTGGGAGCGGAAGAGCCGCCACGACGGTCTGGTCGCCATCTCGCTCCGTGCCCTCCGCTTCAGGGGGAGCGCGCTGCCCCTCGGCGGTTGGCAACGGTCCCAGGCTCGTTGTGGGGAAAGATCGCAAGCTGAAGAGAAGGAGTAGAACGAGCCCTGAAAGTTAAAGTGCGTATCTTCGTCCAGGTGCAAAGAACGTGGCCATATTGCCGACAGAGAGCCAAGTCTACAGGTGAGTGCATGCAGTGAGCTGCCAGAATTAAGCTGTACGGAAGAAGTTCGTTCGGCGGAGGCTCTGACTCGTTGACCGGTTTCACACTTTGCTGTGGGATCCGTTCATCTGGAGTACCAATCACTGTGCGATGGGACTGAGAAGATCAATAGCTGAATCAGTAACATCCTGGGCCCTCCCAAGAAACAGGCATGATCGGCTTGGCTGAGCACGGGGAGTCCGAAAATCAACAGAACCTGGACTTCGCACTCTCGCAGCGTGGAACACCGGTGCATATTCAACTGAGGAGCTGCCAACACTTATTTGCACCATCGACTTGAATTGGCGCCACTCATCAGACGACGCATCTGAAAAGTTTGCATTGAGATACGCAAGTGTGTTCCAAGCTGAAGTGGTGGGTTGAGAGTCCATCTCGTCAGCCGCAGGCAACTCAGCATGAGCCAGAGGCATTAGCACAAGGTTGCAGGTCATCGTCCAAGATGCAAGCCGCTGCTCATATCTTGCAGCGGATAGGTGATCACTATAGACATGAAGCATGCTGTAAAAGTGCGAATGATTGCGCGCAGTCGATTACGCAGTGCAATGAGCGTCCAGACGGAGCAGAGCCAAATGCTCAGAGCAAGCAGAATAAACCGCTTCGTAGACAACGCAATCGCCCAACGCGATGGCCGAGGGCCGAAGTTTATTGAGCAGGTCCGCCCGTTCCGATAGATTCTCCTCCCTTTAGACGTGTCACATTGTCGACTTGCCGTTGTTGTAATCAGCTGTCAGCTGGATGAGTTGGTATGGAGGTGATTTGTAGTAATGCACTTATGTGGTCCAGTGATCACGCGTATTTGTGCAGACTGATCGGCACCCGCTGCGGCTTGAGCCTGTTACTTAAACTGGCTTATCTTGCATACAAGTGTGGCCGATACTACTTCTAGGGCTTCCCACACAACCGACACTTTATTTTCGGTCCCCAAATCGCCGTCCGCTGGATTTTGATCAGGATGTGACCAGGCTGTAAAGTAGTTACATAAATGACGTGGCATTGATGGACCCATAAGACGGTGCGCTATTCGCCCACATATTGTGCCGGCCCTGTTTGTCGGCGATTTACGGGCTGTCCATGCCGCATTCTTGAAGTAGATGTTGGATGAACGAGCTGCAAAGTGCTGTCAACTCACTGCCTGCCCAGAAAGCAATGAATCAGTCCCAATTCGTAGCAGGGTAGTGGTTCCGCAACACTGAAGATTTTGTGTTAGGCAGCACCGCGATGATCGATCGCTATTCAATTCTTGCCGGCGAAGGCAGCAACTGCCAAACGTTAAATTAGGTATTCTCTTACTTGCATCAACAATCGGGTGCTTATACTTTTCAATAATCGGCTTGGAGCATGCATGTGGTGCCTGAAATCGGTTCATAACCGGGTGATGTCCTTGCTGGGTCAATACGCGGAGACGGAGGTTGTTCGGCCAATAGGGTCAATTCGCCGCTTGAGTAGGCCATCAGGCAGGCTGCCTCGAGGCAATCTGTATGCAATCAAATTCACATTAGTAGGGTTTCACGGAAATACACGTCTTGCCCTGGAAACTCTTATCGGAGTATTTGAGAGTATTTGAGCGTGCCGGGCTGTCACTCTAGCTAAGCTTTCAGAAAGAAGTTGCTCTGCAGCACTCGATTCTCTTCTTACTCTTATGACTTTGACTAAACCCAAACAATAACAGTTTAGTCCACAAGAACACAATGCCCCGGTCACTACACGACCTCTTGTGCGCCACTTCAGCAACGATGAACGACGAGTCCAGCAACAAGGAGGTCCACGGATTCGCAGACCAGGGCGAAAGCAAAGCCGACAGCGACAACCAGACTCACAGTGAAGGAGGACACGAAGCTTATCAATTCCCCGAAGGCGGATTCCGAGCCTGGCTGGTAGTTTCAGGGTCAGCTGCCAGCATGTTCTGTACCTTTGGATATCTCACCGGATTCGGGTGAGTGAATAGCGTCTCGATTGACACTCAATTCGGCGCACTGAAAACCGAGACAGAATCTACCAGCAATGGTATGGCGAAAATCAGCTCAAATCTTACACCCAGTCAGACATCTCATGGATTGGGTCTGTCCAGATTTTCCTAACCTTCGCAGGAGGCTTGGTAGGGGGTCCGGTACTAGACCGCTACGGCAGCGTGGTAAGTTGAATCCCATTTCATGCTGTTGAAGGGGCATGTAAGACTACACGCTGACACATGACCATCGGGCAGGCCATGCTTCCAGTCTCCGTGCTTTACGTGATCTCTCTCGTCTTGACAAGCTTCTGCAAGGAATATTACCAATTCTTCCTTGCCCAAGCTATACTAGCGGGTATATGTCTCGGCTTCCTCTTCTCAAACTCATTAGCCATCATTGGACACTACTTTGATAAACGCTATGGTCTCGCTTCTGGAATTGTTATGGCAGGCGCTGCTGTTGGTGGGGTAGTATTCCCAATCGCGCTCAACAGGCTGCTCAACGAAGTCGGCCTCAGTTTCGGGTGGTCCGTTCGAATATGTGCTCTAATAGTTCTCGTACTTTTGGCTTGTATGTACACCCACGGCTACGTCCATTCCGGTCCTCCCTGGCCTACAGCTGACCTTTCACAGACGCAAACCTGACCATGAAGCCGCGCCTTCCCCCGACGAAACAAAGTATGGACCTCTCCTTGATGAGACGGCCGGTATACATCCTCGTTGCCATAGGTGGCTGGTTGCTCAACTGGGGCCTGTACATTCCTCTGTTCTACCTGCCTCCATTCGCAATCTCGGCTGGGCTCAGTCCAAAGCTGGCGCCGCACACTGTGGCCATCTTCAACGCTGTGTCAATCTTCGGCCGTGTCTTCACGGGAGCACTCGCTGATAGGCTGGGCTGTGTGAGTACCACCTTGGATATATCCTAATGTCTTTGATGCTATCCACCCAGCCATTATCACAATCCTTGTTTTGCCTCCAAATCTGGATTCATCAGGCCTCCGTTGCCGGGCTCTTGCAAGCCAGGGCTCAACAATGACCGTACCTACTTCGCACTGATTTTGAATCCGACAAAACTGACTTGAAGATTATGCAGTTCAACGTCGTGATCATCAATGGCCTTCTTTGCGCTGTTTCTCTGTTCGTCTGGGCAGCCACGCACACAGCTGCCGGCGTCCTCGTGGTCACCATTGTCCAAGGACTCTTTATCGGTAGCATTGTGTCTTTGCAAGCCGCCATCATCACGGCCGTCACCCCTGATCCAAAAAACCTGGGCTCGATGATTGGATTTACCATGGCCATCTGGGCTTGTGGCGGGCTGACGGGGCCCCCTATTGCCGGAGCCATTCTGAACGGCCACCAGGGCCCTGGAAGCTACAGTGGTCCGGGGTATTTCGGTGGCGCATCTCTCATCGCCGGCTCTGCATTCTTCTTCGCTGCTCGTTTGATCATGCAGAAGAGACTGCTCGCCAAGATTTAACGGAGGCCTACTCGTAATGACGTGAGCCGTCATTGTGTCTAGTGCAGGCCTTCGAAGCCTATAACACATCATCGGCTTCTTTGAATACATGGATTCACAGAGTCGGAAGCCTTGCTGATAAGGTGACGCAGACTAAAGTCACTTTGAAAAGGCGTGATCCAATTATGAGGGAGAGATCGTGGCGATGAAAATCCTCAGAGCCCAGACGCTGAGACAAGGAGAGACGGCAGACTTTACATCTCTTGGACTTGTAAAGAATATGTGTGCCGTGTGTGGTTGACGGCAGTGTAGGTATTGACTCAGCAATACAGTCAAGGTACAGGTTCTCTCTAGATACAGACGATAGAGGATCACCAGAAAATAGAATTGGTCCGTCGTGTTTTGTTGCTTCTGCCTCCTTCGTGCCCCGTACATGATCATAATCTCCCTCGACGCCCTTATATTCGGGCTTTTCCCGGTCTCTCATGCATGAATACCATAATTAAGTACTTCTGATAGAATATTATACGCAAACGTTTTCAGTGAGTATAACGTTACCACCAGATCGCTCAGGTTGGATAACATGCTGAATGATAAAGGAAACTATATCAATAGGTTCCAATAAGAACTGCAGCGTAACAGGGCAGTCTCTGGGAAATCATGACACCGGTGACATTTTCTAGGTTAAAACCGATCTGGAATAGCCTATGGAACTCGAACCCCATTTAGCTAGTGTGTGTAGATAGAAAGCTGTCACTGGATTTCTTGATTGGTACAGCGTGTGAAGAACCTCGTATGTCACACGCCACTGCTCGATTCTGACTGTGCATCTTATACAGTAAGCATTACAGTGGAGCCTGGAGAAAGAATACTTCGTATCCTCGGCCTTCGAAGTGCTCGTACAAGAACCACAACAAAGACTGTAGTCCAGCCACTAGCGTTGCTTTTTCTCTTGGAAACCCGGCCCGCAATTCCGTGAGGTGCTTTATCAGCCTCAGAATCAGTCTGGACAAGCATACTGCCAACCCTTGCACGAGAACGGTATCAATTCAGTCAGGGGTAATGTTTTCGTGCTCCTTTTCCTGTGCAGAACCGCAATCTCGCTGTTTTGAACCAGTGCGGATTCAACATGCAAGCCTTGGGAGGTCAGATGCCTATCTGCAGGCGGGAATACCATTGCCCCCGAGTCCCCAAGGAACGAAGTGGCTCATTCAGGTGGCAAGACTGCCGCGTTCCGAACATCGCCTTTCAATGGGCTTTAGCGCCAGACGCTGATCTGCGCCAGTGCCACGTGCAGTTAATCTAGGTGATTTGCGTCGGGACCAACCCACCTGTGTTACCCAGCAAAATATTAATAAGACTCCGCAAAAGATTAATAAGGCCGCTGGTACGACGGGACACGTGCAAAATACCACGTTGCCCCCTCCATGTCACGACGTAAAGATATGACCTCGTCACTAGTTCCTCGTTTTTCGTGTGTCACCATCAGGAATGGTAGGGCACTTGCAGACGTCAACTCCACAGGCGGCTTTGAAGTATACAAGTCTTAGTACACATTGAGACTTTGGAGGTGTTCAATGTTGGTATGGGTGTGGTCTTCCTGATACCGTAGCCGTCATGATACCGTAGCGCGACGCTGGATACAGCGAATCAATCCAGTACTAACTAGACGAGTAAACCCGAATAAGACAGATACAGGGCGATGTGTTCGATAGTGGCCACTTTCACACACACACACACACACACAATTGCGCGCGTGTATGTCTGTAGGTTGAAGGCTTCGATGGACCTGATCCTTCGTCTCTGAGCCTCATACGTGATAAAACGGATCGAGGCGTCTGCATTGTGCGATTCTCATGCCCACCGGGCGAATCTGTACCAAAGCTCATGAATCGTCCATGCAATGCGCATTGTAGGATGCTGACAAGGAGCGGGGTCGCCTGATCTGTCGTCCAGCCTGCGGGCGAGGCACTGGAGCTGAAGACAGACGCGGGAAATCCAGTCAATGGCGAGACTAAGACGCGCGAGCTATCTCAATGACAGCATTGCAACCTGACAGGACCAATAATCCTATAGGCTCAGGAATCCTTTAGGTCCGTCTTGCGCCACATGCAGTGTGTCCAACCAACGAGACTGCCCTCCACAATGCCTCAAAACTCCCAGAAGCGGCTTTTGTTGTGGAGATGAGATTGTGACCTTTTGCGGCACACATGAGCGGCGGCCCCTGCCAAAGACTTCAGCCCGGAGGACAGACAAGATTCATCTGTTGGTAGAGTTTTCTATTTTGAGAAGTAGAGTAGCAAGAACACTACACGTGGGGAACAGGGGCGGATCCCTGGGGTTCTCCAAGGTAGATATACGATAGTGTGAGCGGATCCCAGAAAATGGAGACGGCGGGACGCGCGGGATGTTACCTCGCTTGTCCTATCGAGCTGCCGGTGAGCGCCGGGACAGTCCGATTTGTCGTCATTTCTCATCTTTCAACTTGTCTTCGCGCCAGCGGCAAATGTGCGCACCATCTCCTACGGTATTGTTTTGTATCCGTGACCGGCCGCCCAGCAGGCCAGACACCCTTGTTGGTCGGCGCGCTTGTGTGCAGTCATGTACACACGGGCATGGATATGATCCCATTACAAGGCCCGAGTGTTGTGCGTCTGTAATACGATCGCAGCGAAAGTCCCGACTTCCATCCGACCCACTATTGCGGGGTGAATGCCCAACAGGACAGTGGCCGGCCTCGCTGGCTCGGCTGCAACGCAGTCATCAAGAGAACGAGTGGTGCGAAGCTGGGCTGGTCGATAGATAGAGGCTACCGGCACAAGGGCCAAGTGCCAATCTAGCATCCACAGGATCTGTGGCGTGCGCTCAGCTGTTCAGCATTCTGGTGGCGTGCCACCTGTGCTGCTGACATTGCCTTGTTCTAGACGGTTGAGCGAAGTTTGTTGGCCTATCAGGTCTTGTTGGGCAAACCAGGATGTCAGCCTCAAGATGTTCATTGCTGTATTACTGTGTCAAGCAGATCAAAGTAGAGGCCGCGGCCTACCCAGGTACAAGGGTCTCGTGCCAACGAAACACGAAGCCAAGACCGCAACCCCAGTCCTCCAAGCCCTTGGAGACGGCCCGTACTAAGCCTTATGTAAATGAGTGGCAACAATATGGACTCACCGACTGCATGCCTGTGGCTCAGCGCCTTCGAGGATTTGTTGTTTCGCCAGCATCCGAATCCCAATTCCCGGCCGACTATGGCTGCAATGTCGTCGGCCTCCACACCACTGCCCGACCTCTGGCCGACGATAGACTGTCCCTTGAGAAGCAGTGATTGGCCAGCTGCACGTCTTACTCACATAGAGACGTCAAGTCATGGCCCAAAGAGGACGTCCTGGCCGCTGGCGCATACGCCCTTCACCGCTGTAGGCATCCGTGTGGGGAGACGCCCCTATGCACTTCGTGAGACGTGCACAGAGAATCACATGCACATGCAGCAAAGTGCGCCCTCTACTCTCAGAACCTGTTCAAGCCATGGGCGAGGCCCGAGCCTCCCAGATTGCATTGTGTGGTCATTTGTCCACATTTTCGTCAGCGCCTGTACAAGTCGGGCCCGAAGGAATTAGATCCGGACCAATGCGTCCGTTGTAGTTACTCGAGTGCTTGGGACCACACTGGAATGTACCTCGTGTAAGTGGAATTGCAGTCTCCCAGCAAGGCACAGGCATCGGCTGACTGCTGTACTTGGTACTTGTGATTCCCAATTGCTTTTCTGCGATCGAGCCAGTACCAAGGATTCGGGATCGGATACCCCAGGCACCGGTTACTGGGCACGCCAGATCTGACTGTGCCTAGGCGGTCACTTCATCGACCGGGGGCTCTCGTTGACAGTCCCAAACCGGCCGGTTCCTGGAAGCAATCTCTTCGGCATCATGTCCATGTCATGATCGTTCGTTTACCATCTCTTCCGGCCGACTGACAGGTTCCCGATAGAGGGATGAAACGGTAACATCGGCTTGGCTGCAATATCACAAGTCACTCATCCCCTGCTTGAATGGAACCCCACCGTTTCGAAACACTCAGATACATCAAAGGCACTATGTAATTGTGCCATGTAATTGTGCCTTGATCGCTCGCGAGCCATGAGCTGCCAGGTTCCAGATAATTCATTGCCTGGATCGTGCTACCCACACTGGCCGTGGCTCACAGACCACTACTTGTATATTGTGTGCCTTGTGTGTATAAACCCCAGGTGGCGTGGGCGGTTGTCAGCGGCTAGCCAGCGGGACCAGTTCAAACTCTATTCGGCCTGTCGACAACCTCCATACTTCCCGCCCTCATGCGGGTTCTCCGAGCCGCCCGTAAAATGAGACCTCCATGAAGCTCGGCTGGGACGAAGCTAGTCTGTCACGGTCAGGCTGGTTTTAAACTTGACTCCTCGAGGCTGTCTTATTCGTATGTCATCAACTGCCCATTGCTGTTAATAACACTTCGCTAATTTTGCCTAAGAGCTTGGCAATGGGCATCCCATAGGCAAAGCTGAAAAGAACCTAGATAGGTTGGGGGTTAAAGGCTCATGCTTGCGGCCCTGGTCTGATCCTCGCTGGACCTTCTCCTGCTCAACCCGATGGACAGGCCATGCGGTCAAGCAGCATTATTCTCGCTTTCTCGCTCCTACATCCTGTGAAGCTCGTGTTCGGCATAGTCGGACAGGAAAGACTAGTTGGTCGAGCAAGCGCTTAAACATCTATCCGCAAAGCAAGGAAGTATACGGGTTTTCCATGTCACTCTTACCACGAACCGCGCCGTGAAGCCTGAATATAGATACCTCCTGATACATCTATTCGGATTTTCCTTAAATTCCGAGATTACCTTTCGATAGTACTGCACTCTTGCACCTCCTTCAAGTGAAGGGGTGTCATCCCGAGATAGTCCTGACAACTGCGGTTGGGCCACCCGGGCGCGTTGTCTTATGACAGACCACACCTGGGTAGTTACATGACGCCCAGAAACTCATTCTCGATGAAGATAACTGGTATGCATGTACTGTCGCAATGTGTGGGGGGGGGGCTTTCTGACGGCACCGAAGCACAAATCATCCCATTTAACGATCTCACGGTCCTATGAGGAACGTTTCGGTCTGCCTAGACCACAATTGATCACACCCATTGCCTTCCGTGTAATATTAGCCTCTCGACCATTCAAAACCAATCTGGAAAATATTGGATGGCTTATCACAGGGTTTGGATCCCTCGGACGGCCGCATTTGAATGAGGTCTAGTTCAGATCCAGGCAAATGGTATCGTGAGCTTGGAGTATAAAGGTTCCCTCGTCTGCCCTTTCCATGAGCCTCAGAGCCAACACAACCACTCCAAATCACAGTTCACACTCTCTTGATATCTCTTCATCCTCACTCGCTCGGCTGTCTCTGACGCTTTGGTTCATTCGTTCCCAGCTCTGTCGAGATGCACCTTTTTACTTCCCTGTTTGTCACTGGGCTACTGTCCTTGCAGCCAGCCGGGGCCGCTCCATCCTCACTTCTCCAGCCCATTGAACTCGGTCAGGACGTGGGCTGCAATACACCCACAGACCGTGCATGCTGGTCCGATGGCTTTGACATTACCACGGATTATGAGACCAAGAGCCCGCTCACCGGCGTGGTCAGGCCGTACACACTGACTCTCACTGAAGAGACCAACTGGAAAGGGCCAGATGGAGTGGTCAAAGACTTCGTGATGTTGGTCAACGGTAATTATTTTCTATGATAATATTTGATCAAACTGCATCAACTGACTGAAATTTGCGTTAGGCGATATTATTGGTGTGTCTTCAACCCTGCTCCGCTTCAAGCTTCTCGGAATAAAACGTCACTAACATGGTGGTATTAAAGGGCCAACCATCCACGCGCAATGGGGAGACACCATCTCGGTCAGAGTCATCAACAACTTGGAGACCAATGGTGAGTATCCATGCGGGAACTGAGATTAATTCGGGTCACACCAAAGCTTACACCAGCCAAGGCACCAGTATTCACTGGCACGGATTCCGACAATTCGGTACCAATGTTAGTGTCTTCCCCACCAATTATTACCCCTAGCACTTTCCGAAAGACGGTTCAGAAGCCCCAAGAAACATTGCACTGCGGTTTGATCAGTTGCTGACTTTGACAAATGCAGCTCCACGACGGTGTTAATGGAAGTAAGTTGATTCATAACATCTTTAACTCCTAGATACATTCGAGACTGGACTTTGTCAGAAGTATCAGATCTTCTGGCCCTCTGCAGAAGCCTTCAAAGGCTCTCATCTTATTGGTGGAAATGCGAGCATTTGTCGCTAACAGGACTTCAGTCACCGAGTGCCCTATACCCCCCAAAGGTGGTGAGCGGCAGTATACCTTCATAGCTCGACAATACGGAAGTGCGTGGTATCACAGCCACTTCTCAGCCCAGTACGGGAACGGGATCATTGGCGCCGTCCAGATTGACGGCCCTGCAAGCACGCCTTATGATATTGATCTTGGCCCCATGCTCTTGACGGACTATTACCACGATACCGCAGATAACCTTGTCCATTACACCGAGACCAACGGCGCTCCCCCGAGCGACAATGTCCTCTTCAATGGCCATGCAGTGAACCCATCGACAGGAGAAGGCCAGTATGAGAAGGTGACGCTCACTCCAGGCAAGAGGCATCGTCTCCGTCTCATCAACACCAGTAAGTCACATCGGCCCCCTTAGCTCGCGAGCAGCCAGCAATTCTGACGCTTCATCAGGCGTCGATAATAACTTCCAAGTCTCAATTGTCGGCCACGACATGACTGTGATCGCTTCCGATTTTGTCCCTGTGAATGCTTTCACCACGGACAGCCTCTTCATCGCTGTGGGCCAAAGATACGACGTCACAATCGAAGCAAAGGAAGACATTGGAAACTACTGGTTCAATGTGACCTTTGGCGGAGGCAAGCTTTGCGGCGCATCGAACACCCCTTACCCGGCTGCCATTCTCCACTACGACGGTGCTCCTGATAGCCTGCCAACGAACGAGGGCACACGGCCGAGAGACCACAACTGCCTGGATCTCTCCAACCTCACTCCGGTTGTCGAGCGCAAAGTCTCGACCGCCTTCACGCCTTCTGCGGAAAACACCATGGAGGTTCAGCTTCCCACAGGCCCGAAGTTTGTGTGGAAGATCAACGGCAAGGCCATCAGGACGGAATGGGAGAACCCCGTGGCCCAGTACATTGCTTCCAACCGCACGGACTACCCTGAAACAAACAGCATCTGGCAGGTGGACGTTGTTGACCAAGTGAGTTTGATCGTGGTTTTCACGTTTCCCTGTGTTCGCGCAGAGGCTGACATGTCTACAAGTGGGTTTACTGGCTCATCGAGAATGACCCAGAAGGAGCTTTCAGTCTTCCACACCCGATTCATCTCCACGTAAGTTGCACCCCAGATCGCATTCTTATTCCAGCTGTACTAACTGGTCTTGTATAGGGACACGACTTCCTTGTCGTTGGTCGTTCGCCGGAATCAGCCCCTTCGTCGCAGACCCACTATGCATTTGACGCTTCCATGTTGAACGGAAACAACCCAGTGAGACGTGACGTGACCATGCTTCCTGCCGCTGGCTGGCTGCTTCTCGCGTTCAAGACAGACAACCCCGGTGTCTGGCTGTATGCCCCCCCTCGACGGGCCGTTTGCGTCAAGGAATACTTTAGCTGACTCACTGTTTCCAGGATGCACTGCCACATTGCATGGCACATTTCCGGGGGGCTGGGAATGACCTTCCTCGAGCGACTTAGTGATTACCAAGCTGGGCTGCCGCAGGGTGATGTAGATGTCCTGAACAAACAGTGCGAGGCTTGGAATGAATATGCCAACAACGCCCCATGGCCGCAGGCCGATTCCGGCCTTTGATCCACAGTCGACGAGCATACAATTACAGCCGAATCAGCATGGAATCGGGTTTCATAAGCATACATGGATCCTATATATGTTTGCAATGTTTCCTTTTATGCGAATAATTCTTAATTCTGTTGCGGGAGCGTTCTTTGTTGAAACATACTTCATATATGTACTATTTCTAGATCATAATTCAATATTCTCCGTTCACTCTAATTCGGTCTGCAAGCCTGTTTTCAGACTAGCTAGACTAATGGCACTGCCCTATTTCAAATGTGACTGAACTCGAGGAAAAGGAGCCTTTAAGGAATTCTCCATGGGGCTTGCGACATCTGATCAGAAAGTTCTTTTGCAAACACACTTTAATTGTCGCAGTATCGGAAGTACCATGATGGCATGGCCCTTGAGATTTCTTCCTGGCGTAATGTTACCGTACGCAATATTGGATATGGTTTACCGTTCCTCCGCCGCGAAAGCAAAACAAGGAGAGTACGTGCTCATCATGGACTAAGGGCAGGGCAGGAGAGTTATTCTTATCTGCGTGATAGTTGAGGCCGAAAGTATTGTTCGCATGCAAGTGAAATGAATAACCAAGTAGATTGTGAATCATGCTGTCCTTGGTGACTTGTACATAGACTTGTATACGCGACGTATCCAAATGATATCCATTATAGCTATTTCACTCGGAACTGCACCTGGGCTGGATCTGAGGACAGGCTCTGTCAGCCCCAGAGAGTGTTGAGCAAGGAGACCTTTGTTCGCTCTTCACTTCTACTGTTCTATCGCCTCTGTAGTCTGAGCTGTGGTTCGACTTTCGACGGGCTTTCCCTGCACGCTATCCACGAATACTGCAGGGCTCTTCCGGTGGCGATTCACCTTAAGCTCGAAAACGTCCAGCCTTTGATAGCCCCCAGATACGTCGTGGTACTGCTTCCCCTCGATGCAGTCCTCAAGGTTGAAATCCGCATACAAGATGCCTTCTTCATGTTGCAAGAACTCCTTTGCTTCTCTCTCACCAGCGCTGTTGACCGTGAAAGCTTCCATTGGTGCTCCTGCAGGATCGAAAAACATGCTGACGCTTCTCGGCGAATCTTTCAAGACTTGGGAGACCTTTTCCGGGTCCTCAGCACCGTCGGCGATGACACTGATGGCTTCATTGTCGAGGACGCCGGCGCACACTATGCCGTAGCATTTTGCTTCGAAACAATGAGCAGCGGCACGCACTTTGTTGGCCGAGATGTTGTCGTAATTCCGGCTCCTCGCGATCGGCGAGGTCGCATTCGTGCTATTCTCGCCCTTCCTCCCATTCACGTTCAATGATGCGGGCTTCGCCGTCCTAGTGGGCCATGCTGCAGGCCACGTGGAGATATGAATCTGTTCCCCCTGTGCCATGAGGGAGTACCGGGCTAGCGAGTTTGTGTTCTCGCCGCAGATGAGATTTCCTATCTTGCCGAAGGCTGTCTCCGAAACTCTCAGGCCGTGTCCGTCGCCATGAGACCACGTTAGCTTTTCGAAAAACGTGGGCACGAGTTTCCGGTGATGGACCAGCACGTCCCCGTTGCTTCCGATAAGCAGGTTCGAGTTATATAGCGTCGCGCTGCTCGAGTGGACCTTTTCAGATATTCCTATGCTAACGATAGCCCCATTCTGTTTCGCAGTAGCCCGGATAGCTTGGATCTCCTCTCCATCTGCGAAGACACTTTCGAGAGCCATGCGTCGGAACAGGTCATGGTTCTCGGTTGGGGCTCTAAGAGAGCTCCAGAGGGGAAATGCAGGTATGTACGTCTCCGGGAACACGATGAGATTGGCCTTGTTCTTTGCTGCTTGGTGAATCAGGGAGAGGGCTTTGTCCGTCGTCGCTCTTGCTGATAGGAACACAGGCGAGGCATGGCACGCTGCCGCCCTGATGAGTGATGCCATCAATACGACTGTCCGAGGCGGAAAATTGCCCTGCCACTGGGACTAGGGTGTGTTAACAAGCAAGTGCAGGTGAATGATGTCGGGGGACGGTAAAGGTCGCACGTATTAGAGAGTAGCAGCACAAACTATAAAAGAGGGGGTTCGTGGAGAACAGACAAGTCCTACGGGAAAGTCAGGGGACTGGCTGCAGCTGTCATCTTTTAGTCCTGTTTATTAACACTGCACGCAGGGAACTTACTCATAGTGCATGCTCCCTATCCGTCTTTGGGTCGGCGGTAAGATGACAGACAGTGATTTGGTCCGCGACACAACAATATGCCAGCCAAGGCCAAGCAAGACCCAAGGGCCCAAGCGACGTTCAAGTTATCGACTACAGTACCCACCTGGATTAGCGCTTCTTTGTGTCCAGCGCTTACATGGTGACACCAGACGGTGGCCGATCGGCCGAAAGCATGATTTGTAATGAGACAAACCAAACAAGAGGCACAATCGGCCCACACATCGCGTGTGTGTCATACATCGCGTGTGGGTCAACAAAGACACAATAAATAGGATGAATGTCGTGGCGGAGGTTCCTGCCAACATGACCTCTGACCTACCTGGGTGATATTGCCACGCCAAGTTCGGACCTCCCACTACGAAAAATGGAGCCTCAAGGTGCCAGAATTAGGACTGTTCTTGTCACTGGTGCGAATGGCTACATTGGCAACGCTGTCGCGAGAGCATTCGTTCGCGCCGGCTGGATCACGTACGGCGTCGTCAGGTACCTCTCGAGTGCGCACTCACTTGCTGCTGAGGAGATTTTGCCTACGATAGGCAGCATCGGCGATGTTGGCGCGCACGATGAGATCAAAAGCCAGCTGCCACCAACCCTCGACGCCATCATCTCCACCACCGAAGACCATAGCGACTATGTCCAGCACTACACTGCTATCATCAGTCTTCTGCGCACACTGGCATCAAGAAGCGTGGAAAACGGGGTCAGGCCACTAGTCATCTTCACCTCGGGTTGCAAGGACTACGGGCTGGGTCCTCACTTCGCCAACGATCCCTCCCTCAGCCCTCACTCCGAGGAGAGTCCCATCCGCCCACCAGAGTTCGCCGTGCTGCGTGCAGAATATTCCCAAAAGATTCTCGAGCACGACGACCTCTTTTCCCCAGTCTTGGTGAGGCCCACGAATGTCCACGGACGGTCGTCAAGCTTCTACGGTATCTTCCTGAGCGTTGCAAGTCAGGTTGCCAAAGACGACAAGCCATTAGTGATGCCTGTCCCACCAGACAGCATTGTCCACAGCATGCATGTTGACGACTGCGGTGATGCGTATGTCGCTATCGCAGCGCACCCACGGCGGGGAGACGTCTCGGGGCAGGTCTTCAACATCTCTGCGCGGAGGTACGAGACGGTGGATGAGGTGGGGAGGGCACTAGCAGCCGAATATGCCATCTCAAAGGGGCTGAAGTATGTTGACAAGAAGGATCTGGGGCAAGGAGAGAGTCCATGGCCCCCGGGACTGGTGGATTTCCCGCAGTGGACAGGATCCGAGAAGCTTAGGAGCATTACGGGCTGGAGAGACCATCGGCCGTTGTTCTCGGAGGCAATTCATGTTTATCGGGTGGCGTATGATGCGGCGCAATCAGCTGGACACGAGAATGTCCAAAAGGTGGGCAAGCTCTACGAGACAGCGCTGACCACCGGGCGATGGAGAAGGGTTTAAGAGATACAGCCAGAGTTCGAGCTACGCTTCGTTGTGGCGGGCTTGCTAGCAGTGGCTGAAGCATGCAAGAAGCACCAAAATTTAGGTGGACTAATTTTGTCCCTTATGAGTGTTTCGATAAACACGCTCATAGTCCAATGATGGAGAACTACCGGACCAGCCTCAGTAGCTCTAATTGAGCAGCACAACCGTTCCCCGTGGGAAATACCGTCATAGTGGCAGTGTCGCTATAGTGGTCCCCAAGTAAAGAAGCAAACGCCGGTCCACTGTAGGACTCGTGGTACAAAGGCTGACCTGTAGCAGACCAGGTATGTCATTCACTCGACTTCGCGGGGCTGGTAGCAGAGACTCAGTAGTGACTCAGCCGAAGCACATCTCGCGGGAAAATTTATATCGAGGGCTGATGTACGGTGTCGAGCTATCTAGGCCGACATTCTTGCTGCACACAGCCAGCAGCAATGCCCAGCCTGTCAATCAGGCAGGCGGGGGATGAATGCCATCTTTTCCCTTTCTAGCGTAGGCTGAGGCGCGTGTTAGTAAAGGAAGGCATCCTGCGACGTCACAGGTCACTAGCGGCCATCAAGGTACAAGAGCAGGAACGGACAGGACACAAAGGTCCGGAGTGGGTATCGGCCTGGGTACCGTACTTGGATAGGAAACGGTTGGTTGCGGGGTTGAAACAGCGACTCGGCCGAACCAGCTGGTTGCCTGGGGTACCGTGGTATTACCCGAGTATGATGGGTAGGTGGGAAAACGCGGGGAAGGAAAGCTCAAGCTCGGGGGGCCGGGGATGAGAGGAAATTGAAACCGAGTTCGACGGCGACTGCGACGGCGGCGGCGGTTGTTGGGATGGTTAGACCTGCCAGATTGCCGGAGGAATGCAACGCCAGCGGCCATCGAGAGTTGCAAGTCTGTGACAAGACTGACGGACCGACAGACGACTGGCAGTGAGGCAGTGAGGCAGTGAGGCAGTGAGGTTGGTCGATTGAGTTTGCTCAGAGTGCGTCAGGAGATGAATGTGGTATTGATGCATTGATCAATCAGGAGCGGGCAGTCAGATGTCGAGTTCCCCGGAGGGAGAAGATGATGGCGATCCCCCGCTCGTCCTCCCCCCTTGGAGCACGCTTGGAGGCTTGGAACCCGGCACGGTTGACGACGGGAGGCCGTACTGTTGGCCGATGCTGCTTCACGTTCGTTTCGTGGCTGGAGGCAGGTGCGGCTGCAGGCCGGTGAGCTGGGGGCGTGACAGACCTACCCAGCCTACCTAGGCGATTTGCAGTCCAGAGTCAAGATGCTACATGCATCCTCCCACACCTGTAGACTACGACTGTACATGCACGGCCGACCGCGATCGACGTCTAGGCCGTTGCCATGCGCCCGCGATCCACGATGCACAATCCACGATCGCAGGGGTTGTGGCTGTGTGCTCCGTTCATCAGTGCCTGGTGATGAGGGGTCACAAAAGTCAAACGGGAAATTAGAATTGCTGCTCTGCTTGCTGCCGTGCGGTGCTGTCCTGCAAGCCGAGGAGATGCGACAGGATGCAACAGGTTGCGGCAGACCACCGGATGTACGTAGTCGCTAAGATTCGTATGCAGGGCGACCTTGAAGGTTTCAGGAGCTCTTGGTCAGTCATGTCAGCCCATGGAGTACGAGCAGAGTAATAACCGAGTACAACGAGGCTACATCCTCCCGGGTCGTCCACACGGCGAATGAACATGTCATGTCGAGCACATCAATTGACAGAAGCAGTAGCTGCCTAGGTATGTGGTATGGTTGAGTGGCCCGCCCGTTTCCGTCTCCGTTTCCACCTTCCCCACAGCACACTCCAAAGCTCACCAAGCTCACCAGAGCTCCCTCCTAGCCCGAACGGTCATCTCACGATCATCAACGTCATCAATTACGTCGGTGCATCGACCACTGGAACGAGACCAGCCCTCAGCTGAGTTTTACCTGCTGCTGCTCGCTGCTGCATTGCTGCATCCTGCCAGCATGATGTTACTAGCTGCTGGTGGCTGGAGCTTGTCCCGCATCCGCCACGCATGCCCACAGACTTGATAACCTCTACGCCTCCTCTCTCTCTTCACACTGCTACGTCCGTTCTTCTTTTCTCACACCACTAGAATTGTGGGATAGCTCGAGCACTCGTATCCCCGAACCAGCCGGCCAAACAACTCGAAGCGACCTGATCTGAACAAATTCCGTCAGTCACTCTACCGTTGGCGCTCACTCGCCGCAGTCAAGATGTCGAACATTTTCGAGATCGATCCCATTCCCACCGTCAAGCGTACGTCGAGCCTCTCACCTTTCCTCTTCACCTTTACTCGCCTCCTCCTCACGAGCCTCACCACCATTGTCACGTCCTGGCCTGTCCATTCCCACTTCCATGTCCCAAAGCCTCTTTCTTGAACCAGACGCAATTGCCTACTCATCACTGAAGTCTGACTGACAATGCCTCTGCTCTTGTACAGCCGACCCTACTCAATATGAGGTCGCCGGCGACACGGGCTTCAGCACGCTATGGGTCGTCTTTGTAATTATGCTGGTAGCCTCGGGCTTCTTCACCCTGCTGTCCTGGAACATTCCTGTGTCGAAGCGCCTCTACCACGTTATCACCACGCTCATTACAATTACCGCTGCTCTGTCTTACTTTAGCATGGCCACCGGCCACGGTGCCAACTTGCACTGCGTCGAGGTCAAGTCTCACCACAACAAAGTTCCCGACACTTACCACGACGTCTGCCGTGAGGTCTATTTCGCCAGGTACATCGACTGGGCCATCACCACGCCTCTCCTGCTGGCTGACCTCTGCCTCTTGGCCGGTATCGATGGCGCCCACACCCTCATGGCTATCGTTGCCGACGTGATCATGATCTTGACCGGCCTCTTTGCAGCCTACGGCAGCGAGAAGACCGCCCAGAAGTGGGGCTGGTACGCCATTGCTTGCATCGCCTACATCTTCGTCGTCTGGCACGTCGCCCTGCACGGTACCAACACCGTCAAGGCCCGCGGAAACAAAGTCACCAAGCTTTTTGGATCCCTGGCTCTGTTTACCTTTATCCTGTGGACAGCCTACCCCATGTGAGTACCGCCACCCATCTGCATGATCACTCCCACAACTGTTGATGTCGGACTGACGTTCCGATCAGTGTGTGGGGCTTCGCCGATGGTGCCCGCAAGGCTTCCGTTGACTCTGAAATCCTTGCATATGCTGTTCTTGACGTCCTGGCCAAGCCCATCTTTGGCCTCTGGCTTCTCATCAGCCACCGCAGTATCCCCGAGACAAATGTCGAGATCGGTGGATATTGGGCCCACGGCTTGTCCAACGAGGGTCGCATTCGCATCGGTGACGATGAGAACTAAGCCATAGCAATAAGCAAACCGTGGATCGAAGCAATTGGCAGCTGGCCGCACGGTACAATCCGCGAGAAGGGAATGTGAGGTTGTCAGTGCGTGAGTGCAGAATTGAACGAGTCCTCAAGACACCACAAGATTGAAACCACGTCGTAAACGGCTGTCAACGAAGAGAGATCGGGGAAAAGTTCGCATGACATCACGGAACTTGTCTTTTCTTATGGCTGCATTTGCTGTGTTTTGTTTTGTTCTCTCTACTCATTCATGGTCATTGCATGTTACACGACGATTGGGGTGTTTACAGATGATGTGGCGGCAGACCGTTGAGCGGCAGCATTTGTTTTGATTCCGGGACGCGACTTGCGTCGCCCACACATTTTGGGTTAGCATCCTCTTCGACCTGTACAATCCAATAGTGATAGCCTAATCTACTGCACTTCACGACCCATCTGAAAGCCAAATGTTTGCGGCCAGGCTTTTGCGTTGAAACCAGGTGTGCGACACAAATATTGTTGTTTAGTTCTGTAAATTCTGCAGAGCTCGTCCATACATTGGCTTATGGGCAGGTAAGGACGCAGGGGCATGATCACCATTGGCAACTGGTGAAACCGGAACCCGTACTCCAGTGAGGACATCGACACCGCATCACCGCATCATCGTTGTAATAGTCCGCCCATCGATTATGCTCCCTGCTTTTGCAACAGCACCTAATGCATAATTGTGACTTGGCATCGGCTTAGGGTCATCTGAGGCCCCACCTCGTTACTTCACCCTGCTATCACCAGAGCTAGGTAGGCACTGAGGCCGCGACGCTGTCTACCTGATGCCATCCGTGACTCAATAGGCATGGTTCGAAACACTTGTGCATAAGATTTGACATATGTGGCACTGCAACCCACAACTTCCTTTGATTTCCGGTGACTCGGCTGTATTGGTTGCTTATCACTCTCGGATGCATGGACAGCCTACCACCACCCATCCTGCACTGTACTACACACCTAAGTGTAGCTTGCACAAGCCAATTCTTCTCGGACAGGCTCGCCGCCTAATCCAATTGCACTACCCAGAGGACGTTTTTCATTTAATCACTTATCATATATTTGTAGCGTTACCTACCTAGGTAGGTATGAAGAATATGTTCAAGGGTGGCCTGAACTATACATGGTAAGGGACAACACAACTGAGTTGGAAAATGCTGCTTTACTCCACTTCTGAATTCCGACAACTTTGGGAATATGTGATCATTCTGTTCATTACCTTGACTGCACAGAAGAATTTCATTAGCTCGAATCGTAGCCCTGGTTTGAGTTTCTCAACACTGCGTGTTCATACATCTCGTGAAGACGTGGGTAGTCCCAACAAAGAATTTGGCGAGTTGCTGACCAGGTCGTGCAAAAGAACGAAAACAACAGATCCCCCATCATGACCCAGTCACACGGCGTATACATGTAACCTTCTGGTGTTGTGAGTCCGCAGCTCGGAGCTGTATTTCAACTATTGGGCACGACGTGCCCACAACTGTGATGTGATGAAGTGAGTGTATTGTGCACTGTAGAGTTCAAGTGGAGCTCAGCTTGGACTTGAAGGCAGGCTGTGAGGAACAAAATTGCTCGTTTAGCTTCTGTGGAATTCAATCGACTTAATAATTCTGAAAGGTGGCAATGATAGTTGAAAATGGCTTCGACAACGTGTGGTTGGTGCGTTCGTGGCTTGCTTGATATCACACTGACAGGCAATCTGAGGCTTGGTTATGATCCACCTACAGTTGTCGATAGAGGAACAATTCTACTGATGAGACTGTTATCAAATGCTTCTTGGATTTCGATTTGAGATGCAAGGGTACCAAGACATTGTTGATGATTGTTTCACATGTGCCTATACAAATGATAAGGTAATACATTCTTCGATCTGTCAAAGCCCACCCACAGCCAATGGGGATCCTCTTCGCAAACTGAGAAGCACGATGGCTCATTTTGCAAGCAATTTTCATGAATTTAGGCCAGACTCTAGGTTTCAGGGGCGAGTCTTCACCATTGCGCTACCTAATTCAACACCCCTCCCAGAGCAGGTGGCTGCTACGGGTCTTGGTGCTGGCTGGGGTAGAAGGCTCATTCACGATATTGAAAAACATTGATACTGTGAATGGGTATACATATGTGTAGTATATACGGCTGAGGGTTGAGAAAGTGCATCTACTGAGTCAGTTTCGCAGCATTCTTGGACGGGTGCCTGCCTGCCGCTGACCCCAAAAATTCAGTCAAAACTCGTGCTGAGGCGGGCTGGCATTTGAATCTTTTCACACGCCCTGCTGCTCGGTTGGGTTGTCAGACGGGGGCGAATCCCAGGTACGCGATGACAGGACCCTAGGTCTCTTTTATGTGTTCGTGGCCTAGGAAAGGAATGTTTTATCACAGAAACGGGTGAAAGATCATACTCATGCGAACGCCATGACGCGGATTATAAGTCCTAACGTACGAGAATCATCTCCATTGAATTCATTAGACATTGAAACATACCAGCCAGACACCACTCTTATAGGGGCTCGGTGAGCGAATTGGCGTCAAGGCTGACATCACCACAGCACCACCAGCCTTCCTTGTTCTTGGCAAGTGAACGATCAGCTAAGCCCTGATGCGCTCGTACTCCGCTAGTTTTATTCCACATGTCATGAACTGTGACACAGGGTTCACAGGGACGGAAACATGGTCTCCAATCAGATTGAGGAGTCCCTCGTGTCTTTGTGATCCCTCGGTCCTGAAGATCTAGGAAAAGAATACACCACGTAGGGTAAAAATGCGGACGCTTCATCATAGGTTACATGTAGGATCATTTGGCACTTTCAGAAGGCTCTCATGGAGTCATTCCGAACTTGGGTTTCTCAGTTCCCATAGGTCAGGCAGTGGTTCTACGAGAAGCGGATCGGTCACGAGGCAATGGGCAATCGGTAATCGGCACGTATTGCATGATGGAAAGTTCACCTCAGTTGAAAAGCGGTAGCAGCGGCGGCAGCAGCAGAAGGGCAGTCTATCGTCATCGCAATCAAGCTGACCCATTCGGTCATGTCCTGCCTAAATTACAAACCAAGTTATCGGGGAATGGATTGGGGACTTGAGCACCAAGTGAATAACCATCAAATTTGAAGGAGGTGATCATGAAAGCTACGTTTGGAAGAAAGCAATAACCTGCTGGGCCACGCAAGCATTCCGGGCATGTCATCAATTTCCAGCCCTCAGAGCGGAACCATTCTCTCCCAATCCAACGCCGCGCAGCATCTGGCTCCAGCTCCAGCTACAAGTCCGATAATCGAGTCTCCAACCATTGCATGACGCAGAACTGGTAGGAAAACAACCATAATTTGGCGTTGTTCCCCCCCCCCCCTCCTTCTTAGATGACAATTAAAGGGGCTCTGCCTACACGTCATCAACTGTTCGCCGTTTTGAATGGGCCTATTTGTGGCGAGCCGCCGGGGCAGCGCTATTCCTGCCAGATTTCAAAATCATGCAAATGATCCGTGGCTACTCCGGTTACACAGACGGCAATACTCGTCGTGATCTGGTGGTGCGGACAATGCGAGCGGCGGAAAAATAACGAACATAACTAGAGAATCTAGGATGTGAGGAAGGCAACGCACAATACTACAGATCGTGTGATCCACGACTCGTCCTTTGCAGAAACCTCTGGCCATGGAGAGTAAAGTTTCGATTTCTCCTTACCTTGCCCATGACCACGAGTCGACAAGCTTTCGAAGGAAGGCGCAACAATGTCACCCCGTCCCCCCTATGATCTGCGCTCCAGGGGGTGGCCACATGCAATGTGTGCACTGATGCAAGCCACGGAGCTTGCTCGCAAGCGATGTCTCTTCGGCTGGAGCGGCTGGCCACCCAGGTCCTTGGCCATGAATTCCGGGGAGCATAGTTGCCACGCCTTCGCGTATTTGTACTCGAACAGATCAAGTCGCCACGCCGCAAATGAGGCCACAACCCCTTACCGTCAGCATCGACACCATTGCGGAAACCCGACGACTCAGAGGAAGGAACATCACGGAGGATTATATGACAAGATAGTTGGCTTCAACGACCTCGGTCGCAGCTTCGATCGTTTCTGATAGATCGATGGCGTGTCACATCGTGGTTTCTCCTCCGAGCCTTCGGTTGCCTGTTTCTGGCGATTCTCAAGGAAGACTGTATGGGAGAGCTCTGTTGCAGCGAGCGGTGATCTCTCGGTGTTCTAGCAACATGTGCGTTGGCGTTACTTGACTGCTTTGGTAGACCGAAGACAAGGAGCACGGCTATCATACGAGACATTTGCAAGTGAGTGAGAGTAAGCTGCGGGACTTCATAGGCATGAGGTCCCTAGGTATGTTGAGCCGACATTAGGGCCGATGATGCCGTCACAGGTCTGCATCTACTCTCTAGCGGGGCCGGCCTGCATAGCAGTCTCAGACTTGCCTCCTGACGGCGAACATGCATGCATTCATTGGCCCCCGTTGGTATGACCCAATCTATGTCAGCCTTGCCCGGGCCGCCTCGATACTGTGTGTGTATCGGCAGATCGATCGTTGGCTAGAGATCACCCCTCTTCTTTCGCTTTGCAGGTAATGGCCATCGCCAGTAGCCTAATAGCCCGCTGCAGCCTCGTGCCTTTCGGCTCGAGTGCGCGTGCCATCTCAGATTCATTGAGCCTCAACACATCCGGCCACCATAGCCCGTACCGGGCGTTTCCCTTCTTCCTCGGCGGCACTCGCGCCAAGTCCCAAGATGCAATCCATGCTGGTCTACGAACCGTGACCCTGGCTATGGGCAGCGTAGGGGAAGGTTTTACTGCGGCCATCACGATGTGAATGCCTGTGGGTCCTCTTCAGGGGTGCGTTGGCATCTCTTGATTATCCGGTTATTCCTTGCTCTTCGCCGCTCACTTTCCACTCCCAATCCAGCAGCACTCTGCAGAGTGTTATATTAGTCTCCGTTTCACACTAGTGGTAGTTCTGGACATTTGTCTAGCCTCTCGAACACCAAAAAGTAGGTTTTCAGAAACTGCCCCTACGCTGGGGCAGAGTTCGATGCGCCCGTCGTAGATCCGGAAAGCCGGAGCGAACGTATCATCTTATCTGATGTGAAGGCAATTCAAATCACGACAAGCTTTCTCGGTGGTTCTTGGTTCGCTAGACGTGTCATTGCAATCGCATCGTCGCAGGAATTGGGACGACCCAGCGAAAGGGGTCTACAGGGTGCTATAAATGAAGGACTCAGACTTCCTCTTTGCTATACCGAACAAACGGCGAATGTAACAGCCAATCGCCCAGGTCGGTGGCGTCTGGGGAAACCTTGTAGCGACCCAGCCGGGTCGGGGAAGCCGTGACGGAAACGTCCTGCGCCAAGTGGTTCTTGCATAGAACTTGGCAGCTTGGCCCCGATCATCACTTTGTGTAAGGTGGGAGCCTTTCGACGTCCTGTCATGGCCGAGTCGGGCTCGAGTGGCCCACCTGTTGCTCACATAGCAGCCGGACCAGCGACGCCAGCCATGCCAACCAACAGCCAAGCCAGCACAGAGCTTAAAGTCATCCGAGGTGGCTCTGGCCCGCGCACAAGCAATAATGGCCCGAATGCTTGCCACAAACCATAGTGCCACAACTCGCCTTGTTCGAACGTCTCATCTCTGGATTGTCCAAAACACATCTCATGTCCCTCTCTCTATCTTTAGATCTCTAGCGGCCAGCCGTTGAGGAGGCCGAGGGCGTGGGGTTGTGAGTCTCGGAGCATCACGGTGTCGTCCGGTGAGGTCACCACGACCGGGGGCCTGGCAGCGTGTCTGTTCCACTAACTCGGTCGCTGGATGCAGCCGTGAAACATCGATTGGGTCCTGTGTTGGCAGCGTTGAAGGTTTGGGAAACGCCGATGCGCAGTCATTCAACCACCCCCGGGAATCCACCCAGAGACAACCGCATCAGCGTGAAGACTTACCCGCTCTCACATGGGGGCTCCCCGGCAAGCAGCCTGATCATTGGCCGGGGCGTCGAAGAGGCCCCCTGGACACTGGTTGACTAATGTGGCTCCCGACGAGCGGTTGAGCTGCCTCATCCGATCACACCTTGGGCAGGGGTGCTAATCAGGCGAAACGGCCGATGCGAGATGATATGCCAGCGGGAGTCGCAGGGCATCTTCTCCCTTTATCGAAAGCGGGCACCCCACCATTGACTCTGCCGGACTGCGAGCGCGTTGGCTCACCGGGCACCGTGAGCACCTTGTGGGCCCCCCGGGTGCCGTTGTTAAATTTAGACTTTTGAGAGCAGATCTCACACCCGCTCCGTGCCGCCCGGATAGCTGGCCCGGCAATTCCTAGTCGGAGCATCCATGTCATGAACTGATTCTGCGTGGGTGGATGCTACCTGCACCCGTCTATGATGAGCCCATGAGCGAAGCCCAGCAGCAAGACGGGCCAGGTTCGACATGAGCACAAAGGCTGCGCAGTTTGGTATTGTCTTGACCTGGGGTGCCGTAGGTTCCAAGCAATTGGCGAGGCCGTCTCGATCAATACAATGCTCGCGCAGGCATCCGACCTAGCCGTTCTGGTGCAGACCGGCCTCATGCACGGCGTACCAACTCCGCAGGGCGGCGACAGAGATACCTAGGTACCGGCAATAATCTCTCGCTCAGGCTGAGGAACCCTCTTTGTGCACATGTGCGTGCCTTGATGGCCCGTCAGCGTGCAGTGCTACCCTACCTCTGGGCCTGCAGTGCTATTAAAAGAGGAACTGGACGCAAGGTGTGTGTGCGCGGTGGTACATGTGGTGTATGTGTCGCGATGGGCGGTTCACGTACAGAATATTCCAACAAGGCGTACTGGAATCGTAGGTGCCGGCTGCCAGTGCAATGTAGGGGGTCACAATGGGCAAGGTTGCATGCAGGTGTGCCACCCAAGAGAGGGGGGAGGGGGTAGGGGTCCCATTGCCTTTGGGACCATCACTCATCGCCCAACGCCCATCACCCGTCCTCGTCTCCTCGTCTCCTCCTTCCCACCATCCTCCAACGCCCATCCTCGCCCAAAACCCCTCCGGTCGGTCGCGCAGCTAAGACAACAAGCACCACCGCGGGATGCGCTCATCTCCTGGGCAGAACAGGAAAAACATGGATCGCTCCCTGGGCGGAGCGACAATCAAGACGGAAGCCAGCCGTGCCGATGCTTCGATGGCCCCGCCATGTCGACATGATGCTGCGCTGATGAGGGTGGCCGTCCACATGTCTGTCGGTGAGCCAAGACAGGCATGTGTGGGTATGTACTTGTGTATGAGTGTTTGTGTGTGTGTGTGTTTGTGTGTGTGTGTGTGTGTGTGTGAGCGTGTGCGTATGTACGTATGTATGTATGTACTTACTTCATCCCATCACATGGCCCCCCACCATCCCGAGTTGCCTCATCATCTACTTGCAATCCCAAGAAACACAAGGTGCCGCCAGATCGAGCCGGCAGCAACGCTCTTCTCGACTCTGATTGCACCGCGCGGCTTCAGTCTAACCTCTTGGACGACGACGTGATGGGGTCTCCCCCGCACCCATGGGCCCCCGACTCAGACGGATAGCAATACTTCGCCTCCCGGCCGCCCCTTTCTGTCTTTTCTCTCCGCGAATCCTCCATGTCCAGCTGTCAGGGGCGACAGGAAACACTTCAGCAACATGTCCCTGAACCTTGCGCCCTTGAAGGGTACCCCGCACGGCACGGGCTATAGTCTACTAGACTATGGAGACTATGTGTGTGTGTGTACACTCTACCAGACCGTGTAGTGTACTCGCCTGCTCCCTGCCCGCGCACCGCAGCCTGCAATGTTGCTTTGTATCGCGACCACCTGGTGTCATCTCACCACACCACACCCTCACCATGGCACGCCGCTGCCATTGGACAGCCCATTGGGCCCTGAAGCTGCATCTCTCTCGCCCTCGGGGCCCCTCGTCCAGAATAGGTAGCTGCCGAAGACACATGGGCACTGGTGATGGGTTTTGTCTATTTTAGTGGTAGCCATTCAGTCTTATCTGGCTCAGGCTAGCTGCTATGTTCCTTCATCTGGGTGAAAACATCCCGAACGCCGACAGCATCGACGGAGACAGGCGGCTGTGTCCCTGCGCCGTGGCTGCTCGTCATGTCGTGTATGTATGCCAGGCTCTGGGTGGCCGGGGTCAACAGGATAGGATGACTGGGTGACTGACTATTGAGATGCTTGCACGCTGGCTGCACAGGCCGGCCCCTGCTCTGCACTGCACGGCGGGAGCAGCAGTCACGTCCGCTCAGAGGCCTTATACGTGGGTAGGGATCTTGGGTCTGTGCATGACCATGGCCGGGCGCTCATTGAGTTCAAGTACATAACCTCCCGCCCTCCTTTCTCGTCCTGGGCCATGAGAACGAGTGTAAACAGAGCATCCGACTTCGTCATCTTAGGCGCGCTCCTTTCGCATCACTGTCTCCCCCGGCCTCACACAACCTTCCCCCAAGCCCCAGGCAGCCGTCATCATGAAAGTGGTTGACGCTGTGAAGAATGACGTCCGCACGGATGTGACCTGGAACAAGGTTGGTCGGCTGACGACCAAGGCGGCGAGGGCTCTCCCTTCTGCCTCCGCCCGGTACATGATCGACAAGGTGCCCATCGTCGGCTGGCTGCCCCGGTACAACGTCCGATGGCTCATCAACGACACCATCGCCGGCTTGACGCTGGGTCTGATGCTCATCCCTCAGGGCCTGTCCTATGCCTCACTTGCAACCATTCCCATCCAGTATGGCTTGATGTCGAGCTGGTTTCCATCAGCCCTCTACGCCTTCATGGGGACCACCAAAGGTGAGTAGACTACTGCTTTTGCATGTCTTGAAAACGAGACACCTGTCGCTCACGAGATACCCACCAGATTTGTCTACCGGCCCGACCTCTCTCATCGGGCTCCTCACATCGGATATTGTCGAGTCCTTCGGCGAAGACTCAATATACTCGCCTCAGCAGATCGCGTCCGCGGTTGCCCTATCAATGGGTATATTCGGTATGATCTTGGGTTTCCTGAAGCTTGGCTTCTTGTTGGAGTTCATCTCCATCCCCATCATCACCGGCTTCATCTCAGCCGTGGCCATCACCATCCTGCTCAACCAGATGGGCTCTCTGCTCGGCTCGGACGTCTCATCCGACGGTGCTGCCAGTCAGATCCATGACGTCTTCGCCAATCTTGGCGGAGCCAGTGGCCTCACATGCGCCATCGGCTTCTCATGCATCGCCTTCCTGACCATCCTCGACAAGTCTGGCAAGCGGTGGGGTGACAAGAACAGGGTCTTCTGGCTTCTGTCCATTCTGCGCGCTTTCCTGGCCTTGGTCCTCTACACGGGCATCAGCTACGCAGTGAATCATAACCTTGATGCAGACGACTACCTTTTCAAGGTGGTCAAGGTCAAGTCCAACGGCTTGGAGACGCCTGCGATCCCTTCGATGGACCTTGTCAGCCAGGTACTTGGCAAGAGTATCACTGTGTTCGTCGGTGCGGCCATCGAGCACACGGCTATTGCGCGGGCCTTTGGTGTGAGGAACGATTACATTCCTGACCAGAGCCAGGAGCTCTGCTACTTCGGAGTTTGCAACGTAGGTGGCTTCTCCTTTTCCCTAACGGCCTTGGGCCTGGAAGACTCTGAGGGTCATCTTGGCGTGTGTGGTTAAATTTAATTACTAACTCGGGCATCTTCCAGTTCTTTAACAGCTTTTTCCATTCCATGGGTGTCGGCGGTGCCATGTCCAGGACATCTGTCAACTCTTCCTGCAGAGTCAAATCACCGTTGTCCGGGTTTGTCACGACCGCGATCATTCTCTTGTCCATATACAAGCTAGTGGGTCTCCTTTACTGGATCCCCAAGGCGACGCTCGCAGCAATCATCATCTGCGCGGTGTGGCCCTTAATCTATCCGCCCTCGACCTTCTATCGCTTCTGGAAGACTTCCCTCGCCGACTTCATTACGTCGATGCTGGCTTTCTGGATTACTCTGTTCTACTCGACTGAGTTCGGTATCTTCATCCCAGTCGCTTTCAATAGTAAGTTGCATTATGGTTTTTGTGTCCGGTGGCTCACGGAGTCATGCTTCCATTGGTCTTTTCATTCGACATCTCTTCGACATCAGCCGACAAAGTGCAGTCCTGTCTGCCTGAAGTCGTCCGCCTCATGTCAACTATTACCCAAATCGATCTAGAGTAGTGAGCCGATTGTTGACTAACACTATATTCAGTTGTCTACCTCATACTCCGCCAGACATTTGCATCTATCACGGCATCTGCTGTGCCGCCACGCTCAGAATTGGCTTCTTCCCTCGACGCCGCACGGGGTCTGCCACCCTCGCATGTCGCTGATCAGATGATGCTTGATGTTCATGTCTTCCGCTTCAACGAGTCGTTCTTCTTCCCGAACTCGCACCGCCTGACGGCACGCATCCTAGACTCGGTTCAGACTCACCATGGCCCCATCTACAACGGTTCGCTGGGCACCGAGAGAGAGCGAAACTGGTCCGTCGTGGCTGAGAAGCGCATCAACCGCCTCCGTATTGCAGCTGGTGTCACTGACCCCTCGGCCCTGCCACCTATCGGCCTGGTCGTGCTTGACTTCGGACGGGTCAACCACATTGACATCACTGCCGTGTCGCACCTCAAGACTCTGACTACTGAGATTTACAAATACGGCGGCAAGGGTGTCGAGTTCCGCTTCGTCGACATGAGCCCTTATGTGCGCGAGAGGTTTGAGAGGGCGGGGTGGAGGATCGTGGACGGCAGCGTGCCGCTCTCCTTGCCCGAGGCCGATGAGGCCAAGCAGACCAGGCTCTTCAACTCGGTCGCCGAGGCTGTCATGGCGCCCAGGATGAGGGACTCGTGCTTCGAGGAGCAATACCTGGAGAAGTCAGACACGGTGAACGCGTTGAAGCCGACAGCGTCGTGCATGGAAGATGCCTGAAAGAGGTCTGTCTGCCCGGAAGCAGGAGCGCCACTGATGGGACGGAGATGTGGACCGTACGAGGCTGGGCAGGTGCTGGCTCATCATGTGAAACGTACGATCATGTTCCTGTTGTTTCCCAGGAGTTTTCCTCCCCCTTTCATCGATGCCGTTCTTTTCGTTGTTTATAGCTCTGAATACAGAAAACACCTACGGTCTTTACCAAAATGAGTGCAAGCGTCTAAATATCTCACTCAATAGAAATTGCTACCCGATGATGATTAGTGGTTGGTCCTCAATTTGCAAAGGGTGAACTCATTTTAGCTTGGTGGATTCATAGTAGTACTGCCAACTCCGCATCTCTGCTTCGAGACGGCCAGGCAGGTACTTAGAGAGGTTTCTAGGTCTTTTTCAGCCTTGTCTCGTCTAAGTCGTGCCCGGGAAATTCAATCTCAACCAGTCAGCAGAACAAGGAGCCAGCCAGGCCGTTGTCTTGAGAATATTGTCCGAGGATAATCGATAATAGCGCAAACAAAAGAAGCGGCTGAAAAGATAGTAAATAATGAATAATATTAGAGGTAGACCTTTGTTAGGATACCAGCATTTAACCAGCTCAGACCTTGCAAGGTTTAGAGCATATCGAGCATCCGAGCAAATCTCAGTTGGCAAGAAAGCTGAAGTCCCAGTGTACAACCTTCTTGCCTTCTGAGACAGCCTTGCCATCGAATCTCCAAAGATGTCAGGCAACGCAAACGCTGGCGTCAAGATCCCGGAAACGCTTCCGGGGCTGAGCCCAATGGGCTTCGTATGCTGCAATTGCGGCAAAGCAACATTGGACAAGAAGCTCAGCGAAAGGTGCTTTGACAACAAGTGTGGGCACGAACGCTGTAGCGATTTGTGCCAGATTTTTGACCGAGCAGGGCGTTTGTGGAAACGGCAGTTCTCGGTTCCCATCAGCTGGCTTTGTGTCTGCGGTCGGGTGCATTCGGTTATGGATACACTAGTAAGTCGGCTCACGCGGCCAATCTGTCTTTGTGTTACACCTGGATTTGCTGCCTTGTACAACACGACCGGAAGACTATGCAAGGGCTTAACGATCAGCTCTCCACTCCCTCTAAATGCTACTAGTGATGCAAAGCAGCTTTTATCGTTTTTGGACAGTACTCCATGGGGAAGCTGTATCCAGTTGGAGCGAGAGGAGCACGAGAAGTCGATGGTTGCGGGTCGCAACAGAGATTCTGCCAACTAGAAGTGGTAAAGTGTCTGGGCAAGCTCAACTGTTTTCGAACGTGCAAATGACACTGAAATAGTGACTTACAATACATATTAATCGAACCTCACTCTCCCGAGTTTTGAGACATCGTGCATTACACTAGAAAAAGGTGGGGGAGGGCGAAGAATATAGTCGGCACACTTCCAGGCCAATTAATCTAGCGTTTAGGGAAATACCTCGAGTAATTATACGGCTGGGTAATGATTGTACATGAATAAGCAATAGTGCCTCTAGACCCTATTGGAGCCTACAAACTCAGGCCAGTTGTTTCCTGCTAATCTTCTCGTGCTTCTGCTACTCCCAGCATATGAGCCGTTGAAACCCGTGTACTCCCCGAGACTTGGTGGCAAGTCATTTATTCCCCTGCCCCAGGTGCTGCTTTCATTGCGTCCCAGAGTGAGCACTAGCTCCTTGCCCTCTGTAAAGAAGCTGTGATCTACCCAACTCTTGGTGTATGGAACACCATTCAGCGTAGCGGACTGAATAAAAATGGCCTCATACGTTGGGTCGAAGTTGACGTTGCGAACGGTAGCAGTCTTGCCAGTGACTGGGTGCGTGATGTTCACACTGGCAAAGTAGGGCGGTATAATGAGATAGACGTTCTGGCCTGGGTTTGGAAACAGTCCTATCATGCTAAAGGCAAGGAAGCTTCCCATAGCGCCCGAGTCGTCGTTTCCTGGGAGGCCAGCGGGTGTTGGGCTGAAGAAAGACGGGATGTAGAAATGAGAGCGCTTCGCAGAGAGCGCAGGTCGACCGGCGTAGTGGTATTGGAACACGGT
This sequence comes from Diaporthe vaccinii, assembly GCA_039880775.1. Classification (NCBI taxonomy): domain Eukaryota; kingdom Fungi; phylum Ascomycota; class Sordariomycetes; order Diaporthales; family Diaporthaceae; genus Diaporthe; species Diaporthe vaccinii. Next base: position 256,785 of record JBCEDN010000007.1, on the reverse strand, counting down.
GAGGAACGCAGGTTCGTTTCCTATATAGGTGATATTTTGGTCGTGGAGGTAGTCCAGGCGCCGCACGAAGCCTTCGGGCCCGCCGTAGAGCGTGATGAGTGTGGCTTGGTCGTGGGGAACAAAACTGGCCAGGTCAGTAATTGTTGCAGAGATCTGCGAAAGGGGTGTTACATACAAGCCATATTCCCACAGACTGCTCTCAAATGTCTCCCTGCCGGAGTTCTGAAGTGAGCAAGCAATACCTGAGCTGTCAATGTTGCTGCATGTCAGAGGATCCTGGACTTCCCACGTCTGATTCAGGAATTTAGGCTGGAAGAAGCCGACAAAACCGGTGTCCACCGGCCCAGCCGACGTGTTGAGGAAGGATGTCTGATCAGACCGGTAGAGGTTCTGCCAATTCCCGCTGGATTCGATGTACTTCTCCTGGTCAGCTGTGTTGTTCAGAGCAGCAGCCAGCTCGGAGATGCAGAAGTCGTTATAACTGTACTCGAGTGTCCGAGAGACACTTCTAGTCATTGTCCCGAAGCCCTTGTAGTCAAAGTCCTGCACCGGAATATAGCCAAGAGCTTTCCAGCTGTCAAGGCCACCGCGTCCGTTGCAACACCAGTCGTAAGGTTCGACTTCGGCGTCTTTGACTACTGCTTCGTATCCAAGATTCCACTGCAAATATCAGCTTTATTGCGGCGCTCCAAGAAGGCGATCCTCAGTATGGTGCTCACATCGATATTGTTGGAAAGACCCTTCAAGTACCCATCGACGAGCACAACATCCGCATTTGACCCTCCCTAGGATTACGGTCAGAGAATGCAACCACCAAGTTCAACGCAACAAAGACTCACCTGAGTGTAGCCTTTACTAAGACTCATGCGGCAATCTGGTAGCCAGCCAAGGTGGGCATAAGTATCGATTAGAGACCTGATCATGTCCTCGACGGCTTCCGGGTCCACCACAGTCAAGAAAGGAATCTGCGATCTGAAAGAATCCCAAAGACTGATATCATGCAATCCCAATTAGCACCTGCGCTTGAGATACCGTTAGACGGTCAAATCTTGCTTACTTACCAGTAAAAAGAGTCGAAGTAGGGCTCGCTACTCGACCAGAGCGGGTTCTCGCCAGTATAATTCTGCGGATTAATCATTGTACGGTAGTAGCCGCTGAAAAAGTTGGTCGCAAAAGAAGAATCCACTCCCTCTATGTCGACAGAAATGTAACTCAATTTCTCCCTCCACGCACTTCTTGCTGCGTCCCGGACGGCGTCGAAATCAAAGTCCGGAATCTCGGACTCGGCATGAGCACACGCCTGGTCGACACTGACAAAGCTGGTTGCGGTGCGGGCGTATATTGGGCTAGCTCCACTGGCGAAACGCACGAAAGCGCCACCGGGCAGAGGATAACCGTTGATAGATCTCGAGATCTTGAACTCCTTGACGTCAGCACTGGCGCGGCTGTTTGAGTAGATGCCGTTATCGAAGATGGCGGCTCCGGAGAAGTCTGTACAGAAGTGTAGCACGTAGTTCCCGACGCCAAAACTGGGAGCGAACCTCGCATTTCCAGTGATGCGTCCAGTCGTCGCGTCAACAGCCACAGTTGCATTGTCCTGGCGGCTGTCTTGCAGATCCGTCAGATCCTGGAGAATCAGGGGGTGGCTGTCGTTGGCCGCTGAGTCCGGAAAGGAGAATTTGAAAATGGAAGTGTGCTGGGCTGTGGTCATCTCTGCCTGGATGGCCGAGTCGAGTGTAATGCTGAAGTAGCCGGGCTCCGCAACCACGCCATCGTTGCTAAAGGCTCCAAAGCGCGCGCGTGCCTTCTTTGGAAAAACGCAGTTGTTGACGTCTCCGCCGGGGCAGCTGGCGAAGGGAAACAGTGCAAAATTGCCAAGCGATGGGCTTCCCCCTGTTCCCGAATCGTGCATCACGCTGAAGCCTGTGACATTGCTGCCGTCGAGGGTGAAGCCACCCTGGTTACTGCCACTGTTGGTGTCACTGACGGCTTTTGCCATGCCATATGGCAGCGAGGCGCCCGGAAAGACATTACCACCGTTGCTGGCTCCGATGAGGGGGTCGACAAATTGCAAGTTGTCGACAACGGTGCTTTGCGCGGTGGCCACTGTGGCTGCCCCCAGGAGTGACACCACCGTCCACAGGTGGGCCGTCGCAGAGAACATGGCTGCCCAGGCTAGAGTTTGACGACCGGTGCGAAGAGGAAACGTCCTAGAGTCCGGGAAAGAAAGAGTGTGAAGGTGTTCAGGCTGATTCCCGCTTGTCCCAACACATAGACGAGCACCTCAATAAGAATGTCTGCAGTACTGTGTATCCACAGGCCTTGCATTGCCGCTCAGAGGAGCAATACACTTTGCAGATGCTCCGGATACCCCGGTTTACAAGGCAGGAGTCAAAAAGAAGGTTGTGCAAGATCATTGGACCCGCGGGCGGCGAGGCCCCTCTAATTCCTTGGATACCATGTTCAATCTCAGATGCGCACCTTCCGCAGGCATCGCTCAGGTCAGGTGCAGGCAAATAATCAAACTCTAGCGAGAGGTGGTTGCGAAGCGCATGGGTGCAGCTTGGAGAAGGTGCCGATCCGGATCAACCTGCATTGTGTCATTATGGTACACGACAGCGCCGACTTTCCAAAAACCCCCTACACCCCTATGGGCATACCTATCAGATCACACCCCTAGCTAATTAATAATATAATAATATATATCTAATTAATTATCAGCCTTATAAATATATATAAATCAGCTTAAGGGGATTAATTATTTAAAATATAAGAATAATATAATAACCTACTTTTCTTAATAAAAAAAATATTTAATACCTTAATATTATTTCCTTTTCTTTTAATTTATAATACCCTTAATAATATATTATATAATATTTATATATATCTCTTGATAATATTTATAATTTATTATAATTAATAATTTATATTTTAAAATATATATTTATTAAATTTTTTTATTAAAAATAACTTAATTTTAATAAAAAATAAAGATATATATATTATTAAATATATTTTATTATTTTATTTAGCTTTATTAAAATAATAAAGGATATATAATAATTAATTATTTTATAAATTTTTACTTTTTATATTTTCCTTAATAAACCCTTATAGCTATATATATAATTATATAATTAAAATAACCTTTTTATTTAAGGCTAATAAAGGTAATTATAAGCTTAAATAATTAAAATCTCTACTTTATTTAATTTAAGATTTTAATATAAATATTAATTATATTTTTATTAATTTATTTTATAATAAAGATTATATAAATAACTTTATTAATTAGCCTTAAGGTGGTTTTAATAATATAATTAAGGTTATTTTTAATATTTAATAATAAATTAACTTTATTTGTAATAATAAGGAAGTTATATAAGCCTTAAATATTTAATTTAATAATAATTAACCTTTAAATAATAATAATTAAAAATATTAATTAAAGATTTATAATATTAATAATAATAAAGAGGCTAAGCAACTTATTAAAAAATTTAAATAAATATAGGCTAATATTAAGTAATTTAAAAAACGCTATATATATAAATATAATATTAATATAATTATAATTAAAGCTATATATTAATAAATTGATTTTAAGAATAATAATTAACCTTTATTAAATTTATAAAATTATTAATAAAATTATAAAGATATTATTATATAAATATTTAAAAATAAATACCTTCCTTTACCCCTAAAGAAAATTAATTAAATATTAAATAATATAATTATTACCTTATATTATCTTAATAAAGTTTTATAATCTAAGTTTAATAATATTAAATATATTATTATTAATAATATCCTTATTATAATATATATTCTTCTTATATAATTATTTATATAGCTATATAATTTTATATTAATAAAAAAATTTAATTTATTTATTATCTTTATTAAATAATATTAAATATTAAGAATTAATAAATATTTAAACTTATTTAATAATAATAATTCTTTATTATTATTAATTATTTCTTTATAAAAATAAATAAGTTTTTTTATAATATAAAATATAAGATTTATAAAGCCTTAACTTATATTAATTTATTTTCTTATTATATTTTTAACCTAAATAATTATTTTAAAAGTATATATATTAATTATTAAGTTAAATTAATTATAAAAGGTTATAATTATAAAAATATATATTTATATATTTATATATAATTAAGTATTAATATTTATATAAGTATTTAAATTATTAAATTTAAATTTATTAAATTAAAGATATTTAATAAAAAGGGTAATAAGGATAAAGATTTTAATTTAATTAAAGTTAAATCTAATATATAAATTTTAAAATATTATAAGCTTAATTAGAAAAAAAGTAAGCCTAATTAAATCCATTCTTTTAAAAACGCTTTATATTATTAAATATATAACTTTAAGGCTTCATAGCCTATTTATATATTAATATATAATACTTAATCTTAATTATATAATACTTAGCCTTAGCTATATAATATTTAACCCTAGATTTATAATATTATTTAATATTAATTAAGCTTAATTACTTTAACTTAAATTAATTTAACCTTTAATAAATATCTTATAATACTTTTTAATAAGATTATTTAAAAAATTAATTAATATATTATATTAAAGCTTAATTAGCTTAATTAGCCTTTTTATATAAATAATTAAATTAATAATATTATCTTTAAGGATTAATTTTTCTTTTAATTAGCTTTATATTTAATTTTATCTAAATTTTTATTTTTAATATAATTTAACTTTTTTTATTAAACTTTAATAATTATAAACTTATAATAATATATAAAACTTTATAAATATTTTTATATATAAATATATATTAAAGGATATAAATAATTATTAATAAATATATTTAATATTATTATAATATTTCTATATAATACCTTTTTAATTATTAAAGGTTTTATAAAGGATTATAATTTAAGCTATATATATATTTAATCTAGCAAGGTTAAATATAATTAAATAAATATAAATAATATTTTTTAAAGCTTAAGATCCTTTTTTATATATTAATTTTAAATTATTTAATTTATTTAATAATAAATATTAATAATTATTTTTATTTATTTATATTATAATATATAACCCCTTATATATATCTAATGATTATATAATTATTTAATAATAATGCTTAATAAGCCTATATATATATAATTATAATTATCCCTTTATCTTACTTTCCCTTTCTAGATTTTTTCTTTATTTTTTTTAATTTATTATTAAATATCTTATTAATTTACCTTATATACTTTTAATTAATATATTATAATTATTTATCAATCTTAATCCATATCTTATATAAATTAAGGATAAAATATAAGCTTAAATATTTATTTTTATAATATTAATTAAGCTTAAATAAGTTTATAATATTACTATTTAAAAATCTATATTATATATATATTTTAAAAAGCATTCTATTAAATCTTTATAAGGTTATATTATTAAAACCCTTATTTTATATATTTAAATAATAACTTTATATTTTAAATAAAGATTATTAAACTTATAAATATTATAATATTTTATTAAAAAGGAGAATTAATCTTTTATTTTAAATAATATTAAATAATATAATTTAAAAGAATTTAAATATATATATAATTACTTATAACGATTCTTTAAAGATAAATAATATAAAAAGAACCTTATAATTAAAATTAAAAGGAATATATTATATATATATTTCCAATAATATATAATTAATATTTTATATAATATCCTTAATAATATATATTTAGCGTTTTATTTAAATAGCCTTAAATATTATTATTTAAAAATATATAAGCATTAAAGAAGCTAAATATATTTTAACTTTAATTTTATATAATTTATTAATAAATATATAAAGTTATTTATATATAAAATTAAATATTATATTAAAATTAATATATATTTATAGTTTATTATATAATTTTATTATAATATTTTAATTATTATAACTTAAGTTATATTTATATATATAGATTATAAAAGGGAAACTAAGCTTATTATTAAAGCTTATTATTATTTATTATAAAATTCCAACCTTATATAAAAACTTAAATAACCTTATATAATATTATAATTATAATATTACTAAGCTATCTTATTTAATTATCATTAATTCCTTATTAAGCTTATTTATTTATCATTAAGTAATAATATTAATTCTTATAAGGTTATATTACTTAATAATTAATAATTAAATTTAACCTTTTATAAATATTAATTATATAATAAGAGTATATATAATATTAAGATTAAATATTAATAAAGAAGCTTATATAAAGGCTATATAAAGTTTTAATTAATAAATTTAATATTTTATAAATTTAATTATTTAAAATTAATTAATAATTATAAACTTTTTTTAAATAATTAAAGCTTTTAAGCCTTTAAGATAAATATAATCTTATATATTATATTATATTATTATATATCTATTTATTATAAATTTAATATAAATTTACCTAATTTATATAATTTTAAAATACTTATTTTATTTAAAAATAAAAAAGCCGCCTATATATTATCTTTAAAAAATCATAAGTTCTTTATTATTTATTAATATTAAAAATAATTAAGGATTATTAATACCCTATACTTAATTTTATTCTTTAAAAATTATTAAATATTATTAAATAAAATAATATAAATCTAAATATATACCTTCTTTTAGAAATAATAATAATTTATAATAATATAATATATTTATTTAAAGGATTCCTTAAATAATTAATAAATAAAACTTATAATACCCTATTTATATTAATTATTTATATTTATTTAAGTTCCTTTATTTAGCTGGAAACCATAGTTAATATCTTAGAAGGATAAGAAATAATTTAAAAAAAATATAATAATTTTTGCTATATAGGGCTTTTTATAATAACTTTACAATCTTCTGCAAACCTATCTATAGTTAGAAGCCGCTATTTTGCGTTAAAAGCCATAGCGTTAGGCCGTGCCTAGTTTCCAATGCTATTTGCGCCGGTGCTGTTGATAAGCCGTCAGCCCGTTAAGGTTGAAGCCATCGCGGGCTGCAAGTAACCTAGTCTGGCGCCATTAAGTACTATGTGAAAATGCCATTGCTGTGTGATTCAGGTATAAGTTGGCTGAAATGGGCAATGATAAAAGCTGCCTTTGCCCCGAAGGTTTTGGCTCTGCTTAAATACACACCCATCTGGCGAAATCAAGTGATATGACCTTGTTGCGCTGCGTTGGAAAACTACTTGAAAGCAATCATTCAGCCCATTAAAGCTAAGACGACTGCTAATCAAGCTTGAACTAGTGCATACATCTGAGACCCTATTGAGCGAGTTTATAGCTGCGGTTAGAATAGATAGGTAAGGTAATTATATTTAATTGTCTGGATATGTGGACCTAATAGCTTATAAATAGCCATAGAAATGGACTTTAATTATAATGAATAAGTTTATGCCTATATAAGGATAGTGCTTATGAAGGTAAAGAAGTGTGAAAATAAGGGACCTTATATAATTAAATAAATTAATATATTTATTGCTATCTTAGAGAAGTTTAAGGATTATTTTAAATAAATAGATAAGCTTATTACTTTTAAAATAATGATTTATAATAATAAATTAATTAAAGGATAGAAGGTAGTTAAGTTTATAATGCGTTTCTTTAAGAAGATTTCTTAACTACCTTAAGTAGATAAAATATTATTATAGAAATATTATATAGTTAAATATAAATTAATTAAAAAAATATAATTATAAGTCTTTTACCCTTATACCTAGGAGGGGCCTTATTTATATATTAATATAAAATGCTAAAGATTAAACTTTAAATATATATTAATAAAAGGATAGAACCTAAGGTTAGTTTATTTAAATTATATATTAATAACCTTATTTATCTTTATATATAGCTTTTTAAAAAAAGAATTAATATTAATTAACTTAATATAAAATCAAATTAAGAAATAAATATTAATATTATATAATTAGAAATATACCTTACTTTATATTAATTAAATTATATAATCCCTTTTAATTTAACTCTTTAATCTTATTTTCATCTTTTAAATTATTTAAATAAATAATATAATATATATTTATTATAAAGAATATTTATTTAAATAATAAGGATTATATATATTTATATTTCTTAATTCCTCCTTATATATTATTATTAATTAATTATTAATATTATAAGGAAATATAATTTATAATACTTTCTTCCTTTATATTTAATTATTTATAATTATTTAAATATATTAAGGTTTTAACTTAAAGTAAACTTAATATATTTAAGCCTTCCTTTTATTTAATAATATTTAAATTATTAAATTATTAATTATTATAATTTTCTTATTTAACTAAGGAATCTTTTTAATTTTCTTATTTAATTATAATAAAAATAGCTTATTCTTTTAACTTTTTATTATCTTATTATTATATAAATTAAGTTTTAACTATACCCTTTTTTCCTTTTTTATTTAATATTAATCCATCCTTAAATATAACTTATTAATCTTAAAGAAGCATAAGATTATATTTATCCTTATTATCCTTCTTAATCTTTTTAATTTAAAATATAATTATAAATATATAAAGATTAATAATAAACTTTATATTTATAATTAATTTAATTATATTAATATTATTATTAAATATAATTAATTAAATAATATATTAATCCTTAAATAAGAAATTAAGCTTAATATAAAGATATTAAAGGAATCTATAAATTAAATCCTTATATAATAAATATTAATAAATAAATTTAAATAATAATATTTAATATTTATTATACTTAATAATTTAAATATAATTATAAATATTTAATCCTTTAATTAATCTAATTATATATTCCTTAAAATAAAAGGTAATATTAATTTAAATTAATAATTATTATTTAAACTTATATATTTCTTTTTTATTTTAATATTAATCTTAAATTATAATTTCTATATTAAAGATAAATAATTTAATTAAATTTAAATTAAGAATTATAAATATAAATATAATTTAACTTTATATATTATTAAAAAATATTAAATAATCCTATATAAAGGTTATTTATAAAGATTAAAGAAATATAATTAAATTAATAATATTTAAAAAGAGAAGATTATAATTTAAATAATAACGTTAATATAAATTTATAAATTTAATCTTAATATAAAATATATATATAATTAAATATTTAGCTATAAATTTAAAAGATAATATAAATAATATTATTTTATAATAATAAGTTATATATAATGCTATATAAGGTTATATAATTATAAAAAGGGGTATAAAAAGGAAAAATAAAATTATATAAAATTAATTAATAAAAAAACTTTTAAATTTAAAAAGTAATAGATAAATATAAGAAGATATATAATTATATATTATATAATTAGCTTAGATTCTAGGTATTTAGATATATTTAGGGGTATATGCCTATAGAGAGAATTTAAGGGTATAAGGGGTTTTTGGAAAGTCAGCCCTGTCGCGCACCATAGTCATCCATTCAGTGAATGTGACCAGGACTCCGCATCCCACTTTCTCTCTCTCTCTCTCGCGTTCTCTCGCGGGCACGCCCATGTCATCGACAGCGGTTACACAGGACAGGAACGACATGGCACATATAGGGGCTTTGAGCACCTAGACAGGCGTGAGAGATTGCCCGCCTTGGTCACCAGTGCAGCGCGAGAAAGGGGCCGAGAGTGGGCGTGGTCACTGAGAAATAACAAGACAACTGGTTGGGGCGTGCAGGGGATATGCAGTGGTTAGTGGCTTCCGTCCCCTGCCACAGGGGTTGCACTGCACCTCCCTTAATTATCTATCACGTACGAGAAGGCTTGCCGTTTTGTGGTGCACAGGGGGGTGGCACTGCAGAAGCGGCTTGTGCTCTGCAAAGTAGGGACGAACTCGCCAATGCAAAGGACTCCCAGGTGATAAGGTTTGGGGATGGACAGGGGTGACGGTGGAAGGTGGAAGGTGCCCAACAACCCGAGGGCAGGCCAGCAGGACGGCGGGGGGTTCGGCTTGCAGGCATTATTACGAAGTCTCGGAAGTCTAACAGAGACACTCGCACCGGTGTCGCCCCTGGTAGCATTTCTCTATCGCCCAGAAATCGAGGTTGTGCGACCTGCAGTCACCCAACTGCAGGTCACCCAACCTCGCTGCGCGCGTGGCTGCGAGTGTTACTTGTGCCTTGCATGAAACCATTAAATGATAGTCAGTGTATCTTGCCGTCAAGGGCAGGTGGAATGCTACCAATCGGAGGCGATGCAACCCACGGCAGATACTGTAATTGCGATGCCCTGCCAGCCTGGGCTGCCCGGGCCTCTGCAGTGCATCCGTACCTCGTGGATGCCAACCTTGGCAGGTCACGTTGATCACCTCGGACGCCCGCGCCTCTGGGGAGATTGCTCGGACCTGTCTACCCTTGCGTCTTGGGGGACAAGGTCGGCACAAGGACCCGAAATGCCGCCCACAGTAGTATTCACAATGACTAACAATAGCTCCGGTGAGAAATGCTGGCGTTAACCTACACACACATGTACAACAACAGTCTAATATTATCATAGGAAAATCTGGAGAAACGCTGATTGAGATCACGGGACAAAAGAGCTGGCCTCAGCCAGCTTATCAGTGCTCACATACTATTAAGCCTTGCTGCTGACTTGGCCAACACTTCGCAAGTGAAGTAATCTCTATCGAATAAAGAAGGTTGCATAATTCATTTATTCAAAATCTCCACTCCTCCTCGTCCAAGAGAATTGCTATTGTATTCCGGGATTCTTTTTGAGATAGAATGTATATATAGCTACTATCTCTGATCCAAAAAGTTGATCATCCATCTCATTATTCTCACTTGAAAAGACATCAATCCTCCCCCAATGCTGGCTGGATAATCATATTATTGAGCACCTGTGTTGAAGCGTTTTCCCACCCCCCCCGGCGGTGGAGGGGAGGCTTCGAGGATGACATTGTCTCTGAAAAGTCTCATAATAACTACGCCGGACACTTGTTTCTCACAGTCCGAATTAGCGTGCATATGGTAAGTATTTGATAGGGCCGAGAGTATCTTATAAGGCTACACAAAAAATTATAATTACTGCACAGGTAGTAGTGACAGTGTCTTGTCGTATCTAGTCATGATTCCCACTAGATGACACTACAAGGTCACAGGCGCCATTCTAAAGACCTGGCAGTGCCCGTTCGCGTAAAATGTACCGGCCTTGACTATGAACCACGCCGCACCAAGCACCGTCATAGTCACTTGCTAACTATTCTCATGTCCTTGGTGCAGACGCCATCGCCATGCGCTATAGATATCGGAGCCTCGACCAAACCAGAAAAACCTTCTTGGGATGCGCAAAAGCTTTGCACCCGCCCACATTTACCTACCTCGGCATTTTTTCCGTCGCATCTGTGACCTTTTGCAGCCACTCGACCACGAAGCAATCTCCTCAGAAAAATCCAAGCATGGCCATCTTTACATCCGACGAAGGCGAAGGTGGCACGATTGCTGAACGCGCCGCAGTTATCGGCAGTAAGTTCTTTGAAATGATTCCTTCACAACTCCCGTGTGATTTCTGAGCCTTCCTTTGGCGCAGAGATGGTAGTTTGGTACCGGTAGTGAATGAGACCTCTCACTACCGCCCTTCGATCTCTCCGTTGGTCACCACAAAGATTCACATTGTTGACAACGGTCTAGTTATCTGCTTTGCATTCTCTTGGATTCCAATTTTCATCATCTGGAAGCTCGTTTCGAACTGCCGAAGACGTTCCAGGAGCCAAGAACAAGAGCTAGAGGACGGTAATATGCCGTTCCAAACGAACCTGTCAAAACCGAACAGAGGCTCCTGGAACCCGCCTCCGCAGAGTGTCGAATCGACCCAAGGTCCACAAGAGCTACCCCCGACAGCTCAAGGACGGGACGGTCTCCGAAAAGAATACCGTGGCAGGCGAAGGCTAATGCCTACCACGCCCACCGATCCCAAGATCAGAATGCTTCCTGACATCGACGACGCTGCGGTCGAGGTGCAACACAACCGATCTGAGGATCGGCAGCATGAATCATCACGGCCTAGGTTATTCGAGCAGCCAACCCAGCCGCGTCGAGCCACCTTCAGACAACAAAGCCTGCCTGTCGACCACGATTCGGACGAGTCGTCTGGCGCTCCCGGTCCAAGCTTTAGAGTGCCTCGCAACTATCAACGGTCTGCTAAGCGGCCGCGGTAATTATGCCTGGGTAGGAGCGAAATAACCCCAGCCCTCTCAGGGACGTCGTGCAGAATAATGAGAAGTCCTAGCTCGATCCTACAACTCTCTGTGGATTGGGGTCTTCGAATTTTGGTGGACTTCCAGGGTTATCTTTTTTTTTTCAAGCTCTTGGGTGAGACCTGCGAGAGGCGTGAGGGCTTCTGAGGGACTTTGGGTTCCCGGATTAGCTCCCCAGGGCGAATCTGGTCTCGTTGTCCGTCGCACCGTCCAATTTCGGCACTGCGGTGGGCCACAGTCAGCGAGCAAGCAAGACCCGAATGGGAGGCGCCAGATGTCATCGATTTCGAATGCGGAGACTCTCTCGCTCCGCACCGCCTAATCACCCGAACAGTAGAATGCAATGACAACTGAAGAAACGCAAGAAAATCCCGACTTCTGTTCAAGTAGACACAGTGAGCCCGCGAAGCCCCTGGTCATCTTTCTAAGGCACGTTCCAACTCTGCTCTTGGGGTTTAAAAAGGGTCCAAGCGTGGTGTTATGATTTATTCATTCAACAAGACCTCTCTGATATTTTACGTGTGGTTACCCAAGCATGGTGTGTATATCTATATGTACATTAGGCTGGCACTCGTTGACTCTCTCTCAGCCTGATGAATTTCTTGAACCTTGCACGAGGTTCACGTTTACATCAGGCTAAAGAAGACAGTAATCGCACCCCAAGTAATTAGAAGTATGGGATAATCTGAGTAAGACAGCGAAGTCTTTGTGGAGTTTGCAGACGAGCTGTGATTTGCGCTCAAGTTCACGCTCTCGTATGTCCTTTGGGGGAAAGCATCGTAAAGACCCTCGTGGATGGTAACATCGCTGAAGTCGACACTCCCTATACCCTCGGCGAAGAAACTGATGTTAGTTGAAGCGCTGTACCAGGGTTTTATCCACGTAGATAAGGCAAATCTGTCATTCGCATGGATCTCGAGGATGGAGTTGTCGACCACCACAGTCAGCTTCAAGGTCTCCAAGGTCTCTTGTCCGTCTTCAAGCAGGTCGAATAGTCGAAGTAGGCCTTTCTCTGGGCGTGTATCGATCCTTGTGCCTCCAGTCGTAGCCGCAGCCGCGCTTGAATTGGAACGGTCGACGAGGAGCGTCTCGTTGGAGAGCTTGTACCATATCGTGGTGCTCTCGTGTTCGCTTTCCAAGATCCGCAAACCCGCACGCAAGTCACTCGTGCGTGCTGACGAAGGAAACGTTAAATTAGCGGTCAGAACGAAGTAGCGCGATGTAGGACTCTGAGCAAATGCTGTCCGACTGGGTGAGGTGATTTTGCGTGCTGGCTCTGTAATAAGGCGCGAACCCTCTGCACGCATGGCTGCTAGAGGCTCTGGCGCAATGACTTGTCGAAGAGTCTTCAGAGATAGTGTTCCGGTGGATTCATCAGTCGAGTCAACGACCCAAGCGCCGGAAACCTCACGAGAAAGTTCATTGTCCACGACGTTCGTGATATATCCAACAGTGAGCTCCCGAGGCAGACACAGTGCACCTGTCCAAGTCGCAGCCGGAACATCCTGCAGCATTAAGGGTCAGCTATCAAAGCAATACCGAGGAAGTAGTTCCATGCGAATATGGGGGGAACAGGCCATAGTGTGGCCATAGCCTGTCTCAAAATACGCAGCCTGATGAAAACTTTTAGGTACAGGCTACAGATGGGAGCGATTACTGCTTTAGGGGCTTAAGACTGCATCCAGAAGCTGCTTACTTCGTATCCTTTTTTCCCGTAAAGATTTCCCGTGAGCCAGACTGCAGCATTGAGTGTCAGCCATCGACGCATCGTGGAAGAAACTCATTACAAATTTGGGGAGAATACCACTGCTTACCATAGCTGATCCATCGGTCGTGGTGCAAGCCATTCTTGGTAGAGGCTAAAGACGAGGACGGGAGTGTCTGACCCGCGGCTGCGTAAGCAGAGATACCCCAGTCCAGGAAGCCGGACATTGTGGGCGTGAAGATTGGGAGTTGGGTCTGATTGTGAAGTGTGACTTCCCCGGAGGCCCAATGCACTGCGATAAGTATAGTCAGCCCAAGATACAAGCCATCATGTCAAAGAATAAGTTAGCTCAAATGAGCATCTGCATCTCAGCTTGTTCCGTTGTCCTAGCTCACTGGAGTCTTTCCACTTGTGGCAGCTAGTTGGCTGGAGTTTGAGGGCAACCACTGGAAGCTGCTTACTATCGTGATGACTGGATTACGAAGTTAGTCGCTTTGCAGAATCAGAGATGCCAAACTGTGGTAGAATTACTGGAGATAACAGGGTGTTCGTATCTGCGAGAGAGAAGATCGCGTTGGAAAAGGAAGTGAGAGGTTGAGAAGCACTTACTATTCACCTGTAGGCGCATCGCCTACGACGTGGTTCCATTCGTCGGTCCATTCGCTCCCAAATGTACTACAGATTATTTTCAGTTAGCAACCTCTGTTTCAGCAGTTTCAATTGTCTGAAGAGTTGTCCGAAGAGATTCCCATCAGATGTCTCAAAGAATAACCTGGGTATCAGGAGTTTTTTCTCCCAAAAAATCTTCTGGCACGGCTTCCGTGGCACTCAGGAGATGAAAGAACGGGGTGAGAGTTTATGGAGGAAAAAAGATACTCACTGAAACATCTCTCCATCACTATTGTTGATACCATTCTGGTCAATATTTTGGGTATTGGAAACCTCTTCGTTGAATCCGTAGACAATCCCAAAGGTAGCATCAGATGAGGTCACATTCTGGGCCTCCTTCCACCACATCCCAAGATACTCCCAAGATTGGAAATCATCCTCAGCGGTACCATTTTGTCGATATAAAAACTCGGCCGGGCCAGCGTCATCCCCTTTGATGCCTCCAGAAACAGTCACGTACCATGTGCCATTTCGACTGCCGCTGATTAACCGGTCGAGCTGATAACTCTGGAAGAAATACGGGTCCCGGAAAGCAGTTGGTTCGATGTTGTCCGGCTGTACGATGACAGGGTCCCAATCCATCTTGGTGAAGTTCTTGCCTCCATCATATGAGACAGCAACGGATTGAGACTCGCTTTCAGCTATATATTCAATCGACCAAGTGATTGGGAGGTGTTTTACGCCGGAATATATCATAGTCGGCTTCCCGTCAATCCCGCTAGGGATGACGGAGCCGTCAAAGACAGCAAGCGGATCGTTGGCTCCGCCTGGTGAGATGAACTGCTTTCCCATGGGGTTCACGTCCTCATAAGTGACCTGGGTTTTGTTACTAATAAAACACAAGACGGTTCTGTAAACCAGGAACGGCAAGTTGAAGATAAATATATGGAATATGTCTTGTCTCTGTTGTCTCATATCCACGGAGACGCCTTCACGAGATTACACGCAAGAATAAAATGGCCCCTCCTTGGGATCACTCACCAAGTCATCTGTCTTGGTGCCCGATGCACCATTTGGTTTTTTGTTCAGGAGGAAGTTGACGTGAAAAGAGCCAGTATCTGGGTCAGTGTAGTGCATGCATGGATCTTGCAAGGTTCCTTGCAGAGGCACGATGTGTGCCTTGGAACGCCATGTCCAGTAGATACTAGTATTCTCAATCTCAGTCAAGTTGGGCGGAGCTTTCGTATGGTCCAGTTCAGCCGAGGAACTCCTAATGGCAGTCGTGAGGCTCACCACCTGGAGCAGGGATGGCCTGAGCATGGTAGCGGGCTGCTCACTCGGACAGAGGTAGCAAAACAAGAATTAGATTGTATCTAGTAGAGCGCTGAAAGAAACGAGTGTCTGCTCCTAGGCGCATGAACAAAATGGAAGAGCAGCTCGACAATTGAATTATCCCTCGGATCTCAGCCAAGCTCAAAGTCACTATTATAACAGGAAGACGAGCCGGAATGGGAGGTGAGTGGGGACTTCGGAAGCTCTCCGTGATCAGTCAACCCTTCATTAAAGTTAAGACAGTTAGCAACCAGGGAGTTGAGGACCTAGGTATCCTCCCTTCTCGTCCTACACCCGGAGCTGTCAGCTTCCAGCGGCATTGGGTCTTTCCCTTCACTACAAGAACGAGAGGCCCCATCATACTGCCTGTGGTTCTAGGTGAATTTCATGGTGATCACGTCTCCAAGAGGTTGCTGTCTCGTCCATCCGCGAGTCGGGGTTCGGCAATGAATCATGGCACACCGTGGGTTGGCCCACCTTTGCTCTACAATCTACCTGACAAGTGGTGACCACAGAGTCAACACATCTCGGCAAAGCCGGATAGCAAATTACCGCGCAAGATTCAACATATCGCGCCTTCAACGCGTGGCTATGGACACCAGAAGGCAGATAAGGGCAAACTGAGAACATGTCCCAACTACACAGATAGTGAAATTTACGGGGAAAACCTCATCCTTGCAGAGTCCAATCCGTCTGCACTTGTCGAGCTATGTTTAGTTAGTCCAATGCTGTACTCGGTATTACATATTAGACCCCAACATTTCCTGCTGTCTCGGCTGGCTAGGGTATCCGCCGAAAGCTCATTCGAGGCATGGTCTGCTTTCCCCATAGTCTCTGAGTGGATGTGGAGTCTCCTTTCACTAGAAAACTATCTTAGCGTACAAACAAACCCACAAGTTCTCTTGATTTGGCTGCTAACGACCACGATAACTGAGTCCTGGGCTTATCTAACTGTATATCCATGCCCTCTTTGCGGCGACTCGTTTCTTTTGATTGCAAAGCCTGCCGACACAGCGGCACCGTCTCTGCTTTCTGATGTATGTATTGGGCCACGAGCTATGATCTAGTCTTGATATTTACTGATACTTCGCATATTGCTAGAGACCAGGCATGTTGGTCGGAGGATATTGCGAGGCCGGTGATGGCAACTGGATCTTTGTGGGTTTGTAACAACTTTCCGGCTCGACCTATTCGAGACCGATCAAGATTTGATGCTCGAATGGGATGCTCTGCGACCTGCGCTGAGTTGCAAGGGTACAGTCTGAAAGCAATGAGATCCAGCTATTGCCACCTACCACACTATCTAACACACAGAATTCGGTGTGCTGAACACGTGTGCAGCAGACAAGCTGTATTACAAGCTTGACAGTCTCGCGATAGGTGAAATTGAAGGAAGACCTCGGCATGTGGGGTTCCACCAGACAATACGCTCGTTGAACTGGGGAACAATATGTGCGCAATGGTTGCCCACTGACGAATGGAGTGCATGCGTACAGCTCCCTGAGAAATAATCATAACTAGGACCTTCCACGGACTCTTTTTCCGATAGGGTTGGTCTCGAGAATCCAGGCCAGTCCACCAGCAAGCATGCGGAGTTCAGAGCCGAAAATTGCTCGACAAGCAGAGTAGTTTCCAGAGTGAATGGTGCCTCCAAGAAGGGATCGACACAAGCAGCAGCGTAAGTTTCATCGGTTTGCACTCGACTTAGCAATGCGACATGGCGGTCTAGTCGAAAATTCCATAGTATCCTTTTGTAGGGCACAGTGAAAGACGCAGTTGCTGGTGCAAAAATTACGGTCTCTAGCTCTGTAGAAGCTCAGCTTACCCAGATACGCTGGAAAGGTTTGAGGAAGCCCGAGGAGCCAACCGGGTGTGTGTGGGATTCAGAAACCTTGCCTAAAGTAGGTGGATCTGCCGGATGGTCTTTCCGGCGGGGTTACAGCAGATAGGCCATAGTCAATGGTCGGTCGACCACAACACCGTCTGTGTAATTAACTTTCTCCACCAAGGTCAACTCCGCCTACCGCCCTTTTCAACCAACTGCTTTACAATATCAAGTTTCTAGGCCCCGGAGACAACAGGTGATCTCTCTATATGCTGGACACAAAGCTGCATTGACATCTGGAGCATCATGCGGGGCTTGACTGCCAAGCTCATCGTTGCCGCCTGCATGTCCATGGCGGGCGGGACCTCGACAGACCCAACCAAGAGACCCAAAGTTCAGACACTGCCCCCCCTGCGTGAGCAGGCTCAGATTGTGGACGCCTGGACTGAGGAGCGTAAAACGTTGATTCCAGGCATCTTGCGAAAATACGGCGTTGATGCGTGGCTAGTCCGTCCAGCCTCCTGTTCTCATAGCTGACGCTTTCCTGAATGGTGCGGCTAACCTGGGCACAGATAAGCCAGCGTGAATATGCCGAGGACACAGTCTTCTGGGCTCTTAAAGAGTACGTCCAATTCTCCGCCCGGCGCCGCACAACTCGGGTGATTTTTGCCAACTCCACGGCCGACTCGCCATCTTCATATCAATGGATCGACAACACGCCGCAGGTCTGGTCTGAGCTCAAGGCTGTCCTAGCCGAGCAGCAGCCACGCACTATCGCGCTGAACACACACTCCGAGCTCGCCTTCAGCAGTGGTCTGCACGCCGGTGAACTGGACGCGATTGAGGCTGCCCTGGGTGAGGAGTGGGCCGACCGTTTCATCCTCGAGCCCATGATTGCCGTCGAGGTTGTCGCAACCATGGTAGACAGCCGACTTGGCTGGTACCGCAAGTTAATGGAAACAGCCTGGGCAATCATCGAGGAGGCTTTTAGCAGCGAGCATATCAAGCCTGGCGAAACGACTACCTTAGATCTGGAGTGGTGGATGAGGGAGCGTATCCAATCGCTGAACTATACCACTTGGTTCCAACCAAGCGTGTACATTTTGACGGAAAATGACTGCAGTATGTGTTCTGAGTCAGGGACGAGGAGATTTCCCGGCGACAAAGACCATGTCATCCAGTATGGAGATATTATTCATACTGATTTTGGCGTCTCTGCCTTGGGCCTGAATACTGATACGCAACACTTGGGCTATGTGCTGAAGCCAGGCGAGACGGAGGACGACATCCCTGACAGTGTTCTTGAGGGTTTGAGGAAGGGAAATCGACTACAGGACATAACAAAGGCGCATATGCAGATTGGTGCCACGGGAAACGAAATCCTCAAGAATATTCGTCATCAAATGGACCAGGAAAATATTCAAGGCAAGATTTACTGTCATGCCACTGGAGAGTTTGGGCACAGTGCAGGGACTCTGATTGGTACGGATTCTCTACAGCCTCCTTGAATTAGCTGCCACTCCGTCCGACCTAAGGCTGATCGAATAATGACTACAGGAATGACCAATCTACAAGACGAGGTTCCATTTCTCGGAGATATTCCCCTATTGAAGAATACATACTACAGCATTGAGCTATTTGCGCAGCATTACATCCCGGAGAAAAACATGACGGTCAACTTCCCACTGGAGGAGGACGTCTACTGGAACGAAGAAACTAAGGCTTGGGAATGGGTGTTTGGCAGGCAGTCCAAATACCTCGTCGTTCATCCTCCCCACAAGAGCACGGCGCAAACACCAGAGGCTGAACTGTAGTCTACCTTGAGGGCATGATTCTGAAGCGTATCGAGGCTGGCAAGCGCCTCATGGCTGACTTCCGGTATTCGCATAGGGGGGAAGCAGCAGTCTTAATAAAATCGAGTTCACTGGTACGTGAGTGGTGCCGTGGACGCAAATGAGATTTCTGGCACCAACATTGAGCGTCCTCGTGCGAGAAGTGCTCCTTAGTAATAGAAGTGGCCGTTGACTTTTTTCTCCGCGAGGTGGTGAGCGACATTTCCAGCAAGCATGTGTTTCACAGGCATTTGCTGGCTCTCATTGCTAACATCTCTTCTCGATTATGCCTCGGCCAGGCTCGTGGATTGTGTTTGGCGCGCTTCCAGGAGCAACCCTGTCCAGACGCCCATGGGCAAACACCGCGAGCTTCTCCCCCGCGGACCGAATTGGGGGAACCCTTCCCGAAGCTTTGAAACGTCCCCAACGTGCATGTGCTCTTAGGCCACTCAGCCGAGGCTTGTGATATTGACCACCTGTATAAATTTGGACGACGTGCCTTCGGTCGGTTCGCAGCAGGCGCCTGCAAACTTCGAAAACCTCCTTTGCCGTCCACACTGCCCTCACGGTTCTAGCCTTAACTCCGCCGATAAATCTTGCAATAATTAATCATCTATAATCACCACTGTCATAGCTGACCATTTGTGCCTTGAAGACGACGGTCCTGACTGTGTTACTAAAATGGCGGCAATGGCGAGGACGGTCGTCCCAGTAGCCCT
The DNA here is from genome assembly GCA_039880775.1 of Diaporthe vaccinii. Taxonomy (NCBI): domain Eukaryota; kingdom Fungi; phylum Ascomycota; class Sordariomycetes; order Diaporthales; family Diaporthaceae; genus Diaporthe; species Diaporthe vaccinii. The sequence continues at coordinate 236,518 of JBCEDN010000007.1, read as the reverse complement.
CCTTTCAGCCCTTCTTTTCGCCCCTGCAGAACTGATCGAACAATACTTGGGCGCTGATTTCGCACGAAATACTTTCCCTCGCCTCGTCCAACCCGTTTTGAAAGCTTTGGTTGGACTCGGCATAGCCAGAGCGCTCAATAGAGCGCTCAACTCGCTTGCCACCAACAACTGGCGCATCTCTTCCTCACCCCCAACCGGATCATGGGACTGGCCAAAGGAGATTGCTGTTGTGACAGGTGGTTGCAGCGGGATCGGTCTGGCATTAGTGGAGGGACTTGCGGCCAGGGGCGTTAGGGTTGCGGTTCTGGACGTCAGTGAACCTCCGCCAGCTATTAAATCCAACCCCAAGGTTACCTACTTCGAGTGCGACGTCACCTCCCTACAACAAGTGGCCGACACGGCCGACGCCGTACGCAAGAGTATGGGCGGAAATCCCACGATCCTAATCAACAACGCTGGCATCGCACGTTTCAATTCGATACTCGACATTCCAGAGCAATCTCTACGCCAGGTCCTCGGAGTTAATCTGATGGCACTATGGTTCACCACAAAGCAGTTCTTGCCAGCAATGATCAAAGAGAACAAGGGGCATATTGTAACCGTTGCGAGCCTGGCGAGCTTCATCGCACTGCCGATGAGCATCGAGTACAGCGCCACCAAGGCCGGGGCCCTGGCTTTCCATGAAGGCCTGACGTGCGAGATCAAACACTTGCACAAGGCACCCGGTATCAAAACGACTGTCGTGCACCCGAACTTCGTGCGCACGGCCATGACGATACCGCACGAGACAAGAATTGAGAGAACACAGAAGATGATGTCGGTCGAAGACATTTCCAAACCTGTGTTGGAACGCGTGTTTAGCGGGAGGGGCGGCCAGCTCGTGTTGCCCGCGAGGTTGGATGTTGTCACAGGTATCAGGGGCTGGCCGAGCTGGATGCAAGAGGCATTGAGGGACGTATTGGGAAGGGCGTCATGTCGGTAGAATCGCTTGCTCAAGCTAGTTTCCATTCACTGTGCTCCCAAGAGGCTCAAAATATATGTACACTTTGATTATATAGTGCATTCCTTGCTTGCCGGGGAAGCTGATAAGCATTGGTCTCCATTAAATGCCTCACCCGTCAAGTCATGTTCACGAAACGGTGATGCTGCCGGTCAGCCTCAGGTCTCGACTCGAAGCCCCGACGCTGATACCAAAGTCTCCTTTAGGCACAACCCAATTCTGACTAGCTACGTCCCAGTAGCTCAGGTCCCTTCTCCGGAGGTTGAAGGTCGCAGTACCACTCGCGCCTGGCTGAAGAGATAACTTCGTGAAGCCGCGGAGCTGTTTCGGTGGCGCAGCTGGAGCACCAGACGGTAATGTAAGATATAACTGGGAGACCTCGGCACCGGCCACAGAACCGCTGTTGGCAATTGTTGCTGTCACGGTAGCAATTTGTTGAAAAAGGTCGCTCCGCCCGCCTGGCGCAACGGGTCCCGTTGCAGGGCCAGACGTCGCTGTTGATGTGACGGTCAATTTGGAGTAGGTGAAGTTGGTATAAGCTGTTGTATAAGCGGTCTCTTGTTAGTGCGGCAACAACTCCTCGATTTGTTATATCTAGAGTACACTCACACAGTCCATAACCAAACTCGTATCTTGGTGCAATGTTGGCTCGGTCAAAGTGTCGATAGTCGATGTACAGTCCCTCGGCGAAACTGTCGTCCCCGGAAGTGACAGCCGTTCCGTAGTCCGTGGCAGACTTCGCGATAGTGTCTAGTTAGAATTCGTTAGCCGTGTGTTACGTAGTCAGAAACAACATATCCTCCAAGACTCTGCCAAAGCACAAAGGACCAGAGCTGGTGCAGCGCAACACTTACAAGGGAGCTTTCCGCTGGGGTTAGTTGAGCCATAAAGGATATCCACCAACGCATTGCCGCTTTCTTGACTGCCCAGGCCTGCCCAAACAACAGCCTTCACACCATCAAGTGCCAGAATATTTTCAAGGACAACTGGGCCAACACTCTGGACCACAACGATGGTATTCTTGTTGGCTGCTGCCACTGCCTGGACGAGAGCATTGCCGTTATACTGTGTACTTTGTCAGCCAAAACCGACTCCTTTCTGATGTGGTTGGAGACAGAAGAATGGTCAAGGCTCTTTGTGCTGAACAACTTCGGGGAAAGTTGGGGACTCTGCTCAAATACACTCCAAAGCAGTTGCTCTTGTGCAAATCCTAGCGTTGAGGATCCAAAATGGGGCTATTGAGAGGCGAAGGGTGTTGAGAATGGAGTGGAAGGGACGCAAATATGAGACGTACCCAAGGATCAAGATTGTTCCTGTCTCCAGCGTTCCCTTCGACGGTGATGTAGCCCTCTCCAGAGTCTGAGGTGATGACGACAATAGCAGCATCGGCACCAGATACTGTACTGGCCACATTGCCCGTGCTATCGCTACTGCTCAAAGTTAATGTTGTGCCATCGGCTGAGGTCCGAGCCTTCAATGCATCGTATGGCGCCGAGAAATAAGGATACTCGGATGTGCCTGATCCCCATCCCATTCCCAGAGAATTAGTATTGCACCCTCGATCTGTGCAAGCATTCGCCCCTGATGGGTTGACGACAGCTGCGGAGCCGACGAGGGCGAGTTTTGTTGGCTTTTTGAGCGGGAGGATCGAGCCCGTGTTTTTCAACAAGACAATCCCATCCCTTGCAACAGCTCGCACATTGGTCTTGTGGTCCCCCTGGACGTTGGCCTGGATGTTGATAGGAGGGTAACCGGTATCTTGACCAACGACATACCATGCGGCCAGGATGCGTTTGACCATGTCATCCACACGGCTTTGAGCTACCTGTCCATTGTTCACCGCTTTTGTTAGTTCCGGCCCCCAAAGGACTGTTCCCCCGTTGAAGTCTGAGCCGGGCATGGTCATATCGAGGCCTGTGTTAGCCGCCTGAACAGTCGAGTGCTGAGCGTTCCAGTCGGTCATGACATATCCCTGAAACCCCAGCTCCTGCTTCAACAATTTGTTCAGCGCATTGTCGTTCTCACATGCCCATGTCCCTACTGAATGTTAGTGACCTGCTATAGTGTCTGAAATACTGCTGTAAGAGGAAAAGACTGACCGTTGATTTTGTTGTAACTGCACATCACACTAACCAGCCCGGCTTTGACGGAGTCCGCGAACGGCCAAAGATAGAGCTCGTGCATGCTCCTGTCGTCAACACGACTAGACATGGTTTCGCGGTTTTTCTCTTGCTCGTTCAATATATAATGCTATCAAATCCAGAGTCAGCCATTAGCATACCAGAGAAGGGTAACGATTCATGATGAATGACTTTGAGTGGATTTCCCTGGACTGCCACAATGAGCCTGTCGCACCAGTCCTCAGAGATTTGTAGACTGCTGAGGCTTTCGAAGGTGTTCGACAACAGAGGAGCAAGAGCCGTTGAAGACAGCCCCGCCTCTCCGAAGACGAAAGAAGCTCCCAAAAGCCACTGACCTTTGCGGTGGCCTGAACGCCGGAACCTTGCATCCCTTGGATGGTCTCGGCCATAGCGATGCCAGTCAAGTAAGGATCAGGCCCAAACCCTTCCCAGTTCCTGCCACCTTGTGCGATTTTTCCCAAGGGGCTTGCGACAGGGCCAAGTTGGACGTGTATGCCAGCCGCCTTTGCTTCAGCGCCCATGAACTGACCCCGCTGGCGAATCAGGTCGATGTCCCATGTCGAAGCAGCTTGGATACCAGGAGTAAAGGCGGTGGAGGCCTTGCCGAAACGAATTCCCAGGGGGCTGTCCTGTAGGCACAGCTGAGGATAGCTGATGGAGGAGATGGCCTGTGTATTTCCGACGCAAGGCCCCTTATCCCAGCCAACGCCCGTGACAATATTCACCTTATCTTGGAGTGACAGCTTGGCGAGGGCAGCGTTTGCTTTTGTATATGCTGCGGCCCAGTCGAAAGTCTGGGCGAGAGCGGGCGACGTCAATGACAACCCGAAGGTCGCGGCGAGGCACAGGTTCAGGAGCATGGCGGAGATGCTGTCTGCAGGCAAGTAGGGAGAGAATCGTGCTATAGCTGTTCACCGTTCAACGAGCAGTGTAACCGCCTGAACCACGTTGATTCGAGATGAAGTTGGGCCAGGGAGGCAAACAGTGGAAGGCCGTGGAGTTTATATTGGGTGGCTAACTACATGGCTGATCAGGACCCCAGACGTCAAGTCGCAGACGTCAAGTCGCCTCTCGTCCCAACGCGCCGCAATCTGTCTGCCTGGGTACATTCAACCGGAACCAAGCCACGAGGATGATCACATCTTGTCCCTGGCGAAAAAGGTACCCCGGAAGGGATGATCTGGGGCATGTGCCAGGTCAGGTTCGTCCCGTTTGTCGGCGTCATCACTCCTATTGGCTGTGGCCAGGGTACTCGGGAGCTGGGGAGAAATAAGGCGGTGGTCAAGGCCCCATTAGGCTTAGATACAACTTCATCCGGCTCAAATGACTACGCGGGCACTGCAAGGCATGCCTGATGTGCTGGGCCTGAGCTGGGGAAATTCGCACAAAGTTCGGCGCGCCAATGCCCAGAAAACAGCGTCCGGCCCGCACAGCCCTTAGTTAATTCCTTGGCCAATATACCTAGGTATCTTGGTCCCGATCCTTGGAAGTATGGCAGATCCTCGGCACGCCCCGCGAGGGGTCTGCCCGTCTACCACGGCCTAGGTGACCCCGTGGCGTCGTGTGCTGACATGGTTTTCTTGAAAACAACCGATCTCAAACTGCAGGTCTTCCCTGCCGGGCTGGGCGAACCATCGTACCTAGGTAGTTGGGTCAGGCAGAGAAGACACAGATTTGCATCGAGTGACGTTAAAAAGACATCCGGAACCGAAGTAAGAGAGCACCCACCCGAGCACGTCCATAGGCTGCAAGTCAAGTTTGAATGTACATTACCCAGATGCGCGCCGAAATACGAACAAGAAGAATCAGACCGAAGTTTCGGCGACAAAATGAAGCACGGCGGGACAAGATTGGTTATCGGGTCCCGTCACGTCTCGACCGTTGCGTTGCCCGCGCCCCTCCCGCGCGCATCTCCGATCCGGTCCCGGCCCGGCCAATTCAACGTCCTTTGACTTCGTCCCTCACGGATCTTAAATCGTTGCCCGCCTCGACGGCATATGCAACTCTGAAGACGACCCCGCCAGTGCATTCTGGCCCGTACTCAAGATGACACGAAAACCAGCAGCGCCCAGCCAGAGCGTACAATCAACCGTGGAGGGACTCCCGGACAAGTCATGCCACCCAAGGCAGCTACCCCTAGACTTCGGCAAGAGCCTTCGGGACAGCGAGTTTCTTTTTGACCGGGACTATCGCAACCTGAACCACGGCTCCTTTGGCACTATTCCCAGACACATTAAAAATAGGCTGCGGCACTATCAAATTCTCCATGAGCGCCGGCCTGACCAGTTCATCCGCTATGACCTTCCCGCACTCGTCGACGAGAACCGCGAGGCCGCTGCGAAACTTATCAATGCGCCATCCGTGGACGAGGTTGTGTTCGTGACTAATGCTACCGTCGGCCTGAACACAGGTCAGTCCCCCGCGCACCCGCCGGGGCGTATTCTACTCCTCATAAACACCCTGAACTGACGCCTCTTTGCCACAAACTCACAAGTCCTGCGCAACCTGTCCTGGTCTGAGGATGGGAAGGACGAGATCATCCATTTCAGTACCATCTACGGCGGCATCGGGAAGACAGTCGACTATGTCGTTGACTCGACCTATGGGAGGGTATCCAGCAGGTCAATCGAGCTAACATATCCCATTTCGGACGACGCCATCATCGCCAAGTTCAGGCAAGCAGTCCAAGAAAGCCGTCGGCTCAAGAGAACCCGCGCCGCGGTCTTTGACGTCGTTTCCTCGGTGCCGGGCGTGTGTTTTCCATACAAGGAAATGGTCAGCGTGTGCCGCGAATTAGGGATTTTATCCGTGGTGGACGGTGCCCAGGGGGTTGGGATGCTAGAGCTGGACATGACGGCCCTGGACCCGGATTTCTTCGTATCGAATTGCCACAAGTGGCTCCTTGTGCCGCGCGGGTGTGCCGTGTTCTACGTGCCCCAGCGCAACCAGCATCTCATCCGCTCGACAGTGCCAACTTCTCATGGCTACGTACCGCTTCCCGGCGTGGCACTGAGAGCGAATCCCCTGGCGCCGAGCGCGAAGAGCGTGTTTGTGAACGCCTTTGAGTATGTCGGTACTTTGGATAACTCGCCATACCTGTGTGTAAAGGACGCTCTCGAGTTCCGTGAAAGCGTCTTGGGCGGTGAAGCGAGGATTCAGCAATACATGCGGTCCCTGGCAACAGAAGGCGGAGCCAAGGTCTCGGACAAGCTGGGGACATGGGTCCTCGGCCACGAGCACGCTAGAGGAGACAGCTTTGCAGATTGTGCCATGGTCAATGTCGCAATGCCGCTCGTCGTCATGCAGGGTCACGTTCAGGGACCATCCACTCCCATTGACAGGAAAGATGGGACCCAAACACGGCGGGGCGGCGCTCAGGATGCTGCAACACCTGTGAGCTCCGCAGGGCCTGAGTGCCAGGGTGCTCAAATACAGAGGAGAGCGGAAGACATAGTGATTCCGCACGAGGACGCCCAGAGGATCTGGGAATGGATGACAAAGCTCCTCGTGGATGACTACCAGACCTTCATCCCGTTGTTCTATCACAGTGGGAGGTTTTGGGCCCGCTTGAGCGCTCAGGTGTACTTGGATATGGACGATTTTGAATGGGCTGGCGAGACGCTCAAGCTGCTGTGTGAGAGGGTAGCGAGGAAGGAATACGGGCCGTGACAGTCTCTGGTCAAGGTTATCTCAACATGTCGCATGGAGCACAAGGCTCTCATGGGGATGTCTTTTGCCATAACAAGGCGAACGGAGACGAGACTGTGCTTGTAGATTCAGCCGGGATTGGTTCCCAAGCCATAAATGTTGTGTGACTGGCTATACATGGACTGTCACTAGTTCCTACGAGTAGCGAACAGTCATCCTCCTTCGGCCCGCAGGTGAAAGACATGCAACACGACATGGGATATCTACCACTTTGCCTCCTTGCTGTTGACAAAGGCCTTCAGGATGCCGATGATCTTGTCCAGAGCGCCTAGGTACTGCTGCATGAGCTCGTTGACCTTGGCCTCGTCGTCTCCCAGCTTCTTGTAGAAGTCGTTGCGAGCAGGGCAGGCGCTCATGGCGGCACTGAAGAGGGGCTTGACCACGAAGCTGTGGTGGGGCTTGAGGGTGGTGCCGTAGGCGTTGCGGAATGAGGTGGCCAGCTCTTCGGTCTTGTTATTGATGTTGGCATTGAGGGCGAGGCACATGAACTCGAGGCCCCTATTTTCCATCGAGGTCTATGTCAGCGAGGGACAGGTGAACAGAGGCGCAGGCCCTGGTGCGGTCTGGGAGGGAAGGAAGGGGCCGACGGTTGAGAAGAGACGCACCGGGTCAGCCACAAGAGGCCTTCGGTTGCAACGTGCTTCTTGGACTTGAGCTCGTTGACGACGAGCTCCTGCAAGGTGGCGGACTCTGCAGGAGCCTCTGTGTAGCGCTGGTTTATTTTCTGGAGGGAGCAGGAGTCAGCTCTGGCTTGTGTGCTTTTTAGGGGCATCGGGAAGGGATGTTGCCCATACGGTGATGTTGCCATTCATGTCGTTCTTGACGAGAGAGAAGGTGGTGGGGCCGAGGAGGTCTGGCAGCCGGGCTGTTAGCTTCAGGGAGCAAGTCTCGTTGGCTTGATGGTATGAGGCGGCGTGCCGAAGATGGGAGTCAGAGACTCAGCGGCGTCGATGAACTCCTTGGTAGCAATGGCATTGTTCTTGTCGGCATCGACGGGGACGTCAACGAAGGAGCGCTTGAAGGTGTTGGCGTCGAAGAAGGTGCCACCAGGGGGGATAACGGGAGCAGACATGATGGCGGTGCTGGTGGCGTTGGTGGTGAGCAGGAGGAGCTGGGTCTGTGTTGGTAGGATGGTCTGCGGGAGTCGTCGATATATTATTGTAGGCGAGGATGCGGTGTAATGTGGTGTGGTGTGGTGTGTTGTCAATGTTTGATGCGGGAGTTAGAGACACATGGCAGTTCACCAGCTCCTCAATGCATTAGACAAGGCAATGCACTGCAGTCGAGCGAGGCGAGGCGCGTCCCGACTCGTTGCAGATGGAGCTCCCCCCCCCCTCCCCAGCTTGACCTGACCGCCCCTCGCCAATTTGGTGTCGGGGTACCTGTCCACTATGGTACCTAGGTTGTCTGGATACCTTTGTCGTATGTGGCATATCCCTGGAGGGTGGGGTCGTTAACAGGAGGCAACATGGTGACAGGTGCGAGAGCGTTAGTCGCCAGGGACAGACGGTGAGCATCCCATTCCCCAGCCAGTACCTGAGACCTTTCACGGCGGTCCCCAAGGTGGCCCACCCAGATGGTTGCCCCTGAATCCCCGATTGCATTATCTGATCTGATCAGATCAGATACACCCTGCGCTGCACTGGTCTACTGTGCTCTATCTACTGCCTCTGGACGCTCCCGAGAAGTGTTGATCTACCACCATCTACCGAGGGTAGGAGGTGTTTATCAACCTCGTACAGTGGGCAGCATAAATCAGGCAAGTGTGTTCTGGTAGAATGCAGTGCAGTGCCGTAGCCGTGATGACGAGTGCCAAGGACAGGCACAAGCAGCTCGTCTGTCGTACCGGCATAACGGTACGACCTTCTCTCATCGAGCCCAGGGTAAGCGGCACGCAGTCCTTCCCGTGGAACAACCTTCCTCGGGAATGACATCTGATGGGCTAGCCTGATAGATAGAATATTCACCTGGTTGCTAGCAATCCGTAGCTTGTAAATGCGCAGCCAACCAGCCAACCCCTTGTTGTAGGGCAGTTGCGAGCTCGACGTCATCGCTTGCCTTGCATGGGTACTGGGATACAAGGCCTGTGTACCGTGCACAGTACACTAGTCTGGGTAGTGGTTGGAATTGCAGGAAACCGATACTACTGCCCATGAGCACACTCATCGGAGGCAGTCTCGATCCAACCCAATTGTGCTGCAATTGTGCATTATTTCAACATGTTTTATTCACATCGCCTGTCGCGGGCGATCAATTGATGGGCCATGGCCCTCACAAACCAGAATCTGGCTGGGCGGGGGGCCGGGTTGGTTGGTTGATTGATTGATGCTGTTGCTTGGGCCCAAGTTGGACCAGGAAGAAAAGCTGGTCCAAGCTGGTAGGCACTGCCCACCCAGCTTCCCCTCCATTGTGAGCCAAACCCTGTTTCAGGCACGGGCGTGCATGTACGGGCTCTACTACCGTGACAGTTGCCCCTGCAATGCCCCATCGCCCATCATCCATCCAATCCACCACATCCATCACGTCCACATCCTGATTTTGATTCAAGCCTGCTGTATATGCCCGCCCACTTGTTGATGACTGCCACGGATGAGGTGCACACTTTGCTGAACAAGCATACATATTACGCGGACACCCGGTCCACGCTTCTGCTTCCGTCCCGTTCACCCTTCCTCCCTTGAGCCCTCAGATCCCCCACTCGCTTTCTCACCTGATCTGCCCCGCCCCCGCCCTGGCCATGTCTCATTCTCATCAACCCCACGGCCACGGCAACGGGGTCAAGCACGACGACAATGATGATGATCACAGCCTCAAGGACAAGATCAAGCATCCCTTCCACGAGCTCAAGGAGAAGCTCGAGGGCACCCACCTCCACAACCTCAAGGTCGGCCTGACCCACAAGAAGTGCGCCTGCTCCCTCTCCATCTTTCCTGTCCTCCGTCGTCTCCGTCGCGCCCACCGTCGCGCCGCAGGACCCGTGCTGACACGCCGTCCTCTACAGACATCAGATTGGGAAATTTGCAAACTTGGTGCGCATCACACTCCCCGTATCAACCCCAATGTGGAAACTTGAAGTTTTGAATACAAGTAGTATTCTTTGTCTCTCCAAGCCAAGAAATGAAAGCACTGCCATTGACCACCCGCTCTGGCAATAGTTCAACCCCCAGCACCGTCATGACGAGGAGCATGAGAAGGCATGCGATGAGAAGCGCACAAAAATCTGCGAGTCTCACCGTTTCAAGTCCTTCTTCCCCGAGCGGGATGGCAACATGATCAAGTGGTATGTGGACGGCCGTGACTATTTCTGGGCCGTGTCAGAGGCCCTAGAAAAGGCCAAGGAGGTCATCTATATCGAGGACTGGTGGCTTTCCCCGGAGCTGTTCATGCGCAGGCCCCCATATTACAACCAGGAGTTCAGGCTGGACCAGATCCTCAAGCGCCGTGCCGAGGCCGGTGTCCAGATCTATATCGTTGTCTATCGCGAGGTCGAGGCCGCCATCACCTGCAACTCGGCCCACACCAAGCATGCCCTACAGGCGCTGTGTCCCGAGGGCTCTCCTGGATATGGCAACATCAGGATCATGCGCCACCCGGATCACAATGTCTTCGAGAACGCCGCCGACATGACCTTCTATTGGGCGCACCACGAGAAGTTCATCGTCATCGACTATGAGATGGCTTTCATCGGCGGTCTGGACCTGTGCTTTGGCCGCTGGGACAACCATCAGCACCAGCTGTCCGATCTGCATCCCGAGGGCATCCAGCACGAGGTGTGGCCCGGCCAGGACTTCAACAACAACCGCGTCATGGACTTCAAAAACGTCGACGACTGGAAGCAGAACGAAGTCAGCAAGGCCGAATACGGCCGCATGCCGTGGCACGACGTCGCCATGGGCCTCATCGGGCCGTGCGTCTACGACATCGCAGAGCACTTCGTCTTACGCTGGAACTTCGTGAAACGCGACAAATACAAGCGCGATGAGCGCTTTGATTGGCTCGAGCTACGGGGACGTCAGGGTGAGGACGAGGACCTCGTTGGCGTGCAGCGGCCCAAGCATCCTGTCGGCGACTATGTGCTACATCCTCCCACTCCAATGGAGACCAAGAACCTGGACAACCGAGGCTCGATCCATGCACAGATTGTTCGGTCCAGCGCTGATTGGTCAAGCGGCATCCTGACGGATCACTCCATTCAAAACGCGTATTCAGAGATCATACGCTCTGCGGAGCATTACGTATACATAGAGAACCAGTTCTTCATCACTGCCACCGGTGATCAGCAAGCCCCGATCCACAACACCGTCGGCCGGGCCATAGTGGATGCTGTGGTCCGTGCCGGAAAGGAGAATCGCAAATTCCGCGTCATCATCATGATTCCTGCTATCCCGGGATTTGCAGGTGACCTCCGCGACGACGCTGCTATCGGCACGCGTGCCATCATGGACTATCAGTACAAATCGATCTGCCGCGGTGAACATTCCATATTTGAGCAGGTCCGCAAGGAGGGTGTTGACCCTACGCAGCACATCTTCATCTTCAATCTTCGCAGCTACGACCGTATCAACGTGACTCCTTCGGTTAAGAAACAGGAGGAACAGTCAGGCGTAAAGTATCAAGATGTCCAGCGTGCCGAGGCCGAAGAGATCATGGGGTCTGGCATCCACGGCTCGACGGATGTCCATGGAGAAACGGATACCCACATGGGCCAGAAGTCCCTGAAGTCCCGGGCCGAGGAGAAGGCCCAGCTCAAGGCCGAGGAGCAGAAACCTGGAGAGCAGGAGCACAGTGAGGATATAAAGAGGCGGTTCGCGGATTCAATGCAGGAAGGCCAGGGCGAGTCCAAGTCATCCGCTAGCGTGTCGCATTGCGCCATGTCAGGCACAGGCAAGCTCCTCGGCGAGGTCTGGGAAGGCAAGGAGGAAGATGAAGTCAACAACTGGATCCAGGAGGAGCTTTACATACATGCTAAGCTTCTCATAGTGGATGACCGCATCGTGGTGTGCGGGTCGAGCAACCTCAACGACCGCAGCCAGCTTGGATACCACGACAGCGAACTCAGCATCGTCATGGAGGACACAAACCGGATCCCATCTGTCATGGACGGGAAGGAGTTTGAGGCAGGGTATCATGCCGCAACCCTACGGAGGTACCTGTGGCGGGAGCATCTGGGGCTGCTACCACCGCAGGGCAACGATGCGTCCGACGATCTGAACGCACGGCCGCCAGGCGATGACACCATGAACGACATCTGGGACCAGGGTGAGGCGGCCGAAAGCTACAAGTTTGTGGAGGACCCCTTGAGTGACAAGTTGTGGGAGATGTGGACGGAGCGGGCGACGGTGAACACGAAGATTTTCCAGCAACTCTTTCATGCTGATCCTGATGACCACGGTAAACCTGGGCCCTTCTTCTTGCATGTTTGCGAATACACAAGGTGGCAAAAGCTAACACGGAAGCAGTCAAAACTTTTGAGGATTATGATCTTTTCTTGCCGCCAAAGGGTGTCAAGGCGGGCCACATCTTCGATCGTATGCAGGACCCCATCGAGATCCGCAAGAAGTTGGACAAAGTCAAGGGCCATCTTGTATGGATGCCGCTGGACTTTTTGAGAGACGTCAACATGGCAGAGACCGGGCTGCAGGTCAATCAGATCACGGAGAGTGTTTATACCTAGATGCAAAAGCGCTGTAGGACCATTAGCTGTTTGAGATGTATTTGTTAATATGGTAATTGTCTTAATGAATTATGCTTAATGTTTTGTAATGTAGAAGTACGTAGGAATAGCCAGCGTCTCCAAAGAGACGGTCGTGTCTTTGCCAGAAAAGATATTCCTCCCGACAATACTAATGCATCACCATCCGTTTTCAGGCAGAACCTAAACTGTCTCTTCCGTGTGGCTTAGCTAGTATACCGTTGGGTGTTTAAGCGTTTATCATTGTGTGGAGGGCCTGGGTGCATACCGCTTAAGAAGCATATATATAACACATTGAACTATATATATATATTAAGTATGCAGCAACATGGTGGTATCACTAGCGTGGTTTTGGCGGTGTGGAATGTAAATAAGTGTAAAAACGAAGACCACTTAATCAGTGTATAATTAGCTGTGGGACATCCTCCTGTGGGATAGCCCGACCGCTCCTGCGGAATGAATGCCCTTCTCCAGGACAATCTCTACATGATAGACTCCTTTCCTCCAAGACGACCTACCTCCCGTGGTTTAACCTTTCATGAGGAGTTTTTCTGTAGGGTAGTCTCATGTGGGCCATCTCTTCAAGTCAAAGAGCACAGCCAATGGCCAGGGTTTGTGAAGTCGGTCATGTATCGCAGGGAACATCTCCCTCTCCTTGCACACGTGCTTTGCCAGTCCTTCAAAGGCCGGCAAAGACATTCCTCACCCTCCTCTTTGCTCACTAACAAGGACGGCCCCGCGCTTCAAGTTGTTCTTGGCTACCGGCCCTCCGGGTACAACTAAATGTATCATCGGCAGGTACTAGAGTCCTCTTCTGAATGCCCAAAATACCCCGGTGAGCTTCCCAGTTAGAGGTCTTGAATGAACAACCTGCTTTTTGATGAACAATCAAGGGGGCACGTCTTCCGAATTCTGTTACCGTTATGATCTAGCCTGAATGCATTTACAAGAGTGGACATCACATCTCTGAAGCCGTGTTCCTGCTGGCTCTCGCTTCCAGCATGGCTGCGTTTCCCCAAGACTCATACCAAGGCAATCCTAACCAGCTTAATTGGTGAGCCGCGAGCTAGTGCATTCTTGATAGTTTGACATTCCGAGGCTTGGTCCTCGCTTTCACTAGGGTCCAAGCCAGACTAGGTGGAATATACCTCAGTCTGGCAAGGGGAATCATCAATAGCACCGTCGTCCAAATGTTCATTCGTTGCGGTTCTGAAACCCACTGTGATGTTGTGGCCTTGGGAAGTATAGGTTCACTATTATAGTCTGCTACTTCTCTCTTAGTATGTGTTATATCTGTGTCACTGATCCGCCTACGGCCAGACCATCTCATCATGGTCAGTACCGCACTCGTAAATTCCCTCAGCCGTGACATTGTCTACCCATAATGAATATACGAACAGCGGTCACATCCTTTCCACTGCGGGCACCCCAGCAGCGCCTCAGACCTATCGGTGGTTGCGGAGAAAGCAGGGTCAGGCTTCCGCTGGTGAATGTCTCCACCCATGAGACAGGCGAGGTTGAATCTGGCTCTATGGAACAGTGGCTTCTCTCCCGTATGCGCAACATAGAGGAAGGCAAACATACCGAATAGGGCGAGACTCCTACAGGTTGCCATCGATCCGATCTGGGGAGTCTTGCTCTGAGCACTTCCCACATCTCAGAGCTTTGGCCTAGGAGAGACACCTGATAATTAATATTCCGGACCACCAAAATTGGGACATGTGGCATTGTAAGCAGCATTGCGTGATCCTCAATGACGACCGCCCCGGGCCTTTCGAGTTGAGCGTTGCCGTTTGAACGGGCCCTATTGGTGCCGAGCGTGGTGGTGGCGGCATTGCGTGATATCGTCCCGCGATAGCAACATGGAAGCACCCACTCACATTACATGAGTCGCCATTCTTTTGCGAGAGCCGGCTGGGGGCCTGCAGGAGCATCGACAGCCGTGTGGAGGACGGGAAACTGTGACCAAGGCAGCATGGATGAATAGTCAAATCAAGGCGTAGCCCCGTCTTATCTCCAAATGAATTACACCTATCGACCGCCATGTCATGCGGTGCAAGGCCTCCAACCGCCGAGGGCCTAAGATTCCCGGCGCGAGAAAGGTGTGGATTTCGATGCACTAGACTGGATGTTCAAACGATGTCGGAGACCTACGGCGGGCCACTTGGGCGAAGGGGGTACCTCGCGCAATCTACCTCTTCGATGGTGGTGATGGTCCATACCCCGCATGGGGTCATCGACCCGGCCCCAGAACAACACTCGGTAGGTATAAAGACGACTCTTGTTCTCTCCAGAAATCTTCCTTTTTCTGTCTCGGAATTTCAATTTTTTCTGATTCCCGAGAAAAGCACGGTGCGGAAACACACAAGTCCAGAGACAAAAGTACATAGACAACCGCAGACATGGCTCCATCCGCCACCGAGACCATCACCGTCACCCAGCCGCCACTAAAGCTGCACTCGACCAAGTCCGGCACGGGTGACTACAAGCAACTTCAAGCGCACAACATCGACAGGGACGCCGAGGAAGGCAGGAAGGAAGGCATCAAGGCCGCCAAGGTGAGAGGCCCCACCAACTACACCCGACTTCTCCTTTGCGTTCGCATGCTTCTCTCTGCTCGTCTTGAACACTTTACGCCATGCCAAGCGTAGGATAAGGGTGACCCGCAGCATTTTATTAGCTTGACTGACCGTGCTCCTCCAACCGGGAACAGTATGCCAACTACCTTCCCACGTGGGACCCTAGCCAGAAATATCCTCCCCTGACGCCCTTCGACCACTACGAACACGGGCAGGATGCGGACACCTCCTTCAAAGATCTCCTCCCAGCAGAGTCAAAGGTCGTTGACCTGACGCCAACCATCGGGAGTGAAGTTCGCGGTGTCCAGCTCTCCCAGCTCTCAAACGCGGGCAAGGACCAGCTGGCCCGTTTTGTAGCCGAGCGCAAGGTCGTCGCCTTCCGTGGGCAGGACTTTGCCAAGCTGCCCATCAAGGACGCGTTGGAGTGGGGCGGATACTTCGGGCGGCACCACATCCACCCTACGTCCGGGTCGCCCGCTGGATACCCCGAGGTCCATCTTGTCCACAGAGCTGAAGGTGACAAGAGCCACGAGTCGTTCTTTGAGACACGCACGAGCTCTGTCGCCTGGCACTCAGACGTCTCCTACGAGGCCCAGCCGCCCGGCACCACATTCCTGTACATCTTGGACAAGCCGGAGACGGGAGGTGACACGCTGTTCGTGGATGCCGTGGAGGCCTACAAGCGGCTGAGCCCGCTGTTCCAGGAGCGGCTACATGGACTGCAGGCGGTGCACTCTGGTATCGAGCAGGTGAACGCCGCCGTCTCCAGGGGGAGTATCATGAGGAGGGAGCCGGTGTACCATGCTCACCCTATTGTGAGGACGCACCCGGCGACGGGTGAGAAGGCACTTTATGTCAACCCACAATGTGAGTATCCCTTTCAAGCCCGTGGGGGTGAGGCAGTACTGATCTGGAGAGTAGTCACCCGAGAAATCGTTGGCCTGAAGAAGGAAGAGTCGGATGCGCTCCTGAAGTTCCTGTATGACCACTTGGCCTACGGGGCTGACTTCCAGGCCAGGGTCAAGTGGGAGGAGGGCACAGTTGTTGTATGGGACAACAGAGTGACTCAACACTCGGCCTTGGTGGATTGGAAGAATGGACAGAGAAGGCATTTGGCCAGGATTACTCCTCAGGCGGAACGTCCTTTTGAGACGCCCTTCAAGGCATGAATTTGTCTGTCAGTAGATGTGATTCCTTGATAAATGATACTTCATGACCAAGTCTACCCTAAATACTCGGTCAGTCCGCATTTGTGGCCGCTTGTGCTGTCGACGACGTCGTCTGCACATATTCAGATTGACGGCACTGAAAGTGCTGCGTTTGATGTGCCCTGGCTTTTCGGCCTGGCCTGATTTGCGTCCTTCCCACTCGGTTCGTCCGGAGTCGGGTGTCTGTGGCCGCGCTGGGGTTTGGACTTCCTACGGCGAGCTCTCAGGCGTTGTTGAAAGTATGTTTCTGAGCCACTGTCCGAGCCATCATTGACCTCAGCAGGCTGCGGAGTCGGGGTTCGTGAAGCATGATCGGTTGGCATGGGCTTTTGTGGGGCCTCGTCCCGCGCCGAGATGTCTCCTTCTGTTTCTGTCTTCCTTGAGGCTGCTGCAGTCAAGTGGTTCGCTTGCAATGTTCCGTAAGATCTGACTGTGTGTTGCTCGATATCATCCACGTTGCTGTCATGATCTGACTGAGGACGGACCAGTCCCGGAGTCAGGCCACCTCCCACGGCGGCCCGTTCAGGGTTACCGCGTGGCCTATAATGAGCATGCGCGGTCTTGGCGGTTGACATCAAGATTTTGTGATGTGTGGCAAAAGAAATGGCCTTGGCCGATGGCGATGGAGTACCAGTGCGAATGCCAAGGCTGGTTGGTTGGCTGCTTGTGTTTATAGCAGCGGCACGCGCCTTGCCGTGGGACGTTGCGATGCTCGTCAAGGGCTGTGCCCTTTTCCGAGGACTGTCCAACAGGCTGGCCAGATGGGTACGTTTTCTGGGGCTTTGATATTGGAATCGATCGCTATCCTCATCGCCGGGTTGTGCGGCAGCGGCTGAGCCTGAGCCTGAGGCCTTGGAATGCAACTTGGCCGTTGCAATGGCTCGGCGCTGGGAAGCGGCCAAGGTAGAGGCAGCTTGGCGTCGCACCACCTCAGAAGTCGGGGGGTGTGTGACGGGCCGCGCGAGAGTGTGGATGGTGGGATTTTGCTTCTTGGCCTCGTCCTTCAGACGGCGGTACTGAGCGGCGTGGAGATGGGCGGTAAAGCGGGCAGCAACCGAGTAGAACTCGTCCTCGACCATGCGCCAGCGGTCATCATTGTCAAAGCCCTCGACCATGAAACTATGCGGGAGTCAGCTTCAACGGATGACGTGCATTGTTCTAACTCTGGCTGGGAGACGGGACGAGGGGCTGGGGCATGGGAAACGGGGTATGGAAGAGAGGGCCAGCAGGGAGGTTCCGCGGGTCCAGGCACCGGATGCCCATGGCGTGGTATTTTGGGACGCGGGGTGCGGGATGCGGGAGTCTGACCACCAGTCACTGGCAATCAGGCCGTGGCAGTCAGTCCGTCAGTCAGTGGTGGTGATACTGACCTTTCGGGAAGGGGAGCTTCGGACGGTCGGCAAGGGCTTGAGGGCAACGAGGCGGAGCCGTCTGTGCGTGGGTGTGCAGGGCTGGTAGCGGGCGAGCGTGGTGGGACAGGGCCTGACACAAGCGTTGAGCGAGCCGAAGGCGCGGCAGGTTTCGCGCGGGAGAGAGAGGTCCCAGGCGGTGGTGAGGCGCTTGCTGTCGGATGTATAGCGGTTGGTGGTTTCGGCGTGGAAGGGTGGCCGGCGGGTTTCCAAGGCAGCGTCCTGCCCATCGTAGCGGGCGACCCCCAGCCAAATGTGCAAAAACACAGGACGGTTGATCGGTTCAGAAGCAGGGACGAAATGCGGGTTGGACGATGGGAGAGGACGGATGACGGGCGCTCGGCGGTGAGCGTTGGGTGATGAGTGGTGGGTGATGGACCGTGAACCATGGACCGTGGGGCCGTAGACGGTGGACGGTGGACCGCCGAGTTTGGGGCATGGGAGGATGGAGGCGTGATGGTTGACGGCCAACACGCATGGACGATGGAGGTTGATGGCTGATTGGGTGGCGGGGTCACTTGACGGGGACGGGGACAAAGACTGGCGGCAGGCAGGTCGACTCGATTCGGAAAGTCTCAGATCCGTTTGAAGACGTCGAGGGGAAGAGAAACTCTACACGGTGCTGGCTGTGCACGCATAGTAGCTAAGGTAGGAAGGAAGCAAGCGGCAGCGGCGACAGCAACCGTAACAGCAACCGTAGCAACAGCCGTACCAGTAGCAGCAGCAGAAGGCAGCAGCAATAGCAGCAGTCGCGAATAGCAACAGCAGGCGAGGCTGTTGCCGTGCCGGTCCGTAAATAGCTACACCGGTAGTTTAATTGAAATAACCATTCTACTCATTACACAACCGCGCGCGTGTGAGCTTAACCGCCGGCCAGTCGGTCAGATCACTCCGATCACTCCGATCCGTGAGATCACTCAGCAGCATCATCACGAAGACGACAAGCCAGGAAGGACCCCACCCAGACTCGCATAGCTGCCTATGTACTACCAGCAACCTCCAACATCCCCAACGCGACATACCTTGTTGGGTACGGGCTGCGATAACCGCAAGGCTGGTATCTGAGCAAAAGGGAAGGTCCTGCCCGAAGCAAAAGGGGTCCTGCTCTGCCCATATTTCGCCTGGGCAGCCTGCAAACAATGCCTGATGAGTAGGTACCCAGGAGTTGGCCACATCCACAGCCGACCGCTGATTCGTTCACTACCGCCGTAGCCGTTGACTTGTTTTACAATATCGACAGTACAGTACCTGGCAAGGTACGTATTCCGTCAGTCACCCTGGCCCTGGCTCCAGCCGCGGCAGGGGCGATAAGGTTTTGAGCCTCCATGTTGCACCATCACAGCGAAACACCCCGAGGCACTTCGTCCCTGGGAGCTAGACTGGACAAGACTCAAATCTCCACACACTCACTGCACACATTTGCCATGCTCCCCACGCCCAGCAACTGGACCATTGCTGCACCTGCATGCTGCGTACCGCCTAGTGCATTCTCCAGGTGCCTGGTGATGTGTGTGTGTGTGCGCGCGCGCGCGCGTGTTTGTGTGTATTGAGGCGAGTTAAGCTGAGTTGAGTTGAGTTGAGGTGGCAACTCGGCCGCCGCCAGGTCTCGCTCATCACACATCCATTATACCATTCAATCTCTTTCCATTCCATGTCATCTTCATCTCGCTGCATGGACCTCGAAATTGGGCATCGTGTTATGCACAGATCTGATCGGGAAGCGGAATCCTCATGGCCAAGGCCCGCAACGCAATTTGACGTCAACCGGCCCTGCAGCCCGGTACACTAGAAGTTGGAACAGAGAGTATAATCCATTCCATTGCCTGCAAGGTTTTATTGCTACGGTGCAAGTGCCTCCCGTAGTAGTTTGGGTAGGTAGTGTGTGTAACCTTGGAGCATGGCAGCAGCGCAACATACCTGTGTCGTCCGCCCCTTGTTCCTGACACACACGCCGCTGATCCCTGCGGGGGATCCGGGAGCGGAACATTCGCCCATGCTTCGCCTCGCCCTTCTGGTCAGGCCTGGCATGGCCTGGCAGGGTCTGGCATGGCCGTCAGATCTGGGTCAGGCCAGATCTGGTCTTGTCTCGCCCGTCTCGCCCGCACGCAGACAGATAGATACCCCCACATCCCCTTCCAAGCCGAGCCCTGTTTTGTGCTCCGCGATGCTTCTCGTCCGCTGAGCCATGGGCAAGAGGAGACAAGCCAGCCAGCCAGCCAGCCAGTCAGCCAGCCCTCCGCCTGACAACCTCCACAGATCCTCTCCATGGACCTCCTTCGAGACAAATGCCATGCCTCCGAAGCGAGCACCTGCTCCAGCCCCGACGCTGGCGCCGGCGTGGGCGCGGGAGCGAGCGCGGGTCAGCCACACGCCGCTCACTCCTCGCAAGCCACCCGCTCCCGCGCCGACCGTCCATGTGACACCTGCCGCAAGAGGAAGTCGAGATGCGTCAAGGAGCCCGGCCAGGACAAGTGTGTCTTGTGTTCCTTCCACCGTCGCGCCTGCACGTATCTCGACGAACCTCAACGGCGGAAGAGGCCAAAGGCTGACAGCCTGGCAAGCATCTCCTCGACCCCAGAGCACCGCAGGCAGAGCTCCGATCCGTAAGCCCCGTCCTCTCCTCTCGCCTTGCTGGATGTCCTGTCCCCTCCATCCGTCCCGTCCCTGCCCTCCCACCCCCTCCAGGCCCACCAGGGTGGGAAGGGGAGCAAGAGAAGCAAGAGGACAAGAGAAGAGGGAGAAACCAGCAGTGGCTCTACAGGTGTTGACAACCATCATGTGTATCCTAGTTCGTCCAGGAAAAAGCCAAAATCCGCTACCTCTCGAGATGATTCCCATGCCACGAGCCCGTCCAGTGCAAGGTCCCTTCTTGACTGCACTTTGGGCCTCCACGGCAGTACGCATTTCAAGTACATCGGCCCAAGCTCTGTGTACGAGGGACAGCTCCTGGACGTATTGCACGGCCTTATGGACCACGGCGCTGATGACACAACCCCGAAATTCCGCCGCGCCGATACCAGCACCACGTTTTTGTCGCGGCCAGATTCCAAGTCCCTCTTCAGCGCTGACGACGACGAGGACCTCGATTATGTCGAGTCGCTCGTCCGTCCATACGGCCCGGCACTGGTCAACCTCTACTTCAGGACAGTCCACCCCAGCTTCCCCGTGATCCACAAGGCTGTCTGGCTCGAGAAGTACGCGCGCTCCTACAAGGAATTCTCCCCGCCTCAGCTCGCCGCCTTCTACCTCATTGCCATGGACTGGTGGGAGTACGACCCTGAACTGTCGTCCAAGGACAAGCCGGATGCCACGGCGCTGCTCAAGGTGGCCATGACGACCCTGGCCGCCGTGATACACCGGCCCAAGCTCTCGACAATCCAGGCAGGCTTGCTACTGCTGCAGAGGTCAGGAGGGGACTCGTGGGTGCTGACGAGCCAGGTGGTCGCGCTTGCTGAGGAGCTCGGATTACACATCGACTGCTCCTTATGGAACATCCCGGACTGGGAGAAGGGGCTGAGGAGGAGGCTGGCATGGGCCGTCTTCATGCAGGACAAGTGGAGCGCCTTCACCCACGGTCGACCATCGCACATCACCCCGGGCTCCTGGCGCATCCCTCAGCTGTCGCTTGACGACTTCCCGGAATCAGCCGCTGACGATGACGGCAAGGACGGGAGCACAGATGTTGAGACGGGGCGGCAGGTCTTTATCCACCTCACACATCTGACCGAAATAATGGCAGAGACACTCGAGTCTCTGTACGGCCCAAACCAGATGCGCACAGAGAGCGTCTACGCCCAGCACGGTGTACAGGGCCTGATGAACATGGTGAAGCCCATGGTCAGAAGGCTCGAGGCTTGGGCCGAAGAGATCCCCCCGGGCCTAGAAATGGACTCGACCAAACCGAGGAGGCTCTGTTCAAACGGTAACCTCCACCTGTCATACTTCATCACCGAGATCATGATCTACCGCTTCATCCTGCGTCGAGTGACTCCCGACACCCCACCTGCCGTCCGGGAAATCGCTCGCGAAGCAGGGAAGGCATGCCTCGAGAAGGCCATGAGCTTTGTCGAGTGTCTCCGTCCTGAGCACCTGCAGGCCTTCTGGTGGTCCGCAGCGCCAAAGTCATTGGCCCTCATCAGGTCATTCGGCGGCCTCCTCTGGGCAACCAGCAGCACCGAGATGGAGGCCGGCTTCTACCGGCAGAAGCTCAT
Organism: Diaporthe vaccinii; assembly: GCA_039880775.1. Classification (NCBI taxonomy): domain Eukaryota; kingdom Fungi; phylum Ascomycota; class Sordariomycetes; order Diaporthales; family Diaporthaceae; genus Diaporthe; species Diaporthe vaccinii. Next base: position 214,570 of record JBCEDN010000007.1, on the reverse strand, counting down.
AGACTTCCAGTGGAGCCTGAAGGTGCGGTCCAGGGGCGTCGGCTTCCTCACTGCCGCCATTCGGGAGGTGGAGGATTCCCTGGATGACCCCGACATGGCCCACTCGCCAGTCCCAAGCAGTAGCAAATCACTCTATTATTCGTTGGAAGAGATTAACGCTGCAGAGATACCACCGCACTCACAGGCGCACTCTTTCCCTCGGCAGAATCTTGCCCGCATGAATGGACCCTTGCCAACGCCCCCGCAAATCTCACCTGTTGAGCAGGCCACACCGCGGGTTGCGCCGTTTGACCCGGCCATGTACGACCAAGCTCAGCTGGGGCATGGCCAGCTGGACCCCTCGGCGCTCAGCTTCAGCATCATGGACCTTGATCCTGCTGCGAGGCAAGTGTATATGGATATGACCGGACAGGCTCTCTTCTACACGGATATGCCAATGTCTAATCCGTGACGGTTACAAGACCCAGGGTGTCTGACGGCGGCGACAAGTTCGAATGGCTACTGTGCAAGCGATCCCTCTGGGACGATCCCGGCGGCACCTGCTTCCCTCTGCTGGGAAAGCCCGTCCCACTGGATCACCTCTCATGCCTAGCACCGGTAGAACGGTTTGAGAAATATGGCGATCTCCCACGCCACGCCACATCGCCTTCGTCATGCCTCCCTGGGTCCGTATGTGATGTTGCCAGGTGCATTCATCACAGTTGTGCATATTATCAGCCATACCATACACCGAAGCACACTAAGAGGGAGTTAATTTGGATGTTTGGGCGTTGCACGTCTCCTGCATCTTCTTGTACATTTTCATACCCAGTAGCTGGTCTCTATTGGAATATTGTTCGGCAGTTGGCGAATGGGCGTTCACGTCCCGGGTTTGAACTAGGTATACCGCCCGCTGGTCGCGGCGGCAGCATTAGCCTTTGGCCTTGTTTTTTTACAACCCAATTCAAAGTATACATTGAACCGTTGTAAACGACGGGCTTGTCTGCAGCATGATCGCCATGCTGCTGGCCCCATTTGTCTTATTGCATCATGACTATGAGCTGTTATACAATGGGCAATGTATGATACTGGACTAACCTATGAAAAATGCGTCCATTAGTCTCTTCCATGCTCGCCCATGGGAAGCCACAACAATTGCTTCTGTAATTGCCTAAAGTATCATTGTCCTGGTTGCCTTGGGTGCCTTGTTCACCCCTGGACCAGCACGTCTAAATGAGTGTGCGTCGCGAGTGCATATTTTAACTTTACCTTGATCGAGTTTGAAAATAAAGAAGCAATTTTTCCTCTAATATCAGCATACTTTAAGTAAGTCATTTCCAGTGTCTATTAGAAAGCAGTTGCTTAGTCGAAAACAATGCCACATAACTCATGCCCAGGTATTTAGTCGGTGTTCCTATTCTCTATAGGCCCCGAAATCAAATACGAGTCTTCCTTGATTCAACAAGGCCCAGCACTTCCATCTGCCATGCAAGGGTGTGTCCGATGTCAACTTACACATAGCAGGCCAAATCTATAGCTACGGATGGAGTTAGTATCGTTATAGTAGTGCCTTCGGCGGCCGGGCTTAGGTTTCTGCTTATTGACGGCTATTCCCAAATATATGCACATTTCTAATTTTCTTTCAGCATGCGCAAGATACTGAGGGGCTTGAGGCTTCAGATTTCCTTTGAGAATTAGCTGCTCTTCAGGCCGCATTCCACGTACCGTACCGTACGACAAGTCTGCGTGAAAGCTGGTACGACGCGTATGTGACAGCCGCGTTTGCATTCTTGGCTGTACCATTACGCAAGAAAATTCTCTTTGGGGTTTAGATCCGCTGCATTGGTGGCGGTTCTCACAGAGCTTTTCAGCCTATTGAAAGATCTGTTAATTGCCGCTTTGCGGCCGCCGGGCGACCGAAAGGAGGGTTCAGATTTAGTCAAGCAGCTGGCTGGAGTTTCGCAGACATCATTTGCCAAGGCAATTCACGTTTGTTTGCAGATTCGCATTGACGAAACTGAAAAGGGAAGTTAATATGGAGAACGGGGGGGATGGCCCGGTAACAGATGGCCCTCTGCCGTTGCGAAAGAGGTTTGGTGCCCGCACCGTTGGCACCTGTGTCGGCCGCGGACGCAGCGTACCCTTGGATCTGCAGATATAAGTTTACATTGAAAGCATCAAGTACCACGGGGTTTTGAAAATGAAAGCTTGTGTGATTTACTCGGGACATTGCTTGCCACCACATGACTGCTTTTCACCTACTACCATTGCATCTGAACTTGAGCAACGTTGGACTTCTCTGCTTCACATGCCCTGATATCCTTTCCTTCTTGTTGGCACAAGCCTGGCGACCTTCTTCGAGTCCTCCGAGGTCAACTAACAATGACTCCATACAACAAGCTGAGGGGCGATCCGACTGCGATTGCAGCTAAGGAATGGTTCCATCAGAAGGACACTTCGCTGCACAGCATGCATATGAACTTGAAAGCCTTCGCAGAGCAACGCGGCGTTCCGTATGGACTTCTGAGGAACTACATGTGCAAATTGAAAAAGGGGGAACCTCTGCCAGGAACTCGCAGGATATGCAAAGGCAGCGGCACACCACCAAGGGAAGAAGGCCCAGGTCCAGCTTGATCCTCGCCGAGAACGAAACCAACCCCCGCCTCGCAAACGTCAACCTCGGCAGAGATTATCCGGCGGTCAGAAAGACTGTCCCATCGAATTGAGATAGGCAATCTTGTCGACAGACCAACGCACTGTGGTGATGGCGGAAGCATCGCCCAGCTACATGGCGGTCAACCTAAACAAAGGTCCCTGCTTTCAACTTCAAACGTCAACAGCAACTTCAGCACTTACATCATGAGTGGCACACCACGTATGACCTGCAACATCTGCCAGTGGGATGCGCCATACGGGCTCCTGAGCATGTATGGGCACTCCAGGTCATGCAAAGGGGAGGCGAGAGTGGGCGGGACTCAACAGCCCTCTCAACCTTCGCGGACTGGAGAGGAACACGCGGCTCGGCAGGCGGCCTTTTCTCGAGATTCTTCTGCTGACGAGCTATCACGCGATCAGTTTGAGCGGCCAGTCCCCAACGCTCCCGGCCCTTTGGTCACCCGTCCGGAAGTCCCCATGCGACCGTACCTCGACACGTCGGGCCTGGCTGCCCGCCCACCACCGTAGAGGAGGCGTTTTACGAGCTGCTGCGATCGTTCGACCAGGTCAGAGCGCGGCGATTTATTCGTATCATCGCAATGAGAGAACAGATATTGACGGACTGGTATCAATTCTGGGAAGAGCACCAACAGTGGCAGGCCGAAGTCATGGCCGCGGTCGCATGTATCAGGGAGGATGGGTTTCCAGCAGAAGCACAACGGCTTGCGGGCGCCCTCCTCTCGGATCAGTTCGACTGGGGGAAATGTGAAACGATCTATCAGACTCCGCTCGGCAATGAGGTGATTACTATTACTGGTTTTCCGAAGAGTAACGAGATGCGCGAAACAGCACAACGAATTGCCCGCGAGCATGGTGCTGCATATCAAGCTGGCGCCGGAGCCTCCGCTGCAACAACTTCCGACCACAAAACCGAGCCCAACCAGGCCTGAGCTTGGGACTCCTCTCGGGCCCGGGCTGTCCACATGTGTACAGATGATCACAAAGACGGATGGGACTGGTTCACTAAAAGGGCGGGTGCGAGTGTGTACAAGAATAGGAGGTTGTCCTACGTGGCTTCAAATTCCTCTTTGAGATAGACTGCCTCAATACTACTGAGATCGAACATGAGGCTCATGGATTCCCAAGCTGCCATGTGAAAAGGATGGCCTTCTAAGTTATCACAGACTGTGCCCGCACCGTCTTCAACCTGCCCAGGCACCTGGATCTCAGCAGAGCCTTTTTAGGCCAGGACACTAGTCTGTAATGAGAAAAAGGGGATGCGACTGACTCCGAAAGAATCTGTGTTGCTGCATCATGTAGGCTTTCTTGGGCGGATGTTGGGGCGCCAGATCCGGACCTTACCTACTACGGTATGAGCCTTCCACTGGTGCTGAATTAGGTATGGGGCTTGCTGTTGTGGAAGCAAACCTGCATATATGAAGCCACTAGGACAGGTAGCCCGATGCAATACCGAGGCTGGTGGCCTAGGTTGCTAGCCTGTTTATAGCAATGAGTGGCATGATTCGTCCAGTATGAACTCTGGCGATACCGTGCATCATCAGCTTTCGGTTGTTGATAATGATGTATCTTCCGCGATGCCTAATGCTTGGACTGAAAGCCCTTAACTCTCAGGTGAATCCTCATGCCTATTTCACACGATATGGAAAACGTATGGTGAGTATAAAGTAGCCAGCCTGTTTATATAAGCTAGTCTTGATATAATATCATTGATATAACTATTATTAGCTGCTTATTATAATGCAATCTTATATATATAATTAAATATATTTAGGTAATCCTATTAAATATATTATCTTAAGAATAATATATTAATTTAGCTTATTTAATATAGGAGCCCCTGAATATAATTTAAGGTTAGTTTAAACCTAAATTAATATTATTTCCAATTAATGCTAATTTAAATATATTATATATTTAAGCTATTTATAATAATTAATATTAAGCTTAAAATTTATTATATTAAGCTAGATTATATTATATTAATTTATATTTTTTAATTTAATAATATTAAATTTAAAAATTATTTTAATATTTATTATAATCTTAATTTAAATTTATTATATTATATAAATTTAATATTATTAATAATATAATTAAATTTAAAGCTTAAAATAAAAAAAAATTAAACAAATTTTAAAATATATAATTTAAATTTTTAATTAAATTATAAAAAAAAGAAATTTATATTTATTAAATTATAAAATAAATAATTATTTAAATTATTTAAAAAATTAATATAAAAAAATAATATATAAATAATTTTAATAAATTTAATTTAAATTTTAAAATTAATATAAAATTTAATTTAAAATTTAAAATTAATAAAATTTATAATAAAAATAATTTTAAAAAAATTATTTATTTATAAATAAATAATAATTTAAATTAATTTTAAATATAAAAAAATTAATAAATTATATAAAAATTATTTTAAAATATAATAATTAATATTTAAAAAAATATTTATTTTTTTTATTTATTTTTTATATTAATTATTATATTATTTTTATATATATAATGAATTTACGGTGAATTTATAGTAAATTTATTATAAATATTTAAATTTACGGTATTTTCACAATGAATTTATAATAAATGCTAAGATTTATAATGAATTTATTATAAATTTAACGTAAATGTATCCTAACCCATTCATACCCCCTAGCTAATGATTTACCTCTATACATAATCTTCTAAATATCTATATAGTAAATATAAGTTAAGGGGGTTTAAAAGGTATAATAAATTTATTATAAAGGAATAATAAGTGCTTTAAGATAAGTAAGGCAGTTGCATATCAGCTATAAATAATTAATGGTTATTATTATAAATCTATAAATTTAAGGTATATTATTAATATAAATACGCTTTATAGTTTAATTAATTCATTATATATAATAAAAATAAAAAAAGGCGATATTATAAGGAATTCTTTTATAAACGGTGCTATAAGCTTATTATCCATCTTATATAAAGGGCGGTTTATATTTTAACTTAATATATTAACGAAACTTAATATATTTTTATTATATTAAGCGGGTGGTAAGGCGGATTGCATTATATAAGACCTTTAAAGCGGTTAATAATAAATCGATTTATTTTAATAATATATATAAGTTGCACCTTAGCGCGGTAAGTTATTAGCAGGAAATAACAGGGTTGCAGGTTTAACCCTTGCAATTAACAAGTGGCTATAAATCAATGCATTATAATAAATTCATTATAAAGTTACTAGATATAGTTTATAGGAATGGATTAATGCCATGGTGGGTTAGGCTATATATATAAACATCACGGCTATTAATATACCTTATCCTAATGACATTCCTTTATATTAATATAAAATCATTAGTTTATAAACTAGTTAGCACGCCGCTAAAGGGAAAATCCCAGACTATTGTTGTTTATAATAAACCTGCATAATTAAAGAAAAATAAAATAAAGCTAACTGGGACTTGGTTGGTAAGGTTATTAGGGTTGGCATCTTGGGTTGTGATTACGGCCTTGTTTAGGCATTTAAGCAAGGTGTAGAGGATTAAGGTACCTATAATAAATTAATCTTATATAAATATAATGGGCAATAAGCATAGTATTACTATTAATAGGACGGCTGGTTATAAATTTACTATTTACTCCTAGCTCTTATTTAATAATAAAGGATTATCTAATTAATAATAAAATTTATTAAGGGAAATTCTTTAAATATTTACCCCATCCTAAACTTACACCTCCTTTTTTTAATTTCTTTTATAATCTCATCCCTTTTCCTCCCATTAATAATTACCTCGCTATATATCTTGCACTTTATCTACTTATCTATTTATTTACCTATTTATATTTATTGCATTGGCGCTTAATATTATATATTTCATATTAAACTTAATGTTATCCTTATAATTAACCGACCTTAATTTATTTATAATAATTTAAATTATTATTATATAAGTTCTTTATATATAAAGCTATTTTATTTATATAGCTTATTAACTTAAATATATTATAATAATAAAAATTATCTTTATTAATATTAATTATTAAGGTAACCTACCCTTAAATTAATTATTCAAGCTTAAAAAATATAACCCTATCCTTATTTACTTTATTAATAAAGTTTAATTATATTAAGATTTGCTTATGATTATTAAAGTTATATTTATTAAGTCTTAGTAAGAAAATATATAGCTGCCTTTATATATTTAACCTTATTTTTAATAGCTATTTAAGGTTAACGCCCTTAGCATAATATTTAACTTAAAGGGCTTTATATATAATTACTAGCTTATTTAAATAAATTAATTCCTTAGTTTATTTAATATATAAGTCTAGGCTTTAAGTTTTTAAAAATAAACCACCCTTTAATAATTAATTATAAATAATAAAGAGAAGGCTTAAATTATAATAAACTTATATCGCCGCTTAAATATGCATTATAAGTAGTATTTAAAAGGTATTAACTAGTTATACTTAAATATATAATTTAACCTTATTTATATCTTTAAGGATTGGTTTTATCTTAAGCTTATAAAGTAAGATATAACCCTGCTTATCTATATTATTAATACCTATGCTATTATTTCTTAGGGAAAAATGGTTTATAGAATATTATAGCTTTAAATCTTATTTAATTTCCAATCTTATAATATAAGATAATTTATTATTTAAACCTTGGATTAATTTTCTATCCTTAGGGATTACGTTTTATTTATACCTTAAAGGATCTTATTAATAATAATCTTTATTATTATTAAAGACTTTTCTTTAATGATTTTATATTTAAAGGTTTTAAATTATTAATATTAAAAACGAAACCACCACAATAATAGGGTAGGCTCATTCTACCATAAGAAGTAAAAGCAACTCTTATAATGAGAAGAAGGGTATAAAAATCAAGGGTAGGAATAAGGATAAAAGAATAATATAGATAAGCTAGTAGAGGCTTAATTAGAGATGATTATATATATATATAATTAAAATTAATAAAAAGAAAGAGTTAATTCTTTTTTCAAAATCTAAAAATAATAAAGGGCAAGTAAATACTTATACCCGCTATTATATATTAAATTTTATTAAACCCTAAAATATATCCCTTTCTAACCCTATTAAAATAAAGGCTTAAGATAAGGTATATAAAAGATTAAGTTATTTTTAATTAAAGTATCCCTATTATCCTTAGCTATATCTATTACTAATCTACCCTTACTTTATTTTCTCCTAATAAATATATCACTTAATATAATTACTTATTTATTCCTTAATAGTTTTACCTTCTTCCTACTTTTTCTCTAAGGTAATATATTCCCTTTAACTATTATAATTAATTAGTATTAAGGGTATTAGTACTTAAATACTAATATTATTTATAGGAACCTAATAATTAACCTATTAGTTATAATTATAGATTAATTTAACTTAAGAAGTAATTAAGTTTTTTTCTTTAAGAAGTATTAATTAATTCCTATTAATTCCTACTATTATCTCTTTAATATAATAAATATTATTATTATACTTATATATTACTTTAAGTTTATTTATAATAAAGATATTTAGCTTTATAATTAAAGATATTAGTCCTTTAATCTTTACTTAAGATATATAGTAATTAATAAGGTAAGAGAGATTAATTTTACTAAATTAATCTATTATCCCTTTTATAAATAAAGGTATTAAGAATCTTTCTTACTTCTTATTACTATAAGATATATTAATAATATCTATCTTTTTAAATTTATAATTAAGTATAAGCTTATATTTCTTCCTTAATATATTAAATTAATTAAAAGTAATAATAAGATAAGATAGCTTTTATATAGATTTACTAGTTTTATTAATTTTTAATTATATTATAAATATCTAGATCTTAATTATAGCTTCCTCCTTTATAAATCCTATGGCCTTGCTTATTTATAAGTTAAACCCTATTTAATCTTTAAACTCTTAATTATTTCTTCCCTAGTTCTTTTAAAAGAAGAATATTATATAGTTAATAACTTATTAATTATAATTTATTAAGTTTAATTATAGCATTATAAGGATTTTAATCACCTTATAAACACCCTTATTTATCTTAATTAAAGGCAGCTTTATAAATAGATATAACTTAATAATATAATTAATACTTTTAAAGTTTTCATTATATTACTCTTTTTTTAAATAAGTATTAATTATCTTAAGATAATAGGTATCTTAATAATAAATAATGAAAACCTAGTAATTAAGATAGTAGAAGATTATAATAATAAATCTATATTTATTAATAAGCTTTTTCTATCTAAATATTATATATAGCATTTTATTATAACTAGCTAGCTAGTTATAAATAAAAATAATATCTTAGAAATCAAAGAGTTATTATTAGATTATTATTATAACCTAATTAAAGTAAAACTTTTCATTAGTAATAAATAATGCTTTGTAATTATAAAGATTAAAGAAGAGATATCCTTAATAATACTTAAATAAATTATTTAAGTTAAGGGGTAAATATAACTTAAGGTATAAGTTAACCCTAGGGAAATATTTTATGAATAACTTTTTAAGCTCTTTAATACCTAGCTACCTTATATTAAAATAAAGGGGTTTCTCTTTATAAACTTATAAGCCTTAAATATTTAAGATCTATAACTCATTTATAAAAATATAAGTTTTAAAAGGATTATATAAAAGGTCCTTACTTTCCTCCTTATTAAAGTTCTTATAATTATAAATATCTATAGGGTTTAGGAATTTAATACCTTAATAAATCTTTAGAAAATTATTATAAAATAAGAGTTATAATAATTAAGCTTAATATTTCTATTAATTAGGAATCCCCTTTTTCTTAATTAATAGAATGGGTTTATTAGGGTTAAGGCTTATTAATTATATTTATCTTATTCCTAAATTATTAAACTACTTATTTATATTTATAAGAAAGCTATTATATCAGCTAGAGCCTTTTAAGGATATTAACCCCTTCCTATTATTATACTTAAAGTTATTTATTTTAAATATATTAATTAGGAATAAATATAAGGAATAGAAATATTAATATATAAATAGTAAAGAATATAAATAAAAGTAGGTGATTAAAGGGAGTAGTATAATAATAAAGAAGCTTATATCCTTAAGGAATATTATATAGATAATTAAGTTAAGGAGGATAAGGTAGATAGAAAAGAAGGAGAAGGAAAGGAATATATAAGGTTAGGCTAATTAAAAAGGTATTATAGCTAAATTAGTAATAATCACTCCTATTAATAAGTTATTATAAAGGGTATTATAATAATAAGGTAACTTATCTCTTAAAAATCTAATTATCTTTTTAAAAGTTATAATTAAGGCTTTTAATTAAAGCTAAGAAGATATAAAGAAAAGGTTTATTAAGAGGAAGAATATAAAGGAAGAAAAGAAAGAGATAAAATATTAACTTTTTAAAGGTATAAGGAAGAGGTTTAGCTAATAAGTAAATTACTTAATTAAGTAAGTTACTTCCTTCTTTTTTTAATAGTAATAGCTTCTTACTTTATTACTTCCTTCCTTTATTATAAAATAAGCTAACTCTTTTTAAGCTTCTTTCTATTTTAATCCTCTCCTATATAACTACTTCTCTATTAACCTTCTTTTCTTTTCTTCTATTTATAATAACTCTTTTTTTCCCTAATCTTAACTTAAATATATTAATTAAGTATATTATTAAATATTAAATTAATCTTTATTATATTTAATTACTATATATTTAATTATTATATATCTTTCCCTTTATTAAGTAATAACTTTAAGCTTATAAATAACCCTAACTTTAAACTTCCTTCCTTATTACCTTTAATAAATACTTAATAACTTAATCCTTTAAAGTATTATTAACCTACTCTAATTTAATTAACCCTACCTTTTAATAAGCCTTAATACCTTAATTAGCCTCCTTTATCTATAAATAGTAATTATTTCTTTACTTCTTAAGAGAGTAATATCCCCTCTTAATTAATAAAACCTTTTAATAAACCTTTATATCTTAATTAACCTTCCTTATCTTAAGTTAGTATTTATCTTTTTACTTCTTAAGAAAGTAATTTCCTCTCTTAATTAATAAGGCCTTTTAGCAAACCTTAATAATTTACTTAGCCTTTTTTATCTCTAAACATTAGTTATTCTTCTAATTCTTAGGAACCTTATATCCCCTTTTAATTAACTATATCTTTTAATAATTAAGTAATTATTAATAATAATAAGGGTAAGGGAAAAGGAAAGGAAAAGAAAGAGCCTTTTATATTAATATTTACCTTTAAGAAAATTTAATACCTTAATAATTAAGATATATATATTACCTTTATAAATAAAGGTATACTTTTAGCCTCTTATATCTTTAAAAATCTTACTTATAATACTTTTATAAAATATATTAATATTTATATTATTAAAGGTTTAAAGTAAGTATAATATTATACCTAGGTTTTTTATTACTTAGAGAATAAGGTAATAATTAAGGATTTCTTTTAAGATCTCCTTTATAATAAAAATTATTAATTCTTATATAAGAATATTAAAAAGCTAATTATCTATTTAATTAATATTATTTTTATTAAAAAGATTAATAATTTATTATATAATAAATATATATCTCTAATTTATAATAATTAATATTATAGCCCTAGCCTCCTTATCACTTTCTTTAATTATTATAATACTACTCCTTATAACTATTATCTTTCTTAAATAAGCTTTACTTAATTAAATAATATTCCTATTATATTATTATTCTTTAAATACCATTTTATTATTAATTATAAGAAAAATACTTATATTAATTATATTTATATAATTAAGGCTTACTTTTATAACTTTAATATATATAATAATAAGAAATTAATAAGGAAATATATACTTAAGTATTAAGTAGATTTTAAGGTAATACCCTAATTAAAGCTAGAAATTAATCTATATATATATATCTCAATTAAATATAGCTTTAATAAAGTAAAAAAGGCAGTAATTAATAAAGTAATTAGGTTTAAGCCTTAATTAAGAAAAGTAAAGGCAGAAGAATATTATAATTAAGAGTAAGGAAAGCTAATGGTAATTAAAATAATAAGATAAATATAGGATTATTAGGATGGTATTAAGAAAAGATATAAATAAAGGTAATTCTTTTAGGGCTTTATAGCTAGATATAATGATTTTTCTTAATTTAACTCTACTCTACCTAAAAAGGGTCTTATAATAATAAGGCTTATTTAATTAAGCTAATACTCAGATTTTATAATTAATATATTAATAATAAAATAATAAATAAAGGTAAATATTAAGTTTAAATAATAGATAATAATTTAATATATAAAATATCAACCTAATATAAATAGATATATCCCTAATATAAACCCATGATACCCTAATATCAGCCTATATAACGAATATTTAATAAATGATAAGAATATAATAATAATAATAATAGATATAGGATCATATTAACCTATAAGGGGCTTATAATAAATAAATCTCACTAACCCTTATAGATATATAAAAAAGAATATATATATAATTTTAATTAAAAAAGAATAATTATAATATTATAATGAAAAAGAAATAATTAAATAATTATATAGGTCTATTTTAATATAAAGTAATAACCCTCTTCTCTATTCTCCTACTAGAAAAGCAATAACGCTGGTTTTAATCTTTTATAAATTCAACTTAATAAGGGTTATCTAACTAGAAAACTAAAATATTAATAAATTAATTAAATATCTTAAGCTTAATTTTAATTAGCATTTGAAAATAAGTAATAAGGCTATTATTTAATATATATAAATCAGATAAGCTATTTAAAGAAAATAAGAATTATAATAAGATAAATTTAATAAATAAACTAATATCTAATTAATCCTAATATTAATTAAAGATAGCTTTATAATTTATAATAATATTAGATTCTAGAATAATAAATAAGTTGAGAAATTCTAATTCTTAATCCTTAAATTTAAAGTTTAAAAGACCTTATACTTATAAAAGTAGAATATCTAGCTCCTATATATCATTATTATTAATAAACTTTTTTAATTATCTTAATAAGAATATCTCTTAAAGATTAATTCCATCAAGTATCTTAAATTTATATATATTATTATTATAGATCTTTAAAATGATAAATAAGCTAATCTATTAATATATTAACTTATAAAAGGATAAATAATTAGCTTTATACTACTTATTAATAAAAAGAATTAAGTTATCTTTCTATAAAAGTATAAATCTTAAAAACCTATAATATATATCCCTTAAAGTAGCCTTAACTTTCTACTTTATAATAGATTAAATAGCTTTATTAATATCTTTCTTAAAATCTAAAAGGGCTTAAAACCTATAATTAAGATTCTCTTAAGGAGTTATATTTAAATATTAAGCTTAAATTTATTAAATAAGAATATCTATCTTAATAAGGATGATAAAGTTAAAATTATAAAGGAGATAAAAGGGATTTTTCTTATAAGATTATTAAAAAGTTATCTAATTAATAAAAAATATATATAAGAGGATATTTTTCTAATTTATTACTCCTTCTTCCCTTATTTTAACTAATATAAAGATTAATGAGAAATACCTATATTTAATAATATTATTAATATAAGGATTATATATTAAAAGAATAATTTAGTATACTTTAATTAGTTTAAGGTATTAAGTAAATTCTCTTATATTCTCTCTCCTTCTATTAATTATAACTTTAAAAGGGAGCCCCTACTTAAAGAGGATATTTTAGATAAAGAACTACTTAATATTCTTAGAATTAGCTTTATAAAAAGAGCTTATTTCAACTCATCCTATTAAATTATACCATGCCTCTATAAATTTATTATATTTATAATCCACTAAGAAATATTAAATATTAATATAGATCTTAATAAATAGCTAATTAGGAATTATAAGGATAACTCTATTATTATATACCTAAATATCCTATTTCTTATACTTTAAGCAGCTAATCATTATAGCCTTAATATTAATATATATACCTTTCTAATAATATATAATATAAATTTAATAATATATTATATCTTATCCTTAATAATTTAATAGGGTATAAATATTCTTAATAATATATTATTTTTAATTAAGATTATCTATAACTTATTATTTAAGTAAATCTTTTTCAAGCTTCCTCTAAAATATATTATTATAAAGAAGGAATTAAAATATATTTTTCCTAAATATAATAGCCTACTTACTTAAGAGGCTATCTAGGATTTTCTTATAAATAAGAAACTTAATAATATATTTAGAATTCTTTAACTAGAAATAAATATCTATTAAGATATAATCTTAATTAATAAGTTCTGATATTAAAAGCTAGCTAAGGGTAAAGTTATATTATTCTTTAATATTACCCTTAATCTTTTAATCCTTAATATCTAAAGGACCTAAATACTTCTATAATAATATATTTATAATAATATTTTTAAAATCCTTTATATAATATATTATAAAATCATAAGTCTTAATTATTATAAGCTATTTCATAACTAAGGCGTTAGGGATATCTATAATTAAACTATTAAGTTATTAAATAAGGATATTAAAGTTAATTTCTAGAATAAAATAAACTCTATAAATATAAAATTATAACCTCTTAATTATATATAAAACAGCTTTATATTCTCTTTTTATTATATTATATAGCCTCTTAGCATAAAACTATACTCTACTCTTATATTAAATAGGATATTATATATTATTATATTCTTATATTAAATATATACCTTATCCTTCTAAACTAATATCAATTATAAGAATAATATTCCCTTATATATAATCGATATTAATTAAATATAGCTTAAAGGTAATTATAGCTTTAAGTGCATTTATAGCCTCCTAGCATTTTAAGGTCTAATTAAAATAGGCTCCCTTCTTAAGGAGATTAAATATAGGTCTTGTGATAATCCTATATAAAAATATCTAAGCTTAATAATAATTAATTATTCTTAGAAAGGACTAGATTTCGCTAATTAACTTATAATCTTCTTATTCCAAAATCTTTAAGATCTTCTTATTAATTAATACCCATCCTATCATCTTATAAATATATCTTATAATATTGATTTATTATTTATATTATTTTAATTTAATAATATTAATAGCACCCTTAATAAGCTTAGCATTATATAGTATATCATCGAGGTTCTTAATATATTCTATAATAAATAACTATACCTTAGAGAGATTAAGAGCTTATTTATCACTATAATCACTATTAAGGCCCTTGATTACTATATTATTAAGAAAAGGCTTATAAATATAAGGGATAAAGTTATAAAATATATAAACTATATACCTTATAAATTATATTATAAAGTTAGTTGCTCTTATTAATAATCTACACTATTAGAATAATCTAATTAAAGTTATAAAGGTTATAATATCCCTATTTTTTTCATTTAGCTTAATTTGATTATATTTAGAGAAGAAATTTAATAAAGATAAAACCTTATATATTATATACTCTTCTATAAATTCATTAGCTATAGGAAGAATAAATATATCCCTTATAATAACCTTATTAACCTTTAAGATATTATTAATTAGATAATATCTATTATCCTTTTTCTTAATAAGGAACTATTTATTTTAATATAGAGTATATAATTCTTTAATGATGCCTTTATTTTATTATTCTTATAATATCTTAATTATCGTTTTTCATAAGGCGTAAAGAAGCTTAATAAACTTCATTTAATATATCTTATATAAAATAATCTTAATAGATTAAGGTAGAGCAATATCTATATTTATTTAAGATATATATAACTAGTCTTATATTAAAGCAGCCTTTTAATTAAATAAGAGATAGATAAAAAGATTATACTTTTTATATAAGAAGCTATTATAATTCTTCTTTATTAATATTATAAGGTGATTAGGAGTAAATTTAAACCCTTTTTCTATAAGAGAGAATTTTAATCTTATTTAAGTATTATATTTATTCCCCTTATTAATATTTATAACGACTTTAATCCTAACTTTATAATTAAGCTTCTAATTAACTATTCCCTTTAAGATAAACCTATTAAATAAATAATTATTAATAAGATATACCTTAATACCTACTTTTTTATATAATATTTTAATTATAAGTTTTAATATATATCTTATTAATTTAATAATTATTAATAATTAAAAGATATTATTAGTTTATTTCTTAATATATAATATTTTCTTCTAGAGGTAGGATCCATATATATAATATAGCTTTAGTTTATTAATTCCTTTTAAGATATAAGTATATTTGATTTCTAATTAAAGATCTTTTATAAATAATATAGTTATTCTTTAAGTATTATCATTAGAAAGTACCCTAAATACCTTATTATTATCTTATAAGTTTAATTCTCTTTAAAGCTTTTTTATCACTAAATATAGCTAAATACCTATATTTTTTTCCATTAATATCTAATTAGAAGGGAATCATTAAGCTAAGATTACTTTAATAATAAGTGGAATATATTTTTTAGGGACACTAACCCCATTAGAAGCTACTATATAAAAAGGCTTTTAATTCCACCACCCTAACCTATATATTACTTAAGAATCTCTAAGAATAATATATATAAAAAGAAACCTATAAGATCTTTTAAAAATAAAATTAATATTAAAAAAGAAAGGTATTTTAAAAAGGATATAATATATCATTTTATAATTTATATTATCTATAATAAAGAAGATAGCTTTGATTTTATTAGCCTTAATATATATCTATTACTTAATTACTTTAATTAAAGCTAAGGAATCTTTATTATAAACCATTAAAGTTATATTAAGAAGAGGAATATATAAAAGGATATTTTAATTATAATAAGATAGGGGTAAAAGATTTATTTTAGCTCTTATATTAAGGAATACTAAAAGAGATTTATTAATATCTATTCTAATACATATAATTAAATAAGCAAAGCCTAAGATATTATAATTAATGATATTAACTATTATTAAAGAGATTAAATTAATTCTATATTTAAAGAGGAATTTTTAATTATTTATAAAAGATAAATTCTAATTAAAGCCTAAGGATAATTAAATATTATAATAGTTATTTGGTTTCTAAGAGTAAGCCTTAATAAAGACGACTATAATTTAGTTAGATATAATATCTTTTACATTATAATTATATACTAATTTGAAAGGTACCTTTGAAATTAAGTAAATATTATATTATATAGCCTATAGATATCTAATTAAAGTTATATTTATATTACTAAGTACTAAAAAGTCTGAAATATAGAGTTTAATAATCTCTATAAAGATTATATAAGCTATTATCTCTTTAAGATTTAGGTTAATTTAAGGCTAGGCTTTTAACTTTAGCTTAACCCCTATATTCTTAGCTTTCATAGCCTTTATTATAATCTTCTTTAAATATAACTAGTTATTATAAATCTTAATATTCTCTATTATTAAGAAGTTTATAATTATTAATACTTTATCTTTAAATTAAACCCTTAATTCCTATGCTTATATCTCTAAAATTATTTTAAATATCATATTATCCTAATTAATAAATTCTCTAACTATTTATCTTTTCTTAGCTATATTAGCAGTAATCTAGGCTTAAGATATATAGATGATTTCTTTACTTATCTTAATAGTGAATAGAGAAGGGTTAAAAGTAATTATAATTAAATTAAGCTATATAGATTATAATAAATCCTAGATTATCTTTAAGATTCCTAAGGCCTCTTTACCTTTTAATAAGGGATTAATTTTAATAGCTTTTTAATATTAAATAATAATAAAAAGGTTTATCCTATTCTTCTAAGAGAAGAACTTAAGGTATCCTTTAATTAACTTCTTAAACTTATAATTAAGTAGATTTTAATAATAATAGATAATTAATAAGTTAAGTAGATTAATAAAGGTTACTTATACTTTATCTTATATACTTAGATAGATAATCAGTCCTTTATATTTCTTTATATAAAGAAATTTATTTAAAATAAGGTATTCTACCTTCTTATATTTATAAGCATTATAATTAAATAAAGTATATCTATAATAAACCCTTAAAAAGCTATCCTTTTTATATTAAATAATAAAGACTTCTAATTAATTAATAAATTAATCCTAATTAATACCATTAAATCCTTTAATAAAATTAATAATATTAAGATTAATAAGATTTAGGGCTTCTTAGTAGAAGTTATAATTAGCCTTATATTTAAGTTTTACCTTAATCTTTTTAAGGTTATTAAATAAGATAACATTTTACTCTTAAAGATTAACTTTATTAAGTTATAAATTAGCTAGCTACCTTATAAAGGTATTAATAATATTATCTTAATTAAAATACTATTAAGTCTTTTAAATTTAATTAAAAGAGGTTAGCTTAGATATCTAATATTAAGTCTTATTAATAGAATATTAATCCTTAATATAGTTTTTAAGTTAGTAATATAGGAATATCTCTTATAAATAGGGTCTGATTTAATTAAAAAGCCCTTTGATAGATAGATAATAATCTTATCTTAAATATTTAAGTTTTTTATTAAAAACCCTAAGTAAGATATATTTAAAATCTAACTATAGCTTTATCTTTACCCTTTTAACCCTTATCCCTTTTATAATAAAAAGCTTCTTTAGATAAGATAATAAGGTATTATAAAAAGGCTAAGTAAGATAAATTAATATATTACTTGCTTTATTAAGTAAGGTATTATAATTAATGATCTTCTTCTTTTATTTATTATAATCCCCTAAAGGGTTCTGGTAAAGAATAGCTTTAATAACTTTATTTAGATTAGCTTATATTAACTTATTGCTAGATTTAAAATAAACAAATAATTTATCTTTTTATTCTAGCTAGGTTCATTCCTTAGTAATAATCTTATTAATAGCTTTAATAAACTCTAAGGTAATATAATATTATTAGAATAATATTAAGGTTTAATTAAAAGGATATGAAAATTAAGATAAAATATTCTTAATATTAAAGATTAATTTAATGATATTAGTTCTATTAAATTTAGGTATATTTATATTATTTAGTATAAATAAGGTAACCTAAGGAAGAATTATCTAGTTAATAAAGGCTAAAAGAAAATGATATCTATTAAAAATATTAAAATCTTTAAAAGGAATTAGCTAAGATTAATTAGATTACTATCTTAAGAGAGAGGGAATAGAAGGTATTTTAATAACTTCTTTACCCTTAAGCTTAAAGTACTTAGGTAAATGCCTTTATCCTCTATCTTTTAATAACTAATATTAATTAAAGGAGCCTTTTAATTTAAATTCTAATAGAGGCTAGTAGGATCTTATAGGTTATTTAGGAAGGATATTAATTATAAATAGGTTTAATAATATTATTAAGTAAGGAGAGGCTTTTTATATTATAAAGCCTATAATAAGACTAGTATAAAAGGAGTCTCTTAAACTAGATATTATTAGTAAAATTAGTTAATTAGATAAAAAAGATTAAGTAATTTAGTAAATTAATTTAAAATTAAATGATAATATCGAATTATTAATACTTTAATATATATACCTATTATTAGATTATAAGATATTTAAAATACTTTTTTATAAGAATTATAATACCTTTATCTAGCTATATTAGCCTTATTATCTATATTTAATTAAAATTAAGATAATATTAAATAGGGGTATTATAGGATCTAAAGTACTTAATAGATCACTTAATATTAAGATTGCTTAAAATAATATCAAAAGGTATAAATAATAGCTATTATTAATATTAAACTTTTAATCCCTTAATTCTTTTAATATCAGGATAATATTAAGGGTTAATTTAAAGCTAATAGTTATATAAATTTATATCAATCCTAATATCTAAAAGCTAATCTTCTAATCTAGGTCTTAATATAAATAAATATATTATTAGTTCTTATTTCTATTATTTAATATAAGAACCTTATATTTTATGCTAAAATATAATAAGTATGATATTAATATCTTAATCAGGAAGTTATTTTATATAAGGAGGAAGAGAAACTAGTTTTAAGTAAAGCTTCTTAATTTTATAATATTTAATTTCCCCTTATATTTATGATATAACTATAATAGCCTTAATTCATAAAGCATTTTTATTCCACTAAGTTCTAGCCTTATCTATATATTAAATAGATAGATTTTAAAGGCTAGATCTAAGGGGAAGATAAATGAGTTATATAGTTTTAGGTATATTATATATCTCCTACTCTTAATTAAATAAAGAAGACTTTAAAATTTATGCTTAAGCTAGATCATTAATAAAAATGAAACCATTATAATAATAAGGTAGGCTTATTCTATTATAAGAAGTAAAAGCAATTCTTATGATAAGAAGGAGGGTATGAAAATTAAGGATAAGAATAAGGATAAAAGAATGATATAAATGGGCTAATGGAGGCCTAATTAAAGATGATTATATATATATATAGTTAAAATTAATAAAAAGAGGGAGTTAATTCTTTTCTCAAAATCTAAAAGCAACGAAGGGCAAATAGGTATTTATACCCGCTATCATATACTGAATTCTACTAGACCCTGGAATATTATATATAACCTTTTTATATAAATTTAATTATATAATAATAAAATAAAATTGAAAATAATCGTTAATTATAAAATGCTAGACTTAATTTAATAAGATTTAATCTTTTATCTTCTTTAAAATAAAAAAAAAAGGGCTAAATATTATTTAAAGAAAAAAAATCCGCATAACTATTTATAAAAGTCCCTACCTTAATAGTTATATTATTAATTAAATTAAACTTATTATTAGGATAATCGCTAAGCTTAATAACATTATTATTAATATTAAATAAATTTAAATCTATTTTCATTATTATAAATAAAACCTAAATATTATAAAATTAAGATATATATATTTTAAAATTAAGCTTTGCATTATATAATATCATCTTATGCTTATTTAGCTAATTATTTTCATGGTAAATCTCTATAGCCGGAAGCATGAAATTAAAATCTAAATCACCGGTATATATTTTATAATATATAAGGAGACGCTTAAAATTAATTAATTTTATAACTTTATTTTTCTTTTCTTAGCTAATAATATTAACGGCTAATATAAATTAATAATATAATTAACTTAAATAAAAATAATAGCGTTGCTTATTATAATAATTAAATATTATAATAATTAATATTAATAATAGGAACGATGTTAATAGGATATCCTTATGAAATAAATAGGGTTAAAGCTAAAGAAGTTGCGGCGGAATGAAATATAATGGTATAGGCCGTGAAAATAGCTTATATGGGAATAGCTAAGGTAAGAATAAATAGGATAAAAGCGGTAATTAAAATAATAATATCTATTATATATAATAAATAAAAGAAAAATAAGAATTTATAATTAATTATAATAATATATATAAGATAAAAAATATGAATATAATATATATTAGCAAGATGCGTTATTTATAAATGTATATAAGTAAATAATAATGATATAATAATCAGCATAGGATATTAATGCTAAATTAAAATGGATATATAGTGGGTTAAAGAACGGGCCGTATATACAGGATGCTAATTAATATAAATAGCAGCCTAATAATGTCCTATAATAAATATCAATCAATGCAATATAATAAAGCCTAAGTTATATTTCATAATTAATATTTAACTATAAACCAATTATAGCGGCTCAATAAAATAAGCAAGTTGTAAGGATATTAAGATACTATACACCATAGCTATATTATTATTATTTTATAAAAAAATAAAATTAATATTATTAATAATAAAGAATTAATTTAAATTTAATTTTTATTATATAATTTAATAATTTATTTTTATAATTTAAATAATTAATTTTAAAATATATTATATAATAATTTTTATAATAATATTAATATAAATTTATTTATTTAAATAATAATTAAATATAATAATTAAATTAATTTTAATATAATAAAAAAAATAAAAATTTAATTCTTATTAAATAAATTTATAAAGTTTTATATTATTTTAATAAAAATTAAATTCTTTATTATTTTATTTTTATATTATTATTATTTTAAATAATAATATTTTAAAAAGTTTAAATAATTTTATTATAAAAGATTTAAATAATTTTATTTAAATTTATTTTTATTAAAATAATATTAATTATTTTATTATAAAATAATTAATTTATTATATTTTTATTATAATTTTTAAAATTAATTAAATTAAATTATTTATATTTCTTTTTTTTTTAATTATTAAATTTTAAATTATATTAATTATTAAATAATTATAAATAAAGTTTAAAAATATATTATAATAATATAATTATAAAAAATTAAATAAAAAATATAATTTATATTTAAAATTATATAATTTATATTTAAAATTATATAATTTATATTTAAAATTATATAAATTATTATTAAAAATTATTATATATTAATATTTAAAAAGTATTATATTATATATATAATATATTAATTTTTAAAAAAATTTATTATATTTTTTTAAATATTTTAAAATAAATAAAATAATTTATTTTAATTTTATTTTTTATATATTATTATTTATTTATAATAATATAATAATTATATTTATTATTTATTTAAATAATAATAATATATTTATTAAAATTATTTTTATATAAATTAAATTTATTAAAAATATTTTATTTTTAAATAAAATTTTATTTTAATAATTATATTAATTTAAATTAATAAAGAAAATTTATAAAATAATTTAAATTTTATAATTTAAATTTAAATTAATATAATTATTAAAATAATTTATAATTTAATATAAAATATTTTTATTAATTATAATAAAAATATATCCCTTTTAAATATAAAGATAAAAAACTTATAATTATATTTTTTTAATTAATTTATATTTAATTATATAATATTTTTATAATAATATTTTATTTATTTAAAATAAATAAAAAATATTATTAAAGAAATATTTTATATATTTAATTATTTTCTTTTTTCTTTTTAATTTCTTATTAATTATTATTTTAAAAATAATAAATTTATTTATTTATATAAAATAATCTTTAAACTTCTTTAAAATAATAATAAATATATTAATTTATTTAATTATATAAAGTCCTTTATTTTTATATTTTTTTATCTTTATAAATATTATTTTTATATAAATATAAATTTATTTATTATAATTAAAGTTTATTTTTATAATTATTTATAATAAAATTATTAAGTTTATATTTTTAAATAATTAAATATAATTATCTTATTTATTTATTTTAATTATAATTATAAATTTATTTAATAAAGTTTTAAATATATATATTAATTTAAGCTTAATTAATAATTATTTTAATTTTAATAAATTAAATAATCATTTTTAAATAATTTTTTAATATAATATAATAAGGTTATAATAAATAAATATATATTTATAAAATAAAGTTAAAACCTTAATTAAAATAAAGGTAGCTTTTATTATTATTTATTTTAATTAACTTATATTTAAGTTATATAATAATAATATTTTTATATAATATTTAATAATATTAAATTAAATTACTTATAATTTATAATAATTTTAATCTTAATAATATTAATATAAATAAATTAAATATAATTTAATATTATAATTTTTAATATAAAATAATAGCTTTTAATTATAAATAAATTTATAAAAATAAATTATAAAGTTATTATAAAAAGCTTTATATAATAAAAATTATTATATTTTTTTAAATTATATTTTATCCTTTTAAAATATTAATTATAATTTTTAATTAAATAAAAGAATTTAAATAAATATAAATAATTAATAATAAAAATATATTTTATATTTTTATTAAATTTCTTTTTTAATTTAAAAATTTAATATATTTTAATTTAAATTTTAATTTATTATAAAAAAATATTTTATTATTTAAATTTTTTTTTTAATATTTTAAATTTTTTAAAATATTTATTATAATTATATTTATTATAAATATATATTAATAAATTATTTATTAATTTTAAATATTAAATTTAAATAAATATAAAAATAAATTAAAATATTATTAATATTTTAAATTATATATTTTTAATTTATAAATTTTTTATTAATATATATTTATTTTTATATTATAATTTATATATAAAATAAAAAACTTTATAATTTTATTATAAAATTATAAAAAAAGTTAATTATAAAAATAATTTTATTTTATTTTTTTAAATTAATTTAAATTTTTAATTTATATAAAAGATTATTTAAATTAAATATAAAATTAAATAAAAATATTATAATTTTATATTTAAAATATTTAAAATTATATTAATATAATTATTTATTAATATAAATTTTTATAATATTATTTTAAAATTATTTTAAAATTTATTTTATTTATAAAATATTATAATATATAATTATATTTTTATAAATAATTAATTTTATAAATAAATTTAATATTTTTAAAAATATTTAATAAAACTTTAATTTATTTTTATATTTATATTTTATTATTATTTTTTAAATAAAAAAATTATTTTAATTATTATTAAATAAAAGATTAATTAAAGATAATTTTTATTATTTTAAAAATAAATTATAAATAATTATATATATTTTAAATTTAATAAATTAATAAATAATTATTATAAAAAATAATATTATAATATTATTATAAAAATTATTAAATATTATTATAAAAAAAAAGAAATTAAATTAATATAATAAATATTTATAAAATATATTATTAAAAAATAAAAGCTTTTTTAATTAATATTTTAAATATAAAAAATAAGAATATATTAAAAAATAATATAAAATATAATATTATTATTAAATATAAAAAAAAGAGTTATTATTATTTATTAAGAATAAATATATATCTTTTAATTTTATATAATTTAAATAAATATAAATAAAATTAAAAACTTAATTAATAAAATAATTATATAATAAAAAACTTTAAAAAGAAAGAAATATATTAAGTTAAATATTTAATAATATTTATTTTTTAATATTTTAAAATATTTAATATATATATTAATATTATTAATAAAAATAAAAATATAGCTTATTATTAAAATAATAAAAGGGATTTAAAGGTTAAAGATATTAATTATAAATTATAAAATAAAATTTTCCTACTTATTATATTATTTATTATTATAAAGGTTATAATTTAATTTTTATTTATTTATATCTTTTTAAAATAAATTTATATTTAAAGATTAAAGGTTATATAAATAAATATTATTAAAATAATAATATTTCTTAATATATTTATTTAATTATATTTTTATTAACATTTATAAGTATTTAAAGAGATATTTATAAAAGATATTTAAATAACTTAAGAATTTTATATTTAATAAAGTATTTATAAATATTATCTTTTAAAATATTTTAAATAATAAAAAAGGGGGATATTTAAATAATAATATATTTTTATTTATTAAGGGCATTATCTTTATAAATAATTAAATATTAATTAATATATTTATTTATATCTACTTTTAATTAAATAAATATAAAAAAGGTTATAATTATTAAATATAATTATTTATATAAAATAAAAGTAAAAAGTTAATATTAATATTATAATAATATAAAAATAAAAGAAAAGCATTAATTTTAAATAAAAAGGGATTTTAAGAGTTTTCTTTTAATTTAAGATTATTTAATAATAAAATCTTTCCTTATCTTTAAATAAGTTATTAATATTATAAAAATAAGTTTACCTTATTTATTTAATTGCTTTTAAATATACTTTTATAAGCTATTAAAATTATAATAAGCTATATTTAAAAGCTATTAAATTTAATAAATTAAAGCTTAATATATATAAATAGATATCATAATAATATATAAATTAAAATAAGTTAAATCGCTTAAATAATATTAATAATAACTAGTGATTTTAAAGGATATTTAAATAAACAACTTATTATAATAATGCTTAAATAAAATATAAAGGTTTATTAATATAGCGAGGTTATTAATTTATAAATTATAATTATTATAATTATAAAAATTTTATAATATAATAACTTTTATATAAGTTAAATATTAATAACTTTAAAAGGTAATATAAACTTAAAGGCTATAAATATAAATATATAAAAATTTAAAGTATTTAAAATAAGGATATTTTAAAATTATAAAGTGCTTATAATAATTATATATATGAAATATATTTAAATTAAATATTATTTTCAAAGGATTTATAAAACTTTATATTTAATTATCTTAATTAATAAATAATAAGGGTATAAGATAAAACCTTAGGAAATTTAATAATTTAAAAAAATATACGTATAATTAATAAATAAGGGGGATTTACGCTTATTTAACTTATAAAAGATTTATATTTAATAAATCTGTCAGGGCCGTGGGGCTGTACGTACGCTAGGGCTGGTGGGCCCATGGGTGAGGCTTATCTTATCAGCCCAACTGGCCATTAAAACTCTCCAAAGGCTGGATTGTGATGGTTCTTGCTTTCCTTCCTTTTTAATTAGGCAACTATAGTTATAAATCAACAATACCTTACAGTCAACTTGTGCCCTCGTTGCCATTCAACATGAGGTCCGTCTTAAAATCCTTAAAAGATAATAATAAATATAATTTATAATAAGAAAGCTTTATTATTAATAACTAGCTTTAAGTTAACCATTATCTTATTATTAATTATTAAGCTATTATCTTAAAACCTTTATAAAGCTTAATAAATAAATAATTCTTTAATCTTTTTAATATAATTTAAATTTATACCTTATATTTAAGATTAATTAAAGTAATAAATAATAAATAAAAAGATCCTTTTAAAAGCATTATTATAACTAGCCCACTTTAATTTATATTTAAGTTTTATTCCTTTAAAGATTTAAGTTAATTATAAGGTATCTTTAAATTTATATAAAATTACCTTAGGTTAGAATTTATTCCCAGGATAAATAAATTCTTATTAAGATTATAATCTTATATAATTAATTTTATTAATTTAATTTAAATATTCTTAAAAATATAATTAAATTAATCTTATTATAAAGTTAGCGGCATTATATATTATTAAAGATTATTAATAAAAAGGGGGAATAAGCAGCTAAAATATATAATAAATATTTAATCCTTATTAAATAACTTTAAATACCATTTTAATAATTAAAATTTTATATTATATTATTATATTATCTTAAAGATAACCCTACCTTTAAGTCTTAAATTTCCCGCGCTTAGGTAATTTAATATATTTTAATAAAATATATAAGATAAGCTTAAATTTTAACTTAAATAATTTATTTAAATAATAATATCTTTAATAATTAATAAGCTAGCCCTTAATATTACTATTAAATTAATATTAATAATTAATTAATTATCACTTAATAATATAATATATATGCTTAAATATTAAGCTAATTATTTTAAAATTAAATATTTATAATTATAAAAAAAGATATATTAAAATAATAATGCTTAATATTAAATATAACGTTTAATATTAAATAAATATTAGTTTTAATTAAATTTAATATTTTAATAAAAATATTTATTTTTATTACTTTAAAATTTAAGCTTTATTATATATTATATTTCCCTGGATTTATAAATAAGCGGGGCTAATAAGAGGTAAGAAGGATATATTATAAATGCTGAATTATATATAATAATTAAAGAGCATATCCTATATTTAAGTACCTAAAGCTAGCTTTTACCTTATTAATTTTTAATTTAAAGGATTTTGAAAAATATATAATACTTTATAAATAGGGTAGAATTTATAATTATAATAAGCTAAAAAATATTTTATTAAAATGCTTATCTACTATTAAAATTTAAAAGGTTAATAACTTTATTATAATTAATTCTTTAAAAATTATATTTTAAAGGCTTTATAAAGGTTTATATTTATATTTATTATTTTTAATTTATATTATATTAAGCCTTTTATATATCCCTTTAAGCTTATTTTATTAAAAAGTATAATTGCGAATCTTTATATTTATTAAGATAAAGATATTAAAAGTTATAAGATTAGAATTTATATAATCTATAGGCAAATTATATAGCTAAGTAATGAAAGCATATATAAGAAGTGAATTTATAGCTTGCAAAGTATATATTTCGCTATTTAATAAAAACCATGCTACTAAACAAAGTAATGCAAAAAGGCTCAAAATTCACAGCAGGAATCAAAGCTCCAAGCAAACTCATGAGGCTCGCTTGACAGGTGTGTACTTTGGCCCCCCTGGCCGGGAGCTCCGTAGGTCCTCTTGGGCGTGCCACTATCGTCAGGCCTGTGAGAGCTGATGAGGACGGAGATACCAAGGTTGTGATGATCTGGCTGCCCAGCTAAAGACGTTTCCCAATTGTCTGAGGCTCTCATGACTACTACAACTAGACATGTCTAGAAAGGACAGTTCGAGTCAAGCTGCCCGTGCGCCGAAGTGGTGGCAACCCGAAACACCACCCCCTGAACCCCTTGCAAGGCAATCCATCTCAAACGGCCAAGTCGGCAAATACCCTGGGCCGCCCACCGCGCAGGCGAATTTCCTACTCCCGCCCTCTTACCACGATGGCTATGCTGTTCACCAAAGTCTGAACGAGACCTCGCCATCGCAGAACGCTCCTTGCAGCACCAAGCGCACTACAAAGAACCAGTTCTCCAGTCGAAACAGTTCACACTTTACCCAGCTGTGTCCTCGCCCGTCCTCGACTCCCACCAGCTCCCTTTATCAACAATGCACGCGCCGGCCGCTGTTGTCGTCATCTTGCTCAGCGGCCTGGCCACGGCAGCCGAGGTCAGCGGCCGCCAAAGCGTCAACATCTGCCAGACCGTACAAACCCAAAACGGCTGCATCCAGTCCGCATCTTTCAGCTCGCCCATCTTCTTTACCTGCGTAGATGGACAGCAGACACTCTTCACCTGTGACGGGGGTTGTCGCCAGGGAAACGCTGCCAACTTGCCGACTTGTGACAACGGGAAGCTTTTCAACGGGACGATAGACTGAAATCCTCACTGGAAATCGACTATGGGCGCTGTACCTGGGGATATTCCAAATCTGTGGCCCAAGGCGTATAGAGCCACGGCATGTATGATAGACCAGAGTCAAGGCCGCAATGCGCAGCGCAGGTCGCAATGACGTCTGGGAAAGACTGTTACAAACCGTGCGTATGTGTATAAGGAAATATTCGGGGATAGAAATGTCGATGAATGGAAGCCAACGTAGGCTGTGGCATAGGAAGCGTCAATCACCACAACTAAGTTGCCGTTCCCACTCGGACCTGAGCCGGAGAATATGTACCCATCTTCGTTGGTATGTCCTTGACTTACTGGTAACAATATTTGTTCACATTTAGTTGCTCTCATAGGCAGTGATGATCCGCGGCGACATCAGGAGGTGTTCAGCAAGAATTAATTTGCATCTTTGCTTGAGCAAATGTCGACTATTTGCAGGAGGGAGGCTCACGCCAGACGACTAGTTTGTATTGTTGTAAATGCCCATGCCTCTATCAGATGCCGACTCAAGCAATACTCAGCTCCATTCCAGTGGGTTTGCTGCTCTTTCTGCATGCTTGACGCCAACAGAGCCCCTTCACGTACAACAGAGAGGAGACGCGAGCTTATTCGCCTTGGGCACTGGTCGTACATGCCAGCAATCTGTGGTCAAGGACGTGGTAATCATGTGGGTGGGAGCTAGCTGATAGTGATAGCTATAGATGTGGAAAGAGACTGGAGTGTGATCGGGTACTAACAAAGTTCATTGTTGCATCATCTCTGTTGCTCCTATCACATTTGGGTCCACTCACCCCTCGCGGTGATTGTACCAAGTTATGCACAGTCAGCTTACAGCATAAAATGCTTATTACAACATTGACCCATGGAATCCAGGGCTTTAGACGTATTGTCGGTCTAACTTACCTTGGCTTCCTTAGTATGCTGGTCTGAGGTCAGCATGGCTACTAGTTAGTTGTCTCTTTGATGACCTGGTCCGCTGCAAGCGGGTGTTGAAGGTAACCATGCGGGCACTACACAGGTTCACATGCACTGGAGTCTGATTCTCACCAAGCGCTTCCTTTACTATCCTAGATCGAACATGAGGACAGAACGGCTGCCAGTTGAGATTCAGAGCGTGCCCTGAAATCTTGGTGCCTGGGCCCTTCCGTTCGGACCTTGGCGAAGATGCTTCGTCCTAACTGATACCCTTGTACGACAAAGAGAGATATGATCACCTGATGTGCACCAACGGGTAAAGGATGTCCCCGCTCCCTTTTTTTCCTTCTTTTTGCTTAGTCTGCAGGGTCACGCGCAAAGTTCGCCCACCCTTCTCCTGCTTCCCCGGCACCCTGGTCATGCATGAGGGTGGTAGCGAAAGTATGGTACTTCGCACATCGGCTGCCTCTAGAGCTTCTCTCAATGTCCAAACGGACTCATGCCACAGCAGCGCGAATTCATTTTTCATGCACTTTGGGGTTCACTAAGGTTGAAAGTCCTGCTATCGCCACCTTGTCCGAAGCTCGGCTAGATTTGTGCGACGCTGCTGCCCATATAACTAGGTCGTTGTGTCTGCTTGCTCCCCTCCATGCTCAGAATTATTCTGGCTGTTGTTGAATACGAATGATTCAATCTCTTTTCATCACACACACGTACTGCATTGAACGGTGTGAAATACTGCTTCTTATCGCATCATAATGGGGTCCAGGTCGAATGATGTTCAGGAACTCGATGCTCTTGTTGTTGGAGCTGGGTTCGGAGGTGTATACCAGCTGAAGCGCCTCAGAGATCTGGGTTACAATACTAAGCTGCTCGAAAGCGGTGGTGATTACGGCGGCGTGTGGTACTGGAACAGGTATCCTGGTGCCCGTGTGGACAGCTCTATTCCCCACTACGAGTTCGATGACCCAGCTCTGTGGAGCACCTGGACTTGGAAGCAGAGGTTTCCAGACCATTGTGAGCTCCGGGCTTACTTTTCGCACGTGGCGAAGGTGTAAG
Organism: Diaporthe vaccinii; assembly: GCA_039880775.1. Lineage (NCBI taxonomy): Eukaryota > Fungi > Ascomycota > Sordariomycetes > Diaporthales > Diaporthaceae > Diaporthe > Diaporthe vaccinii. The sequence continues at coordinate 184,014 of JBCEDN010000007.1, read as the reverse complement.
TTCTGCGTGTTGCTCTGGTCCAACTCAAAATGCTAATTCCCAATCCCTTGTCAAGATGGGACCTAGAGAAGGACACCCAGTTCAATACTTTTGTGGAGGCTGCCAGCTGGGACGACCCCGAGTGCCTCTGGACAATACACACTCGCGAGGGCATGTGCTACAAAGCCAGGTATCTTCTACTGAACACTGGGTTTGCCGCCAAACGATATATCCCAGACTGGGACGGCATCGAAACATTCAAGGGGACCTTCATCCACCCGTCATACTGGCCACAAGATGGCTTGAACCTGAAGGGGAAAAGGGTCGCCGTAGTCGGCACTGGCTCAACCGGGGTCCAACTCGCGACGGAGCTCAGTTCAATCGTCGACGAGCTTGTCCTCTTCCAGCGCACTCCCAACACAGCTTTACCCATGAAGCAAGTCAATTACAAGGATGGCGAGCAGGCAATCGGACGGGAAGCGTACCCGGATCTTTTCAAGGGCCGGCCGCTGTCTTTCAGCGGGTTTTCTTTCAATCCTATCAGCCGAAACACATTCGATGATTCACCTGAGCGACGACAGGCGTTCTACGAGACCCTTTGGAAAGAGGGCGACTTCAAGTTCTGGCTGGCTAACTATCAGGATCTTCTGTCTGTCAAGGCTGCAAATAACGAGGCATACGCCTTCTGGCGTGAGAAGACCCGTGCGAGGATTCAAGACCCTCGGCTGAGAGACCTCCTTGCACCGATGGCGGCACCATACAGCTTCGGCTGCAAGAGAATCTCGCTCGAGCAAGGCTTTTTTGAGATCTTCAACGAGCCTCATGTCCACCTTGTCGATGTGAACTCGACACCAGTCAAGGCTATCACTGAAAAAGGCATCAGGACTTCTGAGAAAGAGTGGGAGTTCGACTACATCATATGCGCTACTGGCTTCGACAGCATCACCGGTGGACTCAAGCAGATCGACGTCAAGAGTACTTCCGGGGAGTCCTTGGCAGAATACTGGAGTAATGGGACTCGGACTTACCTCGGCATGGGCGTTTCCGGGTTTCCCAACATGTTCTTCACTTATGGGCCTCAAGGGCCCACGGCGTTCTGCAACGGACCAACTGTAAGCAACCCCCCAAACACCATTTTCACCTTGTCAGTGACGAGCCCCTTGAACATGGAAGCCACGTCACTGGATAGGCTCTGGAACCTCCCAGGGTACAGCTCTAAAGATCTACCAAGTACTACAGGCAAACAGTGTCCCGCTTATACTCCTGCATGGCGTGCAATTATACTTTGTTTGTTTGATATGGCTGACTCTCTGGCATGTTACAGTGCGCACAGATGCAGGGGGATTGGATTTTAGGGTTGATCAGCCGGATGAAAGAGGCCGGCGAGAGGAAGGTGCTCGTGGAGAAAACGTATGAAGAGGAATGGCAGCAAACCATTCTGAAGGTCGCCAGCATGACCTTGGTACCTGGCACAAAATCGGTATGCTATGCTCCCGCCATTCCCAACATCGTCGAATTGAAGGCAGCTGCTTACTGCCTCAACTTAGTGGTACATGGGAGATAACATTCCCGGTAAGAAACGAGAGCCGCTGATTTATCTGGGGGGTGTTCCCAACTACTACTCCACATTGAATGAAGTAACAGCAAATGGATATCCGGGTTTCGTTTTCCAGTAGAGCGCAGATAGAAGATGTAAAGATAAGAGCACACAAGGTGACGGAGAAACAAGGGAAATAGGCCTCCTTAGCCATGTTTCTTATGTAATTTCTTGGATATATGATCGAATTTACCATGCTTCACAAAGACGTGTTCAATATTCCAAGACTATTCGCTGGCTTCTTAGTGAAATTGTGCAAGCATGTACTTGATGAATTGGGTAGTTACGCCACTTGAAGTCGGGCAGCAACCTGTGTCGAAAATCAGCAAGTCTTGCACGAGGCTGGTCATACTTCAATGAGCCGTACTTGTTGGAGCTTTGGTTCGGAAATCATCAACGATCTGAGAGGCTCACAATGGTGACGCACTGACGACAGGGGACGTGGACGGGTCCAGCAAGTCGAGGTACATTCTCCATGTATGCTTAAGAACAAATGAACACTATTACAGAGGACACGCCATTCTAATTTAAGGGATGTCTTTTAAGTGGTGATGGTCTGCATTTACTGGACTAATCCCGGGGATTGTTGCCGCATAACTAGGTACCCAAGCGTAGGGTAGGGGTATAACGACTTCAATCTATATGCCATTCTTTCCGGGCCTCACTGTTGCCAACTGTCCTTATTCGCACATCTTAACGTTGAATCCGGCATGTCCGAGGCCCAAAATCAGTCCAAAATCAGCCCAAAATCAGCCCAAAATCAGTTCTTTTGTCAGGGATCAATGTTACGTGAGGCCCTTCGGGCCCTTCGGGTCCTGAATGCCAAGAGAAATAGCCATTATTTAGAGGCTTCCGCGCAGCATACGCGCCCTTAGAGATACTTAGACCTTAGGTTTAATTATTGCTTTGGCTTATGGGGGCTATTTGGCCCTATCACTCTACCTATGCACCTTATTTCTGACACCTTTCCATCCGTCGTTGGGTGCCCTGCCTACCCCTAAGACCTCGTGGTCAAAGCCTTCTTAAAATGCTTGACAGCCGCCACTAAGGCGAGACGATCAGCCTATCTAAGCAGGTTCGTGGACCCATGACAGATGCTACGGTACAAGAAAGCAAATTTTACCAAAGACCCAGAAGAAGGACGTTGTAATGCCGAGAGCATTACCGTGGCTTACACCTACATATTACATAGCGTAACAACAGACGATGGAACTATTTACCAATTTACCAATACAGAGCTACGGAGATAATCTATTTTGCTCATTGATGGAGTGGGGAGAGGTGCTCACACCGTGGCTGGTAGAACTGCACTTCTTCGGCTAAGGCTTGCTCGTTTGATCAGTGCCAGTGATATTCCTCGTCCCACTCCCTGACACCCGGAGCCAACTAATCATGAGTCTGATTTGCTTGACGATTGCCTCTCAGAGTATATACCTGCCAAGATCTGATGCCATCGAAATACAGAGTATCTCAATGCAGCCCTCAAGTCAGGGATACAGGGTCCATCGTCATATCTGCATTCAGGTGATCAACTGCGCCACTTAATTAAAGCCAGTATATTTGGAAACTACTCATTGATGGTGTTTGGCCTTGGGTGTATGCAGTGTGGGTATGATAAAAAATGATAGGGGATTCACCCCACTTGCCTCTCCGGGGATGCCAGACTGAAAGCGAAAATAGTTCCACTAAGTCCCAGAACGGTTGACATCAACTTGTCGACTCACCACAATGCTCTTGTTACCCATTGCGTGCTTCTTTGCATCATATAAGATCTGGTCCTCGCTCGATACGCTGCTAGTAGTTCGCAGATTCTCAGAATCCTGGACGGTACCTCTGTAGGCGTCACTGACGGTGCCCATGTTTCCCATCTCGACGTCTCTCCCATTTGAGAATTGCTCGTAGGTCTTCCTTGAATTCTGGGGAAAGGGCAAGTTCGACGCTCCCGCGCTTGGCTTCAGTCCGGACGTGCCAAGAGTGCCAAGACGGAATATTTTCCGAAAGAGTGGCCTCAAGGTCGCGAGGCATCCACAGAACATGCCTACGGCGATCTCTCCGTAACCCCATATCACAATGTTGGAAACAGAGTCTAGTACGCATCAGTTTCTCAGGCCCGCATTGGGAATTCGGCGCCGGACTTACAAAGGTAATCCGCAGAGTCGGTTAGGTTGATGGTGTAGTTCAGTCTGATACAAGCTGCCAAACTTGCACTGGGGGGTTTGTAAATATGGAGGAAAACAATGTTGAGCCAAAGCTCATGGGTAAGATGACCTACAATATGCCTAGCCCGAGAATCGCCGCAACCGAGAGCTTCTCGCTTCGCTCAAGCCGAACGTGCCATAACAATGGAATGGGCAGGAGGGCCGTACTAGATCGAGTCAGTAAATGGCCACCTGTTGTGAAGGGAACACCCCGGATCAAAGCCGATTCATAGAGCTGTCTTGGTCTCTGACGACCAATTAATTCTTCACCAATTCGAGGTTACTTACACCCAGTCCGTGAGTATATTGACAGATTAAGTCGGGCTGTGTGGGACTGTATTGCCAAGATGGGCAGACCGGGCTCAGATCGAAACGCCCCGCCTCCTCAATCCGACCCCCTAGCGCTGGTCTGGCGATGTACCTTCTCTTTCCCACCCTTTCAATCACAAGTACTTCATCTTCAGTCTGTTAGATGATGGTTTGCACTATGGCCGGCCACACGTGCAAAATGAGCCGTCCGGCCGGGGCGACGCGTGAAAGCCTGTCATTTGCGCGTCAAATGATGCACGACACATCACCACCTCCTCACAACGACCTCATCACAAGAAGTACGCCCTCCATCAACACACGATGTTCCGATTCGCAACTGAGCGCAGCTATGATACTTTGTCCTTTGCCGAACGGTTGAAATGCAGACAGCGTCTGAGGTCAAAGCCGGCGGCGGCGCCGTCGACACCGGCGCCCTCGCCAACCCTTGCGCCTCCGCTGACTTTTGCACCTCCAACTCCTCCAACCTCAGTGATCGGGGCTGCCAGCGAGCCCTGTGATCAACCATATCACGAGCCTTCTACGAGAACCAACGCCTTGTTCACAGGCGAGCCGAGAATCGTGCTTGTCCAAGGCCCCTCACAAGTCCCGCGAAGCAGTCTGTGCCCACGTCCAACACAAACCACGCGTCACCGCCCTCCAACGCAACCTCGATCGAGCCACTCACCACATCAACGAAAACGAGTTGGCGCCGCCGCCAACACGTCAACGGAAGAGCGACCCAGCAAGCGACCCAGGGAGGCCAGGGAGGCCAGGCAGGGGACAAGTGCGCATCAGCGACCCAGCAGCATCGCCGAGAAAGCCGCGTGCCGCATCTGCGGCACGAACCTACAAGTGCGGAGGTGCCGGGACTGTCCTGGAGGACTTTATCTCTCTACGAGGTGTATCGTTCGTGCGCCTCTCGCCCACCTATTTCTCGACCACATATTCGTTGACTACTCGTTCGAAGCTATCTCTGCCGCAGAAGGGCAAGAAGAGCGGGCTGCAAGCAGCACACCCGGCAGGACCACAATCAGAGAAGAGGATGATCCCCCTACGATTACGCTCCGCGGGCCGGGTATATATGGTGATAGAGTCATGGGTCCTGGAAGAGTGACACGAGCCACACGAGCCAACCGGGCTGCCGGGACACCACCGGCCTCGGGGAGGACACCACTGCCACCACCGCCGACTGAGTTATCAGCGGCTACAAGGGTATCGGATTCTGGACCATCAACCGCTCCGTTCGCATCGGTTTCATTACCTCGGTGTGGCTTTTGCAACACAGAGCTGTTAGGGTTGTACTACAAGTGCCAGGATTGCTCCGAGACTCTATGTTCAGGCCATTCCTCTCTCCATTTCAACTTATACACTCTATAGACGGTGGACGGCCCAAGTGGGCCCACGGACAATCCTGAAATTGGTCAGTTGGGTGAGGCAGATGTTGATGGGGCCGATGTGGAGCAAGTCGTCGTGGGTCTAGATGTGACCCCAGTTTTAACCCCAGACGTGGATCCAGACGTATCCTCAGACGTGGAGGGTCCAATACTCCTAGGGTCCCCGATACCAGGCTCATCATCACCAACTCCAGGTCCACCTGCCATGGTCTTTCGGTCCTCTTCCTCGCTGCGAACGCCCTCATTGGCGTCGTCAGCGACCTCACCGTCTCTCTTCTCGGAAGGCGCCAAAGACAGGAATGATTCGATAGATATCAGCCAAGGTTCCACAAGTGAGGACGACATAAGAGGAGATGATATGGACGACTGTGAGTCGATTGGTGACAACATGGGCTTGGACATGGGCGGAGACAATGTATCAAGCGACGGGGACGGGGACGGGGACGGGGACGCCCTGCCGGAAGTATCCAAAGAGCACATGGTGTCAGCTGCGTTGAACAAGGTGTTGGCCTTGAGCAGCGCTTTGAATCAGGCCATTGAGGAGTTGAAAGACATTACCGCACCTCAGAAACCCCAAAACATCGGCAGGACAAAACGGGTGATTTTATCTAAGGCGCGGGCTGGTCTTGACTTCAACCTGCTCGCTGATAACGATCGGCCGATGAGGCTCGGTCGCTCGTTAAGGCAGTGGGGCCCTAGAGACCGGCAGCTGCTGGCGAGGATGAAATAGAAGGGACACAGTGATGAGCAGATTGCTGCGAGGTTGGACAGAAGCGCCGGGGCAGTAGCGCAGCAGTGGAGGAAGCAGCGGCTATCCCGAGGCTGACGGTTTGTGATCTCTGGAGCCTGCATATGGAAAGTAGAGATGTAAATACACTGGTATTCCAGAACTGACTTGTGAATCCTATCTAGTTATTGACCTGGCGACACAGCACCCATGAACACTTTTTGATCCTTGCCATGCCTCGTGATCTATCGCCCATGAACCTCAACCCGCACGAGGTCTCTTGGTAGATCGTATGTTAGTAGTTTCCTCCTCAAATTGCTGCTTATGTGCGCGCCCAGGATTACTGGGTCATGCCACGCCGGCTTCCTCCAACATAACGAGCACTTATTGAGCAGTCGGTTGTAGTGCTATCTGGTCAGCCTCTTCTGCGAAGTCAAATCGAAGCATAGCTTTCAAGATACCTGCCAGACATATAGCACATAGTTATCAGCTGTGGAAAGGCAGGGAGGGTCATTATAGTGACAACTAACGGGGATCCAAACCACCCATAGTGTCCAATACTCTCCTATATTTAGAGTGGAAGTCGAGGATCATATCGGCGTGCTCAGCACACCAAGGATTATATCTATGTTGTAGTGGATTGTGCGCCCTTGCAACCAGCACGAAAATAATGGTCACAGCAGCGGCCCAAATGTCAACCCTGGCGTCAAAACCTGGACGAACATTGTTGCTGTTCCTGCCCACCTGGTTCCATTCCTGTTCGGGGGCAATCCAACCAACAATTCCGAACTTTTCTTGCTCTGGTATAATAAGTCCAGTGATACTGTCGGCATAAGATGCGACATAGACAGCACGGTCAAGGTCGAGAAGAACAATGCTCGAGGTACACAGCATCCAGCCGATATTTGCCGGCTTGAGATCCCCATGGAGCCAGTGCCTAGTGTGCAGGAATGCAAGAGCCCCAACGAGATCAAGGAGGACGAGGCCGGCTTCCTTAGGTCTATCATTACAGGATTAGAAACATTTTCATCTTGTCAGCACATTCAAGTTAGAGATCTTACCCGTCATGTGTGTCCCTCGAGAATCGTCCCCGCAGTTCAACCGACTCAAGGCTCATCGGCACTACTGGTTCCAACACAAAGCATGCATCCATCATCAGACTGCTTCCAGATGTATCATTGGTAATGCATCCATCATCAGACTGCTTCCAGATGTATCATTGGTAATGAACTCCACAAGTCGTAAGATGCGCCGTTCATCCGTGCGATTAATGAGCCGAGTGATCGACTCCCATGTCTGGCGACCTTTCTCCATAGTATACTTCTGGGTAGGCGTCCGAACAAATAGTCGTTTGAGCGCCACAACCTTGCCAGAATCGCGACGTGTAGCAACAGTCACGTTGCCTGTTGCACCGACGCCGATTATCCCGCGAGGTGTCGTGGTGTATGGCCCAATGTTTCTAGAAGGTGTTGGACTCAGCTCAAGGTGCTTGACTAGGCTGATGCTTTCTGGGGATTCCGGGGCCCTATTATAGAACGTCCGGCTGATGTAGTTGGCGAGTAGGGCACGGCCAGATGGTGAGTTTTGCTGAGCCGCGCGGGTATATCGGGCAAAGTAATCACAATGCCCGAACCGTAGATGGAATCCGTATTGGTTGAAGAGCCGGGAGGCACCAAGAGGTATATTTTTTCCCTCCACGCTGGTTTTGGCCTTCGAGTGTTTCGCATACACCTTCATGTAGCCACTGCTAGGTGCCAGGGACGAAGAGCCCTCGCCGTCCACTTGCAAGATAGCATGATTCCTCGTAATGCCATGGGCGCCTTGCTCTGTCACCATTGGCATGTTCCGCCCATCAGCCAGTACGATGTCGTTCTCGTCGGGTTCGGCGCAAAGACGACCCAGACTCCAGCCTCTCAGTGGATCTTTGGGTGGGATGTCGAGGTGAATGAAATGGCATCCGGTCCAGATGTAGCTTTTCTGTGCTGTGAGCGAAGGGTTGCTGCTACCACTAAGATTAAAGCTCGAGGAGAGAATATCATCTACATCAGAGTCAATCACTGGGGTTGGGTGGATCCACATGTACTGGGAAGCGTGTCTGCGCGCAAGCTTCAAAGCCTCGTCAGCGCCTTGGTCTTCGGCCACGATTGATCCGGCTATTTGGGAGGAGCATAACTTCGCTTCCGCATTGACAGGCCTCAGGATCAGATGTGCGTCGTAGACCGGGCAAGACGGGTCTAATTCCGGGTCTTCGTTTGTGGCCTGGCTGTCGATGCTGGCTTCCCGTAAATCTTGGTATGGAGGTGCCGCCATAGTTCGAGATCGCTCGGGGTGGTGTGGTGTCGCCTGGGAGGAAAAGGCCTTGAAGGAGAAATCACAAGAAAGAACACCTCAAAACAGATCTTTAATGTGACATCTGTCTGAGCTAGACCTTGGATGGTGGCAGGTGCGGAAACCTGCAGTGCCAGGCAGGAGATGTCTCATGAAGACCTCAAAACTACCTCTTGATAGGTGCTGCACCGCAGTACTAATATTCCACAGTATGGTTCCGTGAACTGTTGCCGAAGGCAACAGCTCCGCATCGCCCACCGTCTGCTTGCGATTCTTCACAGTTGTTGACTCGGGATCTACTCATGCACACTGCTGCACCAGTCTGGGTTGGGGCCGCAGATGCAAGCATTGCATGGTTTCATCCATGAGTGTGCGCTGAATGATGATGAGCGCATCTTTGAAGAAGACTTCGGGGCATGATGGGTGCTTCTCTGCTCGCTCCCAGCTGCTCTGTTGTTTGGCACCTCATACCGCCGGCTCTTGAAGACCTCGAGAACCATATTGTTGAACATACTCCATACCAGCCCCCCTGAACAGCCTCGTCAAGCAATTTGACGTCCAGGCCAAGGGCTTGAGATGCATGGTATTCAATCGGCACGGGCGCGTTCCGTTGCTGACGCGTGATTGCTGGAGATTCATGCATGTGTAACCAGCGCAGCCGGGTGAGGAAGCCGGTGACTGACCGGTTCAGACCGGGAGGACGCGCACCTTCCCCGTCCCGCCCTCCACCACAAGAGGTGTGAAGCAGCAGCCCGAGAGGACGACTGCTGTCCAAGAGGCAAAAATTGGGGATCATCTGAGCACTCCTCATGCAATGCCCCGGTGACGGCCTAAGACACTGCAGCGATAGCAAAATGTTCTTGCCATGGGCGGCGTTGGGCGTCAAAATTCACTGCTTGGCTCGCCTCCTCCATGAAAGCTGACCCTATGTCAAAAGCATCAACACGGCGTTCACATCGCAGTTGGCTCAGGGAGGGGAAGGCATGTACTCTTGGCGTGGGAAATCGCGCTGTCTGTGGTTGACGGATTACTGCAGAATTACATACCAGCCTCTGTCGGCAGCAACGTATGTGACAGCCTGATAGCATACTGCCAAGACATGCACTGTAAGCGATTTGGAACCGGGGAAGCGGTGTTGCAACGCTATCACCCCCCCGTCTCCCGATGCCGTGCATAGCACTGGCCAGTAGGGTCGCAGTGTCGGGAAGCAGATACACGGGGACCCTGTCACAGGGATCATTGATTTTCATCCAGGGGTAATCTGAGTCTGACACCAGTACCTCGCTCTGGCACGGGCGGGATCGCTGCGAGAGATACCAGCCGAGCACATCGGCCACAAATGACTTCCAACGCGTCGAGAATTGTCATGGAACAGAAACTGGTCACAAATAGAGATGACAGTCATCAGGATTTATACGTAGTAGGCACTATCGCCGGTGGACATGCCGAGGCAAAGAAGGCGACGAACACATAAAAATTGTAGCACTTTGGGGTTTTGTGACGAATAATCATGTTCCAGTACGATTCCACTGGAGCTCGCATTAGGCAGACGGTGATTGGCAAGGAAGTTTGCCGGATGCATTGGGCTGCACGGAGGAGTTTACCTAGATAAGCCAGCTGCATTCAGTTTTGAGGTAGCGCATGCAGAGCTGAAGCGGATGCTGCCTGTGACGCCAATGTCGGTTGTCTGCTTCGCGCTGTCACGTGCATCGGCGAGGCTCAAGCAAGGACAGCCCCTTCTGAAGTGCGTGCCCTGAGTCCTGGCTTCACGTTGTCCTCCTCCACCCAACCTCAACTGCCAACAAGTTGTAATCATGGAATACCTCGTTCGCATTCGCAGACACCATACACATCTTGCCGCATTTGCTGCTCAATGGGAGCAGATATATGGGGTATGTGGTCTCGTTTTTAATCTGTATACATATGCCTCTTTAAGCAGTATGCATCAGTCCCTTCATACAGTGATAAACGCTTAAGCACCTAGCGTTAAAAAAAATACAATGCCGATAATAATAGGTTTCGAACACAATTATAGCTTGCGGCTAAGCAAACAATGACAGCCGCACAGACGAGGCTAGCGAGAATCGCTTCTGACGGCGCCATAGACTAGAACCGTCGACACAAGTAGCCGAAGACTAATCTGCCACGGCGTTTTGGAGTCAAAGTCGGGCAAATAGTCATACAGCGAAGACCAGAATAGTCTCTATAAAATGTAACAATCCCACAAACGCAGTCCCAGTCGAAAACTTAGTCTCTTTCCACCCACACCAACACACATCACAAGCTCCCAAGAAGACCCTCGCCAAGTAAGCTACCACTACAGCCAACACTCAACCCCAAAGCTACTAACTTCAATAGAAGTTAAAATGAAAAAACGCTTTAATCTATCGCATCCAGACGATTTCCGCAAAAAAGTTGCAAAACTCTCCGATAAAAGCAAAGACAGCATTCGCGATAAAATCAGCAATATAAAGGAATGTAATCCTATTACACTCTGCTAGATTTATCATTCGGTTATTAGCGATATAACAACCCTTAAAAGGATTGAAAGGGAGTTGAAAAACAAGGGCAGAAAGAGGTATTATGATGTTCCTCTGGAAGAGGACGGGGGCAATGAGCAAATGTATCAAGCCGTACGCGACTTTGTGCACGAGCTCAGGGCTGAGGGATAGTCGGAAAGCTGAGCAGACAGCAGCCAGACCAATGAACAGTTGATTTAAAAAACAGTGTGGCCGAAGCCATATATGGGGTATGTGTTTCTTGCCACCTAACAGTGCTTGCTGACCCAACAGGCCTACTATGTCTGCGTTTATCTCCTATCTTGTCTTCCAGCATACAAGCTAACAGCCTGCTTTGTGAATTCAGCCCCTCCCTGACCCATGCTCCAACTTTGGAGCCGATCTTGTCACTGGCCCCGCAACACCGTGCCTTCCGAGCGACTTTTTCTCTAGCTATTCTCAATCGGTGACGGCGTTTGCTAAGGAGCTCCGCAGAGAGCTGGAGTTTGTTCAAGAAGAACAAGAAGCCGATGACAAGCGGAGAGCACAGAGAGCCAGGCAAGGCTTACCGGAAGAGGACTCTGTGAGGCCCTTCTTCATATCGTCTCGCAGCCCAAGCCCATGGGAACGTGTCGCTACCAGGGTGTCACCGACAACTGGCAACAAGATGACGACAGACCATGGCCTGGGAGCCGGCGATGCCGTGAGCGAACAGCCGCAGCCGGGACCAGAGGGGTCATGGTCTATGATCACACCACCAAAGCCCACACGCGCTGAGATGAAGGCCGACCGTATCAGCCAGGCGCGCTTCATCGCTGCACACGGCATCCCCTGGACCATCCGTGATGAAACACCCACTGAAGGGGAGGCGATTGTGTTTATCCGTGAGTGGAAGACCAAGCAGAAGACCCGCTACAAAAAGTGGTCGGATGATCTCCACAAGTTGCAGAAGGACTACTCCAGCTTTAATGAAAACCCTTCTTGTGACGTGAGCGAAGAGCCGGAGCCAGACCGGGATTGGTCTGTGGTCACCACACCAGAACCAGACCGGGGACGGTTTCGTGGACGGTATGATTTCAGAACACCGAAGCCAACTCGCGCCGATGTGCAGGCCGGGCGTATCAGCCAGGCGCACTTCCGTGCAGCACACGGCTACAACTGGGACGTCATTGGTAGAACGCCCACTGAAGCGGAGGCGGTTGTGCTTATCCGCGAGCAGGAGATAGCTGAGAAAGAATGGTGGGATGATCTCCAGAAGAGAAACAAAGAATACATGGAGATGTTGCAGAAGGACCCCTCCGGCTCGAACAATGACAATCCCCCTGGTGCCGTGAACGAACAGTCGGAACCAAAGCCTCGGATTCTGGACCTACCACCAAAGCCCACTCGCGCTGATGTGCAGGCCGGGCGTAGAAGCCCGGATGCCTTCGTCCTGGCGCACGGCTACCCCTGGGACGCTATGGATAGAACGCCCACTGAAGAGGAGGCAACTGTGCTTATCCGCAAATGGGAGGCTGAGGAAGAGATGTGTGAGAAAAGGTGGTTGGACAAAATCAACCGTAGGAAATACGAGGATTTCTTGCGGCGGCACCCTAGCTTGGCCCGTGAAGATCCTTCCGGTGCTGGTGAGAACACGCCGGCCGACCAAGATGTCAAATCACGCACCCTGTCGGAGGAGAGCCAATTCGAGCACATGACCCCAATGGCTGGATGTATAGAGACACAGTCCAGAACAACCTCCGTCCAGCATTGTCCTTCTCCTGGGACCGGGACAGTGTTGCCACTTAGCACACCAGGTGGCCAGACACCCATGGGTGTATGCACCACAACGACAAATGGAACCGAGAGCAAGAAGCGGAAACGTTCACTATCCCTGGGGTCTCAAGAGGCAGGTATCAACACACCGGTGTCGTCTGTGACAGAACAGCACAGTGATTGGTCCACCTCTGCAAAGAAGAGAAAGATGTAGAAGGGAAGGGTTCGGCAGACTCATCATGTAACTGAGGCAACATAAAAGCAAGGGTCATGTACTCATTTCTGGTCTGTACAATAAAGTTCTCTCTAACGACGCGATGGTAACTGCTTGCTCTCAAGGTGACAGCATCGACTGGTGTGGACGATGGATCAGCTGGGGTAATGAATTTCCAGACAACACTTGATGTCCAATTTGCAATTCCTGACTCCATGAACGGGTTCAATAGTGCACACCAGGCTTGACCACGGGGTTTCCAACCCGCAACATAATACGACAACTCGAGAACAAGCCAGTACGATCGCACCATACTGATAACAGCAAAACACACTTTTTTCCCTGGCTGGACATGCCGGACGACACCATTCAGCGACGAAGGAACTTGCCCGTTCTGTCTCTCTTTGCAATACGCCTGCCAGTAGGGGTGAATACAGATGGGTCAGCCGCCGAAGCCGATATGTACTTGCGGCTCGATGGTGATGGTGTATGGGGACTCGCCAGTTCCGCTTGAGCCGGTGGTTGGGAAGGGGCTGCGGTGCTTGTGGATAGTGACTGTGTGTGTATACCGCTATAAAGCGAATGTGTGCGCATGCGTGCCGCGGTAGTTTGTCTCGGGTCACGGCGGATGCGTTTGGATGGGATGTCAATGGTGAAATTGAGTGGCACTGCGCGTTTCGGGCCGGGGTTGGACAGATCAGGTGTGGTCGGGCTGTCTACTGGGGAGCGAACTGTCTCCCTAGTGTGGACGGGGGCTGGTGTGTTGAATGTGATAGGGCTCTGGAGTTGGGGGTCGATCGCCTCCTCGCAGGTGGATTGTGCATGCAGAGATTCGACTGGGTTGAACATAATGAGGTCTTGGGGCTGAGGTGTGATCTCCTTGTCAAGGGAAGGTGGTGGCGGGCTCGACAACGGTACATTCATTCTGAACATGGGGGGAGGCGGCGGGACATGAGAGGCCGCGCTCACAGCGGCAGTGGGTGGGAGCACAGCATCCTCGATGAGGGTCAGGCCCAGACCCTTCCTGAGTGTGTGGCCTGGCCTCGTTGGCGTGTTGACGTCCGGCGCCGGGTACCAGTTGTTCTGCCAATATCAGCTGCCATTCAGGAGGCGAGAAGGTGGACGGGGAAGGTTCCGACAGACAAGTTTCTCAGGAGGAGGTGGCCAATTCTGGCTTGGCTCAGAATTGTATATGACATGACGATCGTCGTCCCGGTGGCTGATGACGAGGTACACCTCGCAGCCGCTGTCGATGTGGAGTTGGTGGCACTTCTTGACAAGGGTGATCTCACGCTTGCGGCGACGGCTGATGAGGTTCCTGTGGTCCTGGTAGGCAGCATGCCATGGGCCCAAGTCAAGCTCGCCGTATACCTCAGGACCAGGCCCGGCGAAGTCATGGGTTGGAGGAGGAGTGGTTGGGGAGTAGTCAGAGAATGAGGATGTCATGGTGGGCAGGGACAGCGCGACCTGGCAAGGAGAGAATGAAGTCTGCAAAGAGGGCGCTGTTCAGACGGGAGAGTGCCGGGAGAATGCTAATATGAACGATCAACTGATGAATCAATGCCAATCCAGAGAGGGCAGCGCCGTCGATCCTCTTATACTTAGCTCACTCGGGCTCCCCTTGGGTCTGTTGAGCCGGCTGGGTCCAGTCCTGGCTGGAAAGTCGCAGGCTGGGTACCCTCCACGGTTCTCTGCATAATGAGAGCATCTCGTCCGGCCTGCGTGTGGACAGGACGGCTGGGAGAACTTGCATTTCCCACAGGTGACTTCGGTACGTGGGCCCAAACGGGAAGCTAGGGTCCAGGAGAGGCTGTCTCGCCTGGGCCTGGGCCCTTTGAAACTTGCGCCCGAAGCTCTCGGTGACTAGCATGCCCGGGACCATCGTCGTCTCGCGCATGTCTTGGTCGCCTCTGTGCTCGACTGAGCTGGGGGCTGCACATCCGAACGTTCAAAGACCGTCTGCGGCCGGATCGTTCGCCATGTCCTCTTCGGGCTAGGCTGCGTGAATCCCCTTTTCGCTTTGGCACCGTTGCCGTCCCTGCATGCGCAGGGGTGCCCGTTTGCCCGTTGCGGAGCTAATGCGATACGAGGCAAACAATCGCAGATTCTTTCCCCAAACAATCTTTTCCCAGAGGGCGTGTCAAAAAGAATCTTTTCAGCTACGCAGCGATAGTTTGGTCTTGCACGCGTTCCCACACTGCTTCCTCATGGGCGAAATGTCTTATGCTGCGAGAAGAAATGCAAGCTGCGAATGTCATATTAGCTTTGACGACCTCGCTCTGAGAACAGGACAAGAGTGTCTGCTGTTGTTTGTACGACGGGGCTGAAATGAAAGAAATACCTGATTGTGGGCTGGCCAGCAGGAGCTTTCACCAAGGAACGTCTGGAGGGCGTGCGGAAGTGACAAGTTGAAAATGTTTCACGCCTGTCCAGGCCGGTGCATTTCATTGGGGTTCCACGGCGGACCCCGGCCAGCTACCCGTTGCAGCGCTATTCCGTTTTCGTCGAAAAACGGGCACATCTCAGCAGCGAGATCGATCCGATGCAACTGGGTCTGACCGATGTGGGGTGTAGGGAAGCACCCTGTAAGCAGCGCTCTCAACGTCGACGCTCGACGTCCTCGCGTGCTCGCGATCACAGAGGCTGAGGTTCTCTGGTGTGCAACGGATGTCCGGATCGATGAGCGACCGGCCAGTGCGAGTACGGCCAGTACGGCCAGTGCGGCCAGTGCGCCGGTGGGGGAGCCACGGTACCATGTATCTACGCTGCTTTTGGAGGCACGACCTGAGGTAGCACAAGGTCGCGGGCACTCGTACTTCTTGTTGGCCGGTTCAGATAACATGGCCAGACCCCAAAAACCACGTCCTCGGCTGGCCCCAACCCGTGAACCACCCATGTCGAGCCGAAGACACAAGACGACGCGCGAGCGTCCAGTTTACAGTCAAGATGCCCGATATCACAAATAAACGAAGCTCTCCGAGGGCCCGGTCTACTCCTCCAGACTGGCTCCCCAACGTCCGGCCGGGAGGCACGTCGGCGAACATCAAAGTCATTCGCAAGGGCAAGGTGCAAGAGCGGAAGGACAGCGACTGGTTCCTGGCCTTGGGCGCGGCCATGGAGCAAAGAGATGCTGTCCAGAGCAGGCTGTTTACGAAGTTCTACTTTTTCCTCCGCGACTTCATCCCCCAGGGCCTGAGCGACGACAAGTTCGGGCACATCGACGGGAACGACGTGATGGACCAACTCCTTTCCCACCCAAACGAGAGCACCGCTTCGAGACACAAGCTTACCAAATACGCGAACGATGCCTTTCGGGACCTCCAGAACTGGATGGGGAGCTATGCCAACTGGAAGCAGGCCGTCAAGAAGGCCAAATCAGACGCAGAAGCCGACAGGACCAGGGCAAACAAGAAGAGAGCGCAAGCTTGGAAGGCACCGGGCCTACACACGCCCGCAGGTTCGTGGAATGACTCAAGTGCCAGAAGCCTGCTCTAGACTGACCCTATCGCTCCCAGCAATCCTCGCAATCCTTATTATCGCACACCCCGACGCCAAGTTCAAAGACTGGATCGGACAACTACAGATCGAGTGGATGGTAACGCAAAGTCGCGAGACTCTAAATGTGCAGCAGGGATTCTGGGATGGTCTGAACAGCCGGAACCTGGACGACGTCTTCGTCATGAACGAAGAGCCCCGAAGGGCTGAGGGTCATCGGCTCGCGGACTACAGCCAACTCTTTGGTCCTAGATTCACGAGCTGCAGGAGAGATATTCGGCCCTTCGCCGAGGCCTTTGTTCTGCAACCTCTCACTGGTGAACTGTCAGACCTCGACGAGGACGACGATGAACTCGAGCTGGGCCTCCCATTAGCCTCTCCCACTAAGCCTTACGCTACAGTGGCAACACGTGACGTATCCCACGTCAGTTCCGATACGAGCGAGATACCAACGCCAGAACACAGCCTTCGCTCATGTCTTGACGTGTCTGCAGGGTCGCCGAAGCGTGAGCTGTCAAAGTGGCTGCTCAGGAGTCTGACGTGCGATTGGAATATTCCTTGCGACAACAACGGGAAGGCCGTCCTGTCGGCTTGGTGTGAGCACTGGGAGGAGGAGATCAACCAGGCCGACAGCTACCAGAGTCAGGTCACCACCAGGGAGCTCTTCTCCTCCAGCTTACAGAGGCTGAGGGCACTAGAAGCAACGCCCTGGCTGGTACCTTACATGCTCTCAGAGATGCAGGACCGCGGTAGTCCGTATATAGCAGAGGACTTGCAAAAGGCAAGGTCTGTGCTTAAAGATCTTCCCGAGTTCCAGGCATATTGTCGAGCGAGTGAGCAGCTGCACAACCTCGTCGAAATGACTGCTCCTACCCCCACAGTGCGAGATCGCATGACGGTGCTTTCGGACCAGCAAGTTGTTTCATTCTGTCGCTTCACAAAGGGCTCCTTCTTTTTCAACTTTTGGAGAGCACTGTTCGCATATGAGACGCTCCATATCTATGTGATCGTGCGAGGTTACCAGACCCCGGTCATGGATGATCTTTTGTTTTGGCGGAGCAAGAGAGACATCCTTCTCAGTCAAAAAGTCTGCGACACGCTCGAATTGAGAAGTTCGCAGATGCTGGCGCTGCTCTTGCCAGGGGCTTTCAATATCCTGACCGACAATCAGGCACGCATCTTCCGTCAACAATTCTGTCCTGAGCTTGACACAGATCCTGTGGACTCCTCCCGGGAGAGACCACGCCGTGTAAGCTCCGACGAGGTCTTATCGGAATCGGTTCAGATGAGGCACAAAAGCCTTTACAAACTCATTGGGGATCTTCAGGGCCTCGAGGACGGGACCTGCGCCTCGAGAGCGTCCAGTCAGCATCCGCCGTGGACAGGGCCAACACAGACCCCTTTGCCTGTGCCAGCAGTACAGCGCAGGCCTAGCCAGGCCTCCTCGGGCCGTGACCTGTCGCCTAGCCGCGATTCAACGCGGAAGAATCGCTTCGCTGGACGTTCCCACTTCGTGGCAAAACGCGCGTGCAGCCCCGCTGCGGATGACCGGGTCACGAAAGTCCCCAGGCTTGGCTTCATCACAAGGGACGAGGTAGCGGGTGAGATGCAAGGGCTGAAGCGCGAGCTCACATCTGGGTTGGAGCAGTTGAGGGCGGACCTGCCGGCGGCCGACTCAGTGAAGACGTCCAAGGCTGAGGTCATCTGCAGCCTGGGGCAGGTGAAGAATGAACTCAACAACAACCTGGGACAGCTCTCGACAGATCTCGGCTCCGGACTCCAACGGCTCCAAACCGAGATCTCATCTAGCGTTGATGACGCACGCCAGCAGTGTGCGGGGGATGTCCAGCAAACATTCGACACAGCGACGGGTAAGGTGTTGCTGGCGATTTCGGAGCAGCACGACAAGTTAGTTGGCCTGCTAGATGTCAAAGATTCTATATCACGTCTTCTCACTGCGCAGACAGATGTGCTGCTTGAGAACGTCGCCGGGAAGTCGGAGGTTGCCGCTATCGTGCAGGGTGCGGCACATGCCTTCGCGACGCAAACAGATGTCATTGTGGAAAAGGTAGTTGAGAGGCTGAATGTTGGTGCTATCGTACAGGAGGCTGTCGCGGCGCATACTGAAGTCCTCCTGCAAAAGATAACAGCGTTGCAGCCATGGGCGCCCCTAGAGATAGGACAAGACGGTTACCTCGCCGCTCACTGCCCAGCACCGCCCAATTGGGAGCTCAACCAGAAGGCATATGTGTCTGAGCTCATCAATGCGGCTTGGCTTTACATTCGTACCCTTGGCAGCCCGGATGGCGGATGTTTCGAAGACGAAAGCGCTCTGGAGCTAGTTGAGACCACCTACCCGCTGCTCAATGAAGATCATTTAGAACTAGCACTCCAACATATACATCTACAAATCTACGGACACCGGCTAGGGGAAAGCAAATAGATAGAGAAGTAGATATAATACAAACCTTCCTACTACGTCCAAATTCCCATTAATGAGTTGTGTTTATGCTGAGCTTATGTGCATGCATTAGATAACCTGGATCAAGGCTGCTGCTTGATATACTATGCCCTGTCTGACACCCAGGTACACAGGTAGAGTCAGAGATTTGGATGCATCTGGTGCGCTATCGGCTCTCGAGACGTATTGTGGTATGGCGTCTGCTTGACGTTGGATTTTGAGTCCCAAGATGTCAACATTATCTATGCAACTAAGTACACAATCATGAACCCCCGTAGCACTACAGCCTGTCTGCCCTCTCCTTATCGAGAATCACTTGCTTGACCTGATGACGACTCGGGTGGGCCCATAGTGCGTGCAAGTTGCATTGCCAGCAGCGGGTGACTTGGCAAGAGCCGCACACATACGCCTGTGCAACCAGTTCATCATAGCAATTTTCACACCAGTAGGAGATCTTACAGATCCCTTCAATTATAAGCAAATTGCTTCCTGGCGCCGTCTTCAATTCCAGAGACCATTTTGTATCCTTGTGATGTCTGGTTGGTCCACCCTTGGCGTTGACCTGGTGGACACCGAAGACAAACCTGATACCTTCCCTCGGGTCATTACTCTCGCTGGCCAGCTTGTTCTGGTTACGAGCAAGGCGCTCCAGTGTTGAACTACTGATGGTCATTTGAACCTTATCTGGTAGCAACTCGCTGAGTGCTACAGCCCAGTCCAGGTCGTATGTTGAAAGCGGCCCATTGAGGACGTCCTCTGCGAGGCCAATTTGGATTGGAAGCCAGGGGCGGGATTTGACACAAGTGCGGTAATTCGGGTCACAAACAAGAGAGAATTCCAATCAACCAGGTCGAAAAGTCTTTCAGAGTGACAAGACATCGATGGTTATCGGTCGGATGGTTCCACACCCGGGACTCAAAATGAAGTCGGCTTGGAACTCGCCCTCACTCTCGCTGTTGTGATGATGAAGGACCATCTGTGCCCCAATCACCAAGCCGTTTAAGACCTGGGCTGGTGTAGGCATGTTTAAAGCGGATAATGCGGCCCCTGCGGAGACGGCCGATAAGCTATTGATGATCAGCCTTTGTTAATCTGCTAATTGCCGGGTAGACTCACGGGTGGGCTTCGGAGTCCGCCAAGAACTCGTACTCTATCTTGACAGAGCAGTTTGCCGTCAGCTTCTGGATCAGCATCTCCACCCTCCTACGGAGCGCCGGGTTCCCGAAGCTTCCTCCTGTAAGGAGGATTCCGAAGTCTTTGCCAAGTGAGTGCAACGATTTGATCTGGGTCATCAAAGCTTGGTACCCGGCGCTAAAGGCACGGGAGAAGATTCTCTGCAGCCTCCAAGCCTCAATGCTAAGGGTGCGAGTGCCAAGGCCATGAAGTATCACAAGCTCGTCGTTCCTAATCGCCGTGTCGTAATCCAAGTCCTTCTTCTCTCGCTCGAACAACTCAATAAGGGCAGCGAGTTCACCAACTTTCAGCTTGCCATGTCGGAGTAAAGCACCCAGCTTTTCCTGGAGGATTTTAAGTACCTCACTGTTCGCAACGTGGCTTCCGCCTCGGGTCCCTGACTCAAGTTTAGTTGGAGACATGGAATTTAACGGCTTCAAGTAGGAATACCTCTCAGCCATCCCGAGCCGTTGCTCGATTAGCGCTTTTCAAGACCGCCGGACTTAAAGTACAGGTTGAGTGTATCCATGTTCAGACTACTGCCTCCGGCATCAACAACAAGTAAGTTTTTGCTGTCCCCTTCCTTCATGCCTTGAAAGACTCTTTTCCTCGGCTCAGAATCGATGGAATTGATTAGGTCATCAAATTCCTGCGTAACATAGGTACTGACGGCCTCTCCCTCGGTAATCGCATATCGGAATCTAATCTCTGGCCAAACCTCATCAAGGAGTTTATAATAGTAGTCCAGTACGGTCGAGAAGTCCCTCGGCGACTCACTTCCACACAAGTAGTTTGGGAGCGTTATGACAAGTGTATCAACCAATAAAGGAGAACGGGAATTATTGGCCTGCTTGATGGTGGCATCTTTGAGGGTTTTCAGATGAGATTTCAGCGCTCTCTCCATCAGGGACTCGGTCAGGGCTCCGGATTCAACTGCTTCAAAGAGCAAGTCAGAACCTGTATTGATAAGGTAAGCCACAATCTTGTCCTGCAATAGAAACGAAGAGACCAATGCCCCAGGTTGGGTGCCTGAGAGTGAGCGAGGGTGCACCTGTTGATGTTCACTGACCTGGTGATTCGCGTAGTGCATTTTTTCGTCTAACACCGGCCATGTAGACTAATATCGTCTTCAGTAAAATAGTCTTGTCTTTCTTGTTCGTGACTTGAAGTGTGATCCCATCTGGGCCCTCAAGCCTGGCCAATGCAGGGAACTCAAACAGCCCAGAGGCAGATGACTTTGCTCGCTCGCTGTGTGGCACGGAGACACGGTGGATTTCAGACCAGGTTTGGTTCTCCAGGCTGCGCTTACACGCGATGGTAACTTTTGAATAATATGACCCAAAATCGAGCCCTGCGGCGCACCTGCCAGAACATCATCAGTAGGAAAGCGAGGACTTAAGTCGTCTCATCAGTTCCACTTACAAAGCTCCGTCCCCATTCACCACTAGGCCTTGTCAGCCATCAAATTTATACTACATGGGAAAATGCAGAACCTACCAGTGCTGACCCCAGCATTCATATACTTCTCAACGCTGTGCGCTTGAATCGAACTCATTGTACTGGATTTCTTACTGCGCTGTATAGAGATGATGTTGTATGGAGCACATTAAAATTGCTCTGCATGGATATTGAGCAGGCAGGATATGTCAGGTACTGGATGTATCATCTAATGTAGACTGTCCCCGCTGTACCCGTCCAAGTAACCTGGCTGCAGCATGCTGGGTGTATGTTACTCTCCTCTTGGGGTTCTTGTCAAGAGATGGGCACTTGCATACATGGTTCATGCTCCAAGGTAGGCATGCAGGTTTTTAAATCTCCGTATTCGACGTTGGTCTTGCTTCCCGTTGTGTAACACACCTGCC
The DNA here is from genome assembly GCA_039880775.1 of Diaporthe vaccinii. Classification (NCBI taxonomy): domain Eukaryota; kingdom Fungi; phylum Ascomycota; class Sordariomycetes; order Diaporthales; family Diaporthaceae; genus Diaporthe; species Diaporthe vaccinii. The sequence continues at coordinate 162,024 of JBCEDN010000007.1, read as the reverse complement.
TGTCCATGTTGTTTGTGTTGTGATAACTGCAAAAGTGATAGGTGACCACACAGGCGTGCAGAAGGGGGCCCACCCATCCACAAGCCATGTGTGGCCCATCCGCAATAAGATCACACTTGTTCACCCCAAGATCCGTAGAATTGATAACATGCACCGGTGAGAAATGCTAGGCAAAAGCTACAAGAGGAAGACGGCTCCTAAGTACCACTTGGCTGTTGATTATAACGCACCTGCCAGCACGGCACGGGGCTTTGCATGAGGGCCAAAGATAGCCAGCTTACTTAGCGTCACCGCCTCATTCAACCTATCATATATACAGCTGAGATGGGCGCTAATCCTTCTCTATCATCCAACGTGCTAACACAATTCACGTTTATTTACAGATTCGCATTAACGAAACTAAAAAGGGAAGTTAATATGGAGAATAAGGGGAATGGCTTAATAATAAATAGCCCCCTATTATTATAAAAAAGGTTTAATACCCACATTATTAATACCTATATCAGCCGTAAATATAATATATCTTTAAATTTATAAATATAAATTTATATTAAAAATATTAAATATTATAGGATTTTAAAAATAAAAGCTTATATAATTTATTTAAGATATTATTTATTATTATATAATTACTTTTCACTTATTATTATTATATTTAAATTTAAATAATATTAAACTTCTTTACTTTATATACCTTAATATCCTTTCCTTCTTATTAATATAAGCTTAGCAATTTTCTTTAAATCCTTTAAAGTTAATTAATAATAATTCTATATAATAAGCTAAGGGGTAATTTAATTATAATTATAGCTAAGAAATGATTTTATTAAAAGGATATTTCACTATATAATATATATATATATTTAAAAGCCTTTATAAAGTAATATAGCATTTTATATAAATTTCTAAGGAATTATATATATAAATTAAAAAAAAGAGAATCTTTATTAAAAATTCATAAGATATATAAAGATAATAGCATATTATTAAGAGAAAAAGGCTTAGGTTTAACTTAATTCTTATTAAAAATAAAACCAACCCTTACCTTATAAATATTAATCTTAATAGAAATTATTTAATAATTAAAAAGATTATCCTATTAAATTATAATAAATAATTTTATTAATAATCAATATATTATAATAATAATAGAAATATTACCTAATTATATAATAATTAACTTAAATAAAGGTTCTTATTTTTAATTTTAAATATTAATAATAACTTTAATATTTATATTATAAATAATATATTATATATAACTTATAATATTTATTAATAAAATACACTATATAGGCTTTTAAATATATATAAATACTTTAAGTTATATAAAGAAGAGGTAAAAATAAGCGGGATTTAATAACCCTTTTAACCTTTATAAATTAAAGAGGAATATATAGCTTAATAAATAGCTTTTTCTTAAGATTTTTCTATTAATAAGCTATTATATAATTAATTTAAGTAGCTAATCCTTAATACTTCTAGCCCTTTAATTACTTATTTAAAAATCCTTATATAATTATACCTTAATATATTAAGCCTAGCTATTTATTTACCTTTTATAAAGGAAGTATTTTATAAGCTATTATAATTATTTAATTAAATTAAAGTATAATGATTTATTTATATTATTATAATAAGAAAATAAATATTAATAAATTAATATTAATTATAAGAAGAATATTAATAATAATAAGCTAAAGTTATAATTATAATTATATATATTAGGAAAAATAGGTTTTTAATAAAAATATAATGGCTTATAAACACCCTCCTTTTAAATTAATTTAATTAAGGGAAATATAAAATAATTTATTAAACTTTATTTAATAATAAAATAATTATTATTATTAATTTTCTAAAGAATAATAAAATATATAAAATAATATAATAAATTACCTATAAATATAATATTATATATTAAATTAATATTAAAGCTTTTATTATAATAACTTTTAATTATAAAACTAAGCTTAATTAAGCTTAAGCTTAAGATTCCTTTTAAGCTTAAGCTATTTATAAATATATAAATAATTATAAAAATAAATAAAATTAATTTATTAAAAAAATAAATATAAATATATATAAAAATAAAAGGTTATCTTATATAGCTTTAAATTCCTCTTTAAAATAAACTACTTTAATATTATTAAGATTAAATATAAAGCTTATAAATTCCTAAGCTATTATATAAAAAAGATAGCTTTTTAAATTATTATAAATTATATTTATATTATCTTTGATTTATTTAAATACTTAAATCTTAATAAAGCCTTTTTAAGTTAAGATATTAATTTATAATAAAAAAAAGGATATAATTAATTTTAAAAAAATTTATATTATTATATTATATAAGCTTTCTTAAATAAATATTAAGGCGTTAAATTTAAACCTTATTTATTATAATATAAGCTTTTTATTAATATTAAATTAAATATAAAGCTTATTATTATAAAAATAAACTTATATATATAAAGCTATTAAAATAAATAGCTTAATATAATATTAAAGTTAATAACTTAAGTTATTAATTTATTTATAATAATAAATAATATAATTTATTTAATATAAATTTTAATAATATTATATATTATTAACTTTTAATTATTAATAATAATATATTTTTCATAATATTTAATACTTAAATTAAAAGCCCTTAATTTTTAAATAAATCCTTATATTTATTTTATATAATATAAAAAATATATAATAAATATATAATAGCTAGCTTATTTATATAAGTTAATCTTAATATAATATTATTAATATAATTATTATTAACTACTTATTATATTATAATCCTATATATATAATTAAATGCATTTAAGTAATTTTATTAAATATATTATTTTAAAAATAATATATTAATTTAGCTTATTTAATATAAAAGCCCTTAAATATAATTTAAAGTTAATTTAAATTTAAATTAATATTATTTTTAATTAATATTAATTTAAATATATTATATATTTAAATTATTTATAATAATTAATATTAAGCTTAAAATCTATTATATTAAATTAAATTATATTATATTAATTTATATCTTTTAATTTAATAATATTAAATTTAAAAATTATCTTAATATTTATTATAATTTTAATTTAAATTTATTATATTATATAAATTTAATATTATTAATAATATAATTAAATCTAAGGCTTAAAATAAAAAAGGTAAAATTAAGAGAATTTTAAAATATATAATTTAAATTTTTAATTAAATTATAAAAGGAAAGGAAACTTATATTTATTAAGCTGTAAAATAAGTAATTATTTAAGCTATTTAAGAGATAAATATAAAAAATAATATATAAATAGCTTTAATAAGTTTAATTTAAACCTTAAAATTAATATAAAATTTAATTTAAAATTTAAAATTAATAAAGCTTATAATAAAGATAATTTTAAAGAAAGCTATTTATTTATAAATAAATAATAATTTAAATTAACTTTAAATATAAAGCAATTAATAAAGAAATTAAAAAATAAAATTAATAAAAAACTTATTAATTTTAAAATAAATAAGCTTTTATTAATATTAAATTTATTAAAATTATAATTAATATTATTATTTATAATTTTAAAAAACTTAATCCTTTAATTAAATAAAAAATAAAATATAATTATAATAATTTATTAATAATATTCTAAATTATATTTTAAAGTTATTTAAAAAAAAATAAAGAGAAGATAATTTATTTTCTTATAAAAAGAATATAATAATATATATTTAAGTTATTTATATTTTAAAAAATTTATAATATATATTATTAACCTTTAAAATATTATTAATTTTAAATAATAATAAATTAATTAATTATAATTATAATTATAACTTAAATACTTTATTTAATAATAATGTTTATTTTATTAAATATTATTATATAAATATAAAGAATATTAATTAAAATAATTATTATTAAAAAATATATATTATTAATATAAAAAAATAAATTATAAATATTAAAATTTAATATATATATATATATATATTTTTATCTTTTTTAAATATAAAAATAAAAGATTTATAATTATATTTTTTTTAATTAATTTATATTTAATTATATAATATTTTTATAATAAGATTTTATTTATTTAAAATAATTAAAGATTTTTTTTAAAAAAAATATATTATAAATTTAATTATTTTTTATTTTTTAATTAATTTATTATTATAAATTATTATTTTAAAAATAATAAGTTTATTTATTTATTTAAAATAATTTTTAAATTTTTTTAAAAATAATAATAAATATATTAATTTATTTAATTATATAAAATTCCTTATTTTTAAATTTCTTTATCTTTATAAATATTATTTTTATATAAATATAAATTTATTTATTTTAATTAAAGTTTATTTTTATAATTATAAAGTTATTAATTTTATATATTTAAATAATTAAATATAATTACTTTATTTATTTATTTTAATTATAATTATAAACTTATTTAATAAATATATATATTAATTTAAGCTTAATTATTATTTTAACTTTAATAAATTAAATAATTATTTTTAAATAGATTTTTATAATAAAGTTATAATAATTATTTAATTTTATTAAATAAATATATATTTAAATAAAGTTAAAACTTTTAAAATAAAAATAGCTTTTATTATTATTTATTTTAATTAATTTATATTTAATTAAATTATATAATAATAATATTTTTATATAATATTTAATAATATTAAATTAATTTATAATTTATAATAATTTTAATATAAATAATATTAAAAATTAAATATAATTTAATATTATAACTTTTAATATAAAATAATAATTTTTAATTATAAATAAATTTATAAAAAAATATAAAATTATTATAAAAAGCTTTATATAATAAAAATTATTATATTTCTTTTAAATTATATTTTATTTTTTTAAAATATTAATTATAATTTTTAATTAAATAAAAAAATTTAAATAAATATAAATAATTAATATAAAATTTTATATTTTTTTATTTATTAATATATAATTAATTTTTATAAATTTTATATAAAAATATTTAAAAATATAAAATTTTATATATATAAAAAAATTATATTTATTATTTTTAAATTATTTTTAAAATAATATTTTAAAAATATAAATTAATAAAAATAATAAATATAATTAAATAATTTTTTTTATTTTTTTATTATATTTTAATATTATTATATTTTATTTTTTAATAAATTATATATTTAAAAATTAAATTATATATAAAATAAAATTTAATATATAATATATATTTATATTAATTTATATTAATTTTATTAATTAAAAATATATTTTTTTTATATTTATAATATTAAATTAATAAATATATATAATTTTTTATAAAATTAAATATTAAATATTATTTTTTATATAAAGAATATAAAAATAAATTTATAATATTAAATAATTTAAAAAAATAAATTAAAATAATAATTAAAATTATTAAAAGAAATTAAATTTAATAAAATATAAATTTTATTTATAATTAATTTTTAAATTAAAATTTAATAATTTTAAATTATAAATAATATAAAATTTATTATTAAATTAATTTTTATATTATAAAATAATATTTTAATTTAAAAATAATATAAAAAATCTTCTTTTTTAATTATTTAAAATATAAATAATATATAAATAATTTTAATTTTAAATTTAATAAAAAAAACTTTTTATATATTATTATTATTTTTTTTATATTAAAATAATATTAAATATAATAAATTATAAATTAATTTATATTAAAAAAATATTTATTATTTTAAAATTATATTTAATTTTATTTTTTTATTTTTTTATTTAATTATTTTATATTAATATATATATATTTAATTTAAATTATTTAAATAATTAATTTTATAAAATAAATAAATTTTAATTTATTTAAATAAAAATAAATAAAAAAAACTTTTTTTAAAAAAATAAAATATAAAATTAATATTAATTAATATTAATTTAAAAATTTAAAAATTTAATAAATAAAATTATTTTTAATATAAATTATATTTTTATTTTTTATATTAATTTTATATTATTTTATTTATTTAAATATTTAATATATTAAAAATTAATAATTATTATATTAATTTATTTTTTAAAAAAGTTAATTAATATTTTAAATAATTAAAAATTTTAAAAAAAAATTAAAAAAAAGTCTTTTAAAAATAATTTAAATTATATAAATTTTTAATATTTTTTATTTTATTTTATATAATAAAATAAATAATTAATTATATTATAAAAGATTATATATTAATAAATATAAATTTAATTTAATTAAAAAATATATATTTATTTAATATATATTTAAATAAAATATATAAAAACTTTTAATATATTTTTTTAATATAAAAAATATAATTAATTTTTTATTAATATTATAAAATAATAAGCTAATTAATAAAAATTAAGCTTAATATTTTATAAATATATAATTTAGCTTAAAGATTAAATTTAATTATTTATATAATTATTAAAGGGCCTTTTATAAAAATTTAAAGATTATTAAAAATTAATTTAAATTATTTTATAATATAATAATTAAATATTAAATTATTAATAATAACTTTTATAATTTTAATAAAATTAACTTTATAATAAATATAATAATTATATTAATAATTATTATATATATTAATAAATATAAAAAAATTAAATTAATTTAATTTAATAATTAAAAATAAATAATTATTATTAAATATATTAATATAAATATATTATAAATCTTATTATTTATAATTATTTAAGATATTTATTATTTTATTAATTAAATAATAAAATTAAGTTTTTTAAATAATTAAATTATTAAATTTATTTTTAATAAATAAATAAATAATAAAATTAATTTAAAATAAATTTAATATTTTAATAAATATATTAAATTAAAAAGAAATATTAATTATTAAATATTAATTATAAATAATTATAAAAGTTATATATTAATTAAATTTAATTAATATTATTAAAAAAAAAATTATTATTATTAATATATTATTATATTTATTTTATTTATTTTAATTATTAAATATTATATTATATTTATTTTTAAAATATATATATAATAATAAAATTAATCTTTTTATTTAAATTTTAATTAATTATATTATTAAATTTAATTTTTTTTATATTTAAAATAATTTATAATAAAATTTTTATAAAAAAATATTAAATTTATATTTAAAAAAATTAAAAAAAATTTTAAAAATTTTAATTTTATAATTTTTAAATTTAATATTTATTTAATAATTTTTTAATTTTTTTAATTTTTTTTAATAATAAAAATTTTAAATATTATTAAAAATTTAATAAATTATTTAATAATTAAATTTTATTAAAAATAAAATCTTTATTTATTAAAAAAACTTTTTTATATTAATTATAAAAATTATTAAATTTATATTTTTAAAAATATTAATATAATATTTATTAAATATTAAAAAATTAAAAAAATTTATATATAATTTAAAGAAATATTTATTATTAAAAAATTTTAAATTTTTATTTAAAAAAAAATAAAAAAAATAATTAATTAATAAAATAAATAATAATAATAAAAAAATAATTTATAATAAATTAAATAAATAATAATATAAAAATAAATAAAAAAATATTAAAAAATTTAATTAATTAAATTTTAAATAAATATTAAAATTAATAAAAATTAATAAAAATTAATAAAAATTAATAAAAATTAATAAAAATTAATAAAAATTAATAAAAATTAATAAAAATTAATAAAAATTAATAAAAATAATAAAAAAATATAAATATATAATAAATATAATTAATTAATAAATTATATTATATTTTATTAATATAAAAAAATTAATATAAATTATATAATAAATAATAAATAAAAAAATTAATTAATTTTTAAATTTTAAAAATAATATAATTTATTATAATTTATAATATATAATAAAAAATAATTTTAATAAAAATAATATATAATTTAATATATTATATATTATTTTATTTATATTATTTTTTATTATATATTAAATTAATATATTTTTTTATAATTATATAATAATTTATATATTTATAATATTTTTTTTAAAATAATAAATTAATAAAAAAATATTTTAAAAAATATAATAAAAATTAAATAAATAATATTTTATATTTTATTAATAAAAATTAATAAATTATATAAAAATTATTTTAAAATATAATAATTAATATTTAAAAAAATCATTTATATTTTTTATTTATTTTTTATATTAATTATTATATTATTTTTATATATATAGTGAATTCACGGTGAATTCACAGTGAATTCACCATGAATGTTCAGATTCACGGTACTTTCACAGTGAATTCATAGTGAATGCTAAGATTCATGGTGAATTTACCGTGAATTCACCGTGAATGTGTCCCAACCCATTCGTACCCCCTGGCTAATGATTTGCCTCCGTGCGTAATCTTCCAGACGTCCGTGGAGTGAGTGTGGGTTGAGGGGGTTCGAAAGGTATGGTGAATTCGTCGTGAAGGAGCGGCAGGTGCTTTGGGACAGGCAGGGCGGTTGCGCGTCGGCCGTGAATAGCCAGTGGTTGCCGTTATGAATCCGCAGATTCAAGGTGCATCATCGGCGCAAGTGCGCTTCGTGGTTCAATCGATTCGCTATATATGATGAAAGCAAAAAACGGCGATGCCGCAGGGAATTCTCCCGTAGACGGTGCCATGAGCCCATTGTCCATCCCATGTGGAGGGCGGTTTGTACTCTGACCCGGCGCGTTGGCGGAACCCAATCCATTTTTACCGCGTTGGGCGGGCGGTGGGGCGGATTGCGCTGCGCGGGACCTCCAGGGCGGCTGACAGCGGATCGGTTTGTTTTGGCGACGCGTGCAAGTTGCGCCCCGGCGCGGTGAGTTGTCGGCAGGAAATGGCAGGGTTGCGGGTTCGACCCTTGCGACCGGCAAGTGGCTGTGGATCGGTGCATTGCAGTGAATTCGTCGTGAAGTCACCGGATATGGTCCATGGGAATGGACCGATGCCATGGCGGGTCGGGCTGCGTGCATGAACGTCACGGCCGTTAGCATACCTTGTCCTCACGACATTCCTCCGCATTAGCACGAAATCATTGGTCTATAAACTGGTCGGCACGCCGCCAAAGGGAAAATCCCAGACTACTGTTGTCTATAATGGACCTGCATAACCAAAGAAAAACAAAATGAAGCTGACCGGGACCTGGTTGGTAAGGTTGTTGGGGTCGGCGTCTCGGGTCGTGATCACGGCATTGTTTAGGCATTCGAGCAGGGTGCAGGGGATTAGGGTGCCTGTGGTGAATCGGTCCTGCACAAGTGCAACGGGCGATAAGCACGGTGTCGCTGCTGATGGGACGGCCGGCCGTGAATTCACCGTTTACTCCTAGCTCCCGTTTAGCAGTGAAGGACTGTCCGACCGATGGCAGAATTTACCAGGGGAAATTCTTTAAACATTTGCCCCATCCCAAACTTGCACCTCCTCTTTCTGGTTTCTTTCACGGTCTCATCCCTTCTCCTCCCGTTAGCGATCACCTCGCCGCACATCTCGCGCTCTGTCTGCCTTTCTACCTGTTTGCCCACCTGCACCTGTCGCGTCGGCGCCTAGCGTCACGCATTTCGCATCAAACTCAGTGCCATCCCTGCAGTCAACCGACCTTGGTCTATCTACGGTAACCTAAACCGTTGCCACGTGAGTTCTTTATGCACAAAGCTATCTTGCTTACATAGCTTACTGACTCGAACATGTTACAGTAATAGAAACCGTCCTCATCAACACCAACCACCAGGGTAGCCCACCCCCAGACCGACCGCTCAAGCTCAAAAAGTACAAACCCATCCTCATCTACTCTGCCAACGAGGTCTGGCCACGCCAAGACTCGCCCGTGACCACTGAAGTTGCATTCACCGGGTCCTGGCAGGAGGATATGCAGCTGCCCCCACACGTTCGACCTCGTTCCCGATGGCTGCTCAGGGCCGACGCCCCTGGCACAGTATTCAACTCAGAGGGCTTTGCATGCGATTACCAGCTTGCCCAGGCAGATTGGTTCCCTGGCTCGTTCGACATGCGGGTCCGGGCTCTGAGTTCTCAAGAGCAGGCCACCCTCCAACAGTCGGCCGTGAACAACAAGGAGAAGGCTTGGATCGCGGTGGACCTGCGCCGCCGCCCAGGCATGCGTTATGGGCAGTACCTGAAGGGTGTCAACTGGCCATGCCCGAATATGCGACCCGACCTCGTCCATGTCTTCAAGGACTGGTTCCGTCCCAAGCTCATGGAGCAAGACATGACCCTGCTTGTCCACGCCGCCAATGCCCACGCCATCATTTCTTAGGGAGAAATGGTTCGTGGAACACCACGGCCTCAGATCTTGTCCAATTTCCAATCTCATGATGCAGGACATCCTGTCATCTGGACCCCGGACCGGTTTTCCGTCCTCAGGGACCGCGTCCTGTCCATGCCTCAGAGGATCTCGCCGATAACGACCTTTACCACCATCAAAGACTTTTCCCTGGTGACCTCATACTCAGAGGTCCTGAACCACTGGTACGTTGTCGATGAAGCCCGGGCTGTCCGCTGTGTCCCTGTGGACGCCAACTTCGTCCATTTTGAAGAGGACACAGATGCCTATGACGTGTACGTCAAGTTGCCAAACCAATGGAAAACCGACTTCACGGCTGCATAGACGCAGCTGCTCACTGTGGGTCAACCCGTGGAAATCACTTTCTGGCCTGTGGGCCACTTGTGGCGTCGTGGCCGAGGACAGTTCCTAGATCGACGAACGTCTCTCACCTGGAGAGGGAAGATCGTGCCTCTTGACTCGGGGGTCGATCCTTCGGCCAGACTACCACATAACTTCCGTTTCCGAGTGCGACGCCCAGATATGGAAACGAGTAAAATGGTCGGCCTGAAAAACAAATCCGTCACAGCAGTCGAGGAGCTCTGTCGTATGGATGTCTTTAGCTCGGATACCCTTGCCTCGAATACCAGAGCGAAGGTGATCTACGTAAAGCTTATCCCTTCCACTCCTGTCATCAAAGGCAGGGTGGCTGCAATGATCCGCGTCATGTTAAAGCCACATTCAGCTCATGAATACCATCTCAGGGACTGGGAGAACCGTCAGGATGAAGACACGACTTCTGAGGCTGGCTGGTCAGACGTTGTGTTAAATAACCCTCACGACCACATTGGCGATTGCATCGAGAAGAGCCCAGAGAGCCTGGAGTACCCGTTCGAGATGGTGAGGTCTGCCAATGGTGGCCTTCAGATTAAGCGCCAAGGGAACCCACTTTGCCCGCTGACAAAGGGCTTTCTGTTGGGTCGATCTATGCCCGAACCAGACTCAGAGGTTAACTTCTGATCTCATCTCACCACCGCCGAAAAGGAACGCTTTTTGGCTATGATTCCTGATATCGACACTAGAAATAGGTTTCGGGCGTACTCTTCAGCTATGCCATGTGGCATTCTCTTTATCTTTGGCCCTCCAGGCACAGGCAAGACCTGGTTTATCGCCATGCTTACCGTTGACCGGACTTATGCCCATCAAAAGATCGCCTGTCAAGCCCCAACCAATGCAGCCACCACTATCTTTTATAATCAATACCTGAAAATCCTCGAGGAGGTTGGATGCAAGGATCACTTCCTTGCATTTCACCACTACCCCGCGCATATCGAGGTTGCCATCGTCCTCAGGTTCCTGCGCTCTGAGCATGGCAGAGAGGAGTGGGACTCCGACCCGCATTACACGTCGTTCACAGAGACTAGCGACACAGATGTCGCCAAATGGTCGCGGGAGGGAAGTGCTGCCGCCGCCGTCCTCTTTGTCCTGGGCAAGATCGATGAGTTTCCCTGCGGCGAACAGACCCTACGTCAGGTGCGCGGCTCACCTTTGGTCCGGCAGATAAATAGCGCCATAGAGGCCACGGTCGCTGCCCACGTCTCTGGGGAAGTTCCCCAGGGCGATATCAACCCAGACGACTTCGTTGTGGACGGTATTGAGGATGACGGATGTGATGATGATGGCACCCATGACCCGGACAGGCAGCTGCGGGATGACCACGTTCGAGCGACCCTGCATGGCAAGAGTCTGGGCGGTCTTGTGAAGGTGCTCTTGCTACAGATCTACTGGAAAGCATCTGCCATTTTCTCTACTACCCATGTGGGCGCCGGCCCACTGGTCCGAAAATTCACAAAGACCGCAAACGAGTACTTCCTGAACGAGGCAGGCTCCGCAACAGTTGCTGAGACTCTCCAGCTATGGCGTATGGACCGTCGCATTGTCCTTTCAGGAGATCCGAAGCAGTTGCAACCCGCAACATTGTCTGCTGGTGCCCGCTACAACACTGGAAGGGGACCACCACACAGTATCAACCCCGTTGCCCCGCAGCACACGATGTCAGCATTATACTATGGTATGGTCAACAGCTTCCCTGTCTTCGTGCTCCGGGTGCAGCGCCGCATGGTCCGCGGTCTCTTTGACTTGTCGAAGGACCTCTTTTACAACCGGTTGGGTGCATCTGGCAAGCAATTGGACCTGTCCTACTCTGAAACCAGCGACACCTGAAGTGGGCAGCACAGCCTCAGCCTGTCCTGTGAGGACTGGGCCAGCCGGGTACTTGGTGTTCAGCCGATCATTGACGGGCGGATCCTGCCTGTCCTCATCAATGTATCTGGGACTCAAGTCCAGTACGCAGAAGTTTCCAAGTCACGGTCGAATGCGATGATGACAGCTGTTCTCGTCCGTCTTCTGGGCCAGTTACTGTCAGGCGCGAGTCTCGAACTTGGCGACGTTGCAATCGTTACGCCTTATGTGGCCCAACAGCACGAGATACTCAGAGCAATTGGCTCGAGTGTCTCGATGAATAATGATGAAGATAAGACCCTACTCACAACAGCAGATAGGGTGCAGGGCAGCGAGCGACCGGTGGCTGTGTTCCTTGCTGTTAATACCTGGGAAAGTGGTGGTAGATTCCTACATGACTCGAATCGGCTCAATGTCATTAGTACTCGGGCATCTGATTATTTCATTGTTATTGGTGACCTCGCCGTTGCCACTCGCGTGCCTCAGCAAGGGTTGCTGAGTCTAGTGGGGGTTATTTGGATGATAGGGCGCTGAAGGCGTGGCATCAGTTCTTCGTGCGTCATCAACGTGTGGTTCAGCAGTCGGATATTCCATGGTTGACGAACGACGCTGCGGACTTCTCGGCCGAGCGGCTTGTGAATTCGGGCCATGATTAGAGGATGAGTACGGGGCAGTCTTTCAGTGTACCTAGGTGGCTTATGATGCCCTCAATGCAATCAGAATTTAGAGGTTAATCGTTCTTGTCTGTGAAACAATCAGTCTTGTATCTGGAAGAATCATCTAATGTGAATCCTCCTCTGCCTACATCCTCCATCCAGGCGCACGGGCAAGGCGAGGACGGCCACCAGGCCGATGGGCTAGTAAAGCCCAGGGCACCCACCCCTGGTAGTCCCCGTTGCTGCAGCTCCGTTGCTTCGGCGGAGCGCACGAGCCATCCGGAGGGCAGCGACCAAGGTGTAAACAATTCACTGTGAATTCACGATGAAAACCCGCGCCCATCCAATCGTGCTGCCACTCCGCTCTGTCCGCTCGTGAATTGACAGAACATTCTCCAAATATTTGCCTGCGTCGTCTGCGAGCCAGACCAAGCCGTCACCTCAGTCAATCAATCAGCCATCCTACGGCCTCAAGAGTCGTCATCACCCACCGGTTGTCCCGGACAGCCACCACTCCTCGTCAGCCAACCTCGCTACCACCACCACCCCGTCGAGGTCAGTGATCCCACCATGCCGGGCTTCTATGTGGTCCCATACCCAACCGGCCAGGGTCATGGCGTACCACTCGTCCCTCATGATCTCCTGCCCGACTTTCCAATCGGGCGTTCCATTGCCGAGGCGCACGCCGAATCCCTTATCGGCCCATACCCCATTCCCTGTTGGCTCAGCTGTAACAGCCCGTTGTACCATGGTTGAAGCCTCTGGGGCGCCACGTGGAAGGGAGCATAAACGTTGGAGGACTTGGAACTGACAGGAGAAACTGAACAGGAGCACATATACGATGCCCCTGCCTTAGACGGCCACGAGAACCCATCAAGCCCATACCCAAACGGCCCGTTCTTCAACAATCACTACCGAGGAAGGCCTCAAAACCGCGAATACAACATCGCTCCCAAGGGCCATGTTCGCAACTCGCTGGGACAGTTTGTCCATCAGGACAAGGAGATATCAGTCAACAATAAGGAGGCCACCGAAACCTCTCATTGAGGACCTGCCGTCTACCGCAGCAACGCGGCCGCCGACCAAGCTTCGGAGCGAGTGCATGGCAAATGTACAGGGATTTCGCACTACTTAACCTCGGCAACTATTCGCCTCATGACCCATTCCAAACCCGACCCACCGGTCCCATAAGCGTCGACCGCACCGGCAGAGTCATTTTGCGCCACAACAGCGATGCTGGCGAGAGCGAGGTTGGCGAGGGCGACGTTGGCGACAGATACCCATGGTGAGCTTGTAGATAACGCCGAGGCTTGAGTGTGACACATCACGGACCGGACTGGGAGTCCTTGATAATGATGCCCTTCTGAGAGGCTGGGGCAGGATCCTGGGAATTTGACTTTCATGGGACATCGCGCCTTCTGAGATAGTACCTTCCCTCTTTTCATTTGATATTTTGGTGGTGTGGCAACAAACTTGGGAGTCATAGCTATCTCCATGGGTTAGACGAGAACACATGCTCGCCGCCGCCCATTGCCATGGAAGAAACCATACATAGGACTGTTCTACTTCCCTCCCTCTGTTCACGCCACATTGTGTTCACGCCACATTGTGACCATCGTCATGTCCCTAGACTCGTCCACGGGGGAAGATACTATGCCAGTTGTGCCTTCATGGCTTGCCGATCAATCCGAGGACATCTTCATCTGTCACCCCCCGCACGTACTCCTCACACACTCGCCCTTTGAACATCATCACATGTACCAGCCCATGTCGGCATAAGAAACGGTGGCGGGCAATAAGCAATCGGGCCGCGTCCGTCAGGTCTGAGGCAGATACAGCACGCAGACGCATTCCTGCGAAATCAAGCACGTCCTGGCTCACGACGATCTTTGTCTTCGCATCTCCCTTACCCCATTCTGTCCTGACAGTACGCAACGGGCATACAAGCAGCATCGTGTGATAAACCGGGTCACCCAGACCCAGACAACCGAGAAGGAATGGCCAGCTTTGTCTCTGAATGCTGAGGCATGGAAGTGACCGGATCTCTCGCACACCCCACATGATAATCGAGGACATCCATTCAGGCATGATGATGGTGGGAACATCACGCCAATTTCGTAAGGTCATGTAACAGAGGCTGAAAGTTTGATCCCGGGTAGTAGACAGGGTGTTGGTGGGTTGCGAACAAATCTTTATCAGGCCACTGTATGGACCCAGCTCTTGAGATATGATGTCCAGGGCGGTTCTGCAGTTTCTGCAAATTGCAGTGAAGTCGTCGTTTCGCACGGGCTGGTTGAATATGGATGGGAACATAGACTTGATTCGTTCCTGAACATTGGCATTGACCTGATCCAAGCCATGATTCATAGCCATAGCATAGAACCGTGCCGCAGCGGATGATGTCTCGGGGCAGTCGGGAGTGGAATTGTAGTGACTCGGGACATCGGATTGTTTCCACTGCGGGTCCGAAGCATCAGGTTTCTCAGTAGACTGATCTACTTCCATGCGACTGCTCTCCATGACCTGTACCAAGTGCTGGCGTTGATCGGTGGTCCTCGAGATATCTGCAATTTGTGAACCGGTGTTCTCCAATGTGTCACCCACGACAGCCGTCTCCTAGGCGGACCGTTGGCCTGAATCACTGATTTTCCTCGTTAGCAGGGCGGCAAGCAACCAATTGAGTATATGAATTCACCAGTTGGTACCAGATTCCAAGCTATCCATGTTCATTGCGTCCCCGTTCAGCTCGCTATCACTGGGATGATGATGGCCTGGGTCGGTGCCGTGTTCGTCCTCGTCGCGTACGCCATACCCGGGTGTCGTGACAAATTCGAGGTCTGGCGTATTCATTGGGACTGGCTGCCGGTGTGAGCTCACACAGCTTAGATGGGAGCCGAGGTTTGTCATCTACAGATGCATTGTTGGCGCGCGAGGCTCGTCGTCCCGATGAGGGTAGGTGGAAATCACAGTTGGCAGTCGAAGTTGCGCTTAACCCGATGGGCTTATGTAAGCAACGGTGTAATGGCGGCTGCACAGTGAATTCACCGTGAATTCCCATGAGATTTAGTTGTACCATCAATCTCCACTCCCATATGATTTGCATCCAGGCATAATCGGTCAAAAAAAAATCCCCGCTCAGGGTGCCGCGCTGCGCCGGCTGGGGCTGGTGTCATGACCGTAGACGTGCGGAGGTGTGCTAGCCACGGTCACGGAGGCACGGCGGCCAGTGGTCTTGGTGTGTTGGCCACGGTCACGGAGGTACGGCGGCCAAGGGTCTTGGTGCTCGTGCTGGTGCTCGACTCGAATGTCTGCTGTTCTCGCCCGGCCAGCAACTTCTCACCCAGAGCCCGGCCAAACATCACCAAAGCTCCCTCTCACAACCCTCCTCCTCCACCTCACCACCATACCCGCCACGATATCTCGACAAATAAACCAGCCCTCAAATCAGATCAAGCTTACAAATATCTCCCTGGTGCGCCTCAAGAAGGGCAAGAAGTGCTTTGAGATTGCGTGCTACAAGAATAAAGTCTCGAGTGGCGCTCAGGCATCGAGACGGACCTCGATAACATCCTGCAGATCCCGAGCGTCTTCCTAAACGTATCAAAGGGCCAAACCGCCCCCCTCTGCCGACCTGGCCAAGGCCTTCGGCAAGGATATCCCCACTAACGATATCATCCTCGAGATCCTTAATAAGGGCGAGCTATAGGTCGGCGAGCGCGAGTATGCCGCCTAGCTCAAGCACATGCATAACGAGGTCATCGGCATCATCGCCTTTAAGCTTGTCAACCCCCGTACTAAGAGGGTCTACACTATAAGCATAATCGAGAAGGCCCTGAATATGCTGAGCTAGCAGGCCCACTAGGGCTAGGGCGACAAGGACAGCAAGTCTACCTCCGCCTCTGCCAGCGGCACCGCAACGCCGGCTGCTATTGAGAATGGCGGTGCCAAGTCAAAGCCCACCGTATCAGCCGCTGCTGCAGCAGCAGCAGCGGCAGCGTCGTCATCGTCATCAAAAGAATACATCTAGATGGGCGTGATGATCACTAAGAGCGTAAAGAGCCAGGCCCTCAAGGCCATCAAGGCGCTCATCGAGAAGCAGCCTGTGCCAGTCGCCAGGGCGAGGATGAGGCTAAGGATTACCTACTCGACCGGGGTGCTAAAGCAGGCCGTCAAGGCGCCCGCGGCTGAAAAGGGCAAGGATAAAAAGGGGGGCAGGGGAGGACGGGGAGATGAGGAGGACGAGGGCGAAAAGAAGGCGCTAGGAACCGTCAAGGACAAGATATTAAACTTCGTGGAACAAGTCGAGAACCAGGACGTAGTAGGCTCCGAGTGGGAGGTCGTAGGCTTCGTCAAACCCAGGGTATATAAGGGGCTATCAGACTTTATAGCGAACGGAATAAAAGGATAGGGGCGGGTAGAGGTCTTAAATATAGCAGTTACTATAGAGGATGATTGAATTTAGACTCCTCATGCAGGTTAATAGGGGCTTACGAGAATAACTAGCCATGTCGATTCTAAATGCATGCATATTAGTTGGCTTTGAATTACAAAAGTCTTGGTGACCTTGGTGACCTTGGTAGTAGTCGCAACTACAGAAATATCCGCCACAAAACTTGGATCTCACGGATCTCCCTCATACGAGAGTCCCATAGGCTCTTAAAACTTAAATGCCTTTCAATTTCCGCAATTCCTTTTATTTAGCTGGGATACCGGTTTCGTTCTATTAACAAGCCTAGTGCGGGCAGTGATGCCCTTCTTATAAACCAGACAATACAAGCCATAACACGCCTGATACCGTCCATGGTATTATAGCAGCAATGCAACCATATAGAAAAAACCGTGTGTATCCCGTCCAACTATCCGAGACGCCAGCAACCGCCTTCTTCTTTAACCACCCTTCTTCTTGGAGACACCGACGGTCCGGCCACGACGGCCAGTGGTCTTGGTGTGCTGGCCACGGACCCGGAGGCCCCAGTAATGTCGCAGGCCACGGCGGTGGGCCCGGATCTTCTTCAGGCGGTCGAGGTCATCACAGAGCTTGGAGTCGACATCGTTGGCAAGGACCTGCGAGTCCTTGCTGTCGATTATATCGCGCTGTCGGTTGAGGAACCCTAGATTGCCACTAGTCAGCCCAATACTTCTTTCTATCTTCTTTTCTCTCTCTCTCGCCCCATGTCACGTCATGGGCTTGCCTGCTCCTACCATTCGGGGCGGGGCGGGGGGAATTCGAGGTGTAGGATCAACGTACAGCTAGGAATCTTGTACTGGGTGGGGTTCTGGATGATGGTGACGATATGCTCAAGCTCCTTGGCTGTGTGGGTGGTGTTAGCGATTTCGTTTGATTCCATTTCAGGCTGGCCTTCGAGGCCTTATGTGGGGGTGAATCGTACGGGTGAGCTCTCCGGCGGGCTTGTTCAGGTCGACATCGGCCTTCTTGCAGACGAAGTTGGAGTAACGGCGACCGACACCCTTGATCTTGGTGAGGGCGTAGACAGCCTTGTGCTTGCCGTCAACGTTGGTGTTGGGCAGACGCGAGGTGAACTTGAAGTTCGACTTCTCGCCCGGCGCTGCCGTGGTGGCGTTGGGCAGACGCGAGGTGAACTAAGGGCGAGCTGCCATTCATGCGGCTGCGCCGTGTGTGGGGACGTCGAGGCATTGCACCAGAAGGGTCGAAGAGGGCCAAGTTACGGAATGTGTGGTGAGTTCACGGTGAAAGGCGGCGCGTACGCGGGGAAGGAAAGCGTGAGGTGCCTGCCGCGAGTGTTGAGTCACGTGCTTTTTTTCCACGACTTTCACATGCACATGAGTCATTCGTTCATTTCCATCATTGATCTATCTGGGTTCGCCGCAATTGTCAGCTTGACCGTGGCCCGACGGTGTCATCCACTGCGGTGGGACGACTCGACCAAAACTAAAACAAAGACAAAGGAAAGCAGGACGGCGAAAGCTCGTCATTGTTGCCGCGGATGTTCACCAAGGTAGAGACGCGGAGGTCGCCCGTGGTCGCACCAGTGTGAGGTTGCGGTTGCTGTCTAGTCGATATCCGCCGCATTTCCGCCGGGGCGGCCACCGCGGGCGCCTCCCCAAAGGTCGGCCACCGCGTCGTCGGCTACGGCGGCCGTGATGAGGTTAACCTCGCGATCGGTTAGAGCGTGGCACTTGACCACGCCGTGGTCCTTGATGTAGCTGATTAGGCCTGCCACGCGGCGACTCATCTCCTCGATGCTGGTGGCATCAATAGACGCGGCGTACTTGTTCTTCCAAGCCGTGATGGTGACCAGCTTGTCAATACGGTCGTCCTCGGTGTACCGGACTTTCACGACGCCGAAGTCCCGGTCCAGGCGCAGCAAGGCGTGGAGGATGAAGCAGACCGGCACCTGGTCAGTCTTGTTCTCAGGGTCGGCAGCACGAAGGGTGGTTACAGCCTTCATCAGACCGTTGATACAACTAGCAGGAAACAGACACGCGGTAGTATACGTATCGTGCAAAAACACGACGGGAATACGGGCACCGGTGACGGCAAGCATATCGTCGCGCTGAGCAGGGCGACCGGCCAGAAAGTCTTCGATGGCGGGGCACTGAGGATCGAACTCCAGGTTGGCAATTTTACCGAAGCGACTCATGAAGGTGGTCATGTCGCGGTAAAACTCCTTGGTCTCAAGGAGGGTGGCTACGTTAGCTGGGTTGGCCTTCTCGGACCGGGAGTTGTCAGCCTGCTTCTTTGCGGGCGACTCGAACGGGTTGGCGCCGCTAAACTTGGGCGCGGTCTTGTAGACGAGCCGGTCCTCGTCATCGTCGACCAGGTCGATGATCTCCTGGCGCTTGCGGCTTGGAGTGGTTGGGCCAGGCCCGAGGTTGAGGCGCCAAAGCACGTCGGTTGGGGATTGAGACTCGAGGCTGGCCCCGGCGCCCTGATTGACCTTAGTGGCCAGCGATAGGATGGCGGCCTTGTTGGTCTTTGCTCCGGCGTTCCACTCGGCAGGGTATAGGTCGGGGTTCTCGCTTATATGAGTAAGGGCGGCCGCGGCAAAGGTGACGGCCGTCGCCTCCTTGGAGGTGATCGAGACTTCCTTTTCCTGACTTGCGAATTGGCCGCGGTAGTCGCGGGCTTTGTCCTTGGGAGCCATGATGAAGCGGCGGTTACGGGAGTTCCGCGTTTGTTTTTGGTGGCGGGCCGTGTGAATGCAGGCTCGGCGGGTTTGTGGTGCCGCTTGGGGAAGGAGTTCGTATACTGTTCAGGCTCCGCGGTCAGTCCCAGCTCTCCCAGTGTTTGTTCCCCTTCCTAATTGTTGTTACAGAGCTCGCAGCCACGGTCGTCACGGTTGATCTAGGTGGGAATGGGGTACTGCCGCATGTACGCGCGGGCTTGCGTTCTCGTGATAGCTCGACCGATGGGACTGGCTGGTCGGGTAGGGGATCGCATAGAAGTCAGGCAGCATGTGTTGACTGACCTTGGGAGCGAAGCGAACGGCGAGTGGTGGTTCGGCGTGCCGGCGACGCAAGGGCAGACTTGATGTCGGTGACAGATGGGATGGGACGGCGACTTGTGTGGCAAGCGAGTTGCGGGATGGTTCGTGGAGCAGTGGAACGTGATGCCACGAAAGATGGAGAGGCACGGTGGTGTGGTTGAGGGAGCTGGATACGCGTGGTCTCACCGTGAATTCGCGGTGAATTGTTTACTTGGGGCCTCACACACGCGTGGCTTCACGGTGAATCCACGGTGACTGGTCTACTTGAGCATCACAGTCAATTGGTCCGTGCGCTACGGCCTGGTGGCTCGCTGCCACGGCCTTGCGGCTCTTCCGCCATAGGCGGGAGGACTTCGCCTGGATCTGGAGGATGGGGCTCCTGGGCTGCGCCCTTGGCCTGATTGCAGAGAATGTCCATCTGGGCTCTTGGAGCCTCAAAGTCCTTGATCAATTCGCTGGCTTGCATATGGCTGGCCGGCATTCACACATTGTACTGGTGCGGGTCGACCCATTTGATGAGGTACCCTGTTATGGATGGACCTCTTCCTATCTTGCGGTCTCGTCTCTGGATGATTCGTTCCACCTCATAGTGCTTGAAAGCTTCGAGGCCTTCAGCCTCTTATTCGACAATGTTAATGTTAAGTAGGAGCACGTTGAGGTGATGGGACCTGTGCCCAGACGGTGGAAGCTGGCGGGACGGTACGGCAGGCCGTACCTAGGTACCGTCCCGCCAGCTTTCCCCTTCCATCTCACCAACCATCTGGGATCCTTTCCGCACCCTCTCTCCAGGCGGTATCTCATTCAGCCCATGTCACCGGGCGTGAGCTCTTATCCACCTCCTAATAAGCAATCGAACGCAACCTGCCCATGATGCCGGCCACAATACTGAATTACTTCCAACGTTTCACCGTCGACGAGCAGCGTAGCACACACAACACACGCGTGTTCGTTGTGACTCTTTCTAACGGCGCTACTCTCGATCCTGTGACGCTCGGGGCTCCAGCCTATGCGACTGTGATGGATGTGGACGCGTTTATGGAGGAACTCTGCCGTGGTACTGCACCCGATCCTCTCACACGTGCAGCCACGCTTGTCCAGGACCTCCTGGCCCTCACACGCCTAATGCATTCATGGGTTCAGACAGCTGTCCATGCTTCTCAGGTTAGCTTCTGGTCGATCTCGCCCTCCGGAAATATTTTCTAACATGAAGCTAGATCAGTGACGCCAATCAGGGCCTCGAGGCCGCCGACAGTCTGATCGACGCCTGCGTCCTAACTATGAACGAACATCATCTGGAGGAGGAGGCTGATCTCAATGCGACCATTGTGCTTCGGAATGAGATCTTCTCCGCAGCTGCCACGGTGGTTTCCATGTCTGCCAACATAATGATCAATGTCCTCGGAGAACTTCGAGATGATGGCGAAATCAGCGGGGAGGAGTTTAATTCTGTACGCCATTCCAGGTCGCAAGGTGGTATATATAGCAACTGATCCGTCTTCCAGGTCTTCATCATCTCGCTGAATGCCTTCAAGGTGCGTGTGTTGAGACTCGGTTTCAGGTCTCATTGGTTCGTCTAGGGAATCAGGATGGCTGGCATTCGATGTATGAGAAAACGACCGGCGAAAGCGCCTTACTGTACGGGCATATGGTACCTCATCTCCTACCACTCAGACGTAGCTTCGTGAGGAGAAATAGAACGGTCAGAAGACTTCACTGAGAGACTACGAGTTGTGTATAAAAGAAACTAAGCGTGTGAGTGGTGACCCGAAGGTCTGAACGATAGAAATAGCACTCGTGAAGCCATAACCCTATGCTTTTCTCCACACACACACCCCAAATTGCGCGGAAGGCGCGATTTGCCGAGGAAAGCGCGCTAGTGCTCGCTTTGCAGCTTGTAAGCTTCACTTTCTTTCTTCCTTTAACAACAAACTTCAAGATCCCCATTCATCACCATAGAGCCTTGTCGCGAGCTTCGCATTGGTTTTACGAGCAATCTTCGAACGAAACACGCCTTCTGCATCATGCCTTTCGACCCCGACGAGTCTGATCGGGCCTCTCCTGGCCCCGTCAATCCGCCTGCTTCACAGGGAGCCAAACCCACGGTGGTGACCTTGGGTTCTTCCTCTGATTGTAAGTTTGGGGTTTATCGGTGCCGCAAGGTTCAAAACTAATGTTTGAAAGCTTCCGACGGTCAGGAGGGTTACGGTTCTGGCGTCTAGTACTCGTCTGGTCCGCTTCTCTCGATGGACGGCGGTGAGAAAGAGCTCCCTGGAGCTCGTGGTACCATCGCTAGCCCCTCTGCCAGCTCTGTTGACAAGAACGCGTCCGGTTCCGCGCGTGTTGATTCGCTTCCTTCGATCGCGTCCAAAGCCATTGCGCAGTCTGAGTCTGCTGGAAAGCCCGAAACCCGCTCCTCTAAGGGCAAGGCGAGCGTCCCTGTTGCTGAGGCCAGCTCCTCGAAGCCGGTTAAGCTCGACACCCCTGAGCCTCCGGGTTCTGACGATGAGGATGACGACTCCCCGGTCCGTGCTAAGAAGGGCACGCCGAATAGAAAGAAGGATTGGAACGCTGCTGATCACCGCATCATCCGGAGCTTTGTGAAGGTCACCAAGAAGGGTCCTGTCACTGTCAATCGCAAGGGCCTTCGTTATGAGCCCTGTTCTGCCTGTGTGGACCGCGCCGCGTCCGGCAAGGGAAATCGAGGCTGCCACCTTCATGATGATGTGAGCTCGTCCCGCTGCTTCGACTGTCACCGAGGCGGTGCGAAATGCAGCACTGTCGCCCTGTCCCTCCAGCCTGTCGGCTATGCGTTATACAATAAGTACATGGAGCGCGAGCCCAGCATGGAGCCTGACTACCGCGAGGTTCGTTTCCCCTGTTCTGACTTCCTGGCTCCATACTGAGTTGTGTCCAGCGCAATCTTCGAACGGCCTGGAAGGTCAATTGTGAGCTCCTTGAGTCCGATCCCATCATGGCTTCGGCTGAGATTCGCATGAAGATGGGCGATACGCTTGTGAACGATTTCTCGGACCTCACTGAGGAGCAGGTTCTCGACAAGGTTGAGCTCTTGGGTATGCCTGGCACCGCGGCTTACAAAGTCTTTGCTACGCTCGGCGAGGAGGATCCGAAAGGAAAGGAAAAGGTGGCCAAGACTTCTGCTGCCTCTTCTGCTGGTTCTGCGAGCCGTGCTCAGGCTAAGCTGGGCGTCTCTCTCACTGTGGCTGCTCGGAAGAAAGTGATGGACTCCCTCATCGAAGCTCTCAATGAGAATGCTGAGTTCAAGCCTGTTAAGGAGAAGAAGAAGTAGCCGTTGTGTTCGTTGGATTCGCGCGGGTTGGATTGAATGAACAGCCCTCTTGTGGTGCATTGGACAGGTTTTGGAAGGTCCATCTGGGCTGTTGCCCCCGTTTGATAGACTCATTTTTCGACCCGGCGTGGTCTGGTCAGGTAGTTCACGGCTTTTAAGTCCAGATACCTCAATCAACTTGATGATTTCTCGAGTTCATCCTCCATGTTCAGCAGCAACCTGAAGCGCTCAAATTTTGCTCTTGACAGCGCCTTCGTGAGTCCGTCTGATGGCATCTTGGTTGTCTCGAGGTACAGAACGTCGAAACTGCCCTTTTGATACTCTTGACGCAGCCACATATTCTGTATATCAACATGCCGGAGCTTTGTGCTGATCTTTTCTCCCTCGGCTTTGACGAGCCGTGCAGTTCAACCTCAACAAGGCATACAACAGGGCGACGAAGTGCTCCGCCAACCAGATGCTGTACGGCTTCAACCCAATAATACTATCATCACTGGCAGACCAAGGACCCGCCCGGCTTCGCGGAATCTATCAAGAGGAAGCCCAGATCGCAATCGCCGAGGCACAGATCGCTGCCAAGCAATAGTATGAAGGAAAGCATCGCCGGGCACAGTTCCAACCAGGGGACTGGGTTTATATGTCCCTGGGAGAAGGATACAACTTACCCGGGAAACCATCACGCAAGTTCTCCCAGCAATGAATGTGTCCGTTCAAGGTCCAAGAGAAGGTGGGCAAGCTTGCGTACCAACTGCTGCTTCCGCCACATATGAACATACACATAGTGATCTCGGCCACCCAACTGTCCCCGGCCCAGGCGCCAGGCTCTGACCCGTATGGGCGTGGCCCTCCACTGCTTGACACATTAGATACCGTCGAAGATGAGGCTGAAGGCCTTGAGTCCTTCGAACATTATAAGGTAGAGAGGATCGTCCAGAGGCGAGACCGCAGAGTGGGCCGAGGCCCGGCGGTCGCTGAGTACCTCATCAAATGGGCAGATTACCCACACCATTATAACGTGTAGATATCAGCCCGTCATCTGCGGGCTGAAGGACTGGTCAAGGACTTTGAGGCACGAGGGGCCAAAATGGAGGCCCTCCGTCAACAAGCCGGCCGCAACGCCGCGGCAGAGCCTCCACTCCCTGAGCCAGGAGAAATCCACCGGCCAGGCTCGCCCGCAAGGCGAGGGAGGCCACCAGGCAGAAGGGCCAGCGGTGGCCCCGCTACCGCGACCCCGTCGCGTCGGCGAAGCGCACGGGCCAACCAGAAGGCGACCGCCCAGGTGTAAACAATTCACCGTGAATTCGCGGTGAATCAACGCTCCCAACCAGCCTTCTCTACCAGCCCGCTTCGTTCGCTCGTGAGGTCGCGATACATTCCCCCAGCTTTCCCAAACATCGTCCGTCACCAAGCTCAGGCAACCATCTTGCCCACAGACTACCACAACGCTGCATCAGCGGCCATCATCGACCCCGTTCTCCCACCATATCAACCATCATCAGCGAACCAACGCTGCCACACACCCAAACCCCTCGAGGTCAGTGATCCCATCATGCCGGACTTCTACGCAGTCCCGTACCCAGCAAGCCAGGACCCTGGCGTGACATACCCACGACGGAGCCGCACGTCGGAGTACCGTCGCCTCGTGGCCGAGCCCTGCAAGGCTGGCAAGTTGTCGGTGGCTGGCTACCGCTGGGCAGCCTATTTGTACGGTGGAGAGTCGTGTGTATCCCTCCGCACATATACCACCACAACCCGCTACGATAGTCTACTTGCCCGTCGTCAGGGCGACTGCGAAGCTTTTCGACAGACCCTCCACGAGGAGGGATACAATGGCCTCCCCGATCGCGATGTCGAATACAACATCTTCGTCCCCCATGATCTCCTGCCCGACCTCCCCATCGGACGCTCCGTCACCGAGGCGCAAGCCAAATCCCTCATCAGCAGATACCCCATCCCGTGTTGGATCAACCGTAACAGCTCGCTATATCGCGGCTGGGATCTTTGCGATGCCACGTGGAAAGGCGAACAAACATTAGAGGACTTGGGACTGACGGAGGAAGATGAGCAGGAGCATATGACCAACTCCTCTGCCCCCAACTTCCACGAGAACCCTCCGAGCCCGTACTCATACGGCCCTTCTCCCAACCACCGGCATCGAGGCACTCCACGAAACCGTCGGTACAACATGCCTCCCAAAGACCAAGCCCGCAACCCGCGCGGTCAGTTCGTCCGTCAGGACAAGGAGATCATGGTCACCGCCAAGGAGGCCACCGCCGCGATTTTTGCCGCTGCCGCCCTCACCCATATGGCTGAGAACCCAAGCATGTACCCGGCTGAGTGGACCACCGGCGCTAAAACCAACAAGGCCGCTATCCTGGCGCTGGCCACCAAGCTTTCCGACGAGGCCCAGGAGCCTCAGTCACCTGCCGACGTTCTCCGTCGCCTCAACCTTGGCTCCGGCCTGTCCACCCCCAGCCGCAAGCGTAAGCTGACTGTCAGCCTCCTCGGCGACGACGAGGAGGACTCCGAGCCCGTGTACCCAACCGCCCCGAAGTTCAGTCTCGACAACCCATTCGCCTCCCCGGCAAAGAAGAAGGCTGACGTCGCCCGGTCCGAGAAGTCCAACCCTGCCGCCATCGCCACGCTCCTCGAGACCAAGAACTTCTACGTGGACCTTACCACATTCATGAGCAAGTTCGGAGATATCGTCAACCTCGAGTTCGATCCGCGCTGTCCCGCTGTGGCCGACCTCCTCAACAACCGCCCCGCTCAGCGCGACGAGATGCTGGATATCGAGGGCCAGCGCGTCGCAGCCGTCTTCGTCCATGACAAGTACGCCACGGCGAGTTTGGTCCCGGGTGTTCTCTTTGCCGGTCTATACAAGGCCGTCGACACCTTGCGCAATTTTGACCCAGACAACAAGACCGACTGCGTCCCCATCAGCTTCATTCTGCATGGTCTGCTGCGCATGAACCGCGACTTCGGCGTGGTCAAGATCCGCTATACCGACGATAACCAGTTCGACCGCCCGAGCACCATCCGCGCCTGGAAGACCAAGTACGGCCAGTCCCTGACCGCCACCAGCTATGATGCTATGCGCAACCGCGTAGCCGGCTTGGTTGACTACGTCAAGACCCATGGCGTGGTGAAGTGCCATGCATTGACCGACAGCGAGGTCGATCTGGTTGCCGCTGGCGTCGCCGACGACGCGATGGAGGCAATCTGGGGAGACGCCGGCAACGCTCGTGTCGGTGGCAACGCCGCCGACATCGACTAAGCGGCACGAGACGAAGGGGCAAAAGCGGCCAGACGGTCGCACCAATGTTCTGCCATGACGAGAGACGGAGGAAGACGGAGTTGTTTTGTTTTGTTTCGCTTTGGTCATCCAGGTCTATCACGGACAAGAGTAGTCTGGGCTTTTCCCTTTGGCGGCCGGCGTGCCGACCAGTTCATAGACCAAATGATTTCGTGCTGACGAAGAGAAGTTTCGTGATGAGGGACTACGCTAACGGCCATGACGCCTATGCACGCAGCCCAAACCACCCTTACGGGCACGTGACCATGCCCGACGCTCCGCCAATCCAGTTCCATGGGCCATACTCGGTGACTTCACGGCGAATTCACGGCACCGTCTCAATTCACCGCCGTTTACCGGTCGCAACTCAATGTGCCCAGGAGCAGCCTGCACGTATTGCCAAAACAAACCTGTCCACTCTACCGTTTTCCGCAGCGCGCTCCACCCCACCGACCACCCGACAAAGCAAATAGGATTGCATCCCGCCGGCAAGCCTGATGAAAGTACGAAGCGCACTTGCGCCGATGCTGCACCTTGAATCTGCTGCTTGACTCATAACGAATCACTGCGTTCCCCTTGCTCATTAACGGGTATGCTCCAAAGAAAGACGTCCTGCGACACACTCTCCCCTCATCATATAATATAAGGTCAGTTTCGATTCAGGCTCACCGACCATTTGAACTGAACTCACCTCCCGTTCCCCGGTGAACAGTTGGGCCACAGCCGGACACCTGTGGGGACATGACTATGGGTACACTTCTAGTGCCTGGTGGTGAATGATCATTGGTTGGCGGCAATGGGTGGCTGCTAGGTTAGTCTGTACCAGCAGATGGTTGGTGCTTAAGCTATGTTGGTAAGTTTAATTAGCTGCTGGTTGGGAAAGTCGCCCCATGGGAAGAAGTGATTAACAGTCTGCCTCGAGACTCCGTCCGCCAGGTTATCAACCTCTTCGTCGCTTAGGACAGTGGTAGTGATTACGCCGTGTCTTCTGACTTAACCCATCAGGGCGGCACAGCGAGTTCTGGCATGCTCTGGCGCTTGGAGAGTTAAATCGGCAGCAAATCGAGCCACCCATGCCCTGACCGTTGCAGCTCGGTCGACTTTGACTTTGTCCCCGGCGTGGAATCGCAAACGCACAGGACCAAAGTCTCCGTCCATACGCAGGATCTTCCGAATTACTGTCATGGCCGGCATGGCGTAAGTGTAGGCGACAGGATCCATACCACTGATCCCATCAATGAAGTTCACAATGCCCTTGACCATATTACAAGGTACGATAACACCATATGTCACCGAGTCTTCAAGAAGACATAGTGGTCCTCACACCCCCAATCCTTTACCATGCTCAGACAGACGCTCATGCTTCTCAGGTCAGCTTCTGGTCGACCTCGCCCTCCGGAAATGTTATCTGATACGAATCTAGATCATTGCCGCCAATCAGGGCCTCGTCTGGCGAGAAGTCGAACTTCAAGTTCACCTCGCGTCTGCTCAACACCACCGTTGACGGCAGCGCCGGGCGAGAAGTCGAACTTTAAGTTCACCTCGCGTCTGCTCAACACCAACGGGGCCAGCAGCTCCGGTGAGTAAACAAAAGGAAATTCACGTCCTGCAGCACCAGCACCAGCACGAGCACGAGCACCAGCACGAGCACGACCAGTACCAGTACCAGTACCAGTACCACGAGCCCACGCACGAGGACGAGTCCGAGTGGACCGCGACCAGCACACCAAGACCACTGGCGAGCGCTCCTCCGTGTCCGTGGCCAGCACACCGCCGATAGTCTGATCGAGGCCGCCGTCCGAACTGTGAACGAATACCATGCAGGAGGAGGCTGATCTCAATGCTGCCGTACTCGAATACATTCGAGACGCTTGCAGACTCAGCGAGGAGCAGTTTGATACGGCACGCCATTCCGGGTCGCAGGTGGTATACAGCAGCTAACCCTTCTTCCAGTATGTCCTCGCTATCTCGCTGAATGCCTTTAAGTTCTGCGTTTTGAGACCTTGTGCTAGGTCTCATTGGTTTATATGGGGAAATATAATGACGGTGAAAGCGACTAGCGAAAGCGCCCTACCCATATCATTGCATCGATCGACCCATCTCGAAACTCCAATTTAGTTCACCATGCGGACGGGGTCCCTTGACGGGAAAATGGATCTCCTACCATATGAACGTTGCTTCGGTATATATCAAGCACGGTGCCTAGACAGGGGAGAGCCTATAGAAAATAATATGAAGCTTCTATAATACTATGGAGCTTGTGGTAGAGGGATCAGGACCTTGCCAGATTTCGAACGAGCTTTACCATCCTCGTCCAACCAAACACGCTTTTTCATTTTGCAGTTTGTGCAAACGTAAACGCCCGTGCGCCTGAAGTTGCGAATCGGCACTGCGCGTGGTTGCCCAGTCCTCCCAATCCGGCCAATGTGGTCCGGATTCTCACAGAGTCCTCGTTTGGGACGCCGCGGTTCTCCCTGTGTGACAGAGTCTCCCTGTTGTTCAAGGCTAATTCCTCGGGGCAGCGGGATAATCACGCCGGTTGCAGTGACCACCTGTCCTTCCACGAGCTCACTCAATCTGCTACATGATCTGCACAGAAAAACGCCAGTCTGTCTGAAGTTGCTGGGGGGCTGGGAATGTGAACGGCCCGGGCATTCCGGATTGGCGCATGATGTCGGGCGCTTAGGCAGGTCCTTGACGTACACTTTACCTCCCTTCTCTGTCCACCCCCTGTAGGACATTGCCCAATGGCATGTGCGACAGACGCCAAATCCACTCCCCTGTAGTTCGAAAGAGATGGTGTTTTTGGCAGGATCCGGGCTATGTTCATGGGACCCGGCCTGGCAGGGCATCGCTGTGCCATCGGGATATTTGAACTTGTGCGTACCGTCCGCATTCTGAAGCTGAGCGACACTTCCATCCTTGCGCATGGGCCACATAAAACCCTTCTTTGATGTCCATATGCGGCATCTGGTGCAGATTATACCATCAACGCCAGAGTCTTTGGGGGCCCAAGTAGCGGACAGCGCCAGGTTATCGCACTTGGGATTGGCGCATTTCCTGTTGGCGGCACTGGATTTTCCTGTAGCGATGCCTTGGTGTAGAGGCCACGCACCATTAAGAGAGAACTCGTGGAGTTGGGGAAGATTCAGCCCGTGGCGCAGTCTCTGGTTGAGCCTGAATGTGGCCGCAGGGTGATGTTCGGAGTCACTGCCGTAGAGTTGCAACCCGAGGTATGTCATAAGCAGACCTTCATACGACATAGGATAGCGAGCATCAGCGCCGTCGTCCCTGTCCCATGCTGCCGTCACCCGGAGGTGGTTGATAACGTCCTTCTGGATCCCATATGCATGGACTGCGAGCGTTGACTTGAGCTCGTCGCGGTGGGTCTCCAGGATATGCCGATTACCCCTTGTCCGTAGTCCCTCAGTGCTGTTGGTTGCAGAGCCTGCATATAACCGGAATTCCTCTGCGGATGCTGGGTCAACGCCATCCCTAAGGAATCGTACAGTGTCGATAGCCTGGAATCGGTACTGAGGATGGGGCGCATTGACAATATCCCCAAGCTGATATCGAGCCGGGATGATCTGGTACACACCCCATAAGAGCAGTTCAGGCATGCCTTCTGGTAGACGCAGGATATCCTCTGGGTCTAAGTCAGGATTGCCAAGGATCTTCTGGGCGATCAAAGGGGTGTGCGCGATATGGTTATCGCTGATATCCTCTGCGCTCTTCTGGTGGAAGAATTTCATAACACTGAAGTGCAATGATCTTTTAGACTCCTCCTTCTGCGAATCAGAGAGGCCCTTGTACCCCCTGATGTCTTTATGCAGGCGGGAGACCAATTCCCTCCAGTTGGCGCGGAATCTTTTGACGTCCTCATCATTATCCGCATCAGCGACGGGGTGCTCGCGGTTAATCCTTGCCAGCCAGTCATCGAAGGACTCTGGCACAGGGATGAACTTGTCGGTTGCGTAACGACTACCCTTGGCGGCCCGTGTTGGCTTCCGCTTTGTCGACTTGGGCTTGTCTGCAGCCTCGTCTAGGTCAGACTCCACTTCAGACAGACCCTCAGGCTCATCCACCAAACATAGCCTGTTGAGATATTCCTCATCATCGGTGATGTGGAGGCTGTCGTTGTCATTCGTGGTGTTGAGGATGTCTGCATCCGAGCATTGGGAGCTTTGGGTATCCGGGTTATAATCGCCGGTCTCGTCTTGATCAGCGCACCAGTCAACGTCGTCGTCTACGTCTGGCTCAGAATCATCGTCTTGCCAGTCACTGCCATCAGATCCATAGCTGTCATCGGATTCGTCGTCAGACTCGTCGCCGGATTCGTCATTAGAGGACGATAGATCCACGTCCAACAATGCCGACTGGATGAGCCTCTGCCACTTATTGGTAACAATGCTGAGCTCATTCCCCCAGGTTTTGACAGCTGATGGGTCATTGCTATGCTCACATACGATCTGGCGAAGAATTTCGACGGCAAGGAGTCCACATTCCCAACCAGAGGGTTGTACATTGACAGGCCTTATCTTGCCTCTAAGGTTATTAGCAACACCTGAGGCGGACAGAAGCTTCATATAAGCATCATTGGCATTAACGGCGCGACTCATCCGCTCAACTCGGATGGAATCATAATACCAAAAGTTGCCGCCGTGCTCAACACCAAGGGTCCAATGGAAACCGGCAATGGCGCTATGGTCGGTAGGATTATTAACTTCCCCGTGGCTGAGGAAGACAACACGGGTGGAGGCGGCTTTATACTCATCAAGGTTTTTGCCTGCCATAGGGATGCCAGGGTGGTGTGGCCCTAAGCACTGGCCGGCCACGAAGGGGAGTTTGCCGTAATGTAGCTCTATAAGGTCAATGAGCGCAAAGATCTCATCTTGGTCTAACATGGCTGGCATATGGGTGATCTTGTTCAGTACGCTCCTGAGGCGACTATTACGGACGTTCGGATTGCTTCCAGTCCAGCTCAAGTCGTGCAAGGAATCATCACGCTTGTCAGTGCCCGGGCTATCTCGGACAGGCTCATCCTGCGAGGCGGCTCCCGAGGTTTGGCCTGAGCTCCTGGTTCTCTTGGGCGGACGGGCTTCGCCACTCTCGTGAGAAATGCCATGCTTGGTGGCCTGGATGGTCTTGGGCGTAGGGACGGCATTGGTCCTGGCACTTCGCCGCAGTGGCTTTGGCGTGGTAGAGCCTTGCTTGTTGTGGGCCGTGTCTGGGGGTGTGAGGGCATCTGAGCTGAGTAGAGAGATGATAGGGGCAGGCGTTTTGAGCAAAGAGGATTTGGCGGCCGTATTGTCCTTGGAGGCAGCATTGACTTTGCTGTCTTCTGAACCCGTACTATAAAGGAGTTTACACGATTTGACGAAAACCTCTGCTCCCTAGGATGAGGTTTCTTCTACGGCAAACATGTATGCAAAACATCCTTGGAAGAGATCACGATTATGAATCCATAGGGGATGGCTAGTTTCATTAATTAGACCTATTTACGGTTAGAAGGGCTCAGAACTCACTCTTGACGACAAATATCAACGAGCTGCTCTTGTGCGCGGATAGCTTGCTTTGAGCATTCAATCCCTTCTAATGATGATGAACCGGGCTCTGTGGGACGAATACGCAGCCACCTCCGCCAAAGCTCAGCGATCTGTTTAGCGAGGTCGCTGGCTTGGGATGCACGGTTAGATGTGAGTGCTGAGTTCTTCGCCATACTGAAGACGGTTGGAGGATGGGTAAGAACCGGTTGTAGAAGGCTTGAGACTGGTACCACCACCGAAGTGATGAGTAGGGAGGGGGGAAGGGGAAGGGGGAAAAGGGCCGAGGAGAACGGTCTTAAGAAAGCCGAAGAACCTCCTATTAGAATGGGAACTCTTGCAGATTATAGAATAACGCGCGAGGATCGGTAATGAGACCGGCCGTGATGAAGAGAAGAGAAGAGGGCAAAGGGAATCTTAAAGCTTAGGGACATTTCACAGGGCCTGGCTCTTTGCATTTTTATTTCCAGATTAAGTAGGCACTTATAGATTGGGCTGTTGCGCAAAATTTTCAATTCCGAATATGGAAGGCATGGCAGTGGGACGTGGTCCGCCCCCCGCTGGCAGCTCGCTGAGGGCTGTGTCCGTAGCTAGTATATTGCCATAGCCAGCGCTCCTCTATATCCATGGCCCGAGGCTGCCGACAGTCTGATCAAGGCCGCCATCTCAATGGTGAATAAGCATCATCTAAAGGAGGAGGCTATACGGCCATTGTGATTTGGAATAAGACATTTTCTGTAGTTGCCATGGTGGTTATCATATCTGCTAATATAACCAAATGTTCTTAGAGAACTTGGAGATGCTGTTGAAATTAGCGAGAAGGAGTTTTATGACGGAGTGGTTTAGTTAAGGATCCAATATGTCATGGGGTTATATGTGGGAGGACTCTGGGCAGAGGATGTGTCTTTGTATATTCGCTTGAACTTGCTCAAGGCATTGTGATGTATCTTGGAATGTGCCTGACTATCAAAGGTGTCCTGGTACGAGGTCTGTCCGTGTTAAACTGAATGTGCTAGGAAGCAACTTATCAACCATGATGAATCTGTGTTGGGACGGGCATTACTACACCGTCAAGGCGACTGTCACCATGAGCCAGAGACGTTCCTGGCAAGAGAACGTTGTGATAGTGAATAACATAAGAGACCTGGTGAAAGAGTGCAATATAGAGACAACTCATGGAAAGGCTGCGTGGGGAGGCACGAGAGCGACGGCAGCCAGGCCCTGTTAGCCCAGCCCAAGAGTGTGGCCAAGGTACGGCCGGCCAACCCAGCACGCGGGAACTCCAGCGCGGCACCGGCCAAGTGGTCGGGAGCTCCAAGAAGGGGCATGCCAATAGAGCCAAAGGCCGCCAGGCCAGTAGTGGGCCAAGCACGGGGCCCAGCTGGCGAGGCGCCGCAGCCTCGCTGCAGTGCACGGGCCGCGCCAGACGTGAGGCCCAAGTAAGCAATTCACCGTGAACTCGCGGTGAGTTCACCGTGCCCACTTGCTGCTGTCCACCCATCTCTGCGTGTCGTTATCCTCTCAAGCTCTCGACTCCGGCAGCTCCTCGCTGAACTCACTTGCCATTCACCACAAACTCCCTCTCCGTCAGACAACAGACACCATACGCGACCAGTCACCTCGCCTCGCCGTCGCCGCGCACGAGTCTGCCAGAACCACGCGCCCGCCGATGCCATTGAAGATACCATGCCTGACTTCTATGCCGTTCCCTACCCGACTGGCCAGGACCCAGGCCAGGTACACCCGCGGCGAAGCCGCACCGTTGAGTACCGCCGCCTCGTGGCAGATCCATGCAAAGGCGGCAAGCTGTCGCTCGAAGGGTACCGTTGGGCCGCGTACCTCTATGGAGGAGAGACATGCGTGTCCTTGCGCACATACACCACCACCACCCGATACGACAGCCTGCTCTCTCGTCGCCAAGGCGATTGCGCCGCGTTCCGACAAGCACTAGCCGAGGAAGACTACAACGGCATGCCCGACCGCGACGTCGAGTACAACATCTACGTGCCACACGACCTGCTCCCAGACTACCCCATCGGCCGTGCCATAACCGAGACCCAGGCACGAAACTACCTCAGCCAATTCCCCATCCCCCTCTGGATAAACCGTGACAGCCCATTATACCGCGATTGGCACCTCAATACCGACACCTGGAAGGGCGAGCAGTCGCTTGACGACCTTGGACTAACCGCCGACTCGGTATACAGACATATGCCAAGCACTCCGCCATCATTGACATCTTCCAATCCGCCGAGTCCCTTTTCATACGGTCCGCCCCCTAGCGATCTTCACCGCGGCACGCCACGCAATCGCAATCGCAATCGCAATCGCAACCACAAGATGCCGCCGAAGGAGCAGGCCCGCAACACTCGGGGACGATTCGTCCGTCAGGAAGAGAATGTGATGGTCAACCCGAGGGAGGCCACTGCCATCATCTTTGCCGCGGCGGCCCTTACCCACATATCTGAAAACCCCGACTTATACCCAGCTGAATGGAATACCGGAGCAAAGACCAACAAAGCTGCTATCTTGTCGCTGGCCAACAAGGTCAACCAGACCGCCGACGGACTCGAGCCGGAGTCCCCCGCCGAGGTGCTTCGCCGCCTCCAACTCGACTCCGCCGCGGCGACTCCCAGCCGCAGGCGCACCGCGACAGCCAGTCTCCTTGGAGACGAAGAGGAGGACCAGCTCATGTACAAGTCCGGCATCCTCTTCAAGAAGGAGGACAACCCATTCGCATCGCCTGCCAAGAAGACCGATATCACTACTCGCTCAGAGAAGTCTAATCCTTCTGCTATCGCTACTCTTCTTGAGAACAAGGAGTATTTCAAGTCCGTAGCCATCTTTATGAGCAAGTTCGGCGACATCACCAACCTCTCCTTTGACCCTCGCTGTCCTGCCATCGAAGACCTCCGCGCTGGCCGTCCCATTAGCAGCGACTCCAATGTCACCATCACGGGCAGCCTTGAGCGCATCCACGTCGTTTTTATCCACGACCGTTTCACCACTGGCAGTCTAATCCCAAGCACCCTACTCGAAGGACTCGACAAAGCTGCAAACTCAATTCAAAATGCTGATCCCGATAACCTAACCGATCAAGTGCCAATCAGCTTTATCCTTCATGCAATGCTACGTATGAATCGAGATTTTGGCGTCGTCAGGCTTCGATATACTAATGACAACTACATCGACAAGGGAGCTACTATAAATGCGTGGAAGACCAAATACGCCAGCACCCTTAATCACAACAGCAAGGAGACCATGTGTCGACGAGTGGCTGGGCTTGTTGACTACGCCAGGAACCATGGAGTGGTCAAGTGCCACGCACTCACCGACCGAGAGGTCGACCTCATTACCGCTGGTGTCGCCGACGATACAGTAGATGCGCTCTGGGGCGGCGGTGTCAACCGTGCAAGCGGCCGCGGTCCCGCCTGCGACATCGACTAGCTGCGCAACGCGTTCCTCGCCGCGATGCGGGCTGCTCAGGGCAGCATTCCTGCCCAACGACGCCGGCAGCCGGTTATCCTGCGAAGGAGTCCGGAATGGTTGTTTTCTTCTCTGGGTGGTTCGTGTTTTGCATCTTGCCGCGCCGGATGGTCCTGGACACTCCAGATTTTCTTTGTACCGCGCAGATTTCCATAGACTAACGACTTTGACCGGCGGCGTCCGTGTCCATACCTCTCCCACCTGACTGCATGACTAGTCAGGCGGGTCCTTCCATCGTACTTTGCTGGGCCACCGCTTGGTGGTCCCTTCACAGTGTTCCCACGCGACGTCGAGCTGGTTCATCGTCCTCACCAGGCTCTCTCTTGTGATGCAGGGCCTGGCTGCCGTTGCTCTTATGCCTTCCTACGTAGCCTTTCCACAAAGTTCTCTCTATGCATTGTACTGTTCAACCATCTCTACAGCATCAAAGATGCTCTCAGGCATTTGGATCTTGGAGTAATGAGGAAAGTCTTCCTGTTTAATGAGGGATTGGATCTCCTGTGCTCAATACATTCATGGTTTCTAAGCCTTGCAATACAGTTTCAGTGGCTCCCCGATACCACTGCCAAACGCCACGAGAAGCTCTTCTCAATATCTTCAACCATAAA
The DNA here is from genome assembly GCA_039880775.1 of Diaporthe vaccinii. NCBI lineage: Eukaryota > Fungi > Ascomycota > Sordariomycetes > Diaporthales > Diaporthaceae > Diaporthe > Diaporthe vaccinii. Next base: position 125,106 of record JBCEDN010000007.1, on the reverse strand, counting down.
CTCGGCCAAGAACCACAAGCGCATAGCCTCCAGGTCGGCATTCCTACGATCGTCCTTCGATCATCCGCATCAGCTCTCCCAGAGGATCTGGTCCCTCCTCCATCTCGACCTCTTTGTACTCAATCTCGGGGTCTGAAGACTCCTCGTCGTCATCGCCGTTCTGTGGGGATTCTCCCACAATGGTCTGGTTGTGATGGAGAGATTTGACCCTAGGTAAAATTGTTAGCGTATAGCCTCATCAGAAATCTGGTAAAGCATACTTGCTGGTCTCTCTGTCAGGGAATTCCCTCGCCAGCCAGGTCGACAAGTCTTCGACCATAAGTGGAGTTGCGAGAATTTGGTCGATGTACCACTGCGGAATTGGTGGAGGATCGACATTGAACTCTTCCACCTCGTTCATCCACGCCTCTATGTTGGCCATTGGATCAATTTGGCCGTGGCCATTTAGATCCTCACGGCTGAGGCCACCAGATGGGGTTTGGTGATGAAACGACAGCCGCGGGGAGCCTGGTGGTGTTGATCTAGCGTCCACACCAGTGGACGAGGCTCCTGCGCTTGTGTCTGTCACGCCCCCACAAGTGGACACGGTGTCGGAGGCCATGGTGGGCGTGATATTAGTCGGGTGAGGATGGTTTGAGACGGTTGTTGACGGTGGTTTGCTTTCTGACGCGTTCCTGTGGTTATTGGAGGTCAGCATGAGGTTCTTGAGCCGTTGTTCGTCTTAGGTAGTGGAGCATTTGGCGGCACTGTGGTCTTGCATGGTCAAGGTACGCACCTTGGATGGTTTTGCACGTGCAAATGTTGCACGATGCTAATAGGAGGGAGAAAAAGAGGCAATAGTGATCAAGAGACGAAGGAAATGTGGCGTGTTTGACGGTGTATGTGTAATCTGGACGCGTTGCTCCCATGTCAAGCTGCTGTGGATTCACCGTGGATTCATGCTATGCTTCCACAAGTGGAAGACATAATGGGGGTGGATACTGGTCGCGTGGGGATGTGGTTGAGAGAAATGGTCAAGAACAGAACGCGATGCGGCGTGTCTAAGGGTGTATGTGTAATCAGGATGTTCCGTGTCAAGCTGCTGTGAATTCACCGTGGGTTCACCCTCTGCACACCACTCTGCTGAAGCTCTGTCTGCCTGCCGAAGCTACCTTCCCAGCCCGTTCCCTACCTACTTACCCATTTGTCTCCTCCTTCGTATCTCTTCCATTCTGTCACCGTGTCCAACCAGCAAGTAGGCGCAAAGTTCCAAGTGCAGCGCAAACCGAGCCTATCAACAATCCGTTTACCATTTCACTATGGACACCTCTGAGGTTGCAATGTTTGATCTTGTCCAATCCTTCTCGCTGGATACCCAGCGGAGTAACAACCAAAAGCGGGTGGTGACTATGACACTGAGCACCGGCAAAACTCTCGAACGTGTTGCATTCAAGGTTCCAAGACACGCAGACTCTACGGACGTGGATGGTTTCATCGAGGAGTTGACCAAGTCGTCCACCAACCCTCTCATGCGCGCCACCAATCTCGTCAACTCCCTGAAAGCCTTGGCAAATATGATCCAGTCCATGGCGCAGACCACTGCTCAGACATCAGCGGTAAGTTTGCCACGTCCCTCCCTACCATAAGCCAGGATTCTCATATATATTTGCAGATAACTCATGTCCAACAACGTCTAAACTCTGGTACAAGTTCCCTTCAGACCGCCAGACGTGCCATTGCACTGGATACCTTCGCGGATGATACCGCCTTTGTGGCCGGTATGGCCGCTCGGAAGAAGGGTTTCTCAGATGCCGCTCAAGACGTCAGGCTCGCCGACAACACGATGCAGCAGATCCTTGGTGAGCTCCAGGACACTGGTGTCATCAATGAAGACGACTTCAGAAAGGTATGTCCTGTCCTCGGGAGACATGGCCCCTGCTGACTGTTTCATCAGGATGCTCGCCTAAGCTCGCGGAGCGCGTTCAATCTGCGCGTCCTCGACTACGGTTTCAAGGCCGAGTGGTTCATCTAGGCATGCCGTGGTGACCGAGCGGTCAAGGTCAAGATGAGAATACCGAATGTTTGGACGGGACTCGGGCCTCAAATTGTTTTCGCTGCAGGCTCATTCGTGAATTCGCCGGGTATTCGCACCGGGTCGGGCGACGATGCGGTGGAGTACGGCGGTTGCACGAAGGTTCACTGTTTCAGGCGAGGCAGGCTGGAAGGGCAGTTTTGGAATGGGTGAATGAACGGGCCTAGCCGTGGGTACGGTCATGCGTAGAAAAGTAGACACAGACACCGCCAGTCAAGGTCATTGCTCTATCAAAGTTCTCTGTAGCCACGATCATCTTGAGTATCCGAAGACGCGTCTCTAACCAGTCGTGATAAGGGGCCGAGCACTATCAACAAATGAAAGAAAGAAAGCAAACAAACAATACAAACGCCAATACAGGATGACTAGTTGCCATGGTGGCCAGCGCCCCAATACCGCATAGAGCAGCCGTCCTAGCCGCGAGCGAAGGCCGTGATGCCACTGAGCTTCATCCTCTTCCGGAGGCTAGGCAGCGTCCCTCACATGATTGAGCTTCTCTCCGAATCTTACAACCCTCACGTCCAATATGGCTCTGCAATGGCTCTGGGCATCTCTTGCGCGGGTACCGGATTAGATGAGGCCATCAATCTTCTGAAGCCCATGATGAAGGGTCCCACTGATTTCGTCCACCAGGGCGCCTTGATCTCCCTTGCCATGATCATGGTCCAATGCTTAGTCGATGTCAGCGGCCGCGTTGCGACCGTGTCCCTGGCTGGCGCCGGCTCCCCAGAATGCGTCGACGATATCATCGGCCAAGCCATCAACGACAAGATCGACCTCGCGGTCAGTAAGCGCATGGCATTTGACAACGCCGTGATTCTTGACGTAGTCCACGAGGCCAGCAACACGGCGGCACATAGTCTCCCTGCACCCAGGGGTGAGGTCACTGGAGTATTTGGCCTTCCAGGCCGCGATCGTTGCATTCTTGTCGAGGCTGTTATTGTCGTATCGGAGCTTAACGACGCCAAAGTCCCGATTCATGCGAAGCATGGCATGGAGAATGAAGCTGACAGGCACCTTGTCAGTCAGGTTGTCGGGATCCATGGTGCGTAGCTCGTGCGTAGCCTTGACCAGGCCGTTGAGAAGGACAGAGGGAAAGAGGCCGCCAGTGGTGAAACGGTCATGCACAAATACAACATGGATTCGCTCTTGGCCAACGGTAAGGACAGTATCGCTGCCGATAGGTCGGCCCTCACAAAGGTCTATGATAGCAGGGCAACGTGAGTCAAAGGTGAGGTTGGTAACCTCGCCATATTTGCCCATGAATGTAGCCACGTTCTTGAAGTACTCCTTGTTCTCAAGGAGGGTGGCGATGGCTGCTGGGTCGGCCTTCTCGGAGCGGGTGGCCTCTGTAGTCTTCTTGGCAGGCGATGCAAAGGGGTTCTCGCCGAAGATGTTTGCCGACTTATAGACGCGCTGGTCCTCCTCTTCGTCTCCAAGGAGGCTAACGGTCATCTTGCGCTTGCGACTAGGGGTCGCAGAGTCGAGTTGGAGGCGGCGAAGCACCTCGGCAGGAGATTGTGGCTCATTGGCTCCCTCGCCGATTTGGTTGACCTTGTTGGCCATCGTGAGGATGGCGGCCTTATGAGCCTTTGCTCCGGTGGTCCACTCAGACGGGTAATCGGGATTCTCGCTCATATGAGTGAGGGCGGCCGCGGCAAAGACAATGGCGCTGGCCTCCTTCGGGTTGACTAGGATTTCCTTGTCCATGCGGGTGGACTTGCCACGAGTGTTGCGTGCCGGAGCCATCTTGTTACAGTTGCTTGGAGTGCCGCGGTGTCGATTGTTGGGGGCAGGGCTGTGGTACCACGGACTGGGAGGGTTCGCGAAACGCTCTGAAGTGGAAATGCTTGGTGTGAACTGCTGATCTGTCTCGGTCAGTCCCAGCTCCTCTAGTGTTTGTTCGCCCTTCCACGTGGAGGGGCAGAGGTTCCAGCCGCGATACAATGAGCTCTTGCGGCTGACCGCACGGCTCTGCCACTCGCTTGCTGTGTTCTGATGTGCGGCTGCGCCGCGGGTGTGTCACTCCAGGACCCTGAGCGGTCGGACACGGTACCGCATAGAAGTCGGGCATGTTTGGGGTGACTGACCTCGACAAGATTTAGGGTGACGGAGAGCAAGGGCGCCCGAGAAGTGTATGCCAGCGCGGGTATGGAGGCAGCGATGGGAGTTGATGGAGCGAGGTAGGCGTCTGGTGCGACAAGACAGAGGTAGTGGGTGGTATTGATGGCGAACGTCAGGACGAGAGTCTTGGAGAATTCGCCGTGGATTCACCAGCGGAGGAGGCAAAGGTCGAGGTGGACAGACAGTTGCTTTGTGCGTGGGTGAATTCACCGTTGATTCACGGTGGATTGTTTACTTGGGCCTGGCAGCTCTACGCGTAGTTTGTGCACCTACATGGGCGACGCGACGGGGGCTACAGTTTGGGATTCTAGGTAGTATCGATTTCCTATGCTCTGCAAGCTCTTTGTGCCTCGAACTCCTCGACCAGGTTGTCATCTACAGCAAGGACGTCCCCGCCATCTACTTCACCGCAGCCGCTCTCAAATTCGCCGGGGATGCTGTCGCGGGATGCTCTGTTTACTCTTAGCAACACACTGCGCTGCGTTGTCAACCGTGCTGATTGACACTTGCATACATGCTCCCACCTTGACTCTGTTTACCACAGAGGCCTAGACTTTGGCTGTCCGATTGGTCCTGTCTCCTTGTCACCACCCTGTTTGCCTCTCCGTGGATCGCCTTCATACATCAGCTCGTCCAGTTCAGTACTCGTGGTACTTCATCTCCCCTCACGAACGCCCGCCAGCATAAAGTCTCTAGACAATAGCGCTTCGCTTCGACCTCCTGTACCAGAAAGTCTGCCTCGGTTTGTATCCTGTGACCTGGCGCAATGATTGAAAACGCACCAATACTGACATTCAAGAAGAACGACAGTTCCCCTTCACTTCCTTCCAAACATAAACCGTCTACGAGTTAGCCGGAGTCATGACCAGCGACGACGAGGAGTTCAAGGACTTCATGGACCTCACCATGTCGGATGTGCGCCCTGCCCGCCGCGCGGACGCTTCTTCCCCAGGTCGTGGTGACCTCGCTCCCTCCTCCCTCACAGGCAACAACGGCTCTATACAGGCGAAGGTCAGCAAGCAGCAGCAGCCTGCGGGTGGTGTGCCCACCAGTTCACATACTTCGAGCGGCTATCGTCGATCTGGTGGCAACAAAAATGTGTCTGCCGCGGTGCAGACTCGCACTGGTCATGCCGCCGATACTGCTGAGAAGGGAAAGCCATTCCTCTCCAAGGCCCACAAAGTCAAGATCGAGGACGTGTGCATCGGTCAGGTCGAAGTTACCGGCACTGATCGCAATGCTCTTATGGCAGTCGACGGTTGCCTCGAGTACCTAGCGGAGCACGCGAGTCAAAGCATTTCCGAGTGGAAGGAAACACTCAGTGGTAATGCTATCGAATACCCGCTGATGGCCAAGAGTGCAGTCCCGTTCATCAAGGAGTTTCAAGCCAAGGTAGAGTCTCTGGTCACCGAGGGCACTCCAATGAATGACCGCAACGATTTAGTCCCCGTGGGGGTTCCCGCCAAACTGAGCACCAACGTCCGTCCATCTGCCAGACATGCCGCCGCCGAACAGGAGCTGGTGGCCGTTGACCACCAACGCGCTATAGAGGAGCTCAGTATGATGAAGGCTCTTTGCAAACACCTCAGTAGCCGTCTGATCACGGCCCAGGGACAGGCCAACAACATTGAGTGGCCCATCAACATGGAGGATAACCGCCTCCTGGCCGCCACCAGTCTCCCCAACATCTCTGACGAAGACACTGCTATGCCCTTTACGTTCAGCATGGTGTGGAGTACCGACTCAACCTGGATTATTCCTATCGAATTTGTCCCTGTCATCTACGAGCTGTATACCAAGCACATCCTCCCAGACCAGCCGGACCATTTCGAGCAGGCTAACCTGGTCTTCCTTGCCCGTATCCTAGGCCTCGACATCTACCTCCCTGCGTACAGCCACAAGCTCAATGTGGATACCAAAGTTGTCGTCGAATTTTGGAATAAGAGGGAATTGAACGATGAGTCCAAGCCTATGACATATCGTCGCATCACCAAGGCCGCCATTCGCTTAGCCATCGCGCATGAGACCATCATCAAGAAGTCCTTCAACCACCTCTTCACAGTTGGCATGAAAAGTCTTCGGAAGTCCTCCGCCATGACCGCTGACGAGGCTTGGAAGATCATCAAGTCATACAAGCGCCTTCAGCCCAACAACACATCGGATCTACGGGAGCCCTCCTCCTCCTCCGACGACGACTTGGTCCGCAACGAGGAGGCTTTCCACATGGCCACCATGGACACCGAGCCTGACTCGACTAGCCCTGACCATCATCTCACCGCCAGCACCGCTCCAGCCCCGGTGACTTCATCAAAGCGCCATATATCCATATCATCCGACAGCGAAGAGAAGGATAATTCCCACCGCAACTCAGAGAATGTGCCAAAGGCATCCATGGCTCGCGCCGATTCTGCCACCCACAAGAAGGACAGCTCGAAGGGTAGGGAGCAACAAAAGCGCACAAAGCTCGACACTGCCACCTAGGCAGTCGGTCAGTATAAGGGTCAATCAAAGGCACAATATTTAGCCGTATAGACAGGTGTATTATTACCACCGCTCCATAGCCTTCCATCTTAATTTGATGCCAAACAATGGACGTAGTCCGCCATAACGTAGTCTCCCGCACTGCCATCATGCCGACAAAGGGCTGTGACGACACCAAGCTGCTCAGGCTGAAGAGCCCGTATAATATGCGTCCTAAAAGGATAAACATAGGAATATCAATAGTACTCGCCGCCTTTCTACACTGCGGGTTATATCTGTCAGATCCAACTGACGGCGAATGTATCGTGATTGGACGGTCCCATAGTGAATTCACGGTGAATTCGCCAGGAAATGGCTAGTTATCATGAATTCACAGTGAATGCCTAAGGTATTAATATTATCAAATCCTACACCTATATTCTAGTAAGATCCTTGTAATATGTAGTCAATTCTAATAGTTAATATGATTATTTCTTAGTTCTAGCTAATCTAAGGCTAGCTAGGGGGGGGGGCTGGATTTTGACCTGTGAATCTTAGTGCCTGAGGCATTCACCATAGTGTTTCCATGGTGAATTCATTGTGAATTCACCGTAAATTCACCAGGGAACGGTGAATTTACGGTGAATTTACCATGGGACTGTCCATCCACGATACTTTTACCGTAAGTTAAATCTGATAATAATAATAAATATAAATATATTTATTATAAATATAAATAATAAATATAAATATATTTATTATTTATTAATTTAATTTTTTATTATTATTATTATTATTATAAATATAATAAAAATAAAATTAAAAAAATATTATTAATTTTTTAAAAATATAAATAAATTTTATAAATTAATAAAATAAATTTATAAAAAAAAATATAATTTAAAAAATTATATAATTTAAATTATTTAATAATTAAAATTATTAAATTATTTAAAATAAATTAAATAAATTAAATAAATAATAAATTAAATAAATTAAATAAATAAATTTTATTAATAAATTAAAAAAATAAATTATATAAATTATATTTATTATTAATAAATAATATTAATTAATAAATAATTTTTTAATAATTAATTTAAATATTTATTTTAAATAATTATAAAATTTTTAATTTATTATTATTATATATTATTTAAAATATTATTATTTTAAATATTTTTTAAATATAAATTTATTTATTAAATTTATTAATTAAAAATTAATTATAATTATTATAATAAAATAATTTTTTAAAAAATAATATTAATAATAAAATTAATATTTTAAATAAATAATTTTAATAAAATATAAAATTATTAATATTAAATATATTATTAATTTAATTAATTAAAAAAAAATTTATTTTAAAAAAAATTTAATAATAAAAATAATTTTTTTAAATTAAATAAAATTATTTTTTAAAATTTTATAAATATAATTTTTTTAAATTTTTTTTTTAAAAAAATAATAAAAATTAATTATAAAAAATTTAAATATATTTTAATTTTTTAATTTATATTTAAAAATTAATATATATAAATATATTTTTAAAAAATTATTTATAATATAAATATTATTATATTTTTTATAATAAATTTTTTTTTATTTAATTAAATATTTTATATATTAAAAAAATAATTATTAAATTTAATAAAAATTTATAAATAAAATTAATAAATATTATTATAATAAATATATTAATAAATATAATTATTTTTTATATAATTAATATTTTTATTTTTATTTTATTTTATATATAAAATATAAAATTCTTTTTAAATATAAAAATAAAAAACTTATAATTATATTTTTTTAATTAATTTATATTTAATTATATAATATTTTTATAATAATATTTTATTTATTTAAAATAATTAAAAAATCTTTTTAAAAAAATATATTATAAACTTAATTATCTTTTATTTTTTAATTAATTTATTATTATAAATTATTATTTTAAAAGTTATATTTTAAGGATTAATAATATATATTATAAACCCTTTAAGATATAAATAATTTAAAAAAGTATTATTATATTTTCTTTATAAAAAAAATTATCTTTCTTTTATTTTTTATAAATACCCTTAAGATATAATTTAAAATATTATATAATAATTTATTATAATTTTATTTTATTATTTATTTAATTAAAGGATAAAATCCTTTAAATTTATAAATAATAATTTTAATTATAATTTTATTAATAAATAATTATAAGATTCTTTATATTTAATTATATTAAATATTAAAGGATAAATATCATTAATATATAAGGAATTCTATAATAATAATATTAATTAATTTAGATAAGATAAGGATAATAGGGAGATTTTTAAGTATAGGTTCTTTTAATTATTAAGATAAAGGGGTAGTTAAATTATAATAAAAGATAATTATTAAAATCTATATTTATTAAAATATAAGTTAATAATATTATAAAATAATATATAATAATAATAAGGGAATATATAAATACTTTTTAAAAAAGAGTATTAATTATAATATATATATAATATTATAACCTTATATCCTTAAATAATAGGTTAGTTGGTATTTTAGATTATTAAAATATAATAGTAAATCTTAATTATAATTTAATTTCCTAAGAAATGATAAATAATATATAATAATCTTTATTATTTAATATATAAATATCCTTATTATTTATTATTAAAATATTAATATAATAAATATCTTAAATATAAAATAATATTTAGGGAAGATATAAATTAATAGAATTATTATTATTATTATAAATATTTATAATAACCTAAGATATATTAATTAATATTCTTAATTTTAAATATTAAGAAATAATAATTAAGTTAGGAAAGAAATTATTAAGTATAAATAAGGAGAGGCATTAATATTAAGTAAAATATAAAGTTATAATAGCTACTATAACTAACTTTTTTATTAATATATTAATAATAATATCGCTATTATTAAGTGATTAAGAATTTAATTTAATAAATATTAAAAGAGGGAAATATAATATATCTATTATACGCTATTAAGCAGTATAAATGCTAACTTATAATAAAATATTTAAACTAGATATTAATCTTTTTAATAGCTATAATATAATTAATTATTTAAAATAATATAAATTTATTAAGAAAGCCTTAAATATTTTAAATAAATAAACATTAAAAATATTTAAGGGGATTATAAAGGATCCTTTAATAGCTGCTAAGTTATAAATACTTATAATTAATATAATAACTTAGGTTAAATAAGAGAAGCGGTTTTTAAAATTATATAGGGATAAAGATATCGCTTAACTATATACCCCTGAATAATAACTTTAATATATCTTTAAAAATATTATTATCTTATTAATTTAAAACCTATAGAAAAATATCTTAAGATTTAATTAAATCCTTATTAAAATAAAAAAGTAAGAAATTTATAAAATATAGGATTTTTAGGAAAAACTACTAATAGTTTAAATATAATGTATTTAAATAAATTATAATATTATAATGGAGAAAATAATAAATTAAAAATAGCTAACGTTAATAAAGGTTCTTTTTAATATATATAAAGATATATAAAAGGAAGAGGAGTAAGATTAAAAGGCTAAAAGCATTAATTTTTAAATAATATATAATCTTAATTAATAATAATAATTCTAGTAATTTTAATCCTTAAATAATAATATACCCTTTAGATATTATATTATTATAGGTTTTAATTAATATAATCCTTATTTTTAATATTTATAAGGAATAGGGAATATAATAATTAAATAGATAATATTAAGATATTAGGGCTTAAGATATTTATTTATAGGTTAGCTAAGTTAAATACCTTAAGGCTTTAGGTTTAATAAGATACCTTTATATTAAATTTCTAGATCGTTTCTTAATATTAACTTATTATAATTATTAATATTTAAAATTTAAGAGTTATTATTTTTATAGCCTTAATAGCCTTAATAACTTCCCTAAGCTTAATAATTTCCTATTAATTAAATAAATATTAGATAACTTAATTAGCCTTTTTAATAATAGCCTTCTTAAGTTTAACCTTATTTATAAAATATTAAGTTAAAGTTAATTATAACTATTACCTTTAAATAAGCCTTAAATAAAGCGATATAAGTAGATAATAATTTAATAATTAAAGAATTAACTAAGGGATTATAAGCCTTATAGCTTAACTATTATAAGGCTTAGCAAGTTATAAAAGGTATAAGGGAAATCTTATATTATTAATTTAAAAATAAAATCTGATTTAAATAAGGCTATTATATATTTATATAAAAATAATTAGCCTTAGGTTTTATATTTATATTAAATAATATCCTTATAGCTATTATAATAAATATTAAGCTAGATAATTATAATATTAGTAAGTTTATAGTTAAATATAAAGGAATATTTTAAGATTACCTTAAGATTAATAAATTTTATAAGGATAATATTTAATAATGATATTATAGTTATAATGATATTAATTATTTAGCTTATAAATATAAAATACTTAAAACGCTTTAAGTTAAAGGTTTAATCTATATAGAAGATATAGTTAAGATTAAATATTAATTAAGAATTTATAATAAATCCTAGGTAGGTATAATATACCCTTTTAATACTTATTTAATATAGATTTATAAGAATACTTAAGGTATTAAGCTTTAATGGTATATTTATATAATATTTAAACTTTTATTTAAAAACGAAATATAGGAGCCTTATATTTAAAAATATAAGGCCTTAAAGGAAAGGGACTTATAATTTATTAATAATACTTAGTTATATATTAATAAGATGATTTATAAACTAATATCTTCTAAGGAAAACTATTATAAATTAAGAGTGATAGCCTTATGAGCTAATAAAGTTAAATTAGCTTTGCTTAACCTTTATATAATAACTTTAGATTTAAAGGTAATGCTAAACTTAGCCTTAAAATTATAAATTATAAATATTAGGAATCCTAAGGTAAATAATTAGGCATTTAAGAGGTAATAAGGTTTTATAGGGAATGCTATATTAATAAAGATAATCTTAGATTTTAAAAAAAAGGGAATTTATTTAAGAATTTAAGCCTTTAAAAAGGATAAAGCCTTAAGTAAGTATAGAAATTAAAAAAGATAATCTAAGGTAAGTTTTATTAAATTAATACTTTAAGGCCTTTAAAGGATATATATAAGATAAAATATTTTACCTATAATTAAATCTTAAAAACCGCTTAATTAATTATATTTATTTAATTTAAGATAATATTAATAAGGTTATTTATATTAATTATAAAGCATTAAAAAATAAGCTAACTATATATAATTAACCATTAAGGAAAGTAAGTATATTAATGCTATGTTATAATAATAAAATTATAAGGTAAGCAGTATTTAATTTCTTAGCTATTAAACTAAAGGCTATTATTAAATATATTATAAGTATAACTATAAAATATTAAAATTATTATCAACCAACTATATTAATCATTTAAGCTTATAATATAATTAATTAAGCTATTAAGCACTTAGCATTAAATTTTAAAATGGTAGATATTATTTAATATAGTTTTATATTTATTAACTACCTAATACTTTATATAAAGGATTTAATAAACTAAGTATTCTTAATAATACTAGATATTAAGGCTAAATTAAATATTATCAACCTTAGTTTATATACTAAATTTGCACTTATATTCCAATCCATGCCCATTATATTAAAAATATATAATGGGAGCTCAGTTAAGCTAATAAGGCTATTAGCAATCAATATATATATTAAGGGATATAAAGAATAAGTTCCCTTTTATATTATTAATAATAGAAAATTTAATCTTAATTATAAGGTTTTACTTAATATATTATTCTTTATTTAGATGAAAATAATATTTTATTATAATAATGATAATATGCTTAAAGTTAGCTTTTTCTTTAAAGGTATAAGATTAATTATAATAGTTAAGGAGCTTGATTAATTTAATAATTAACCTTAGGTATTATACTTAGAAAATTAAAACCTAATAATTAATATTAAGAATAATAAGCTATTAATTAGGAAGTAATTCTTAAATGGTTAAGCCTTTATTTAAACGAAAATAATTAACTTATCTTATTATTACTTAACTTTAATATTTATTTATTTATTTTAATATTTATAAAGTTAATAAAAAGATAATTATATAAGGCTTATAATAGAGCTTTGATTAATAGATTAGTTATCTGTTTTTATGATAAATATAAAGCTTTAAGTTGAATACTACTATTATTATTATAAGAAAAGGAGGTAGAGGAGAAAAAGAGAGTTGTTAAGGTTATTAATATATTATATAAAATAATGCAGCAGAAAGTAAAGCTTATTAATAACTTTAATTTAAATAAATTAATATTAGAAGGTAATATTGCTTGGAAATTATAAAGGCTTAAAAAAGTAAAAATTACTTAAATTAAAATCCTATTAAGTAAATATAATTAATAAATTTAACTTAAGTTTTTATAAATCTTAATTAGCTTTAAATTTATAAAAGATTAATGGTAGATAATAAAGGTTAATAATTATAAAGGATTTTTAAAAAAAGAATTAAAGCTCTTTTATTATATAATATTAAATAAGGAAAAAATATTAACTTAAAAGTAAGAGGATATTAATAAGATAATTTTAAAAGTTATATTATTATAAAAGATATAAACCATATTATATAAAGTTTTTTAATTATAAAGCATCTTAATTCTTCATGCCTTTTAAAATAAAGTTATTATATTATTTAAAGATTAAATTTAAAAAGAAATAATTAAAAAGAGCTATATATTATATAAAAATAAATAGTTCTTAATATTTAAAAAGGATAAAGGCTTAAGGTTAATTAATAATACCTAGAAATATAATGCCTTTATTATTAAGGATACCTTTATATTATTTATAATAAATTAATTTATTAAGGAATTTAATATATATAAAATCCTATTATTATTAAACTTCTTTTTTAACTATAATTAAGTTTAGTTTTATAAGAATAGCTATAATATAATAATATTTGCTATATTAATTAGGTTATATAAAATATATGGCTTATTAATAGATATTATAAACTTAGTTGCGCAATTTATATAGATAATAATTAGGTTTTTATATAATCTTATCCTATATATATATTAGGTATTTCTAGATAATATTATAATTAAAAGGCTAAATTTAATATATAATAATAAAGAGACCTTAAAATTATTAAGTATTTATTACTTTATTTTTAAGTATATTGAAAATCTTAATAAGGTTTTAATAAATATAAAGCTTATAAGAGTAATAATCTTTATCTTTAAATTAAAATAATATAAGAAATAAATAGATATTATTAAGTATCTTTATAATATAAATAAATATAACTTATAAGATAAAAAGATTAATAAGATTTAAGGATAAATATATTATATATTTATTAAAGATATATGCTTATTTTTTAATATAATGGTTTATTATAATCATTAGGTTTAAGATTTTATAGTTATTATATAATTACTTTATAACTTATTAAAGAAGGATATAAAATTTATATAAATTGCTATTAAATAAAAAATAATAGATATTTTAATATATATAATCTTAATAAAGCTAATATTAATAATAATTAATTATAATCTAAGGGGAAGTGAGATTATTCTTATAATTAATATAAGCCTTACCGGATAGGGAGTAATACTTATATAAATCGTTAATAAGTATTATAAGTTAACTAGATATAATAGCGGGATATAGATTTAAGCTAAATAGAAATATAATACTTATAAGAGAGAATATTAAATCATTTTATATATATTTTATAGGTTGCGATTTTAGCTCTTTAAATATTACTTTACCTTAAAGATAAATATTAAAATATTAGTAGATTAAATTAATAGAAGGATATTTAATATCCTAGGTGCTTTAATTAGCTAATGGATATTAATAATTAAATCCTTTAACTTTAAGCTTAAATATATCCCAAGCTTAAAAAACCTAATTGCAGATACCCTATTACAGCCCTTAAATTCATTCCCACTAAATTATAATGTTAAAGGAAACCTTAATAATTAATATAATATATAAATTAATAATATTAATGCTATAAATATAAATAGGCTTAAGTAAAATATACTGTTTATACTTAACCTAAAGCTAGATTAATTTAAGAAGTTATTATAAATTATGGAATATCTAATCTAAGCCAAGCTCTTAAAGCTTATGATAACTTAATAAACTTAAGTATTTTAGAAAGAGGTAAAGCGATTTAATATTATTTAAGATATATTATAATAATAGCTAGAAAGATCTTAGCTTAAAAGATATATAATTAATAATATAAATCTCTATAAAAGAATTATCTAAGGCTATTATAATATTATAAGGTATAAAAGATAAAATATTATAATATTAAGAGTGCATCATTTTTATTATTAAAAAGATATATATATAAATCTTAAAAAAGCAGTTATTAATTATTTATATTATTAATAGTTTGATAGAAATATATATAGCAAGGGAGTTATTCCTATATACCTTAATTAACCATTTAAAATAATTAAAATTAATATTTAATATATATTAAATAATAATAGCTATTAATATATAATTAAAGCTTTATATAACTTAATTAGGTACCTTCTCATTAAAGCGCTAAGATAAGCTATATTAAAGTTATTTAAAAACTTTTTTATTTAAAAGATTCTCCTTAAATATAGCTATTTATATAAGGTGATTATAAATAAAGGCTTAAAAAATAAAGCGGATTTTATTAAGATATTATAAACATTAAATATATTTCTTATAATAATATCTTTATATAACTTAAGAGCATAAGGGCTTATAAAAGGAGGCTATTATATTCTTACTAAAATACTTATGAAACTATTAGCTAGGATTAGCCGTTAGAGAAAATATATAAAGCTTGCATTCTTTATTAATAAGATATTTATCTAAATATTATATAAATATTCTCCTTTTTACTTTATTTATAAATAAGAACTTATTATACCTTTAAAAATAAAGATTTTAATATAAAGGGTATAATTATAATTCCTTAAATAGATATCTATTAAGGCATTAAATAACTAACTATAAATATTATTAATTAAGTAAAATGATATAAAAAAAGCTATTGAATTTATATGTAAGTATGGAAAATTTATAAAGAAGTGAATCTTAATATAAAATAAATTAGCATTAATAATTATTGTTAATCCTTATTTATAATTATATCTATAAGATAAGCTATTTATAAATAATTAAAATATTATATTAATAAAAAAGGCTATTCTTTATATTAAAATATCTGCTTAAGTATATTTATAAATTTAAAGCTTTTAATAAAGTTATATTATAAGGTATATTTATAAGTAAGAATTTAAAAAAGTTTATTTAAAATAATAATAATATTTAAAAGCTAAAAATACCATTATTATAAAACCTTATAAATTAAAATCCTTAAAATATATTAATTTAAAATAAGATCTATATTTTAATTATATTATAATAAAAGGATAACTTAATTAAGCTTATAATATTAGAAAATAATAGTAAGAAAGTATTCTAACTTTTATAATTTATAGCTATTAATAATTAAGATAATATAATATTTAATATTAACTTAATTATTAATCTTATAATAAATAAAGATAATTAAAATAATTTTATATAGGATATAAATAATAATTTAGGTTATATAATAATATAATTATAAATAAAAAAAGCTAAGGAAAAATAATAAGCTAAGTAAGATAATTAATATATAAAAATCTTAATAAGGACCTTATATAAGGAGAAGATATAAATAAGAATTTAAAATATTTTCTATATTATTATCCCTTTAAGTAATTTCTTTTTATTAATTAATTTATTGATTATATTTCATTAATAATAATATTAATATTCTTATATTAATAATTTAAAGGAAGAAGGATATAAAGTTAAAGCCTTAAATATTTTAATAATATAAGGTAATAATAAAAAAGTTAAATAATTATATTATATATATTATAAGTTTATATTAATTAAGCTTTTAAGCATTATAATAAAGAATACTTTTATTTAAAATTAATTAATATTACTAAGTAAAGAAATAAAAGCATTATAAAACCCCTTATTAAAAATTTCTAATTCCTATTATTAGCATATTAAAGCTAAATATAATTATTTATATTTAGCACTTATTCCCTATTATTATTCTATAAACTCCTTTTTTATTATTACCTATCTATTTATTATAAATATTTTATGATTTTAAAAGCTATATTAATTGCCTTAATATCCTTATATATATCCTTAATATTAATAGGGTTATTTAAGATATCCTTTATAAATTTATAATACTTTAAAATTAAGGATTAATTTCTCTAGATAAAGAAGGATTAACTATAATTACTTAAGATCTTATTAAATACCTTTTATTATATACCTTAACAGCATTCTTTAAAATATAATTATATTAATTATTATTTTTAAAACTAAAGTTATAATTATAATTAAATTTAATATAAAAGATATAATTAATATATTTATTATTATTAAGATTAAGATAAGAAATATATTTAAAGAAGGGCTAATTAATTTAAATATAAGAATTTAAATTAAATCGCTTAATATAAATATATAAGGCATAATATTTAATATAATAATTATAAGGGTTAGTATTATAATAGCTATAAAATATTATAATTAAATTATTTAAATATTTAAAATAGCTTATTATATTAATAAAATATTTATTAAAGGGATTATAATTAACCTAGCTAATAATAACTAGCTAAGGTTTTATTTTCTTTATAATATATTAAGAAATAAAAGCTATAATATTAGGATATATAATAAGAAAAATTAGAGCCATTATAAAACTTAATATAATTATTAATTTATTATATAGAATATATATTATAAGCATTATTAAATAAGAGTAGGAATTTAATAAAATAAGCGAATTTATATTATTTATTATAAATAAAAATAGCGCCTTTTATTAAAGCTAGAGGGTTATAATTAAAATATTAAGCCCTTATTAAATTAAGCTTTAATAAAATAATTATATTAATAAGGGTTAAGAAGATAATAAATATAATAATATAAGAATAGTAAAAATAAAAGAATAAGAGAAGATTTATTAAAAAAAAGGTTATAATTATATTAAATACCTTAAAATTAAGATAAGGGAGTAATTTAAAGTAAGTATTATAAGAGAAAAGGTTATTATTATAAATTTAAATTAAAGGAAGAAAATAATTTAAGGAAGTAAATAAAGGGATTACTAATTTAATAATTTATAAGCTTAATTTAATTATTAATTAAAAAGAAGCTAGCTTTTAAGCTTATTCTTTCTAAAAATAAAAAGGAGGCTATTATATAACTATTAATTATTAAATATCTCTTCCTTTTTTTTATTATATTTACCCTTAATTAAGAATAAAAAGTTAATTTATATAAGCTATTAATTATTAATTAATATTTTAATTCTTTTTTTATTTAAAATTATTAAGAATAATTTACTTAATAATCTAATTTATTAATATTATTATTATTAAAAAAAAGAGAGCTTAGTATTAAAATAATAATAATTATCTCTCTTCCTTTTATATAATACTTCTTCTTATTATTAAGGCTTTAATCCTTATAAATACCTCTTTATTAAAAACTTTTTATATTATTTATATAGCAGCCCTTAGAAATAAAAAAGTATTTATTATCTTTATATTAATTTACCTTAATTCTTTTATATTATATCTTTAAAACTTAATGATTACCTTTATTTTCTAAGCCTTTTAAAAATCTATATAATAACCCCTAAGGATAAAAAGGTAGATATAATTCTTATACCTTTTTAACCTTAATACTTTCTCTTATTATATCTTTAAATTCTAATAATTATTCTATTTCTTTAAACCTTTTAAAAAAATCTATATAATAATCCCTAGGGATAAGAAGGTAAGTTTAATCTACTTATTATAACTCTTAATATAATATATATTTCCCCTTTATTTTAAGCAGCTTAATATATATTAAAGCTAAGCTATATAATAAATTCTTTTATTTAAAATAAAAATTATTTAAAATTTACCTTTTTAATACCTATTTTATATTATAAGAATATATTTAAATATACTTAAGTACTTTATATAATATATTTATTAATCTTAAATAATATGAATATTATTATATAATAACCTCCTTTCTTTAATTTATTAAAGCTAAAATAAAGAAGAGCTAAAGAAGTAATTAAGGTATATTTCTTAAGGCTTTAAAAATAAATATATTATAATAACTTATTATTATATATAAAGGGATATTAATTCCTATTATATATTTATAATTTAAAAGGATATTTATATTTATATAAATATTTATTATTTTACCTTATTTTAATAAAAATATATTATTATACTTAATATCTAAATAAGCTAATATAAATCTACTTAAATAAAATAATATTTATAAATAAGAAGATATAAGGATAAATTTAATTAAATAGCTTTAACCTAAGTTATAAATAATATTAATTCTTTATAATTAGAAATAATAAGTTATAATAATACTTATTTATATAATTTAATTTTAAATATAGCAAGATATAATATATTAACTCTTAAGATTATTTATTACTTATATTAAAGGCTATATTATTAATAATAAATTAGATAATTTAATAATTAGCCTTAAAAATTAATTACTTATTACTTATTAAATATATATAATAAATCTTAACCTCCCCTAAATCATTAATTATAAATTTAAGTAATTTATTTATACTTGTAAGTGTGTGTGTGCTTGGGCCCTATTGACTAACTGCATTCACTAAGGCTCTAGGCCCCACACCCCTCCAGGTATAAAACCTCTGCCTGATAATTCTTATAAGACCTCTTCCTTATATAAAAGGTAGCGCTATCTTATTTTAAATTGATATATTGAAGATAATTGCTTTATCTCTATATTCCCTCTTATAATATAATTTAAAGTACCTATATTTACCTTATTTTATTTTTTTTATCTAAGAAGATATAAATTATCCTTAATAAATAAATAATAAGGAAGTATAATGCTATTTAATATAATAAAGATAAATAAATAAATGAATAATAAATATAGATTACTATTATAATGGCGGATAGTAATGATATAGATATATAGATATGCATTAACTAAGAGCGTATTAAGAAGAAGGAGCAATTAATAAAAGCTTAGGATAAGGCTTATTTTAAATATTATAATGCTATCTTGGCTTATAAGATGATTGATAAGATATTAAAGGAAACTTTATTATCTATATTAATTATTAAGCTATTAGGTTGTAAGGTATCCAATTTATAAGAAATGGTAATTAATATTATTACTATGCTTAAAGGCGATAAAGATTATAGGTTAATAAATAGATTATATATAATTAATTGATGGAAAAGCTATTTATAGACTTTATAAATTAGCGATACCCTTATAATATACTTAATATTATAAAGGATTTTTAAGAGAAGTTTAATTACCTTATTATATATTTTAATAAGATTAAGATTAGCTTATTATATTCTTTTAAGGCTTTAATTATCAAAGGAAAGGTAATATAGCTAGATTTCAATAGAATGCTTAATTAGGCTGCTTTTAATAATATAATTAAGAAAGATCCTAAGACATTCTTTATTAAATTTAAAGCCCACCTCTTAAAAATATATATCATTATAATTTAAATTATAAACCTTTATATTATAATTAAGCGAATAAACCTAAATATATTTATATTATATTAATAAGTATATTAACTAGGTAATGAACTTATTAAAAAGAATATTAAGATCTCCTTTAAGGTATAAGAGATTATTAATATAAAAAATAAGAAATTTAAAAAGAAAGATATTAAAATTATATAGCTTAATTAGATTATCATTAATTTTATTATTAAGTTATTAAAAAAAAGAAAGATTTAAAATTAAATATAAACGTTAGTAATAATAATAATAGCAGAAATAATAATAATAGCGGTAAAGCCGCCTTAAATTTTAATAATGATGATTCCAATCTTAATAATAACCTAAATAATCTTAATTAATATATAAGTAATAGCGATAATTATAAAAGCTATTATATAACCCTTGCTTTATAAGCTATAAGTTAATTTATTATAAAAGGGATTAAGGTTAAATATATTTTAAAGGTTAACAACCCCCTTAAGTTTTATAATAATCTTAAGGAAAATAATATACCTTTTGAATTATAGATTATATAAATCTATTATAAGTTTAAAATTAATTAAGATTAATTCAACTCTTTATAAACTAAGGTTTAATATATAACTAGATATTTAATTAGCTAGCCTACCTTAAATATCCTCCTATATATTAATTCTAAAAACTTAATAGCTATCCATTTTATTATTAAGATAATTAAATATTTAAAGAATATTTATTATAATATTAATTATTAGCGAAAGGTTATTATTTAATTTAAAAAGTTATAAATATTAAATCTTAAGATATATTATCTTAAAGATATTAAAAAAAAGATTATTAATTATTAAAAGTTTTAAAATACTTTTATATATTTAATAATTTAATTATAAAAGCTTAAGGAATAATAAAAGGATAAATTTAAATACTATTTAATATTAACTTTTATAAAGGTTTTTATTATTTAATTCCTTAATAATAAGATAAACTTTAATATAATTATTACTTTAATATAAAAGGTTAAATATATTAATTAAAGCGCTGATATTAAAGCTTATATTTATTATAAGGCTAATAAGAATATATCTGGTTTTTCCTTTTTTAATGTTAAATATAAAGGTTGTGGTAGATAAATAAATAATTATAGAAGTAATTATAAAGGAAGAGGCAGTAGTTAAGGAATAGTTTATATTAGCAACCCTCCCTTTTAAAAGTAATTTAATAAGGATATAAAGGATAATAATTACTTTTATTATTATAAGAAAAAATACCTTTTTAAAAATTATCCTAAGGTTTTAAATAATATTATTAATAAGGTTAATAAGGAATATAAGGTATATATTAATAACCTATATAATAAGCTTTATAGCGAAGGATAGGCTATATTTAATTTAATATTTAATTATAAGAAGCTTAATATTTCTATTAATAAGGTGGGAAATATCTTATCTTAAGATAAATTAATTCTCTTTTAAGGGAAGTATTATTAAAGTAAAAGGATATTTTAAAAGATAAGTTAAGAAAATACCTTAAAGGCTTACCTTTTATAATCTTATATAATATAATATATAATAGATTATCTTTGATAATAGATAATGCTTTAATTAATATAAGAATAGGCGGCTTTATATTTATAAATATGTGATTAATAAGAAAAGCTATTAAATATTTATATATTCCATAAGATATAGATTTTGCCTTATAAAGAGTGGATAACTTTAATAATAAATCTTTATAATTAATTAACGTAGCCTTTAATATAACCTTAAAAATTAATTAGCAAACTAAATATATAAAGTTATTAATTTTAGATATAAAATATGATATAATCTTTAATTATAAGTAGCTAGAAGCTTATAATATCTAGGTTAATATATAATAGCGATAATTATTATTCCCTGATTTATAAATATCAAACCTAATATTATATAATATCTCTATAAATAATATAATTAACCCACTTCTGCTTAACTTAACTTATTAAATTAATATTAATTAATATAATAAAGTATTTATAAATGATAAAAAGTGAAAAAATAATAGCTATTAATTATAATTAAATTAGATTATTATTTATTAAGTAGAGAATTATATACGCGAATTATAAGATATATATATAGGCGAATAATAAAGCTTAATGGTAAGTAAAGCAACCGCTTTAAAACCTATTATCACTCTTAATAATATATCAGAATTAATATTAATACAACCTTCTTTTAAGATCTTTTCTTATCTATTTAAAAGCATTATTATTAAAGAAATAAAGATAAATCAATAACTATATATAGGTAATTATAATTTTCCCCTACCAACCCCTATAATAAATAACTACGACTTTAATAAAAGGGAGGAAAAGGAAAAGCTAGCTTTAAAAGTCTTAAAAGATACTATAGGATAAAAATATATATTAAAGAAAGGATTAATTTAATATAAGGAATATATTAATATTATTATTATTTACTTAGAATCCTTTATTAGATTAATATAAGATGATATTATAGGTATTATTACGCTTTTTTAAATTAAAAAGTATATTTAAAATAAGAAATAAAAGCAATATATAAAGGAATTATTATATAATAAAGATAAATTGCAGTAAAAGGTATATAAGATAATCTTATTGGAATATCATAACCTTTTTAATATATTTAATAAATATAATTTTAATATCTTAGCTTCTTACTATTATTATAATTATAAGATTAAATTAATAAATGATAAATAATTGAAAGATCTTAGCTTTGCCTTACTTTATAAGCTTTCTCTAAAGGAGCTAGAGGAATGTTAAAAGTATATTATTAAAGCCTTATAAAAGGGGTTTATTGAAATAAGCAATACTCCCTAAGTAGCGTTAATTTTATTTATTAGGAAATTTAACGGAAGATTATGATTTTATATAGATTATTAAAAGCTAAATATATTTATAAAACGAAATCAATATCCATTACCTTTAATTAATAAAACTTTAAATAAGATTATTAAGGCTAAGATCTTCTCTAAGATTAATATATAATAAGCCTTTTATTAAATATAAATAATAGATAAGAATATAAATTTAATTATATTCTAGATAAGATATAGATTATTTAAATATAAAGTAATTCCCTTTAAACTTATTAATAGATTAGTAATATTTTAAATGTTTATTAATAATTAATTGCAGGAGAATCTTGATATTTTCTATTATATATATTTAGATAATATCTTAATTTATTTAGAATTATTTAAGGAATATAGGAAGTATATTTAATAGGTTTTAAAAAAGCTAAGAGATATAAATTTATAAGTTAATATTATTAAATATAAATTTTATATTATAAAAACTAAGTATCTTAGCTTTATTATTAGTATTAATAATATATTTATAGATTCCTTTAAGATTAAGGCTATTAAGGATTAAGAGGAGTTAAAATCTATTAAGGTAATTTAAATATTTCTTAGATTCTATAACTTTTATTATCGCTTTATCTATGCCTATAATTGGATAATTAAGTTATTGATAAACTTAACTTAAAAGGGCATCCTATAGGAGTTTAATAGAAAATTATATGTGATATTTATAAAATTTAAGGTAATGATAATTTCTATACCTATATTTAAGCATTTTAATTATATAAGATAAACTTATATGGAAATTAATATATCTAATAAGGTATTAGCTAATATTATATATTAAAAATATAAGGATAGATAATATCTAGTTATTTTTTATTTATAGTTTATATATAAAGCTAAGCTAAATTACATCTCTATAATAAAGAATTAATAGTTATTATTTATTTCCTTTAAGAGTAGAAATTAGAATTAGTTGGCTTATAATAAAGTAAACCCTTTAAGATTATAATTAATTATCAGCCCTTAGAATATTTCTTAATAAAGTATCTCTTAAATATACAATAGGTGAATTAAGTAATAGCATTAGCTGATTTCTATTTCACTATTATATATAGGCTAGGTATTAATAATATAATTCCTGATCTCCTTTTATATAAAACTTAGAAGATATAGATATTAAAGGATAAATAAAAAGTAAAATATATTATAATTATCTTTTAGCTAATGAATATAGATATCTATATATTAGAAACTATTAATATAGATATTATGACTTAGCTAAACGTTTTAGATTATAATAATAAACCACCCTTATTTTTAAGAATATTATTTATAAATATAATCTTAGATATAAATATAATATATCCTTTCCTAGAAGATAACCGCATTAAAGTATATATTAGATATGATAATTAATAGATATTAAATAATAAGTATTTTATTTATAAGGGGCGGTTAATAATCCTTATATATAATTATCTATATACTTATATTATTTAAGAACTTTATAATTATATAATATCTATATACCCTAAGGTATATAAGATATAAATTATAATTATTAAGCTTTATTAATAGCCTGATTTATATAAAGATATGGATATTTTTATAGCGAATTACCTTTATTTTTCTATTAAATACTTATATAATAAAACTTTTAAATTATTCCATCCCCTCCCTATATTTAAAAAGGCTTGGTAATATATTATAATAAACTTTAAAGAGATATCTAAAAATAAAAGAAGTTATAATAATACCCTTAATATAATCGATTGTTTCTCTAAACTCCTTTAATTAATTACTTATTTTAAGATAGCTATTATAAAGGATATCACTTAAATATATTATTAAGGATTATTTTATATTTATAAATTACCTTAATTTATAATATTTAATAGAAGATTATAATTTATAATAAACTTTATTAATAAGGTCTCTTATATCTTAGGTATTAAATAAAAGCTTATATTCTTTAAATATTTATAAACCTTAGGCTAGATAAAGAATTACTATTAATAAATAAATTAATGCTTAAAGATATATATTAATTATTATTAAGATGATTAAAACCTTATATTATTTATATTTAATATAATATAAGCTTTGCTTCCTTATAAAGCATTGAATAATATATCTCCTTTTAAAGTTATATGTAGCTATTTAATATTACTTAAGTATAATTAAACTTAATAAATTAATATAAAGGGTTTATTTATTAAAGAATAGCTTAATTATAAAAATATTTAATATATAATTAAGACCTTATAAAGATATATTAAGATTATATATTAAGCCTTAATAGAGTTGTAAAAGCGGATAATGGAATAAGCGAATTATTACCGCTAAGAGCTTAATTTTAGCGTTAATAATTATATCTTTATTATTAAGAAATCTTAAATTATAAATTAGCTTAATAATAAATTAAATTTCCCCCTTATTAGATACTTATATAAGATTATGGAAATATATGGATATTCTTATTATCTCACTATCTTTAAAGGATGGCGCATAATAAATATTTTCTATATTAATAAATTATAAAAGAACCTTAAGAATCCTTTACTTAATCAAGATTACCCTTAATTAGATTTTAAAATATATAATAAAGAGGAGGAATGGGAGATTTATTATATTCTATCTTTCTATCTGGTTTATAATTATCTTAAATATTAAATAAAGTAAATTAGATAAGATCTTAATCCCGCTTACTATCTTATATTAAATTTTAAAAATATATTAATAAAGCTATATTAATTTTATAATAAAAACCTTAATTAAGAAGGCCTATTAAAGCAATTAGATATATAAGAAAGAATAATAATAAAAAATAAATATAATAAGAATTACCTTAAGGATAAGTTCCTAATCTTAAAAAAGGATATAATTATAATAAAGTTAAGATATAGTAGTTATATTATAAAGAAGGGTTAAATATAGTAATATTTTATAAATAACCCCTTATAGCCTTTTTTAAATAATTATATATAATTATGCATTAGGATATAAGGGCCCTTGGTATAACGGTATAGCTAAGGATACCCCCTCCTTATTTAGAAAGTAATCTCTTCTATTAATATTAAGTTTAATTCTTATTTAGGTTAATTTTTATATTAATGCTTTTTACTTATAAGGAAAGGGGGGAGTAATATAAATATATATATATTTAGGCCTTATTAATTAATTATATTTATTAAGGCTTTAAGCCCCATATCCCTTCAGATATAAAACCTCTGCTTAATAATTCCTATAAGACCTCTTCCTTATATAAAAGGTAATACCATCTTATTTTAAATTAATGTATTAAGGATAGTTACCTTGTCTCTATATTCCTTCTTATGATAATACTTAAGAACTTTTAAATATATATTCTTAAGTTACTTAAATGAAATAAAGTAATAAAGAGTAAGTTTAAATTAATAAATTAAAAGAATATAATATATTACTTATATTTAAGATTAGGCTTATTTAATCCCTTTAATGATATATTTAATAAGCATATTTATATCTTCTTTATTAAATTAAGCAGCTTACTTAGCTGCTTATAATAGCTATTAAAGCTATAAATATTATTTATAAAATAAAGGAAATATCTTTAAATATAATTTAAGATTTTTTATAAATTAAATATTAACTTTTTAAAAAATAAAGGGGCTTTAATTTTAAAGATATTTATTAAGGCTAAATAAATTAACTTAAAATAAATAAAATCCCTTTTAATAATTAAAATATTCTATTAATTATATATCTTTATTAATTAAGTATTTACTCTTATTATAAGATTAAGAATAATAAATAAAAGAGGAAATATCCCTTATTTTATAGATTAATTCTAAGAATTATATATTATTGCTCTATTATATTAATAATAAAGCTTATATTTTTTAACAATTAGTAATAATTAAAGTATTATAGCTTAAGATTAATATATATAGGATATAAATAAATAAAGTCCTTTATTCCTTTAAGAGGCTTATATTATAATAAGCTATATATTATAACCCTTTAGCTTATAATTTAATAATACTTAAATTTAGAGAAAATCTTTATAATAAGGTATTATTTACCCTTTTTTATAAATACCTATATAGATAATTATTAATATAATTTAATCTTTTAATATTTTTATTTTAATAAGGAATATTAATATTAAATAATAACTATTAAGATAAGGAATTATTTAATCTTAGGAATAGTTATTATAATAAGAAAATACTTAGCCCTTAAGTATATTATTAAATATCCCTTTTTAATAAATAAGCTAAATAAGCTTATTTAGCCCCCTTAACTTTAAAGGTTTTATAAAAGATAATAATATTATAATATAAGAATTATAATATATATTATATTAAGGTTTAATTAAAAATATATATCTATTTATATAATTATTAAGGTATATATTATATTAATCTTTAAGTAATAATAATAATCCCTTTTAAATATATTTATAATAAATATTATTAAGATTAAGAAATAAGTTTTATATTTTATATAAAAACTTAACCCCTTAATTATTACTATTAATATTTAAATAGCTATTACCTATATTATTATTAATAAATATACCTTTATTATTATTAATTAACTTAGCCCCTTAATTTATTTTAATAACTTAGTTACTTATAAGATTATTAATATTATTAATATTATTAATATTACTAGGGTTATGCCTTATATTTATAAAGTATATAATTAATTATCCTTGGAATTTAAGGGATTATATTTAATAAGGTAGATAGCTTATATTAATACTATAGCCCTTAATTATAACTAATATTAATTTATAAGGGTATAATAAGAATAATAAGTATTATTATTCTATTTATAATGCTATATAAAAAGGCTTTGCCTTTAAAAAGGCTAAGGAATAAAGGATATAGGATATTAAATAAGCCTAAATATAGAATATAGATATTAAATAAAGCTTAAGCATAAATAGATAAGGTAATAAGAGGTAAGGATTATAATAAATTCTAGGAATATTAATTAATATATAAGTAATTATTTATAATAATTTTTAAGTATAATCATTTAATTATAAATTAATCAGCTTAATTTAATTAATTAATTTTTAATAATAACTTAACTTATTTATTATTTTTATAATAAAGGAATAGCTTATAAAGATTATAATAATTTCTTTTTATTATAATAATTCTTTAAATATAATTATTTATTTAAAATATAATTAATTTAACCTAATTAATAAGATTTTAAAACAGCTTAACCTACTTATAGCTTTACTATTAAGGGAGGTATATCTTAGGGATTAATAATATATATTATAAACCCCTTAAAATATAGATAGCTTAAAGAAGTATTATTATACTCCTTTTATAAAAAAAGAAATTATTTCCCCTTTACTTTTTATAAATACCCCTAAGATATAATTTAAGATATTATATAATAGTTTATTATAGCTTTATTCTATTATTTATTTAATTAAGGGGTAAAGTCCCTTAAACCTATAAGTAATGACTTTAGCTATGGTTTTAATAATAAGCTTATTTATTTATTTAAAATAATCTTTAAACTTCTTTAAGGTAGTAATAAATATATTAATCTATTTAATTATATAAAATCCCTTATTTTCATGCTTCTTTGCCTTTATAAACATTATCTTTATATAGGTATAAACTTATTCATTATAATTAAAATCCATTTTTATGGCTATAAAGCTATTAAATTTATATATTTAGATAATTAAATATAATTACCTTATTTATAATCTATTCTAATTATAGCTATAAATTCACTTAATAGGGTCTTAAATATATATACTAGTTTAAGCTTAACTAATAATCATCTCAGCTTTAATAGTTTTCTAATATAATATAACAAGGTTATAATAAATAGGTGTATATTTAAGCAGAGCTAAAACCT
This sequence comes from Diaporthe vaccinii, assembly GCA_039880775.1. Classification (NCBI taxonomy): domain Eukaryota; kingdom Fungi; phylum Ascomycota; class Sordariomycetes; order Diaporthales; family Diaporthaceae; genus Diaporthe; species Diaporthe vaccinii. Next base: position 96,097 of record JBCEDN010000007.1, on the reverse strand, counting down.
TTAAGGCAAAGGCGGCTTTTATTATTGCTCATTTCAGCTAACTTATATTCACTTAAGTTATATAATAATAGTATTTTCATATAATATTTAATGGCGTTAAACTAAGTTGCTTGCAGCCCGTGATAGCTTTAACCTTAATGGGCTAATAATATTAACATAAACAGCATTAAAGATTAAGCATAGCTTAATGCTATAGCTTTTAATATAAAATAGCGGCTTTTAATTATAAATAGATTTATAAAAGTAGATTATAAAATCACTATAAAAAGCCTTATATAATAAAAATTATTATATTTTTTTTAAATTATATCTTATCCTTTTAAAATATTAATTATAATTTTTAATTAAGTAAAGGAACTTAAATAAATATAAATAATTAATATAAAATATAAATTAATTTAATATTTATTTTTAAAATATAATTAAAATATTAAAAATATAATAAATATAAAATTAAAAATATAAATATAAATATATAAATTTTTAAAAATATAAATATAAATATAAATATAAATATAAATATAATATTATAATATAATAAATATAAATATAAAATATAAAATATAAATTAAAATTAATTTAATAATAATATTATTATTAAAAAATATAAAAAAAATAAATTAAATTAAAAAAATAAAATTATATTTAATTTATTAAAATATTTAATTTTTATATAAAGATATTAAAAAAGAAATAATTTTTTATTTAAATTTTTAATTTAAAAATAAATTAAAATAAATTAAAAAAATTAAAAAATTAAAATTTTTTAAATATATATTATTTATAATTTAAATATATTTTTTATATATTTATTTAAAAATATAATAAAAAATATTAAATTTAAATATATTTAATTTATATTAATAAATAAATATTTTAAAAAAATATATTTATATATTTATTTTATATTATAATTTATAAATATAAATATATAATTTATAAATATAAATATAAATATAAATATAAATATAAAATATAAATATAAATATAAAATATAAATATAATACTATTATATTTTATATTTATTAATATAAAATATAATAATATAATTAATATTATATTTATATTTTATATTTTAATTTAATATTTATTTTTAAAAATAAATTTTTTTTTAAAATAATATAAAAATATTTTTAATAAAAAAAATTATAATATTTTTATTATTATTTTAAATATTTATTTATATATTAATTAAATTATTTATTAAAAAATATTAAATATAATATTAATTTTTATTTATTAAAAATAATTATAAAATTTTATTTTTTAATAATTTAAATTTATTTTAAAAAATAATTTTAATTTTAATTATAAAATTATTATAAATATTATATATTTTTTAAATAATTCTTTAATAATTTATATAATAAATATATTTATTAATTTTTAAATAATATTTTTTTTAAAAAATCTTTTTATAAAAATATATATAAAATACTTTTTAATATTATTAAATTAATATTTATTTAAAATCTTTAAATTATATTAATTATAATATTAATATTAATTTTATATTTATTAAATTTTAAAATATAATTTAAATTATAAAAATTATATATAAATAAGTTTTTATAAAGGCTTATTAATTTATTAATAAAATTAAATAATATTATAATTTTATTTAATAAATATTTAAAAATCTTTATTTTAAATTTAAAAATTATTATTTAAAAAAAGCTATTTTTTAAATAATAATTAAAATTATTAATAATATTATAAATTATTATAATTTATTATTTATATTTTCTATTTTTAAAATATATTTATAAATTATAAAAAACTTTTCTTTAATTTTATTTATTAAAAAAAATAATAATTATTTAAATTATTATAAGGACTTTAAAATAAATAAATATAAAATATTAAATTTATATAATTTTTAATATTTATAATAAATTTAATATAAATAAAATTTTAATATTTTTATTATAAAATAATATTTAAATATAATAAAAAAAAAGAATAATAAAGCTTATATAAATTTATTATAATTAATAATTATAATTTAATATTTAATTTATTTAATAATTTAAATACTTTTTAATTAATTTTAATATAACTTTATTATTATAATAAAATAAATAAATTTATATTATTTATTTTTATTTTTAATAAAAATATTAAATAAATAATATAATTTAAATTAAATAAACCTTTAATATTATTTTTAATATCTTTATAATTATATTAATATAGTTAATTTTTAAAATTTAAAAAGAAATTAAAATAATATTTTATAATTTTAATTATATTTTTTATTTAAAAAAAAATAATAATTATAATTTAATATTAAAGCTTTATTAAAATAATATAATTATAATTTTTAATAAATCTTTTAAAAAATTTAATAATAAAGAGATTTTTAAATTAATTAGCTATAATATATTTAAATTTAAGCTTTTTAATAAATATTAATATAATAATATTTAACTTTTTAAATTATAAATTATATAAAAAATTAAAGATAAAATTAAAAAGTTTTATAAGAAATCTTATTTAATTATTATTAAATATAATAATTATAATAAAAAATATATTTTTATTTAATTTTTAATTATTTAATATATTAATTAATACTTTTTTATAACTTTAATTTCCTTTTTTTAAAAAATAAATATATAAATTAAGCTTTATAATATAATTTAAGTTTATTTATAATTAAAATTTAAATATAAATAAATTATTTTTATTAAGCTTTTATTAAAAATTTATAATAAATATCCTTTTAATATAATTATATATATTATTAAGCCTTTATATAATATTATTAAAATTAATATATATTAATAAAATATATATTATAAATATTATTATAAAAAATTTAATATAATTATTTTTATTTTTAATTTATATTTTTTTATTTTAAATATTAAAAGGAATTATTTTATTATTATAATTATATAAATTAATAATATTTTTTATAATAATTTTTAATTTTTCTTTTAAAAAAATTAAAAAAATTAATATTTAATATAAATTAAAAAATAAATTAATAATAAATATATCTTTTAATTTTAATAATATTAAAGTTATATTAATCTTTAAAGATATTATTAACCTTAAATAAAAAAAATAAAATATTAAAATTATTTTAATAAATATTAAGGCTTTTAATTATTTTTAATAATATTTTAAATAATATATTTATAAAGTATATTTAATATTAATTTATTAATTAAAAATAACCTTTAATTTATTTATAATTATTTAAATTTAAAAATTATTAAAAATAATTATATTAAGTTAAATTATTAATTTTAATAATAAATAAATAATCTTAATTATAAATTATATTATATTTCTTTAAATTTTATTATAATTAAATTTATAATTTTTATTAATAATTCTTTTATTAATAATTAAAACTTTAGCTTATAAATTAAGTTTATAATTATTTTAATAAATAAAGAATTTAATTAAAAACTAATAAAAATAATTATATATAATAATATATTTTATTAATTCTTTATAAAATATAAAAAAATATTTTAAAATATTTTAATTTTAAAGATTTATAATATAATTAATAACTTTAATATAAATATTATTTTAATAATAATATTATAATAAATTATAAATTATTTTAAGTTATTTTTAATTCCTTTAATAATTTATATTAATTTATATTTTTTATATAAATATTTTATTAAATTAAATATAATTAAAAAAAAAGAGATTTATAATTAATATAATAATATTTTATTAATTTTATAAAAAATATAAGATTTATAAAATTAAATAAATTAATAAAAATAAAAATTTAATAAATATATTTATAAAAGCTATATTAAATAAAGTATTTTAATATTTTATTAATATTAATAAAATAATTATTAAAATAAAAAAATATATTAATTAATTTAAATATAAATAAAAGATTATTAAAAAAATATAATCTTAAATTATATTAATAAAAATATATTAAATTAATAAAAGTTTAAATTTTTTTTATTAATTACTTATATTTTAAAGATTATATATAATTAATTAACTTTTAATTTTTATCTTTTTTAAAGATATACCTTATATTTAAAATTTTTATAATAATATTTATATATTAAGAATTTTAATAATATAAATTATTATTATTTTATAAATATTTAAATTATTAATTTATATTTAATAAATATCTTTAATTAAATTTTATAATTTAATATTTATATATTAAAAATAAATATATTTTTATTTATTAAATTAATTAATATTTTTACTTTATATTTTATTTTTTCCTTTATTTAAATATTTTATTTATTAATTTTCTTTTAATTTATTTTTTATTTCTTTAATTTATTTATTTAATTACCTTTTTTTATTATTATTTTAAATTTTTTTTAATATAATTATTAAATATAATATTAAGTTATTTTAAGAAATTTTAAATTAAATAATTATATTAATATAATAAATATTTAATTTAATTTTTATTTATTTATAATTTATAAATAATAAAATTATAAATTTATAAATTATTTTAAAAATAATTTATTTATATAATAAAAATAATATTTATTTAAAATTAATTAAAATAATTAAATAAATAATATATTATTAAATCTTTAATATTATAATTTATTAATTTATAATATAATAATTCTTTAAATAAAATATAAAAATTTTTATATTATTTTAAGATTTAATAAAATTTAATATATAATAATAAATATAAATATTTATATATTTTTTATTATTTTTAAATTTTAAAAAAAAATTAATTTCTTTTTTTTTAATAATTTTTAAATATATATATATATATATAATTATCTTTAATTAAACCTTTATTAATTTATTTATATTAATTTTTAATTTTTTCTTTAATTTATATATATTTTTTTATTATAAAAATAACTTTTATTTTTTATAATAAAATAAAGCTATTTTATTATTATAATAATTTTATTTTTATTAATAATTTAACTTAAATATAAATTTTAAAGTTTTTTTATTTAATTAAAAATAAAAGATATATAATATATTTAAAATTATTTACTTTTTCTCTCTTTTTTTAAATTTAACTTTTAAAATTTATTTATTTAATATTTATATTAAATTTTATATTATATTATAATTAATTATAATAATTTCATAAATAAAATCATAATTCTTAATATTTATTATATTGCTTTTTTTCTTCTATTAAGTCCCTATATTATAGGGGCTGGTTTTATTAGGCTAATAGGTAAATGCCTCAGGTATTCACTATAGTAATCCGTGAATTCACCATGAATTCACGGTGAATTATCGTTCTACGATGAATTCATAGTTTAACGGTGAATTCACGGTAGATTCACTAGGAACTAGTCATTCATTATATAATCTTTAATTTAATAATTATTATAAATATTAATATATTTATTTTTTAAAAATTTATATTTTTAAAATTATATTATTATTAAATTTATTTTAATATATTTTAATATAATTATTAAAATAATGTTAAGATTAACTATATAAAGATAATTTAATAAAAAAAAATTATTATATAATAATTTTTTATATTTTATAATTTAAAGAAAATAATAAATATAAATTAAATTAAATTAATATATATATAAATATTATATAATAAAAGTTATTTAATATTAATTAATAATTATTTAATATAATTATAAATTAATAAAAATAATAAAATAAGAATTAAAATAATTATAATTATAATTATTAAATATTTATAAAATATAAAAATAATTAAAATTATATATTTATATTAAAAGCTTAAAAATTATTTTAATTTTTTTATTTATTAAAAAAAAAATTAATTTAAAAAATAAAATTTTTTAATTATATAAATTAAAATTATTATATTAAATATTTATAAAATATATTTATAATTAAAATATTATATAATTAAAAAAAATTATATATTATTATATAAATAAAATAATAAAAATTATTTATAATATTTATTTTAAATATATTAAAATTAATTATTTTAAATATAATAATAAATTTAAATAATTAAATAATAATTTAAATAATATATAAAAAATAAATTTTAAAAATATAATTTTATTAAATATATAATAAAATATAATAAATTTATATTTTTAAAATTAAAATATTAATTTAAAAAATTTATTATTTAAAATTTAAATTAATATATATTTTATATAAATTTTTATAAATATTATTAATTTAAATTAAATTAAAATAATTTATTAAAATTCTTTATTAATAATTTTAAAAAATAAATAATATATTAATTTAATAAAATAAATTATATATTTAAAAAAATATTTTTAATTATAATAAAAAAAAAGAAAATTCTTTAATTAAGAGATTTTTATATAATTTAAATTATATAAATTATTAAAATTAAAAAATAATAAAAAGTTAATTATTATAAATATAAATATTTTATATATAATAATTAATTAAATTAATTTAATTATTTTTAAAAATATTATTATATAAAATATTATAAAATATATAAATATTTATTATTAAAATATAAATTATATAATAAATTTTTTAAAATAATTTAAATTAAAAATAAATAATCTTTTATAATAATATATTATATAATTTATTTTTAATTTAAATTATTTATAATAAATTAATAAAGCTTTAATAAATATTTATTTTTAAAAAATAAAAAAAAAAAATTATATTAATAAATTATATAATTTATTATATAATAAAATATAAATTTTATTAATTATTATAAATAATTATAAATTATAAAAAATTAATATTATATAATTTTTTTAAATATTTTATTTAATTATATAAAGAATTTTATATATATTATATTAAATTAAATAAAAAATAAAATAAAATATATAATTTAATAAATATATATTTTAATATAATAATAAATTATAATTAATATTAAATAAATTAAATACCTTTATTTTTTATAAAATATAAAAAAATTTAAATAAAATTTTATTAAAAATTTTAAAAATTTTTAAATAAGCTTTAATTTATATAATAAATTTTTAAAAAGAATAATAAAATAAAATTATATTATATTTAATAATAATTAATTAAAAATTTATATATAAAATATTATTTATTAATTTATATATAATATTATAAATTATTATAAAAAAATTTAATTTAATAATTTATATTATATAAAAATTTAAAATTAATTTTATTAATAAATAATATAATTTAAATTTTAAGAATTATTAAAGGATATTATATAATTATTAATTTATATTAATAACTTTTTTATATAATAATTTCTTTTTATTAATTTAAAATTAAATTTTAAAATAATCTTTTAAATTATATTATATAATAATTTAATTACTTTATATATAAAAAAATATTAATTAATTAATTATATAAAAAATATATATAAAAATAATATTTTTAAATATATAAAGATTTTAATTAAAAATTTATTTTTAAAAAAAGTTTTATTATTTATTTAATTATATATAAAGGTAAAGCTTATTATAAAAAGTAAAAGATTTAATTTTTAATTTATAAAATATAAATAATAAAGATTTTATAATAAAATTTAATAAACTTTATTTTTAATTATTATATAATAAAAAAAGATATTTATATTACCTTTAAAATAATAAAAATAAATTAATTTATATTATATAATTTATATAATATAAAATATTAAAATAAGCTTTAAAATATAAAAATTATTAAATTTTTAAAAATAAAAATATTTTAAATATTAATTTATATATAAAAAACTTAAATATAAAGATTAAATAAAATATAAATATAATAAAATTAAATTTAAAAATAATAATATTATTTTAATAATTAATATAATTAATATTATTAATTAATTAAAAAATATTATATATTATATTTTAAATATATTAATTTTATTTTTATTTTTATTATATAATATAAATAAATTAAAATTTATTTTTAATAAATTTTTAAATATTATTATATAAAAAAATATTATAATTTTAATAATAAAAAAATAAAAATATTTATTTTTTAATATAAATTATATAAAAATTAAGATATTTTTAATAAAATTATAATTAAAAAGGCTTTATAAATATTTTAAATATTTTTATATAAATAAATTATATAATTTTTTTAAAAATATAAAATATAATAATATTAAAAAAATAATTTTTAAAAAGAATTTAAAAATTTTATTATTTTTATTAATTATAAATTTTATTATTTTTATTAATTATATAATTTATTATTTAAAAGATTTAAATTTTTAATTAAAAATAATAATTATTTTAATTATAAAATAATAATTAATATTATATAATTAAATAAAAAAAATATTTTTTATATAATTAATTTAAATATAAACTTTTAAATAATAATTTTTTTAAATTTATTATTTATATAAAATATTTAAAATACCTTATATAAATATTAAATTTATATATATATATTAATTTATTAATTCCTTTTAAATATAAAGATAAAAGATTTATAATTATATTTTTTTAATTAATTTATATTTAATTATATAATATTTTTATAATAATATTTTATTTATTTAAAATAAATAAAAAATATTATTAATAAAATATTTTATATATTTAATTATTATTTTTTTTTAACTTTTTATTAATTATTATTTTAAAAATAATAAACTTATTTATTTATTTAAAATAATTCTTAAATTCTTTTAAAATAATAATAAATATAAATTTATTTATTATAATTAAAGTTTATTTTTATAATTATTTATATTAAAGCTATTAAATTTATATATTTAAATATATAATAATTAAATATAATTTCTTTATTTATTTATTTTAATTATAATTATAAATTTATTTAATAAAGTTTTTAATATATATATTAATTTAAGCTTAATTAATAATTATTTTAATTTTAATAAATTAAATAATTATTTTTAAATAATTTTTTAATATAATATAATAAAATTATAATAATTATTTAATTTTATTAAATAAATATATATTTAAATAAAGTTAAAATTTATATATATTTTATAATATAATTAAAATAAAAATAATTTTTATTATTATTTATTTTAATTAATTTATATTTATTTAAATTATATAATAATAATATTTTTATATTTTATATTTTATTAATATAAATATAAAATATAAATATAAAATATAAATATAAAATATAAATATAAAATATAAAATATAAATATATATATTTATATTTATATTTATATTTTATATTTTATATATTTTATATTTATATTTATATTTATATTATAAGGCTTTATATTTTATATTTTATATTTTAAAAATATAAATAATATAAATATATTTTATAAATAAAATATATATAATTTTAAAAAATAAAATAAATAAATATAAAAAGCTTAAAAAAATAATAAAAATTATATATTTAATTTTTAAATATTTAAATTTATTATAAAGATAAAAATATTAATAATTAATAAAAAATCTTTAAATTTAAAGCTAACCCTAATTATTAATAATTAAATTAAGCTAAGCTATTATTAATTTAATTATTAATATTTTTATCTTTAAATTAAATTTAAATATAAAGAAACTAAATATATAAATTTTATTTCTTTTTTTAATTCTTTAAATATATATATTTTCTTTTTTAATATATATAAAATCTATATTTAAAATATATTTTATATTTATATTATTTATATTTATATTTATATTTTATATTATTTATATTTTTATATTTATATTTATATTTATATTTTTTAAAATCTATATATTTATATTTTATATTTATATTTATATTTTATATTATTTATATTATTATAATTTTAAATATAATTTAATATTATAATTTTTAATATAAAATAATAACTTTTAATTATAAATAAATTTATAAAAAATTATAAAATTATTATAAAAAGCCTTATATAATAAAAATTATTTTTTTTAAATTATATTTTATTCTTTTAAAATATTAATTATAATTTTTAATTAAATAAAAAAACTTAAATAAATATAAATAATTAATATTAATTTTACTTTTAAAAAATTTAAAAATAATATAAAGATTATAAGAATTATATATAAAGAAATATTTATAAAAATATATGGTAGGAAAAGTAATAGATTGATGCCCTGTGAATTTATAGTGAATTCACGGGAAATGGCTATATATGTTAGATTAAAAGACTATATGGTGAATGACTGGTTCCCAGTGAATCCACCGTAAATTTACCGTTAAACTGTGAATTTACCGTGGAATGATGATTTACCGTGAATTTACCGTGAATTTACGGATTACCACGGTGAATACCTAAGGCATCCACCTGTTAGCCTGATAAAACCAGCCCCCGCAATGCAGGGACTTGACAAAAGAGGAGAAGCAATACAACAACATCAAGAACTACGATTTTACCTGTGAAATCACCATAATCAACCGTGACGCGGTATAGAATCTGACAATATAAGTAAATACACGGTGAATGCACGGTGAATTCACCGTGAATATCTAAATATACCGTGAATTAACGGGCTATGCACCGTGAATAGCTCCCATGGTGCATTAATATATTAAATTATAAAAAAAGTAAAATAATTATATAAACTTTTAAAGAAAAATTTTAATATTTTAAAGGTTAAATTTAACTATTATATAAATAATAAAATAATCCTTTAAATAATTATAAAGGCTTTAAATAATATAATAAATTTAATTAATATTATATTAATATTCTTAATTTTTAAAATATATTTATAAGTTTTATATAATTTATTTTCTTTATTAAATATTATATAATATATATTAATAATATAAAAAGTTATAAAAATATTATATATAATTTAAATAAAAATAAAAATTAATTATATAATTAATATTAAAAATAATTTAATTTTTTTTTTATTATTATTTTAAAATAAAATTTTAATATAAAAAAAAATAAAAAATAAAATAAATTATATAAAATAAATAATATTAAAAATTATATTATTATAATAAATATAATTAATAATTTAATTTTATTTTATATAATATATATTAAGTTATATTATTATATAAAAAATTTTTTTTATAAAATAAATTAAATATTATTAAATTAATTATATAAAAATAACTTTAATTTAAAAAAAAAATAATTAAAAAAAGTTATTATATAAATTATTTAATTTAAAAAATAAAAATATCCTTATAAGATTATTATATAATTAATTTTTATTATATATTTATAATTTTTATATATTTTTATAATATAAAAAAAAAGATTTATATAAATTAATAATTAACTTTTATTAAAATAATATTATTATTATTTTTAAAAGGTTATTTAAAAAATTAAATATATTAAAAATAAATAATTTAATTAATAAAAATATTTTTTAATTTATTTAATATAATTTAAATTTATATAAAAAGTTATAAATTTTTAAAATAAAGATAATATAAAAAATAAATAATAAATTAATTAAATTAATAAAAAAATTTATATTTATTATATAAAGATATAAGGATTTAAAGAAGAATATTATTTTAATTTAAGCCTTAATAATTTAAAATATAAATTAAAAATTAATTTTAATATTAAAATTAATCCTTATATTATATTTTATTTATTAAAGAAAATTAAAAAATATTATTTAAATTTATATTTAATTATATAATTTTTATATATATATAATTTTAATAAAATTATTAATAAAATTATATAATAAATATTTATTAAAGATAATTTTATTAATTTAAAAATTATTATATAAATTTATAAAATTAAGCTTATATTAATATAAAATATATTATATATATTATATATATTATATAAAAACCTTAAATATAAAAATTTTTATATATAATTTATATTTATTATTTATAATAAATAAATTATATAATTTTAAAATTATAAAAATATAAATAAATAATATTTTTAAATTTATAATAAGTTAATTTTTTTTTTAAAAAAAAAGAATTATATAAAAAGGAATTTTATATAAAGAATAAAAATATTTTAAGCTTAAATTAATTAATTAAATTTAATAATAATAAGATTAAATTTAATAAAAATAATATAACTTTTATATAAAAAAAATAAATTATAAATCTTTATATAATTAATATTTATATAAAAGATATATCTTAATAATATATTATATAATATATAAGGGGAATATATATAATATTAATTTATTAATTAAAAATAATATATAATTTATTATAAAAAATATAAAGGTATTAAATATATAAATTAAATAATAAATTAAAAACCTTAATAAGGAGATTAATTTTATATTATTAAACTTTATATATATAAAGCTTTATATTTTTATAAATAAGTTTTTTATTAATAATATAAATTTAAGCTTATAATTAAGTTTTATTATTATATTAATAATAAAAATTAATTATATAAAAAAAGATTTTAAAATTTATAAAAATATTATATATTAAAGCTTAATAAAATATAAAAGAATAATTAAAAATATATTAATAAATAAATTATATAAAATAATAATAGGATTTAATAATAATATAATATTAAATATAATATTAAACTAAATAATAATCTATTTAAAGATACTTAAAATCCTTATAATTATTTATATAAACTTAAGGTTATTATATAATTATTTTATAAAGCTAAATATAATAAATAAAAAAGGTTTATAATTAATATTATATTTTTAAAGAAAGTATATAAAAAGAAAGAAATTTTTAAAATATAATAAATTAAAGGGAAGGATAATTTAATAGATATTTATATAAATAAAATATTAAAAAAGCTTATTTTAATAAATAAGCTAAAGGTAAGGATTAAGGTATATATAAATTGCCTTAATAAAAAGAAATATAAAGATTAAAATATAATATAGAAAAAGGGTTGCTAGATAATTATATAAATATAAAGAAAAGGGTTATTAAATAATTATATAAAAGAAAAAAAGGAGATAAACTTAAGATAAAATTAAGATATATAAAAGATAAACTTAAGATAAGGTTAAAATATATAATAAATAATTAAAAGATATAATTAAGATAATTAAAAGATATAATTAAAACTATTTAAGATAAATATAAAATATAATTAAAACCCTTTAAAATTAATTTAAAATATAAATAAAACCCTTTAAAATATAATTAAAATAATAAAGGTTAAATTTAAATTAAACTTAAAATAACTTAAATTATATAATAAATATTAAAAAATAATTAAAATTATATAAAGGATATTAAAGATTATATTTAAAATATAATTTATTATATAAAATAAATATATAAATAGAATAATAAAGGGAGATTTTTAAAATTTATTATAAAAAATAATATATAAAGAAATATATTATATAAATCAATCCCTTATTTTATTTTATAAAACTTTTAAAATTAATATATAAAGTTATTAAGCTAAGATAAGCTTAATTAATTATATATTTAAAGGTATATAAGTTAATTAAAGGACCCTCCTCCTTCTCTTTAATCTCTCATTTAATATCCTTTATAATTATTAAGTTATAAAAGGGTTTTAAATTATTATTATTATTTAAATTACCTTTACCATTATAATTTCCATAACCTTTTCCTTAAATATAAACTTTATATAATTAATAATTCTTATAATAAGGGTATTAATAAGCTTAAGATTATTAAATATATTTTATATAAGCACCTCCTTAAAACTTAAAAATTTAATAATACCCCTTAAATTAATATATCTTAAGTATATTATATATATATTTAATATATCTTTTATTATCTTAATTATATAATTAAATAAAAATTATATAAAAGTAGCTTAAATAATAAATAATATAATTAATAATCTTTAATAACGGTATATTAATATTATATAAGATTTAAATATTATATAAAAGATAAATAATAGCTATATATTTAATATCTTAAAATTATATAATAAATTAATATTAAAAAATAATAAATAAGAAAAGGTTATATAAATATTAATAACGATAAAAGCTATAAAGGTATAATTTATAAAGTAGTTAATTAAGAGGGTTATAATTTAAAAGCTTATAATTAAATTAAATATAAAGATTAAAATATTAAAAAAGGATAAAAAGGATCTTAAAAAAAAGCTATTTAAAAAGCAATAATAAATATTATAATATTAAATATAAAAAAAGCTGCCTTATATAAATTAATAAATATAAATATATTATATATTAATATTAAAAAAGGTAATATATAAGGGTTAAATATAAGTAAATTATATATTAAAAAAGTAATTTATAAGAATTAAAGATAAGTATTAACTATTTATATTTATTTAAGTTCCTTTATTTAGCTAGAAATTATAATTAATATTTTAAAAGAATAAAATATAATTTAAAAAAAATATAATAATTTTTATTATATAAAGCTTTTTATAATAACTTTATAATTTTTTATAAATTTATTTATAATTAAAAGCTATTATTTTATATTAAAAGCTATAATATTAAGCTATATTTAATCTATTTATACTAATATTATTAATAAGCTATTAACTTATTAAGGTTAAAATTATTATAAGCTATGAATTAATTTAATGCTATTAAGTATTATATAAAAATAATATTATTATATAATTTAACCCTTTAAATATAAGTTAGCTAAAATAAGTAATAATAAAAGCTGCCTTTGCCCTAATTATATACTTTCATAAAATACATATAAATTTTAGCTCTGCTTAAATATATACTTATTATAATCTTATTACGCTATATTACTTTATTAATTAGCAAGTAATGAAAGTCTCCGTTATTATCGCAAGATTAAACTTATAAAGATTACTTAAAAGCAATCATTTAGCTTACTGCGCTATTAAAGCTAAGATAATTATTAATTAAGCTTAAATCAGTGCATATATCTAAGACCTAAATAAGGCAACTATATTTAATTATCTAAATATATAAACTTAATAGCTTTATTATAAATAATTATAAAAATAAACTTTAATTATAATAAATAAATCCATATTTATATAAGGATAATATTTATAAAGGTAAAGGAATATAAAAATAAGGGATTTTATATAATTAAATAAATTAATATATTTATTATTACTTTAAAGAAATTTAAGGATTATTTTAAATAAATAGATAAGCTTATTACTCTTAAAATAATAATTTATAATAATAAGTTAATTAAAGGATAAAAGGTAATTAAATTTATAATATATTTCTTTAAAAAGATTTCTTAATTACTTTAAATAAATAAAACCTTATTATAAAAATATTATATAATTAAATATAAATTAATTAAAAAAATATAATTATAAGTTTTTTACCTTTATATTTAAGAAGGATATAAATATTATATATTATAATAATTAATTTTATAAATTATATTTTTAATTATTAAATTATAATTATATATTAAATTTTTAAAAATTTAAATAATATTTTTAAATATTAATATAATATTTTTATTATTAATTTATTTTATATTTATAAATTTATTTTTATTATTTATATTACTTTATATTATAAATTAAATTTAAATTATTATTAAAAAATATTAAAAAAGAATTATAAATTATAATATTAAAAATATTATTTAAATTTTAAAAAAATATAAATATATAATTATTATATAAAAAAAATAAAATTATATTAAAATTATATTAATTTTTATATAATTTTATATTATAATTTAAATATATTTTTAATTTATTATATTTTATAATATTTTATTTATATTAATTATATTTATATTATATAATTTAAAAATATTTATTTTAAAAATATTTTTAAAATTATTATTATAAGTTTTATTTTTTATATATATAAATATTATAAAATTTAAATATATATAAAATAATAATTATAATTTTAAATTTAATTATAAAATTAAATATAATTATTTTAAAATTATAATTTATTAAAATATATAATTAAATTTTAAATTAATTCTTTAAATATATATTTAAAAAAAATTAAAATTAAAATTATTATAAAATATAAAATAAAATATAAAATAAAATATAAAATAAAATATAAAATATTATATTTATTATTTATTATATTAATTTTAATAAAAATATTAATAATTTTAATTTTTTAAATTATTATTTTTATTAAATATATTTATAATATAATATAATATAATATTAAATATAAATATATTTAATTAAAATAAAAAATAAAAAATATAATATAAAAAAAATTTTAATAAAAAATAAATTAAATTAAATTAAATTTTATATTTTATAATTTTAATTAATTTATAGCTTTTTTAAATCAGCGTAGTAGATATTAGCAAGGTATGCCGCCGGGAGGCAGGAGCCCTCCTGAACAGTGTTCCAGGCATAAGAGATGGGAGTGCATTGAAAGATGATATAGAACATAGCGCCGCTGTTGGATATGAAAAAGAGGGCCATCATCGCCCACTGGGAGTAAATGTATATCTTCCGGTTTTGCGCGATTCGAATGAGCATGAGCGAGATCGAGAGCTTGATCGGCAGGATGGCCGCGCAGTAGAAGACTTCGAAGAGAAAGAAGTACATCAAGCCGAGTGTCTGGTAACGTTCGTTTCCTGGTGCTTTAAGGTGCTTGACGTGCACGCCGACACCATTGACAGAAGCAAGAATGCAGCTGATTGTTAGGACGGTAAAGGGGATCTAGGGGCCGAGGACGTCAGTCACAAGTCATGGAATGGAGTTCTCCCGCCTGTCACGTCACTCACTGTTGCAAAGGTCATGACCCAATCCTCGCTTGCCCATGTCTTCCCAAGGCGAACCCACACTCGAAGACCAAAGGTCACGTAAGCGAGTATCATCAAAGTGACAATGCCTCCTAATACATCTGTCCGACCACACTCAATTAGAGATTTGCATTTTTGCCAGCGTTCGTAGGTGCCCGAAGAGATATCTGTGGGAGGTGTCTAGACAGCCCAAGAATTCTGTGCTTGACAAGGCACCTATCGACACCGTCCTCCAAGATGTTTTAAGCCACAGGAAAGGGGGATATTCGAGTGGTAATTAGTTTCTACTCACTAGGGGCATCGTCTTCGTAAATAGTCATGCTCAAAAAGGTCAGATAGTCGAGTGTCGATTAATGTACTTGTCTACATCCGCTTCCAGCCGGACGAGTGTAGAAGAAGGTTGTGACCGCCGAGCGCAATCACTCGTGTGAGACGAGAGTGAGAAGTTGATGCCGATGCCACGATAGTGCAGAGACAAAGGAAAGGCACCAATCTTGGGCAAAGAGGGACTCTAGGAGTTTTCTCCTGATCTAAGATTGCCCAGTGGCAAGGTCTCTCCCTGTCTCCAAGCGAGCTGTCAGCATTACGGTAGTGTGAGTCCACCTTACCCACCCGGCTGCTCCCAAACACGCTTCCGCGGGCCATTAAGATCATGGCAAGCCATATCCGGAAGCTGCTGAATCTGGTGAGCTGGAGCTCGGCACACATGGGTGGATGTCGCGGCAATGCGCAAGTCAAAGTGGGCCAGATCGCCCAGACAACGCTGGTAACAGCCGGCGATTTCAAGGGACACCCAGACGGGCGACCCACTACGATGATGCTTGAGCAAGACGCAGGGGTTTGTCGGCATAGCGAGGCTACTGATTCACAAGCTGTGGTTGCTGTGGTTGCAGAAATTTCGCAACACAACAGCGTCTACGCAGGCTAGATACTGGCGACCTCGGGAGGCGGCACAAACTCGAGGGCCACGGGCATAGACGCACAAGAATTTGGGGCACTCGGAATGGGGACACTTCAAGACTGCGAAGGGCTCGCGACACCCATATACATAGAACACGTTCAAACCAAGTGCCATTCCCAGAGCATTCACGAACCCTCGTGCTCGGTTGTTCCGATTGATGAACGACAGGGGTGCAAGACAAGACCTCGGGAGACTCGGCGGTCCGAAAGAACGCGGGTATGATCGGCGGGCAAGGGAGATCTACGCCCGCCTGGCCCACGGAAGATCCACACCTGATGGATCCCCTAAAAGATGGCAGTGGATCTGACCCACAGCGAGAGAGCCTCATCGTTGGTGGCTAGCCTCGAGCTAGCCACCGTCTTATTGCCGATCATCGAGCCATTGTCTCGAAACCCTTGTAAAGCTTGGTGAGCGGGCAGTTCTTTAATCTTTCCAATGCAACCCAAACCTGTGCCTCGCATCTGAGACTGGTTGAAGCAAGGGACGACGGGCAGAGAGATCCTTTTGAGAGCATCGCTGTGGCCGGCCCACTCCAGTCCACACCTAGGTTCTGTTCCCCTGGGGACTCGGGTTGGCTGTAAGGCGTCTTTGGATCCACGCAGAATCACCCCAGGTCGGGACTTGTTCGCAGGATAAATAGATTCTCACTGGGACTGCGATCCTGTGTGGTCAATTCTGTTGGTTTGATCCAAATATTCTCAGAAGTGTGATCAAATTAATCCCGCCGTGGAGTTAGCGGCACCATGTATTGTCAAAGATCGTCAGTAGAAAGGGGGAATGGGCAGCCGAGGCACGCGACAGACGTCCGATCCTTATTAAGCAACTTCAGATACCATCTTGACGGTCAAGACTCTACGCTGTACCGTAGTCTTGTCTCGAGGATGACCCTGCCTTCGGGCCCCAAATTTCCCGCGCCCAGGTGATTCGGCATATTCTAACGGGGCACGCAGGATGAGCCCGGATTTCGGCTCAGGTAGTCTACCTAGATAATGGCATCCCCAACGGTCAACAGGCTAGCCCCCAATGTTGCTGCTAGATTGGGTCAGCCAGTGAATTGTCGCCCAACGATGCGATATGCATGTTTGAGTGTTGAGCCATTTGTTCCAGAATTGAATGTTCATAATTGTGAAAGGAGGCATGTCAGAACAGTAACGCTTGGTGTCGGATACGACGCCCAACATCAAGCAGACATTGGTTTCGATCAGACCTGGAATTCCAGTAGAAATGTTCATCTTTGTCGCTTCGGAATTTAAGCTTCATTGCGTATTGTATTTCCCCGGATTTGCAAACGAGCGGGGCCAACAAGAGGCGAGGAGGATATGCCATGGATGCTGAGTCGCGCACGACAGTCAAAGAGCGCACCCCATGTCCAGGTGCCTGAAGCCAGCCTTCGCCTCGTTAACTTTCAATCCGAGGGATCTTGAAAAGCACACGATGCTTTACAAATGGGGCAGAAGTCATAGTTGCATTAAGCCAAAAGGGGTCTTGTCAGAATGCTTATCTACTGCTGCAATTGGAAGGCCAACAGCTTTGTCGTGATCAACTCTTTAGAAACTGTATTCTGAAGGCTTTATAAAGGCTTATACTCACATTCGTCGTTTTCGACCAGCATCACGCTGAGCCTTTCTTGGCGTCCCTTCAGGCCCGTCTTGCCAAGAAGCGCAATCGCGGATCTTCGTGTTCACCAAGACAGAGACATTGAGAGTCGCAAGACCGGAATTCGTATGATCCATGGGCAAATTACGTAGCCAAGTGACGAAAGCACATGTGAGAAGCGAATCTATAGCTTGCAGAGTGTATATTCCTCCATTCGACAAAAACCATGCTACTGTGCTTGGCTTAAAGCACAGCCGAGTCTGGCCTTAGACTTGATCATCATACACAAGCAGCAGGGGAATTGTTAACGCACATTGCATCTGAGTAGCTTTCCAGCCCATTCCTCGGACTTCAATAGTCTGACTAGAAGAACAAGGCGTAATTTGGCATGACTCTTTGCGCACTCTGTGGACAGATATACCCATGAATTATACGCTCTTTAATTTAAACAGGCTTGTATCTCTGCCATGCTGAAGCCGCTGCCTTCATCATGTGCTCTGATCAGCTGCCTCAATTTTTCTATTTTCGATCATATTCAGAATAGGCACGAGAGCTACGGACAGGTTGGCATGATCTAAACTGATTCGAGGCTGTACATGTATCGCGAGGGTAACCACGAGGACGTTGCCAAGATTATCAAATGACTGGATTGTAATAATTGATGGCCTGTTGCCACAATCCCGAGCTACCCAGCAGCAGCAGCTTCGTGCTTGGAAGAACAAGTCATTTTCCAACGTCTCAGGTGGGACTTGGGTTTGTGAGTCACCACTAATTATTCGGTCAAGTCCCGGGAGCGTGTATTGCTCTCGCCGTGCTGCTGATCGCCGCCAGCAACCCTTCCTCAGATCTGACGAGCGACCAATCTGGAGTCTTGAACGGCTGATATATACGCTGATATCTATGTGTGCCCAACATGTATGTTTCATTGTACTGATGCAGATGAGTTTCATGGACCTGTGTGTACAAAGTCTCAGTATTCACAAGTCCAAAAGTAAGACACAGACAGGTGCAATTGCCCTCCACGTATAGATAGGTGGTACAGCTACCCTCGGATCCTCGTCGCTTGGCCGGTCTTTTCGTTGAAGCGTCAGGATCATTGAGTACCTCCATAATCGCCTATGGTGATGCCGCATAGCTGTGCATGATGTCTAGGTACCTTCTAGTCAATGAAGCCAAATCAACACGTGTGTAATGCGGGGCTGATGGACAGGCGGTGCAGTCGAGACTGACTCAAAGCTGAACCGCTCCTTGGTAATGACCACAATTGAACTCCACGAGGTGGAACCATGACGTTAGTGAAAGCTCTTCAAAAGGACCCAGAATTTATACTTCAAGTACACAGGCATCATATAGAGGCCCAATCCTCCAGTCGCTTGCAAAGTCCTCTTCTTCTTCCCGTGACCTTTGCAACTACGTCCAGCGTGGACTCGATTTCCCACCCCCGACGGGATGGAGTGGAATACTGGGACAAGATGATATTCTCAAGTGCCTTTGTCGGCCGCCTTAATATCAAATATCCCAGCAGAAACTGGGTTCACGTGGTTTCAGTTCCCAGACTAGATTGATTGTCTTTGTCAAGGTACGGTTGGATATTTATTTCCCTGCCTGAGGTGCCTGAAAATGATGACAGGATTTATTACCACGGTTTCTGCATCAACAAAAAATGATGATTCGCATAAATCGCGATTGGAATCTCGTCCTGATTAGAGCACATTCTCGTTCTGGGTTGACATTGGTTGCCTATGAGAAACACTCGTTGACCTGTCTTACAGTTTGGGACGAGATATGTAGCCACCGCCACGCCAATCGACGGAACCAAGGACATGCCGTGCCTGTCTCACTCACCTCGTGGCGCTCCGAAATCAATGGGCAGTGTCCTCAAGGTGTCGGAGTCCTGAAGTCGCACACTTGAGTCAGCTTTCACGATCATTGCAGGATCGGGGACGTTTGTGTAAGTATCAGATAGGGTTATATTAAATCATGCCAACCAAGTACGAAGTGCACTCTGAGACCCTGCCTGACTGCTTGCTACTGCTAAATGGGCGGTTGCATTTCGATTGCAGGGTACACCTCTGAAGTCCACTTGATTGTCTTTCCTTTTGCATTCCTTGCGCTTATGTATCTCGTTGCAACGCTTCTCATCCCGGTCGCTTAATTCACATGCTCGAGAAACTTGAACCGGCGTCACAAGGCTCGCCCAAGGCTGCACTATGCTCGCAGAAGAAGAAAGATTGCAAGCCATTGAAAGCCGACAAAAATGACAGATGCGGTAGATGATCATTCCAGCTGTGAGGTTCAATACTGATCAGTCACAGAAATCCGATTGACCGCCTTCCCCCATCTTTTGCTCCGGTGGAAGCAAGTCGCCCTCATGGGGACGGGACTACCTGTGAGCCTGCTGTCCGCAAGATCAGACGTGGCCGAAGACATGAGGTCTTATCTGAACGGTTCGTGCTGCTGCTCACGTGCTGCTCTGGTAGTGGGAGGGCCAAAAACATTCTTGCCCACGCACTTTCAACCGGACAACTTTGCCGAAATGTAATTTGAATTTGATTCCAAGGTCAAGATGCGTCGAACCAAGCACATTCCTGACCTGCGGAATCCTTCCACCCACCTATCTACCCGTGAGCCTTGCTTGCCATGAATTGCGTGCACTTCGCGTTCCAGACATTATTCCATCCTAGCAATGTTGCTTAAGTTGATGGAACCGCCCTCGGTCCAGAGGTCTTTGGCTTCTTGGTAAGATCTGATTGTGCACCTTGTTCGTGTCCAGCGTCAAAATGAGGCTACCTTTCGCTGCTCTTGCTGTCCTTTTTGGCGGAGGTTGGCCTGTTTCTGGTGACGGCCTGAACGTTCGCGCCCGACGTAATGGACTGCAGTACTTTGGGACCCAAGTTTCCACTTCTATCCTCAACGATGCCCAAGCCAACGCCATTGCCATCCGAAACCAAGACTTCGGCACGTACACGTGCGAATATGAGCAGAAGTTTCGAACCCTTCAGCCTAGCCGCGATTCTTTCAATTATGACCTGTCCGACCGAATCGTGAATCAAGCTCTTAATAACGGCATAATAATGCGATGCCATACCCTCATATGGCATCAGAGTGTTCCGACCTGGGTCACGGAAGGCAACTTTGACAACGCTACCATTGTCGAGATTATCAAGAACCATATCACAAACGTCGTCACTCATTTCAGGGGCAAATGTTATGCCTGGGACGTCGTCAACGAGGCTGTCGACGCGAACGGTTTTTTCCGCGGAGACAAGACCCCATCTGAATCCATCTGGTACTCAAAAGTCGGCCCAGCTTTCATCCCCATAGCATTCGCCGCCGCTGCCGCCGCCGATCCGTCCGCGAAGCTGTACTACAACGACTACGACATCGAGTATGCCTCGCCCAAGACAGACGCAGTCATCAACATTGTCAAATTGATCCGAGCGTACGGCGCCAAGATCGACGGCGTCGGTCTGCAGGCCCACTTCAAGACCGGTGAACTTCCGGCCACTTCGAGGCTAGTCTCAGCGCTCACGTCCTTCACCACTCTGGGCGTCGATGTCGCGTATACTGAACTGGACCTTGAGACACCTGCCAGCAGTCCAGACTTTACACAGCAGGCCCTGGACTTTGCTACCGTGGTGAAAGCCTGCAAACAGGTCCCTCGGTGCATTGGGATCACTACTTGGGGCTTCACGGACAAGTACACTTTCCTGACCGGTAAATTGCCAGACCTATGGGATACAAATCTACAAAAGAAGCCGGCATATTACAGCACGTTGGCAGCGTTGGGTCCTGCCCCGGCAGTGGATGTATGTGGTTGCGCTGAGTTCTAATAAGGCCTCGTGAGACCTTTCGAAGGTTATGAAGCTAGGACTATAGGCTACCTTGGCTGCTCTGAAAGCCAGTTGTCACGAGGACATAAGAGTAGGCAAATATTCCGATGTAGTACCGTGGTTCCAGTTTGGAAACATGCGCAAATGGATATAAATATGCGCGCCTCTTCAATGCACATATGACTGGCAGTACGGCCCAGATACCGCGTGATGCAACTGTGGCCTCAGAACTCAATTTTGACAGTGACGTTTATCTATTCCCTCTGCTATGCAGCAAAATTGGTTACAGCGACTCAATTCGGGTATGCATCTGCTGTCCTGTCGAGATTTAGTCTTCAACATCAAAGTTCAGGTTTACTGATCCACACGGTTCTCAGGAGTGAGCAGGCATTGAGTTAAAATGATTGCTTACGCATAACCACTTTCTACACTAATCATGAGTCATTTGTATCAATAGAAACAAGCATATATCTGTCACTAAGTCGGGGGCCCCTCCTTCTCATCAACGCGTCGACCTCAATCACGTCTTACATCAATCTCAATGAAGGGCATCAACGAAATCTCAAGCACCGTTACTCTTGAGCGGCAAGTTGAATCCCATGCGTTTGGCCTGAGATCAGTAGGTATCTTCCTAACAAACCATAGCCTCGGGGCGCTCTTCTTGTTTGTATGGCAGCAATCATCATGATCCTGGATGGTAGAAGCAACATGGTCGAGGATTTGTATAGGTTGGTAGAGTCAATGAGAAGATAAATGAACGAAAGACACGCTAGGTAAGAAATGGAAGGGCTGGGGCCCATTCTTTTTCTTCCGTGTGCGCTCGCAGCCGCAAGCAAGATGATTTCTAATGGACCTCGGGGCTCATGTGCCAAATGAGTAAGTGCTCTCTTACAAATCTGGCTACATGAGAAAGCCGTACGGCAAAGGATGGATAAGTCTAAGACGTACTCTCTTGGTCTATTTTTGAACGAGTCCTGCCGAGCCTCTGTGGTCGTCCGGCGCACTTACTCTCCGACCATAGATATTCTTCCCTCGACCTGCGGTGCGATGGCCTTGGTCCAGTCACAGTCGACCTCGTCCTCTTGCAGGCCGTCTCCAGCCCTTGGGTTGACCCCGGCCTTTTTACACCATTTCCTAAACGTCTTCCTCATAATTCTTAGCTCTTTGTCTTCATCGTCATCTTGTTCCGCAATGCCCTCTAGTGGTCTGGGTTCCGGGGCAGGGCTGGAGCCGTCACGCTCAACATCCGTCTCCCTCTCCGTCAGCGGCCCCACGCTGCTCCTCCTCTGGCGCATCCTTTCCGGGGAGTAGTGTTCCCAGCCTCGCTTGGACCCTTTGCTTGAAATCGGCGTGACTGGGGTCTGGGTGATGGGAGAATTGGCAGGTGCATGTTTCGGCTCCATACACGGATGTGACTTTGCGACGTTGGAAACGACCTTGCCCCAGTGACGTTTCATGGAAGGGCCCAGATAAGCCCATTGGTCAAGGACCTTGAGGGACATGAAATACTGTCTCAACATCATGGAGATCAGAATTCCGTTCTCCTCCGAGACGAGCTCAACGGCCTGGCCGCCTTCTTCCTCGATAAGAAGGGATTTGTAGCCGTCTGTCAGATGTGGTCAGTACTTCCGAATCACCAACTGACAGGCTTCAGACTTGACCCACCTTTGCCACGGCCCATATAGCCTCTGGTTGCAAGCACGTAAACCTTGTCGGGGAGGTACCCATCACCTGCAATATCTACGTCGGTAACTCTCTCGCCCACTGGCCTCTTTGGGTCGAATGTGAAGCGGATGTTCGAGACCTGTGGGAAACGCCCCTCCAGCGCCGGGTACAGGCTCACAGAGTTCTCGAGCGCCTCTCGTATAGCCTGTCCGGTGACCTTGAGAACCACCACGGGGTCCTCGAACGGGAAGCAGTCCGTGATGTCCCTGACGCGGATCGGACCTGGAGGGTAGACCTGGTCGCCGCGAATCGTGCCAGCGGCCATCAACGCACAGTCCGCAGAGTCTATTAAGGGCATGTATCAGTCAGGCACCTGCCGCGGGAGTCTATGCGGCCCGCTTCCTCTGGGATGGGCTGGGGGGGGGGGGGTTGGCGCGGCGGAAGGAGCTCACAGTGATGACGCATGATATCACAGACGAAGTTGCCTATGTTTGATTCCCGCAGCCGCACTGTGGTAAACCGGGCATCCAGTGGCGCAGCAGTCCAGCCGACGGGCTTCTCGAGGGACTGTTTCAGCTTGGCCGTGAGCTTATTTGCCAGCTCGAGAGTGGGCCTGTGCTCAGCGACGGACGAGACGATGTCGCGGCGGTAGATGACAAACTCCCACGGCCTGGATGAGCCCGACGGGGCCTTGCGGGCCTCGATATAGCTGAGTTGTTTGAAATCGGTCCCGGACCTCAGCACGTGGCAGCCGTTGATGAAGCTGTGGGAGTAGTAGTGGTCGTGGCCGCCCAGGATGATGTCGATCTGGTCGCCGACATTCTCGGCCAGCTTGTTGTCATTTGGCTCACGCATGTGGGTGAGGGCAACGATCAGGTCGGCGCCGTCAGCGCGCAGCTGGGGGATGAGTTCCTTGGCGGTCTCGGTGGCGGACTTGTAGATGAGGTTGGGCGGGAGTGAGTTGATGGTCTCGAGCCACTCGCGCTCGCCGAGACCGATGATGCCGATCTTCAAGCCGTTGCTGGCGGTGATGATGTGAGTGCGCTTGGCGTTGCCGATGGGGACATTGGGGCCGAGATCAGCATCAAGGACATTGGCGATGAGCCAGGGGAAGCTGCACTTGGCGGCCAGGTTGCGGAACTGGCCGACGCCAAAGTCGAGGTCATGGTTGCCGAGGCTGGCACAGTCGGTGCCGACTGCGTTCAGGATGGGGACCATGTGGCTCCCCTTGGTTATGGAGCTCTCCAGGCTGGGGTTAAAGGCGTCGCCAGAGAAGAGGGTGAGGCAGTTGGGCTGGTCCTTGAAGCGGTCGCCTTGCTGGTACTCATTGCAGACGGTCATGAACCTGGCGATGCCACCCACAGGCTCGGCCGAAGAGGCGTCGAGATGGTAGACATCATTGTAGTGGAGCAACCTCAGGTCGGGCGGGCTAGTTGACGGGCTGCCATATGTGACAACCTCGTCCGCCGTGGGCTTCGTCTCGAGGGGAGCCATCTCGAGCTGCCCGGTCCAGAGTCACGGTTCTTGGCCTTTGGGTGGTTGGGGGGGGGGTGGAGGTGGTGAGCGCGTATGCACCGCGGATGCCAGACTCTGGTATGCTATGCCAATACAGCCAGGCTGTGTGCGAGGATGGGTGGCTAGAGGGAGAGTGTGACGAGGAAGTGAGAGGGCGATGTGGTGGTGTGATCAAGCGCCTTGATCACCAATGGCAAGAAAGCGCCAGACCTGCCAACACAGCAACCAAGGGGGATGGAGATGGGGATTGAGAGGTGGATAGACAGTGAGGTCGACGTGTCTCGTGTGGCCTTGACCGCGACTGTGGCCGTGGCCGTGGCTGCGGCCCCTGAATCTGCAACCGCCGCTCCCTGCCGCCGCCAAGGCGCGACGAACCGCCGCCAGAGAGGACAAAGGACGAGACTACGGCTGGAGGAGGTCGGGGGCTGGGCTCCAAGAGAGGTGCCGTCGGTGCGGCACGGTCGCTCTCCGGTACGGTTCCACGGTGCGCTATGGGACGGCACGAAACGTTGGCAGTCCGGCCATGGATCGGATCAGAACTCAGTAGTCTGTCTGTATGTCCATCTGCACCCATCTCCAACACCTGTTCCGCTGTGGGAGGTACCCACCGTCCTGCCAATGCTGACCATCTCTACCGCCAATCGGCAGCGGCCCGATTGTAAGGGGCCGGCTGCCCCTCACCTCACTCCAGAAGGCAGACCACTACTACACACTACCAACACCTGCTTGGCCCCACTGTCCACCCCTTGCAAAAACCCCAGGAACATGAGTCTGGTGAGCTGCGCGAACGCGCACCCTTGATCCTACCTACCTAGGTGCCTACCTTACCTGTACCTGGAGATGACTGTTTCAGACTATCTAAGCACGCAGGCCTATGTCTATCTCTACCCGCACTAGACACAAAGACTACACCAGGCCAACGCAATTGATACTGTAACTCCCTTGCCAGCTCTACACACAACGTAACTCTCGCCAGTCTTAGACCTATACATAGCCCCTGGCCCCTCGCACCGAACAACGCCCCTCATGACTGCTCCCAAGGGAGCTCTTGTGCGACATGCACGGCGTCAAGGTGGGTGTCACCCCCAAACCCGTTCAACAGCGCAGAAACATCCAAGGCTGCTGGGTTTGCCCACGCTCATCTCCCTTTCCCAGACATACCTGCTATCCTCGGCCTCATCAAGGAGCTGGCAGACTACGAAAAGGAGCTCAGCTCGGTCGAGGCCACCGTGGAAAAGCTTGGCTCGACGATCGCCTTCGCGCCCTCGGAGCTCTCCCCGGGCGAGCCAACAACAGACGCCCGGGGGCTGCCCATCACAGAGCCGACCAGCCCCCTCAGGCCCGCCAGGTGCCTCCTTCTCTATGCACCCGACGATGACAAGACGGCCGTGGGCATGGCCCTGTACTTCTACAACTACTCCACGTGGCGCGCCAAGGCGGGCATCTACCTCGAGGATCTCTATGTCACCCCGGTCCGGAGGAACAAGGGCTACGGGAAGCTCCTGCTGGTGAACCTGGCCAGGGAGGTTGTAGCCATGGACGGCGGCCGGCTGGACTGGAGCGTACTGAAGTGGAATGAGCCCAGCATTCGATTCTATGAGGACGTCATTGGCGCAACACGCCAGGAGGAGTGGGTGGGCATGCGGGTGGACAGGGAGGGGCTTGTGAAGTTGAGCAAGTTGCTGGACTGAGACGGGGGCACCTGGGTCCGGGCTGTCTCGGGGGAGCAGAGCATCGACTAAGTCGGCGCGCTGCGCTTACATAGACAAGAAAAGATAGGCAGATAGACCACGGCGCGCAAAACAGCTTCGCTAGAGTTGCCTGGCCCTGTCCTTCCCCGTCCTGGTGACTTCAGGGGCACCCTCAAAGAAAGTAGTATGTGCGGCCGCCGCGACAGGGACGTCCTTGGTCACCTGGCCCCAGGCGATGTCCCACTTGCCCTCCACGCCGGGCTTCGCTTCCATGGTGGGGGTCATCTCCCATACCTTGGCATACAGCCGTCTCAGTAACCTGGGCGTGTATCTGCGCAGGCCGATGGGGGCGCTTTGCCCGTGCGGGCCCGGCGCCGGGAGACCAGTGCGGCCACGCTGTGACCTGGAGCTGGCCCGGTCAACAGACCGCACGGGCTCGGTGGCGTAGGCGCGCCAACGCCAGTGTGTGCTTGCGCCGTGGTCACCGTGGTCGCCATGCAGAGGGGCGGCGGGCGGGCGCCTGGGCGGCATCTGGCAGAGAGCGCTGCTGCCGGCGTGGCCCAGGGCCAGGGCGCGCAGGGTTTGCCAGTCACTGGTGGGCAGCGGGGGCAGGATGCGGTTGATGAGCCGCACGTACTCCTTGCGCAGCTTGCTCCGGGCCAGTTTGGCCGGCAGGGGCCTCTCCCAGATGTTGACGCGGGGCAGCCGGGCGGCCGGGTCTGTCTGGCTGGGCTTGATATCGGGCCTGGGGCTGTGGGCCGGGCGGCGCTTGGCCTGGGAGGCGGCGAGTGCTCGCAGCTTGCGGATGTCCCACTTGTCCAGCCAGTCTGGGGGGCGCTGGGCGAGGGAGCCGTCCTTTGCGGTGTACGTCCTGGCGTCTGTATCGCGTGCGATTGCGGCTTCCAGTTGGGCAGAGTCGACGGGCGGGTCTTGTCGCAGGAGGGCGTGGATGAGCAGCCTCCTCCTGCTGCCAGTCCTGCCGAAGACGAGGAGCAGGATGCGGTACAGATTGTCTACAAGGCCGTTGGTGGCCGCGTACAGGAAGCGGAGGTCATGGCGGGCCTGGCGGACGCGACGTTTTGTCTGCGGGCAGGTGGGCTGATCGGCGGCGTGTCGGCGGAAGCGGGAGACGACCTGTTGTTTGATGTATGGCTGGCATATGGGGGGCAGGTAGGACGCCTGACGGAGGAGGCCACGGTAGATGTGGAGGATGGGGTCGGCCGGGGCGAGGGCGACGGAGATTGAGCGGCGCATGGTGAGGAGTGCACGCCTGCGCTGTGGACTGCTCTGCGTTGGCGGTGGAAGGCGGGCGGATGGAGAGGAAGGACAGTGGTGGGTGATGAGGTGTTGCATGTGTTGCATTTGTTGCGTGCAGTCTATATTATGCGGCACATGGGTATAATGTAGGACCTGGGTACCTGGGGACCTGGGTACGCGGATACAAGGGTATACGTGCAGAATTGGCCGACGCGTGTGGTGGGTGCGCTTCGTAGTCCGTGCTGGCCCGACCACACGAACTCCGCACGAAACAGACACGTCCCGGGGTGTCGACCTCGACCTGCAGCCCATGCACGCACTCAAATGGTATAAACGAGGTACATCTACAATACCTGCCTACCCAGGTAGGCTATGTATCTAGCCCATGCTCACCTGACCTCGCGCCTGCAGAGAGCACTCGCTCCCTCTCCTCGCCCTCGTCCCTCTCGCTCCAGGGATCACGGCGCATGAGACTTCCTCCACCCATACTCACATACGTAGGCCATCTCGTCTCATCGCGAGTCCCGGTGGGAATCTGCAGCTTTGTGCACGGCTTGTTGGCCTGGTCAGTCCGTCTTGTCTTGTCTGCCCAAGGTACTTTCGCAAGCACGGCGCCTCGACACTCGACACTCGACACTCGACACTCGACACTCGACACTCGACACTCGACCCGACTCGAATCCGCCTCAGCCACCCGTCCCGACCCCGACCCCGACCCCCCGGCATCGACCTTAAAGCTTACATCCTCGCCAAAGACCGCGCATTTCAGCCCCGTGCTGCGTTGCCCAGAACGGCTCTCGCCGCCCTGCCCTTGAGAGGCCAGCTGCCACCCGACAAAGCAGACGAGCGAGAACAATTAATTGTCCCCGCAGCATCAATGGGTCTCTGACGCTCGCTATCTCGTCCCGATTCCACCAAACACCTAGGTATAGCATCGGCGCTCTCTGGCCACCGCAGCCTGTCGCCGCTTCTTACACTCTTCCCAGGGCGCCCCCGAGCATCTCATCTGGCTCGACTCGGACTGCGCACCGTCGCCCTCCGCCTACACCTTCAGCACATCGACAGCTTCCTGCCGCCATCTGGTCGCCTTCGCGCGGATGTTAATGTCACAGCCGTCCCACCACCATTATCACCTCTCCCCTTCGCAACAATCAGCCAGCGCCGCCTACCACCAGTCCGCAAACCCCCTGCCCTCCACCATGGACGACGACCATCTCCCCCAGATCTATTCTGTCCGTGAAATTCCTCCCCCAGCATCTCCGCAGCCCACCGCACACTGCAAGGCCCGTGCCGCTGACTTTACTTTCGCAGTCCGTCTACTCCGGCGTCGAAGTCTACGAGATGGAGGTCAACGCCGTCGCCGTCATGCGCCGCCGTCACGATAGCTGTCTCAATGCCACTCAGATTCTCAAAGTTGCCGGCTTGGATAAGGGGAAACGAACAAAGATCCTTGAGAAGGAGATCCAAACCGGCGACCACGAGAAGGTCCAGGGCGGCTACGGAAAATACCAAGGCACCTGGATATCCTATGACCGAGGTGTCCAGGTCTGTCGCCAGTACGGCGTCGAAGACCTCCTCCGGCCACTGCTCACATACGATATGGGCCAGGACGGCACTGCTGCGGGCCGCGGCGACCTCAATACCCCGACCAAGGAGCAGGCCATGGCTGCCCAGAGGAAAAGGCTCTACAGCCAGCCGATCAACAACAGGTCCAATAGCATGTCCGGTACATTCTTCAAGAATATATCATCCACCGCGTCCAACGCCGTTGCCGCCATCAGCAAAGCCAGGCTCGACTCACCGGGGCCCAGAAGCCGCGGTGGCCTCTCGAGGGCCCCCAGCTTTAACCGCCAGCCCTCTGCCTCGATGCAGAGCGTGGACGACTTGCCGGGCAACTCGCAGCAGAGCTTCACCTCGGATCTCGGCCGGAATGGCGACTCCGCATACTCTGCACAACGTAACAACGCGCAGCCGATGAGCATCGACGGCGCTGAGCCCCCTAGGAAGAGACCGAGGGTCGCGGTGACGCCGGCAGATAGCTTTGGCCAGTCGCAATCGCAATCGCAGTCCCAGTCCCAGTCGCAGAGCATGTATATGGGCGCCGACAACTTCCCGGGCTCCCCAACCGAGCCTAACGAGTCCTTCATCTACTCTCAACATGGTCTGAATCTGCACCAGGTCGAGGATCATGACGGTGTTTCTCCTCTTCCACCATTACCCTACGACGAGTCTGTGGATGCTGAGGCCACCCGCAAAACACTCCTGACACTCTTCGCGGAGCCCGCGGAGCCTGATGCGTTTGAGGAGCTGCGGTCCTTGACGCCCTTGGAGTTGGATATGCCCATCGACAGCCAGCACCACACTGCGTTGCACTGGGCCGCCACGCTGTCGCGCATGAGCATTGTTCAGGCCTTGATCAGGCATGGAGCCAATCCCTTCAGGGTCAACTCTGAAGGTCAGACTGCTCTCATGCGCGCGGTCATCGTCACAAACTCTCACGACAACTTCTCCTTCCCTGAACTGCTGGACCTACTTGGCCACACCCTTGAAGTGGCAGACAACAAGGGTCGCACTGTACTGCATCACGTCGTCGTCACAAGCGCCATCGAACGTCGGCATGCCACGAGTAAATACTACCTCGACTGTCTGCTCGAGTGGGTTGTCCGCCAGGGTAGCGCCCCGAGCAGTCAGGATCATGCCACCAACTCCACAGCGCCCCCGTCAAGTAACGGCCACAAAATAGGTCTAGGTCGATTTATGATCGAGGTGGTCAACGCCCAGGACAAGGCTGGTGACACGGCACTAAATCTGGCTGCTCGAATTTCGAACCGCAGCATCATCTCACAGCTTCTTGAAGTGCATGCTGACCCTTCAATACCAAATCGCGTCGGTTTGAGACCCGTAGATTTCGGAATCGGCGAGCTGCCCGAGGCGGAGAGGGACGTCGAGGACGTGGCAAAGAACGATTTGGCGGCGAGCACGCAAAGGAGCAAGGAGAGCAGCGATGATATCGTGGCATGTAAGTCACGCGCGCCCCGCCAGCCCTCTCGGCCAATTGCTAATCAGCTTACAGCCATGAAAGACCTGCTGGGAGAGACAGCCGCGATCGCGCAAGAAGAGTTGAGGGCGAAGCAGGATACCCTTGATGAGCTCCAGACAGCGCTCAGAGCAAACTCGTCAAGGCTTGCGGAGACGCGGCGGAACCTCGACGTTGTCAAGGAGAAGGCAAAACAGCAGCAACTCAACCGACAACAGGTTGCAAATCTGTCTCGCGAGCTGGAAAGTCTCCAATACCGCATGGGCCACATGGACAACGAACAGGCTGCCTCACAGAGCAACTCTGCCGCAGCTTGGGAGGACGAACTCGAGAGGGCCCTGAGCTCGGCCGAACACCAGCCCGCGTTGCCGGACGCTAACATCCTCCGCGCCCGCGTGAAAGCAGCGACTGATGTCCTTAACACAATGAAAGATAAGGTGTCCAACCTGAAAGGCACGAGCCGAGACATCGAGTACAAGTATAGGCGCCTAGTCGCCCTGGCGGCCAACTGTCCCGAGAGCCAAGTTGACGACTTACTTGAAGGCCTAGTCCGGGCCGTGGAGAGTGAGAAGGGAGAACTAGAGATTGGCCGGGTGCGGAAGTTCCTAGGCGGTGTCGACGGTCCATAGGTTGCTTCTCCGTGAGATGCTTGTTCTGTTCCCAGGCCGCGGCCTAAGTGGGCAACAAGGCCACGCCTGGCGCTGCGCTTTGAAGCGGTGACACGGGCCCAACCTGCTGATGAGGCAGCATTTTTTATGGGCGCCCCGAGAGTGGTGATGCTGGGTCGGGTGCGCCAGTTGCCAGAGGATGATCACCCTTCCGCGTTTAGTATTTGGCCTCGGGAAATTTGGGGACGAAGGGTGTGCCCTATTGCATGATACCATTACCACCTTTTTAGTTGTCATCTAGTTTTGCCGTTGGCTAGGCATCACCAATATCCATATGCTCAAGGGCTGGAGGTGGTGAAAGTAGCTGGATTTGAATAGCAGCAAGAAGAATCAAATGATCACTGCATGATATTTGTCGCTCTCCGGACAACACACTTTGGACAAACAGCCCAACTAAATCAGAGAGGGGTAGCAAAAGTGGCAGCCTACTACACAGTAGGATAGTTATGTTGCAATGGCATTACTCAGCTAATTATATTGTGATTGATTTCTAGGTAGTCCTTGGTCCCAGGCATCACAGTAGTCATTCATCCGCTCGTGTTCGATGCAGTGTACGAAGGACTCATTCAATCTATGCCCACACGGGGCCATCCATCGTACCTATTGCTGGAGGTAACCGAACTCCCTCTCGATCGGTATCTGCTGTTGCGAGAAGCCACTGGTTGCTAGATCCCTTGCTGTCACTGGGAGGAAGAGGTGCCCGGTTCTAGGCCAACCTCACATAGCCGATTCCTGGACGTGACAGGTCAGTCAATGTGCCCTGCGCATAAGAAGACGTCCGGCCAATTCATATGTTCGATGCAACCGTCTCGCATCAGGGAGAATACTCACTTCCGTTCGTGCTCACTTTCGCCGTCATCGTACACGCATTCCTCAAATCTTTCCATGAAATTTACCCCATTGTCGTCGTCTGGAAGTTTAGGGGGCGTGTCGAGCGGAGTCTCACCCTCACAGTTTTCCATGTCTTGCGGGTTACAGAACTGGACTACATTACTCAGCTGGGTCGTGAGATCCAAGGTGAACCTGTTGATCGTGAAATGGAGTCTCCAAATGTGACCCCTTCCTTCGATGAGTGTGAAGGCTTCGAAATATGTCTGGTATCTGTTGCGCCTTGCAGGGGTCTGGTAGCAGCAGAGTCCGTTGTCTTGCTTGCATCTATGATGGGTTGTGTTCGGGTAAGTTGTCGGGAGCAAGGCCTCAAAACCTGGGTCCATGATGCTGTCTTCGCATGGTACTCTCTTCCCCTCAAGCCCAGGCCAGTCAGCCTATTCTCGGCCCAGGTCCGATTCAGCGGAAGCATCACGACTGGTCCAAGAGGGAGCATCGCGGATACAGTCACCAGTGGCGCCCATACATTCGAGGCAGCCCTCGTCGGTGACGGTGACCAAGCTTCCTGTCAGCTGTGGTCAGTCCAGATCAAAGTGCATGTGATCAGACCTGCAGTGGCAGTGGCTTTTCTCGACGCACCTAGGTCAAACGAATACTCGGTTGAAATATCCGATTCATCAGGACCACAGTTACAGAGGAGGTGGGCAGCCTCTTGGTTGAGCTCGCCCCTGTCGATGATGTAGCAAGGACCGCAATAGTCGGTGAAGGCGCCGCTGGATGAACACGTACCGTCAGCTTGATGTGAATCCTACCAGGTACGGTCACTTACTCTTTCTCAGGGGCCAGGCCCGCCGTGTATCCACGGAGGCCCAGGTGGGCGGCTCGAGGACCCCAGCCTAGACACTGGTCGAGGTCCACGGACGTCTGCACCGCATCTCCAGTGCCGTGGCATTTTCCAGATAGGACGCTATCGCTGTGGTCAATGGACAAGTCGTCACAGGCATCGAGCAGGCTGGGGCCAGCCTGAGAGGCAGCTACCTGACCCAGGAACTGGGCGAGGAGGGGGAGGAGGACACGGAAGCTCTTCATCTTCGCGTTACTGCGGCGTGGTGCGCTTGGAACAAATATCAGAACCTCAGGGGATGGTTGGGGAAGGTGGTCCAGCGAGTGGCAAGGCGGCAAAGAGAAATAGGATACTGAGGGTAAGAAGTGATGGTCTTTGTGTGGTACTTGGTCAAGCAAAGGTGTCGTCTGTGTGGATGTTGTTGCTCAGCTTGCGAAGGAGGTGTTGTTTGGAAGACCTAGGGGCATGTGAGCACTCGAGCCCAATGTTTACTACCTCCCCACCAGGTGCTTACCTCCCTAGGCAAGTACAAACCTAGGAAAGGTAGGAGTGGCTGACCACGAGTTCTAGGGGCCTGCCTGTCACATGTGCGCTGTTTAAATGGAAGGAAGGAAGGACAGGAAGTAGAGGACAGAGTGCTGGCAGATGCTTTCCTCGGAGCAAAACACTTCAATCTACCTAGGCAAGGCACCTATCTAGGTACCTAGGTAGGCAGGTAGTGAGTGGCGCATGGCTCCTGTCCTTAGAGGAATGATGGGAGCAACACCGTCAGGGTGTCTAGGTAGAGCCCAAATGTATTGTCAGGATGTAATTAGATGGTAATGCCAGCCAAGTGCTTAAGAGATTGTCTGCCCCTGAACGCCCTCGCTATGCCCCCAGTCCCTTTCCTGGTAAGCTGTAGATCCCGGATTGAAACTCCCTCGACAAGCACGCATGGGGCCTCCGCGTGCTGATCAATTGCACCCCCGAGTGGCGGACGAGTGACAACGCAAGCTGCGGCACCTGCTGCACCGTCCTCCTGGCAGGCTTCAAGCCGTGGCCCGCTGCGAATAGAAGCCCTCCCACCGGTGTTCCACCCCGTCCACGGCGTTTCTCAGGGCATTGATCTCGCGGTCCAGCTCCTCCACGTTCTTGTTCAACGCCCCGACTTCCTCGAATCGTCGCGAGGCCCGCGCATTGTTGACCATCTCCTGCACCAGGAACCTCTGCTCCTCCAGCACCACCAGTCTTTCCCGTAGTTCCTTCTCCTCCGTCTCGAGCGCAGACACCGCCGTGCTCGCCTCGCTCGCCTCACCGAGGCTGGCCGTTTCTGACCCGGGCTCGGCCGACTCGCCTTTGCGCAAGGGGGACAATGCCCCAGGCACCGATCCGGAGCTGCCGTGCCGTTCTGTGGCACCCAGAAGCCGCCGGTGACTGCTCGGGTTGCCCGAGTTGCTCATATTCCTCTTGAGCATATTGGGCAAGCTCTTCATGGGAAGCATGTAGGTGTGTAGAAAGGAACTTGCGGCTGTGTACACGTTCTTCTGGAGCCTGAGCTGCGACGGGCTTGTAGTCTTCATGTCACGGATGCGCTTTGCCGCAACGTGGTATTTCGCAAAGCTGTCTGTCAGCCTTTTGCGTAGTTTGTTCGCTTCCTGGATCTGTGCGTGCGATGGCGGTGGCCTGTCCAGCGAGAACTCGTCATCTGGCGGCTGGAGTGCCACCAGCGCCCTTTGGAATGACGGCATCAGAAGCCGGATCCCGCGTTCGAACTGGCGAAGTGTCTCGTAGGCCCTTTGATCCGGCGGCTTGAGCGTGACCGCGTCCTGGAAATCGCGCTTGGCGAATATCGTGTGTTTGCAGTCGCGGCACATCCGGACGTCGACGCTGATGTGGCTACCCTTGGGCATGTCGGCCTTCTCGTTGCCTGTCCCGTTGGACACCGGCTTGGAGACGTTCAGGCCAACCTCGCTGGAGCACTCGGTCTGCGCGTCCGCACAGACGACTCTGCCACACATCCGGCAATGGTGCCTCCTGAACGACCAGGAGAATTCCTGCTGGCAGAATGGACACCGGGGAACGCTGGCGTCTTCCTCCCAGGTGACAACAGACTGCTCGAGCTGCTTCCGTGCATTCTTCTGTCCGGCCAAGGATGCGACTGGTGTCAGCAGCCCCCCGCCACCCCCAACTGCCTCATCCGGGGGATTGGCCAGCAGCTGCGTCAACTTGGTCAACCTCTTCTCCAGCCTCTGGATTTCAAGGTTCTGCCTCTCGACCTTCTTCCTCCTGATTGCGACAAAAGCATCCGTGTGGTCCACCATGACACCGCTGTGGTCGTTGTACCCCTCCCTAGACTTGTAACAAGTCTCGCACACTCGACACCAGTAGCCCCTGACTGGCTCGTGGGTTGCTGACCTCGAGAGCTTCATTTGATACAGGGTATGCACCTCGCAGAACAGCCTGCCGCAGTTCCTGCAGTTGACGTTGCCATCCAGGGCCCCCAGGCTCTTGCCACATGACGGCTCAGTGCACCTGTCGTTCCCAGTCGAGCGTTGCCAGTGTTTCCTCGTCACCATCTCGTCCGGGTCTATGACGGTGTCGAGCGGCGGCCTTGGGCCGGCGGTGCTAGGAGGCGGTACGATTGGTTGGGTCTCGTTCGGCTCGAAGACTTCAAGGCCGCGTAGTTTGGAGTTGATCAGCGACAGGGGCTGGAAGCGCTTGGCCTTGAGGACCTGCTTGTCGAACCACGTTTTGACCTCGTCCTGCTGCACCTCGGGGAGCTCTTGGTGGTTGTCATCGATGTGGCGGTTGAGTTGGAGCAGCGTCAGCTGTACACACGTGGGGTTCAGCATTGTCCCGGAAGAAGGCCGTTCTTTGGGTGGGGCAGAGGCTCTGTGCCTACCATCTCGTCATCACATATTGGACAGACCAGCCTCGGGCTGGAGGCGTCGGCACCGGAAGGGCCGCCGATACTGATCCTGGAGGCAAGATCCTGGGGGCCAAAGTCGGCGATGGGGGTGGAAGATGAGGGTGGGGAGATTGAGTTCTGGGAGGTGGAATAGTGGTCGGTGGATGAGGTGTCTGAGGGCGCATAGGGGCTGGTTTCCCGTGCGCGCGGCTTGGACGGTCGAGGGTGAGGCTGGGGCGGCGCGAGGCCCTTCCCGTTTCCTATGATCCTCCCTCCTCCGAGCTTCCGGGCCGACATGATGGGCGTCGGGCTGGGTGGTGACGGTGCACCGTCGGAGTGCTCAGAGGACGGACTAGAGCCAGGTGGGCGGCGAGGTATGTGCGGTGATGTGGTGAAGAGGTCACGACAAGGTCACATATTGGCTTCCCCCCCTTTTCACCAAATTGCAGCACAAGTATGTGACAATATGCACATGCCCCCTGGAATCCCACGCATTCGTGATCGCTGTCGTGGTTGTGGTTGTCGTGGTCGTCGCCGTCGTTGTTGTCTTTGCGGTAGGATTCAGGGTGCGAGGCTCAGCGGTTCGGACATGTAGGAGCGGGAACCATGAACCTTGGCGGCGATACCGTGGATTGCCTGCATGTGCCCAGGCTGATCAGACCCCCGAGAGACCTGCCACTGTAAGCTGTCAGCTCATGCGACCGTGTACCAGGGTAACCGAGGCACCGTGCGCATAGCGGGTCTGCACTTGCAAGCCCCGTCGGAAATCTGTCTAGGTTCCTAGGTACTTGTCTAGTCAGTCTACGTGCTGCCGGGATCGCCTCGCTCGATCGAGAGAATCATCTCTCTATTTGGCAGATCATGCCTACTCAGGTATGAAAAAATCCATCTACCCACATGTCCAATGGATCGGAGACGCCCCTACTGTACACCTAGTAAGGCAGAATAGATGGTAGTCGACCTGCCTTTCGAGACTGCCGCTGGAGAGGATCTTCATGACTGAAGCACGGATTGATAATTTGTAGGTACTGTGACCGCCGCCCATGCCCCTCTTTCGCGTCCGCTCCCCGCCCCCGACTGTTTGGCGGCCATTTGAGGTCATCTGTGACACACCCACTGCCCATGATTAACGAGCTTCTCAGCATACGAGCAGCACGATCCCCAGACCCCGTGGCTATCGAACGGAAACATGGGCTCAGAGAAGGACCAATTCCCAGAGGTCCAGGGCGGAGGCAGCCTCATCCTCGCCTGGCAGATCAAGGCTAAGAACGTGCTGGTCGTCGGCGGCGGCGAGGTACGTGAACCCCTCCATCCCAAAGTCCGACACCCTGTCGCATCAGACACTCCTGACTGCTGACGCCCGTCCTCTCTCATCAGGTCGCAGCCGGGCGCATCCTCAACTGCCTCAACGCCGACGCCGCCGTTACGGTCATATGCCCCTCGTCCGGCCTCAACCCAGAAGTCGCACACCGCGTCTCTGCCGGCCAGGTGACCCACATCGACAGGAAGTTCGAGCCAAGCGACCTCGACCCGGACAAGAACGTAAACATGGTCCTGACCGCCATCGACGACCCAGAGGCCTCCACCCAGATCTGGAAGCTGTGCAAGGAGCGGCGCATCGCCGCCAACATCGCAGACGTCCCGCCCGAGTGCGACTTCTACTTTGGCAGTGTCCACCGCGACGGGCCCTTGCAGATCATGGTGTCCACCAATGGCAAGGGCCCCAGGCTCGCTGCCTCCATTCGCAAGCAGATCGCCGCGACCCTCCCCAAGAATGCCGGCGCCGCCGTCGACAAGGTGGGGAGGCTGAGGGCCATGCTGCGCAAGATCGAGCCCGGCCCCGAGGCTGTCGCCAGCAGGATGGGCTGGATGATCAACGTGTCCGATGCCTACAGCTGGGCGGCCTTCTGTGACCTGACCGAGGAGGACATGGAGAACCTGCTGGCCTTCTACTCCAGCGGGGAGGTCCCGTCCTTGGATCTACTCCTGAGCATGAGACGAGACTTCTCGCCCGAGACTGTGTTTGACGGCTCGTTTGGATTCTCCGTTGGGTGCTGATATAGGGCCATGGCTAGCATGTGGACATGAGATCACAACAAGCTTCTTGCTCTTCGAACATAACACCCATGGGCGGCATGTGGCGGTACATTGAGTGGAGTTCTGGGCGTTCAGGTTCTTGCATATAGAGTGGCTGGGTATCACCGACAAACATGTCTTCTCTGGTTTGTTGCATCGCGGGGTGCGGGCGATCACGGAGAACGAGTTGAGCGGTACGCGAGGTCGTTCTTGAGTTGGGTATTATTCATATCTTGTCAATCAGACAGACTTCCCACCTCCCCACGCGGCTTCTCGTCTGGTGGTTTCACGCGGGCCTTCTCCAGGAGCCCACCCAAGACGCCCCATGCGGCCCTCTGCTTGGCATCTGGAATACCATGGTCGGCATCAACGCCTGGAGACAGGCCGAAAATCTTAACCCGCCCCTCGGACAGCACGAAGCCTCCGCAGGCGATCTTGGATAGCCGAACTGCTGGGTGGAACATATCAAGGGCGAGATGCTGCTGCACGTACTGGGCCAAGGCTTCGATGAATGGTTGCGGCGGGCCAGAATCGAACCTGCTACCAGACCACCGTCTCCAGGTCCAGCCCTCCTCGTCTTTGTCGCCTCCAAGTCTCCTACGCTTCGCCTCGATGTACGAGTCTCTACACTCAGCGCCGGCCCTCCTGCGCTTGTCTCGAGCCTGGTCCCGGGGGGCATAATCTTCCATCTCATATGCCTTACCTGCGGTGATAAAGCGCAGAAGGTCGGCACTGGGAACGATGACGTCGATCGATTTAAGTCCCAAGGCGGTCTCTGATGCTTCTGGGGCATCGTCTTCCTGCCCATTCGTCTGCTTGACCTGGTCTTGCTGTTGATGTTGTTGCTCCTGCTGCTGCCGCCTCCGCTGCCGATACTGCATCACCGTCGGGGGGTAAAATCCCAGCGTGAGCACCACATCTTTGGCAAAGTTGACGTTAGTCTCGGGACCAAGCTCGCCCATCCACGTCTCCAGAGCGCGCACCAGGCTTCGAGTGCCGAGGCTCAGGGAGCTGACACGACAGTCGAAGGTTCGGCTGAGGAAACCGATAATGGCGGTTTTCAGAGGTGCGGGCATGCGCAGTAATAGGAGAGGTAGGTGTAGGAAGGCAGGGTCCTTCTCGTCAGATCTGCCGACGGCGAGGTTGAGCAGAGGGTCAGGGGCTGATAGTGCGTGCTCTGCCGCCACATCTTCAGGGGTCGCGGCGTCCTTGATGGATGGCAGCAGCAGTGCTGCACACTCGGCATGCTCGTACTGCAGCGAGATCTGTAGGCCCCTCATCTTGCCAGACGAAGCCCACACGCCGGTGCTCGTGCTCAAGCCAGACACATCTCCAGCTTGGTCATCACTCGAGTCCCGGCCAACCGGCGTGGGGTCGCGTTCCCGTCCATCTTGCTGCTGCTTTTTGCCAGGGCAGGGCCCGATCAGGCCGTCTAGGGTGACCCAGGCGATGGCAACGGCCTGCAGGGCGCCGGTCCTCGACAGGGCGCCGTCATCCGCAGGGCGATCCAGCCCCACCTCGACACCTCTCACGACATCGCCGACCAGGAAGTCGCGAAGGCGATGGGACAGTGCGTGTATTCGGTCTTGTGTAAGGGTTTGGGAACCGACGTGCAAGGGCGACAGTCGGTGGGTAGAAAAGGTGGTGTTGAGAAAAGGTGTCAAGAGGTGTCCGTCATCACCGTCGCCGGTAGAGACAAAGGAGGTAGACGGGTGGGAGGGCGAGGAAGCCTGGATACTGTGATGCGTAGAAGCGGGCGACGGGACATTGTGTGAGTGGGAGGGGCGGCTGCGCTTCGGTGGGCGTCCGGGAGGCATGTTCGTGGGCAACGGCGAGTCGCGAGTTAATCAAAAAAAGGAGGCTCTGGTTGTTGACGCCCTGGCATTCAATCAACCGGTCGGTGGTCGCCGTCCTTGTCTGAACCAGAGCAGTATCGATCGAAGTGTGACGTTGAGGGAGACGGCATCGCAGCGCGCAAAAGCGCGTCGAGTCGCGTCGGCCGATATCGTATCCTAGCGTACCCAGTACTGTGCTTGTGCTGTACCCTGGCTGGCTGGCTGGCTGTGCATGTGTTAGATCATGGATGGGCGTTATAATTTACATGGGAGTCCAGAGAATGCAGCGGCTAGGACACATGGTCAGTCGGTGGGCATTGTCGGTACTGGCAAAGCATTGCTTGCATACAGATGTATTGTGTAGGTACTTGGTAGATGCGCAGCTTTGGCGGTGACGGACAATTTGGGGATGGGGTGCGTGGGGAACGTGGAGCACGTCCCAGACTGAGAAACCCTGGAGCAACCCTGGCTGTTCTTTCTCTTGAGTTGCAGGAGGAGATCAGAAGCAACAACAGCGGAGCGGAGCATACAGGAAGGCATGACAGGGGGGATCAAGGCTCCTCCCCCGCATTGCCCACCCCTCCATCCACCTGCCCGCCGAACCTTATTTGACAGCACAACCGGCAGCGAAGTGGCCTGCACTACATGCAGCCGTACGGAACAAGTCGCGAGTACCTACCCAGGTACCGAGTAGGTGTCGTAGGTGTCCAAACACGTAATCGAGGTGCGGAGACATCTGATTGGCAGAAACTCCCAGCACGGTACAAGACAGTACCAACCTGTTAGGGGTATGTATCGGCGTCATGGACTTTTGCTACCAATCAACCCCGATTGGTTCTCGCCCAGGCTGGTCCACGGTCAACTCATGCCGTGCGTAAGTACCTGGGTGCCTAGGTAGGTAATGAAGACTGCCGACTATGGCCTCTCTTCAGTCAGGCCAGAGCTCTCCTCTCTCTCAGTGCCGCGTGTCTGGCACGTCTGGCATGTTCTGGCACAGGTGCACGGTGTAAATCATAGTCCACTTCTTGCATTTCCCAGACATTTGAGACTAAGGAGAACAGAGTGTGTGGTCTGAGACTTGGAAACTTTACCTGGGGACGGTGGATGGATTGGGGAGCGCTCGGGGGGAACTGCTTCTGGGCCACAGGCCTCGATAGATCGATCGAAGTGGGCAGGTGGGGGGGCCGGGGGGCGGGGGGCCTCGGGCAGCTCGGGTAGGCGGGGTGGGGTGATTGAGCTGACTCGGCAACAAATCTTGGCGCTGTGTGTATAAAGCAGCATCCTCTCTTGGGTGCATACTGTACTGTATATGCCTGGGCTAGGTAGGCATATGGCTAGATTGTACAGAGTATCTATCTATCATGGCCGCGGGACGCGAGGATTGCGTGGCATTTGACCCGTCTAGGCCAGGCCGAGCTATCTCCGTTTTTGCACCGCACCGTTGGCACGGCAGGGGCGTGCCAGCCATGGGCGTGCCTCCCGCAGAGCATGGCAGGAAAAGGACAGGAAGAGCGAGGGAGGGGCACAACCTTGTTCCCCATGTACGCTATGCGGGCTAGCTTGCTGTGCAAACACTGGGTACCTACCGACTGTAGGTACTCCGTACTGCAAGTCTCGACCGTTCGTCGTCTCAGGTGCCTGCCAGCCACTTGGGCCACGTTGATTTCCAATTCCCAACTGTTCCCGCCCCTCTCCCCCTTCCCCCCGTGCGAGAAAGAGGTGATATGGGTAACGGATGATGGCAGACAGCCGGTGCGCGCCCCCACCTGTGCCGGTTCTGGCCTGACCACGCGGGGCCCCCCAGCTTCCCAAGCTCCCAGCGCCCCAGCAGAGCTCTGACATGGCCGAGTGTTTCGATGCCGAGCTCCCTCCCCTGCCGGGCAATGCCACCACGTCTGTGACTCTGTGACGCTGTGACGAGGACGAGGCCAGGACGACGCCGGCCGTGGCTGCCGCCGCTGCTGCTGCTGCGGGGTTGGCCCTTCCTGCCTCTGCATGATTCGCCACCTCTTGCCTCCTCCTAAGCATCCCAAACCACCCCTCCTCTTGTCCTGCCTCGCCCGCCCGTTTATATACCCCCAGGCCTACCCTCCCCCGCCCTCTCCTCCGCTTTCCTTCCGCCATGCTGTCTCACATAGCCAGACCATCATCACTCTCGGCGAGGAGCACTCTTCTTCCTGGTCTCAAACACCCCGTGACACACAATCGCCTGTTCACTGTCAACAAGAACAACCTCGTCCCCAACAACCATCGTCGTCCATTCGCCCAGACAGCCGTCAACATGGGCAGCGTCGAGCAGTGCCCTCTGCACTCCAATGTCGCCGGTGGCGGCACCAAGAACAAGGACTGGTGGCCCAACAAGCTGCGCCTCGACGTCCTGCGCATGCACTCGGCCTCGTCAAACCCCAACGACAAGGACTTTGATTATGCCGAGGCCTTCAAGCAGCTTGACTATGCCGCCCTCAAGAAGGATCTCCACACCCTCATGACCGACTCGCAGGACTGGTGGCCCGCTGACTACGGCCACTATGGCGGCCTGATGATCCGCATGGCCTGGCACTCCGCCGGCACTTATCGTGTCTTCGACGGCCGCGGCGGAGGTGGCGACGGCCAGCAGCGCTTCGAGCCCCTCAACAGCTGGCCTGACAACGGCAACCTCGACAAGTGCCGTCGCCTGCTCTGGCCCATCAAGCAGAAGTACGGGAACAAGATCTCCTGGGCCGATCTTATGCTGCTCGCCGGCAACGTCGCCCTCGAGTCCATGGGCTTCAAGCCCTTCGGCTTTGCCGGCGGCCGCCCCGATACCTGGCAGGCCGACGAGTCCGTGTATTGGGGTAGCGAGACCACCATGTTCCCTGAGGGTAATGACATTCGTCACTCCAAGATCCTCAAGGAGCTCAAGGCCAAGGGGTCCTTGCAGGGCGACTGGTCCAAGGACACCGACATTCACCACCGTGAGCTCGAGGAGCCCGTGGGCGCCAACCACATGGGCCTCATCTATGTCAACCCCGTCGGCCCCGATGGCATCCCTGACCCCCTCGCATCCGCCAGGGACATCCGCACCACTTTCGGCCGTATGGCCATGAACGACTACGAGACCGTTGCCCTTATCGCCGGCGGGCACGCTTTCGGGAAGACCCACGGCGCTGCCCCTGACAGCAATTGTGGCCCCGCCCCCGCCGGTGCCGAAATCAACGAACAGGGTTTTGGCTGGAAGAGCAAGCATGGATACGGCAGCGCCGGCGACGCCATCACCTCCGGGCTCGAGGTCGTCTGGACCACCACCCCGACCAAGTGGAGCAATGGCTACCTCACCTCTCTCTTCAACAACGAGTGGGAGAAGGAGAAGAGCCCTGGTGGCGCCTGGCAGTGGGTGGCCAAGGACGCCGAGGCTACCATCCCCGATCCCTTCGATCCCAGCAAGAAGCGCAAGCCCACCATGCTGACCAGCGATCTTGCGTTGCGCGCCGATCCCGAGTACGAAAAGATCTCACGACACTTCCTCGAGAACCTCCCTGAGCTCGAGGACGCCTTTGCTCGAGCCTGGTTCAAGCTTCTCCACCGTGACATGGGGCCCCTTTCCCGCTACCTTGGCCCCGAGGTCCCCAA
This sequence comes from Diaporthe vaccinii, assembly GCA_039880775.1. Lineage (NCBI taxonomy): Eukaryota > Fungi > Ascomycota > Sordariomycetes > Diaporthales > Diaporthaceae > Diaporthe > Diaporthe vaccinii. The sequence continues at coordinate 51,244 of JBCEDN010000007.1, read as the reverse complement.
GGAGGATCTCATCTGGCAAGATCCCGTCCCCAAGGTCGACCACCCCTTGGTTGACGACAAGGACGTAGCCCAGCTCAAGAAGGACCTGCTATCTGCCGGTGTCGCACCTGATCGCCTTATTGCCACCGCTTGGGGCGCTGCCTCATCCTTCCGAAGCAGCGACAAGCGCGGTGGTGCTAACGGTGCACGAATCCGCCTTGAGCCTCAAAAGAACTGGGGTGCCAACAACCCACAGCAGCTGCAGCAGATTCTGAGTGCCATAGAGGGCGTGCAGCAGCAATTCAACAGCTCCGCCCCTGGCGGGAAGAAGATATCCCTGGCCGATGCGATCGTCCTCGCTGGTACCGCTGCGGTTGAGAAGGGCGCAAAGGACGCTGGCCACAACGTCACGGTTCCCTTCACCCCAGGCCGGACAGACGCCTCGCAGGAGCAGACCGAGGTCGACTCCATCGACTACCTCGAGCCCAAGGTGGACGGTTTTCGCAACTATGGCAAATCTTCTGCGCGCGTCAAGGCTGAGGAGTACCTCGTCGACAAGGCTAATCTTCTCAACCTGTCCCCACCTGAGCTTACCGTCCTCGTTGGCGGCCTGCGAGCGCTGAACGCGAATTGGGACGGCAACCCCAACGGCGTCTTCACGAAGCGCCCTGGCCAGCTGACGAACGATTTCTTCGTCAACCTCCTCGACATGAGCACCACCTGGGTTGCTAAGGGCAACGACGGTGAGCTGTGGTCCGGAGTTGACCGCAAGACGGGTAGTGAGAGGTGGACCGCTACCCGCGCCGATTTGGTTTTCGGCTCTCACTCGGAACTAAGGGCCATCGCCGAAATCTACGGCAGCGCTGACGGAGAGGGCAAATTCGTTCGAGACTTTGTAGCAGCATGGAACAAGGTCATGCTGCTTGACCGATTTGATGTCAAGGGGGGGCAAAAGGCCGGGGGTTCGGGCTATAGACTATAAAGTCGGTCCCAACCCGTGGCATTCACATCCGACATCAACACCTACAAGTCGCATTTTGTAAGGGGTGGTTTGTCGAAGCCGGCCCATGATATCATCTGTTCTCCAAAGTGTAGGCTAGATTGTGAGATAGCACGGAGATCAAGACACAAAACTTCTTCGCTCGTGTCAACAGGATCGTGCAATGTGTGCTGGTTTCCATGTTACTGGAGCACCGCAACCACAACGGAATCCCTTCGCGGTCGAACCCTCAAGGTGGGTGGGACCACGGGAATGGGTATGGTTTCTCCGACCATCCGACCAATGTGCGGCAAACGTTGTGCAGCCTTGACTCCGGTCCTTGCCGACAACTTGTCCACGACCCGCTTTCAACTGTATCCTAGCTAGATAAGCATAATTCCATGCTCAGAGGGTGTGTGTCCATCCACTTTCCCTCTGTATCCAAGCCTTTCCTCTACAGTTAGATACATTCGCCTTACAGTATGCAGCGTTTACGGAGCAGGACAAACAAATATTTGCTGACCCAGGCCACGATCCTTTCGCAAGTCATACAGTAGCAAATGGGAGGAGGCTCGGGCTCACCATACGAGTCGTACATAGTTAGTCATTTGCGTTCTTGTCTTGATACAGATGAAACGGTGTTAATTGCATCTAATCATCAAGTGTGGCGAGCCAATAATCCGGGCTTGGGAGACGTAGGCTTGACTCCTTTGGTTTAGAAAGATGAATCTATAGTATGCCTCTCCCGTAGAAATCAGTTGGTCGATATACCTAACTTTCAAGGTATACTACTGACACATTACATAATGTGCCCTGTATGCACCCTCGCCTGCTTGCACCTTGCTCTCATTAGAGAAGTGCTGCTGCTCTAGGCCAAATGTAGGAGAGAGCGGTCTTTCTCAGGTTCGCGTGACACTTCGCTACGATTGTCCCTGTTTCGCCTTGTCGAAAAGCCTCCTAGCTGGCAATATCTACAGCCAGCTCAGAATCAGTCCTGAAGAACAAGAAAAGCCAGGACGGATTGGTATTCTCTTGAGAGCTCGGCGGAGTCTAGGAAACTGCAATTTGTGCGGATTGAACCTCGCTATTCGTTGGAGACATACTCGGTACTTTCCAGCGACTCAATTGTCCAGAGCAGGTAGAGTGTTGGCCTCATTACGCTTCTCTGGCTAGCCAAGTGTTGCAGTAAGGTGGGTGGCCTTTCCCCAACACTTTGCTGTGACGCTGTGCTGATAAGAAGAGCAATGATTCTGGGTGGTATAAAGATAGATGAATGTCCGCTACGTTTCTCTCGCAGGAAGTATTGAAACTCGACAGGGTCGTATGTCTTCTTGGAAACGTCGCTGGTTCATATGTTCAACGCTGCCCGGACTTGGTCATGTTATTGCCTGATTCCCCTCACTCTCACCAATGACAACGACTTCGCTTCATACCTACGTCTCTCATATGCACTGCCTCTTTTTTCCTTTTCCTCCCCTAACGCATGCGTCCCCTCGCACGCTCATAAACATGCTAGGCTGAGCTAGAGGTGTTTGACATCTTGATTATGTCACCCGCTATTGCTCTCTGGAAGTTCCTAGCTTCATTGAGCGGTTATTTCATGGATTTGATGCTATTATGTGAATTGGTCGAGGTCAATGCAGTGTTCAGGAGATACGGCATGAACATCTGAGTGGATTCACTGTGAAGGGCTGCTGAGTAAAATTTCGAGTTAAACAGTTGAGGCCAGGAACTGCGTAGCACGGTTGACAGAATGCCATTGTATTATTGGATTGACCACGGGCCAGGATTGTGAATTTCGAGGGCCGCCAAAGCCCATGATCCCAATAGCCCATTGCGTTGGTCCTATTTCACGCCGTCCCCAAACAACTTCATAGCCAAGTCATTACGCTGGTAGAATGTCGACATTCTATACTTAGTCTCGCCGCTGTATTGCTGCAAGTCCTGCAGAGCTTGTCGACCCTCCCGAATGATTGTCTGCCGGATTTCCTCCGTTCTCGGCTCAATGCTACACTCAAAGGGCCGAGGGCGCATATTAAGCCCGTTTCTATCTTGTCGTTAGCTGGAGCACGTCTGTTTATCGGCCACAAGACTCACGTGTAATTAAAGATATCCACCTCGAGGAGACTCCCGTCCGGCTGTCTCTTCTTCTGGATGTGGAAACCCCACAGAAGCCTAGCAATTGTGACCCAAGTCCCTTGCTCGGCCAGCGCCTGGCCAGAACAAACCCTTCTGCCCCAGCCAAAAGTCATGTAGCCCCTCTCGCCCGGGAACGGTCTGTTTTCCGGGCTTCCTGGCAGATATCTCCTTGGATTGAATTGATCCGGATCCGGGAAGTCACGTTCATTGTGATGAATTGCCCACACATTGCCCTGGATCCACGTCCCTTTCGGAATCAGCCAACCATTGTATGTGTCGTCTTGTGTGGGCGAGTGTGGCTGCCCGCCGATGATAGCGACGGACCTCCATCTGAGAACCTCTTTGACGAGTGCATTGATGTAGGGCAAGTTGGGCTGATCATCGAAGTGCGGGCTCCGATAAGGTCCAACGACACGGTCAAGCTCCTCGTAAGCCGGTACCAAAGCCTCAGGGAAGGCACAGCAAGCCAGGACGAAAGTGATCAAGGTGGAACTGCTGGTATCGGACCCAGCACCAAAGAGGTTTCCGCTTAGGGCGGAAATCTCTTCATCGTCGAGGGTGTACTTCTCCCTTGCTGCGAAGAGGTGCTTGACAAAGGAATCCTCGTGGCCAGGCTTTTTGGCTGCCTCTTCGGCCAGCGCATAGAAGAATCCGCGTCCCCTTTTGCTTCCGAGTCCGTGTTTCCAAGGAGCAATGGCGTTGGGGAACCTGGCCAGGAACGGGAACGTCTCCATCAGCATTGGAAACTTCTTGCCAGGGACGTTAAGCTCCGCTGCCAGTTGCATGACAGCGATCACTAAGGGTGTCAGCTTGAAGGTGCAGGGTGCGGTGCACAGCCGGTGGGCACTTGAGAAACAGGCTTGTGCAGATGCAAGGCACATACCTTCTGTGATGATCGGGTCCTCACTACTCTCGACTCGTCTTCCAAAGCCAATGATGCTTACTACGCTCGTGGCATATCGCTCAAAATGCTTTACGTAGTCGTCCGGCTTGTTGAGCAAGTCAAGCGCAACGAGCCGACTTTCGTCATTCTGAAAGCTACGGTACTTGCGCACGGCCTGCACACCAACTCCATAGTGCATCAGCTTCCTCTGGAGACGCCATCTCTCTCGTTGTTCGGGATTGAAAGTGTACTGGTTCACCAGATTCGACTGACCGGCCCCCAATTCCGCGAAGACCAACATCCTTGGCCGTGAGGAGTATATTCCCGCTCGCTTTTCGAAAAGCTCCGAGGCCGTCCAGGCGTCGTTGATCCAGACTGTTGGGTTTCTGCCTATCCACACCGTCACGAGAGGGGAGTTGTATTCCTTGGAGAGCTCTTCAAACCAAAGCCACGGTTTGTTATCAGGCAGCATGAACGTGTTTCCTACAATGGGAAATGGTAGCGGCCCAGGAGGCTTTGTGACGCGGGTCAGCAGATCATGTTATGATATTCCGAGAGCATTAGGTATATAGGTACTGCACCATTTTAGAGCGAAGCCATAGCATTCGAGCATAGTCAAGTGCTATGCCTCCTATGGCCAGAAGAAGTGCTGTTGCAGCTGTCAGCCCAACGGGACCCTCATGGAGGAGCCGTTGCGCGCCAGCGAGGCCGAACATTTCGTCGAGACGGCTGGTAAGCATGTCGAGGGGTTTGGTTCTCGAACGCCCGGGCGGATTCAGGCGCCTTGGAAGACCAAGAAGTTCCACTGTTGCCAGCTTGCTACACGAGCCAAGACGTGCTATATGCTTTCGCTGAAGAATACGAGGGGAGGGACTGCCGCTTCCACGATAGTCGGCGAGTGCGGCAAGCTGAATAGACGAACCGGTTGTACTCCAGGCGCTGAGTGCCGTCAAGGGAGGAGAACCTGGACAAGACCTGCCAAGTGTTGAGTGTGACCAAGTCTGACAGTTGGTCCACTTCGACTGACATTCGGACTCCACATGAGTGGCCGGGACAATCACTACCCTTATATAGCCTGTCATCTTACGGGATTACGAGGATCCGTGGGAATTTGTTCACTGGGCTAGCACGGCTAGGCACCTAACACATACCCTGGGGAGAACCATGGATCCGCAGGCGCCGCAGCGTCTACCCCGCAGTCTCACTGTCGGCAAATACTAAACTACACGACCCGATCCATGTCTAGTGCAGCTGTGCTACAGTCGAGTATGAGATCAGAGGGTCAGGTAGAACTTGTGTAGAACGATATTGCACTGCAAGTTATCCTGGAAGATGTGGTGGGGTTGGTCAAGACTCGTTAAATCCACAGATTGGTATCCCACGAGAGACTCTGTAATAATAGGGAACTTCTAATAGACTTTATGCACAGGAATTTATAACAAAAAAGCATTTCCTGCAAGAGGACATACTGTAGACGGTCTAAAGGAAAAGTCGGGTTGTACAGTAATGGGATGTGGAAGGCCTGGGATGGTGCGAGCTGTATGAGCTTGTCGGCCTGAAAATTCAGAACATACTGCTCGATGGCTACACAGTTCTCAAGATACGCCTTTTATAATAACAAGCCCTTGAAGATTCGTGGGTTGTCATTTTTCCGTAACAGACTGCTGCTTTGTCCATCACAGGAATCCTGTGGGGAATGGGGGGCCCATGTGATACTCTTCTGGGTTCGCCTGGGTACGTTGTCGTCGTTGCTATTGATACCGAGGTCATGTGGGAGTCAGCGCAAGTCTTGGACTATGGAAATACAAGAGGTAGTGCCCTGCGCTTGATCCCTCTACAGCTTGTAATTGCAAATGAGCTCCGCTAGCTGACGCCCTGATGGTCGCTGTCTATCTCCAAGTGAACTGAGCCTTTGATCCTCTTCTTCTCAAGTCCAGGCAACGCAAAGGCCCAATCACTTATATATGTCACCAGGTATTGAAGTTAGCATTCACGAAGACTTTCTTGCCAACATGTGCGGTGCTAAATCATGGATCATGATAAATCTTTGAGATCGCGTCTCTCAGTTTTTGATTGGCAAGGTACTGTTCACATGCGCGCACGTCCCCAAGAGATGACCCTCCAAGCGACTGGTAGCATTGACCACAAAGTCCTGAAGAGGCGATGTGCCGCATTTGACACCCAGCACGAAGGCCTTGGAGAACGTGTCTGCTAACCAGGGGGATGTATGGGTGTTGTCCATTGGGAAATTGGCGTCTGCGGTCTCTTTGCCCATTAGCTTGAGGGTTTGAGCACTGTAATCTCCGTGGTTCACGTAGTAAACGCCCTTTCCTGGGCCCCCAAGCGATTCGACAGTATACCAGGAATACCACTCATAGATGGTGGGAGCCCAGGAGAACTCTCCAGTGGCAACGTCATATGGGTTTGTTGGTGTTGGCGATGAGATGATGACTTTGGCGCCCAAGTCGAGGAAGGTGGAACTGGCGTTCTGGAGGTATGTTGTGTAAGTCTGAACGATTTCGGTCTGATTGCTGGAAGTGCTATTTTGTCAGATTGCTCGATCCCAGGGAGGTTACAAACCCAGGGAGTTTACAAACCCAGGGAAAAAGGTTGCTTACTTATAGGTAACAGGACAAGTTTCGGCACCCATGCCCAAACAGTCCACCCTGTTTTTTGCGTCATTCGCAGGATCAGCAGCTGTAGGGAAAGAAGTCAGAAGTGTTAAACACAGTGTTACTTCTACACTTACGGCCATCGTTGTGCCCAAACTCAATCACAACCCAATCACCAGCCTGAACCTTGGAGAAAATGGCTTGAAATCGTCCCTCACGGGAGAATGTGCGTAGGGATCGTCCAGCATAGGCCGAATTGTTGACCCTGATTCTTGATGAGTCAAGGGAATACTGCAAATACTGTCCCCATCCCTCGGTTCCATTATGGCCTCCGCCCGGGGCCATGGTGCTATCACCACAAAGCCATACCGTCTTTGGTCCGTCAGTTTCAGCGGGCTGGTCTTGAATCAGCCAGGAGTTGGAACGGGGAAGGAGCATGGCATGGCTGGGACTTACGGAAAAAGGTGCTGCTGCTGCTGCTGCCGGTAGAAACCAGGCGAGGAGAATTCCGGGATACATTGTGGAAGACAACAACGGGAGCTTTCTGTGGCCACCTTGACTCGAGCTCAGTCCAGCCCCTCAGATATATGTCCTGGCAAGTGTTTTCCCGGGCACTCACCCAGGCTTGAAATGCGCGCATGGCGGGTGGACTCCGATTGTCGCGTCATTGAAGCTCGGTCTCTAAATACCCCGAGTTTGCGGCCGCCCGGCCACCCGGACGCAGGGCAAGGGCACCCCTCGGCATGTCTTGTCGACAAGGAGATGTTCTATGATCTGTACATCAAAGCACAAAAGAAAAGCGGTCAAGAAGCACTTTGTTATGTTGTTAACATTACTCAGCCTTTAGCGGCTGAACTACTAGTTACTATACACAATGTAGCCCACTTGCCAAGGTGTTGGACTTGGGCCGTGTGGGTAGCGTGGTTAGTCAACTTCTAAGCACCGACTTTCCAGACCGACACACTGGCGGCCGGTATATTCTCTGCCTCTCCCATGATCAGTTCAGCATCAACCCCCACATCCGGGGCAGCCACGGTGTCGGTGCCATAGTTGAAAGCCCAGAGCAGGTTCCCTCTTCGCAGTAACCTCAGCGAGCGACCAAGGTCATTAGCCTTGCCTGCCGCCCTCCCAGTAAGATCACTTATACTGGCATTTGCAGCTACATCCCCAAGGTATGCCACTAAAAAGTCCACCGGCGGGTTGAAGCCCAAGTAATGCCACGAGTCTTCGGATACACAGGCCATCGGCTTGCCTGCACGATGTTGCGACGTCGAAGTAACGGCTGCGAAGCTTGTCGCGTTCTGGCGCTCGCAGGAGACCCATTCTTCCCAGTAACTTATGTTGTATTTCGTGCCATCATAAGAGACTCCGCTTTGTGCATAGTCTGGCGGCGTCTCTATACGTGTTACCCGCATAGGCAGGCGGTCGCGCAGCACACCCTGGGACGGCTGGATTCCCGGGGCGTACGAGAAATTGGCGGTGAGAGCGGCCGAGCGCGGACCAAAGACGACCGGACCGGTGTAGGCAGAGAGAAGAGTGTTAAAGGAGGCGGGGACGATGGGCATGCTGGGCACGACGACCATCTTGTATCCTTCAAGGCTCTGCTCTGGCCCGATGACATCGATGGACAAGCCGAGCCGTCGCAGAGCCGAGTAGAAAGCATACACCATGTCTGCATAATTCAGCCCCGTGTCTGTGTAGGACGAAGACTTGACATCCCAGCTTCCACTGTACGGTTCAATAGCCCAGGTCCATACAGACGCATAGTCGTAGACCACGGCTACGTCGCCCTGGGGCTCATGTGTGCTGTTTGCCCCGTATTCCTGACGTAGGATCGGAAGGTCATTCGCCGCAACACCTTGCACCTGGAAAAAGCCGTCGTCCTGGCTTCCGTCTGAAATATGAAGGCCGGAGAGGGTCTGTTCTTGTGCATATGGCACCTGGCGCCAGCGGAAGTAGTTGACGATATCGCCCGACGCGGCGAATGTCTCAAGAGTCCACAGGCGGACCATGCCGTCCCAAGGGCTCACTCTTGCCGAATTCCAGTTGAGTACCCCGGGCTCCATCTCCATTACCCCAAAAGGTCCTTGGACCTCACCGTATGCAGCGCCCGCGATGCCCCGGTACAGGGCATGGTGCAAGGCCTGGTAGTCTGGAAGCCCCGTGCGGAGTGTGTCGAAGAGGTCTTGGCTCGACAGCCATGAATATGCGCTGGGACCAGCTAGAGGGTACTCGTCAAAAGTAGCAAAGTCGATGCCGACCTCCTTGGCGAACTTGTAATGATCAAAGTCGGTGAACTGCATCATGAAGTTGGTTGTGATGGCTTGCTCTGGGGCATGTTCCCGGAGGATTCGTGCCTGCTCCTTTGCGAACTCAACAACCATGTCCGACGAGAATGTGTAAAAGTCGAGTGTCTCCAGCTCGTTGGTTGTGTAGACCTTGAGATAGGGGAGCAAGACGTCGTCGAATGACTGGTATTGGTTCGACCAAAACACTCTACCCTGGGCGGCATTCATGGCCTCGACCGTTCCATACTTGTTCTGCAGCCAGGTCCTAAAACGCTTGACAGCATCTGGGTCGTACGTCCGCACCGTGCCGTGACACCCAAACTCGTTGTCCAGCTGCCATGCCACGACTGTTGGATTGCGCCCGTAGCGCTGGGCGAGAGCCTGCGTGATGTTCTGGCTCAGCTCGCGGTACGAATACGAACTGAAGCTGTAGTATCTGCGGGAGCCGAAGGTGTAGGTGGTGTTGGTGACGTCGACGAACATGGTACTCGGGTAGTTGTTGACAAGCCAGTTCGGAGGGGAGGCGGTCGGTGTGCCAATGATGGCCTTCAAACCGTACCGTTCCAGGAGCTCAAGTGTCTTATCAAGCAGGGAGAAGTCGTACACGCCTTCCTCGGGCTCCAAGATGGCCCAGTCGAACTCATTGATGCGGACGTACGAGATGTTGAGGTCTTTCATGGCCGCAATGTCTGGCTCCCACATGGACTCTGGCCATTGTGATGGGTAGTAGTCAACGGCGAGGTGTAGACCACTCGGCCAGCGGCTCCTCGAAGGCCCGGTCGAGCTCTTGTTGCTGTCCCTCGCAACATTTTGGGCCGCGGCAGATCGAGGTCGTGAAGCGGTCGCACACTGGGCCAGGGCGGCCAGCAGTGTGAGATGGAACCAGTACATTACAAGCGAACTTTACTCCAGGCCCGACGACTGGGAACGAGGTAGGTGAGTGAGTCTGGAGAGAGGCACCAGGGGCCCAGGGCTACCGGGACACGGACAAGACATTATATATAGGCGTGGAGGGCCAGAGGCCTGGGCATGTTGACCGTCGGCGAGGACGGGACCGGTACGTAGGCCAGCACCTGATGGATAACTGCGGTCCGGGAGATCATCTCTGGAGGCTTCATGGGCCCATTGCGGGCACCTGGTGCCATCCTGACGCCTTCGTGACATGGATCTCAACTTTAACAGGAACCTGCATGCCTAGTGACCTTGTGCTCTTCCGTTGTTCTCCCGAGCCAGGGCTGGGAGTGGCTCGGCTGTGCACGTCGGCCAGTAACCCCGCGAAATCCCCACCATGCTCCCCACCGCCCCATGGGGGGGGGGCCCTCAGTGCGGATGGAGTCCGAGAGAAGGTTGCGTCAGGGCCAGCAGGTCGGAACGGGAGGTCAAGCGTAATTACCACCTTATGCAGTCGGGCCGTTTGCCTGCGGTCCATTTTAAATTTGGGCGCCGGTAGACCGCTGGATAAGATCGGAAGAGGCCCTTGCACACCGGCATCAGTGAGCACGCACATCCTGTGAGAACAATTTGACCTATTTTACGACCACGTGGACACCCTCCCCCCAAGCGCCGGCTCTCACCTCAACTTCGGATCGGGTAGGCCACTGCGCGATTTAACCGTCGGCAGTACGAGTCAATACTGTTAGCACCGTTCATAGGGGACCTGGGTAGGGCTGAGGAAGACCTTGCTAGAAGTACGAGGTCGACAGCAAGTAGTCCACATCTATTGCGACTCTCTCCGCTTGAAGTCGTAGGCAAGTCGTAGGCATGCTTACATGACTTGACGGGTATTGACGCGGCATCAAGTGTATTAGCCCACAGATAGGTCGGCCCGAGGTCCTAATCTTATCGTCTGGCGCTTGCTCAGGGGCTTCCTTGTGCCTATACTGGATGGGTTCCTTTGTCATGTCCACATAACCACACCACTGGGTAACCTTTATTATTTAGACTCCGTACAGCTTGGTTCCAAGGTTGTACCAACTCCCAAGGTTCTTGATGACGGCAAAAGGGTTAGGGTGGTAGTTCGCTGGCCCCTGCTTGGCAGGCCGTGCCCCGGTCTCAGCGTCATAAGCTCTGAGACAAGGAGCTCTAGTTTCACTTTCACTCTCATTTGCCGTCCTCTGCCCGATAGCCGCGGGCGACCCAATTCTGTCTGTGTATTCAGAACTCGCAGGATCATCAGAAGCCGAACAGCGCCCACATTAGTCCATCGAGGCCGGCAACATGGGTGAGAATGGCTTCAAACCAGAGAGCTCCTCTTCACTGAAGGACTTTCTCGCTTCCATTGCATCGATCAAGGGCGATCTGTCCAATATCACCGCGCCACCTTTCGTCCTCGACACCAAGTCTGTCGTCGAGCTGCCTGCCTTCTGGGCCGAGCGGCCGTCCTTATTTGTCGCCCCGTCGGCATCTCCGGATCCAGCAAAGAGAGCCCTGTTGGTTCTCCGCTGGTTCCTGTCCTCGCTCAAGAACCGTAAGCAGCTCTTGGACACGATATTTACCCCTTCCAAGAAGAAACCTCTCACATCTGTAGCCTGTCCCTCAAAGGTCTTAGCAGGCTGCAGCTCCTGAGACAGGCTACAGCCACATTGTGGCCCACTCCTCCCCATATCCGTATGGGACTACTCCCTCGTTGCTTCGATAGCTGACTCTGCATGCTCAGAGCAGTATGGCGGGCGGTCTGAAGAAGAGGGCGTGAGGAAGCCACTGAACGCCTTTCTCGGTGAACTTTTTCTTGCAAAGTGGGAAGATGCCAGTGGCGAAACCACCCTGGTTTCTGAGCAGGTATCTCATCACCCACCGGTCACGGCCTGTCGCGTCTGGAACGAGCAACATGGCGTCTTCGCCGAGGGCTTCACGCGCCAGGAAATCACACTCGGTCTTGGTAATATCACCATCAGGCAGCTGGGCCATGCCTTGCTCACCCTGAAAGGACACGGTGACGAGACTTACCTCATACCACTTCCCGATGTCAAGGTCAGAGGGCTCTTGGCGGGACTCGCTGGTACGTACCCAGAGCTTGAGGGGACGTACACGATCCCTTGCACGTCTGGGTATTACTCCGTTGTCGAGTTCAGTGGGAAGTCTCTCCTGAGTGGCGGGGCCAAGAACGAGGTGTCAGCCAAGATTTTCGGGCCAGGACGAGACAGCGCAGCAGGACACGAACCGCTTTACACGGTCGCGGGCCGTTGGAACGAATCATTCACGATTTACAACGGCGCCGAAGTATCAAAGGAGGCGTCGATAGAAACCGTCACCATCCAGGATCTCCCCACCACGCCACTGAAGCTTTTTGAAGAAGACCCCGGGGCTCAAGACCCCTGGGAGTCCAGACGCGCCTGGAAGGCTGTACGAGAGGCCTTGCAGCGTAGAGACATGACGGGCGCAGCCAAGGCCAAATCAGCCATCGAACAGGGGCAGCGGGCAATGCGCAAAACCGAGGCGCGGGAAGGGACGAGGTGGGAGGCTTTATTCTTTAGAGCCGAAAAGGAAGACAGGGTAGCAACCGAACTATATCGCAGTATCTTGAAGGAGTTGAACCCGGAAGACACTGTCGCGCTCTGGAAATTCAACCAGGAACTGTGGGATACAGGTCCTCAGAAGCCGTTCCGCGGGCTGTCGTTGCCCGACAACGAAACTAGACCCGTGGATGTGGCCCCTATCTCCGTCGGGAGGCGCAACATGTCCTCAGACTTGGACGACACCGACCTAGCATCCCCGGCATCATTCAAGACAGCACCGGAGTATAGCTCGAGCAACACACAGAATGGGGCCGAGCCGCAGCGGGAGGCTCCTGCGATCAGCACGCCCCCGGGAAAATGCATTCAACCCACCACTTCCGCCAGGCAGAGCGTCGAGCAGAGTAGCGGTGGCCTGACTCCTTCGACTCCCTCTGTTTCTCCGTCTACACGAGGGAAGCGCCAACGGGCGAGAGACTCTGTCGGGAAATTCAGAAAGTCTCTCTCGTCTGGGCTCTCCAAGATTGCCAGCCCTGTACGCTCGAGCGGCGACCTCGAACAGGCTGGGTCTCGCAAGGGTGGAAGTGAGTGAAGGATTTATGTGGGAAGTTCATGACAAACGAAAATGAGGACTTTTCTCTGGAAAAGATCTTCTGTGTTTTGTCTTTTTGCGCTTGGAGGCATCTGTTTTGTTGATACCACACTATATGAAGAAATAATTATATCGGAAATGTTGCGGAGGACTACAAGACCTTGCATGTTCTGTAGAGCCCCACAGGCTCCCCTTCGAGACATTCTACCACGATTCATATCATCGTCACCGTTGTCAGGTTCACCAGCCGGAGGTGGGAAATTCCCCGGGCAGGGGGAGGGGGGCGGGCGGGGCGTGCTCCTGGGATTCTGATTCTGGAATCGTGCGGATTGTTGATGTCAAAACGTTATACACGACTTACAGCCCGGGCCTCCATTGCCTTCACGGGGTGGCTAAGGCCTTTCAGGGCGACCTATGGCACAGCCTGCCATGGTAGTGCTCCATTACGCTGTCGTACTCTTCTGCACGTTGGCGGGCCACTTTAAGTAAGATTTTGTCACGATTCCGAACAGGGCACATCGAATAAAGCAAATCAACTGGTTTTCTAGCTATTATAGATAAGCTTCTAAGCCCATTATATACAAGAGAATAAAGCTCCATAATAACGAAGCCCAATACTCATAATATACCCCTTAAATAATTAGATAATTATTTAAATAAAATATTGCAGGCTAGCTATTATAATATTATATAATAGCCTAGCTCTTAAGTCTTTAAATAAAGGATAATAAAAGTAATTAAGCTTTTAAATAAATATAATAAAATAAATAATAATTACCATATACCCTTTAAATACTCTTATAACTTTTATATAAGCCTTAATACTTTATTCCCTTATATACTTTCCATAATTTTAAATATATATATATATAATACCGCGCTTTAAAAGCGCTTAATATACCACCTTAATTATTAATAAAATATATATAAAGCTTATTTTATAATATAATTAAGCTCTTAAATTAATAATTTAAATAAAGAAAACTTATTAAAAAAGTTAAGTAATTTAACCCCCGCTTTATCCTTACCCTTATTAACTAGATTAAATAAGAGCGCCTTAATAATATTATTATTTATATATACGCCTATGCCTTTATTAAATTTAATAAATCTAAGCTTAAGCCTAAGCCTAAGCTTAAGCTTAAATCTAAGCTTAGACTTAAGCAGCCTTATAATATTTATTATATTATACTTTATTTAAGTTATATACGCTTTATATTAATTAACCGCTTAAATAACACTTATTTTAATTAAATGAAACTTAATTATTTAAATTATTATATATAATATTTATTTAAATATAAATATTATATTCTCCTTATTATTATTATCTTTATAAATATAAAGCTTATTAAGCTTTTAAAGGGTAATGCCTTTTATAAAATAAGCTTTTATATTTTAATCTTATATTTATAATATATTAATCCCTTATTCTTTAAGCTATTATAATAACTAACTTATTTATTTATAAGTAATTAAAGTTTAATATTATCGCTTTTATTAAACCTATTAATTTAAATAATAAGAAAGAGGATAAGGATAAGGATAAGGATAAGGATAAAAATAAGGATAAGGATAAGGATAAGGATAAGGATAAGGATAAGGATAAGGAGCTTATTAATATTATTATATTATATATTATATATAAATATAAAATTATAAAGGGGGTTATAGCCCTTTTAAATTTAATTTTTAAATAGTTTTTTATTATTATTATATTTAATTATATTATTTAAAGGGCTTTATCTTAAAAATTTAAAAATTTTATATCTTTTTAAATACCCCTTTTATATTATATAAATTAAATATATATTTAAAATATTTAAATTATACCTTTCAAAATACTTTTATTAATTTATTTATTAATATAAACTTTATAAATAAATAATTAACTTTAAAAAAGCTTTTTATATATTTTTATTTAAGTTATATATTATAAATATTAATATATTAAAGCTTTATTAATACTCTCTTGCGTTTATTAATAATTAGTTAAATCATCTACTTATTATTATTATAAAGTTTTTATATACTTCTTATATCCAGGGCTAAATCCTTAAATAATCATTTTAAAGCTATAAGCTCCTTTTTAATATATATTATATTTAAAAGCTTTGCCTTTATAATAAATATAATAATTATATCTTAATAAGTAGCTTTTTAATAAATTAAACCGTTATAAAGCATTATAATATACCTATAAAATAAATATTTAGTTTCCTTATTATTTATAAAAGAAATATTTATAATAAAGATTAAAGCTTTTAAGTCTTTATTATTATATTAAATAGTTAAAAAATATATATTATATAGATAAGAAATATATTAATCAGCTATTTTTATATATTTAAGTTTAAGGTTTAATAAATATTAAGATAATTAAGTAGCTATAAAGGTTATATTTATTTAAATTATTATTATAATATATAAAATTAAGCTTATATGCTTTTAATATACTTTAATTTTTTATTTAATTATCTAGCCTTTATATTTATTAAATAAGATCCTTAAGATTAATATATTTAAAAGTATACCCTTAGTTAAGTTAAAGCACTTAATAATCTTCTTAATATATAAATTATAAACTAGATAAAGCCTCTTAGCTGCTTAATTATATATAATATATATTTTAAGATATTATTTAGCTATTTTTTAATCCTTAACCTTATATATTTTATTTAAGTTATTAATTACTTTTTAAGTTTTTAATTTATAATCTTAATAATAAAAAACTAAATAATTATTAACAAAAAATATTATAATAATTATCTTATATTCATTTTTAAAAAAAATTATCTTCTTTATTTAAGCTTAAATTAAGCTTTTAAAATATCTTTATAAACTTTAAATATTATAATAAAGGAGCATTTCTTAACTTATATAAAATATTAAATAACTTAAGATATTTCTTATATTCCTTAAACCTATTTAAAAGCTTATAAAAGATAGATTTCTTATTAAATTTAATATTTAAAAAGATATTAATTATATTAAATTATTTAATTTCTAAATTATATTAAATAGCTATAATTATTATTATTTAAAATAACTTTATAATAAATATAGCTATATATATACTTTAGAGTATATTAAATAGCTATAAATCTTTATATATATAAAGATATACTTTATTATGCTTTAAAAAGCTATTTTAATCCTATTTATATATAAAAACTTAATAAAATAAAAGGATCTTTTTATATATAAAGCTTCTCTTTATTATATATTATATTTTTATTTAAATTTAAGTATATAGCTCTTCTTATATTACCTCCTTAAAGAGGTTTATAATTAAGTGATTTAAAAGTTCTTTTTATTTATTTAATAATGATTTTAACAGCTTATTTTTATATATCTTAGCTCCTTAAATTAAATTTATATTTTTTAAGCTGTTATATATTATTATATAATAATAAAGATTATTATATATAAAGTTTTATATATTTAATTACCTTTTTTAAAGCTTCTTATTAATTAAATAAAAAGGTATTAAAGAAATATAACTATTTATAAGCTTTTAAAATATCAATTAATTAATCTTTAAAAAGTATTATAATAAAGATTCCATTATATTTAAATAAAAATCTTTATTAATATTAGCTTACCCTTATCCTTAAGCGCTACTTTATTTATTTAAAGCTATTTTATTTAAGTTATATATATTATAATGGTAAATTTATATATATTATAATAATATCTTTAATATATTCCTCTTTAAAGAAAGAGCTTAATATATTCATTTTTAAGACTTATATTAACTTATTAATTAGCTTATTATATTTTATATTTATAAGTTTAATCTACCTTATTTCTTTAAGCTATTCACCTTTTTTTAAAGCTTAAATCTTTAAATTAAAAGGCAATATTTTATCTTTTAAATATTATAATATTAATTTTAATATATTTTCTAAGCTTAATAATCTTAATAAATAACTAGCTTTTATCCCTAAACTTATAAATAATATATTTAAAAGCTTAGATATTTATTAACTTTTATTTATATATTATTATTTAAGGTATTATTTAATATTAAGCATTTAGCTAATTAATATAGCTTTTAATTTTATTTCTTCTTTTATAATATTAAATAATAAGTTATCTTATTTTATAATATTAAGGCGCTCTTTTTTATTTATAATTTTATAAAAAAGCTATTTATTAAAAATAATATTTTATATATAAATAATCTTATTAAATATTAATATTTATATTAAATAAATATTAAAAGCTTTATATTTAATAAGGTATCCTTTATAAATATATAAAAGCACCTTAAAATTATACCTTTAATACTTTACCTTATAATCTTTCCTTAATAAATATATTTAATAGCTATAAGCAAAAATATTACCTTAATTTAAGCAAAGCTTCTTTATAAGCTTATAAATTTAATAAGGAGTATATTAATAAAAATATTATATAAATTATACCTTAAGAATTTAATATAATAATTATTATACTTTCGTTTATTATAATATTTATATAAGGTTATAATCGTTTAAAAAGATTTACTCTTATATATATTTTAATAAACTTAATAACGATTTTTTATCTAATATATTTAATATCTTTATTTAGCTTATAAGTATTATAATTATATTAAACCTTTATAGGGTTTAATAAATAACTTATAAGGTTTATATTAACAATTTAATATAAAGGCGATACTTAACTATTTTAATATATAAAGATACTATTCCAATACTTAATATTTAATAATATAATTAATAGCTATAAGGCTATCTAGTTATTTAAACTAAATATTTAAATTAATAACTAAAGAATTTATTTTATAAAAGCTATCTATTATAATAATAACTATATCCTTATATATCCCAACTCTTTAATAAGATATATTAGATATCTTATATCTAATATATTTATTATAAGTTAAATATATTAAATATCTTATATTTAATATATCCATCCTTAAAGGGTAAGTCCTTAACCTTAACCCTAGATTTTATATTATCTATAGCTTTATTATTTAATACCATTATTTCTTCATTAAGATATCCTTTCTTAAACCCCTGGGCTATTAAAATTAAATACCTAGATATTAATTATATTAATTTATAATATTATCTCCCTTTTTATATCCTTTATCCTTAAAAGTTAATTTATATATTTTTATTTATCATTTATATTTTTATTTATACCTTTTTAATTTATTATATTTAATAAAATTAAGAAATCTTATATATTAAAACCATCTAATTATATTAAAAAACTAAGATAAGGGATTTTTTATTATTTATCATTCTTTAAAATATTATTATTATATCTTCCTATTCTTATTATAAAAAATATAAGTTCCCTTTTTATTAAGTATTTAAGAAGGATTTAAATTATTGCGTTAAATATATCCGCTAAAGATGGTTATGTTATAATATATAGGGTATTAGTTTTATTAAGTTATATAATATCATAACTTAATATTAAAAGTTAAAGGATAAATTTTAAATTATAAAGGAAAAAATATTTTAATTATAAAAGTAAAAGAAGATATAATTTAAGAAGATGATATATATTATATATTAAGGAATTAATAATTTAAAGGAATTAAAATATATAGAAAATGAAGAGGCTGAGGCTAAATATAAATATATTACTAAGTAATCTGCTAAAATCATTTATAATAGCTTACTTAGTTTTAATAAAATAAAGCTTTAAGAATTATAGCTTTATATTAATGATGAGGTTAATATATTTAATTAAAATTCTATGGTAAATAAGGGTATTGATTAATTTAAGTTTAGAATTATAGATTTATCTATTAATAATAGATTATCTAATAAATAATTCAATTAATAGATTAAATATATTAATAAACTGGTTTAATTAATTAAGCTATATTAATTAATAAAGCTAATTAATTAATAAAATAATTAATTAATAGGATAGATTATTTAATAGGATTGGGTTAATTAATTGTGTTATTATATTAGTTAATTAATTGATTAATAAAGGGTTTCTTAGGTTGGTTAAAGCCTTTTCTTAATTAGTTTATCCTTTAATTAATAGGCTTTATTATTTAATTAAGGATTTAATTATTTATTAAATTATTATAAGGTTTTATCTTAATTAATCTTATTAATTAATTAATCTTATCCTTATTTCTTTTTTAATTATATTTTAAACTTAATATTATTTAAGGAGTTTAATATAATAGGTTAGATTCTTTATTAGTTCTTATATATTTTCACTTAAATTATATCCTTTTTATTTAATAAATTATTCCATTATATCTTAATATTATTATAAATTTAAAATTTATTTTATTTTATATTCCTTATTATATTTATTAATAATTTTAATTTATATTTTAATTTTTATATTTTATAATATTAATTTTAAAAGTAAAATATAAAAGTTATTATATTATTTTATTTTATAAGATAATAAAAGTTTATAATTAATATTTAAAAGTTTTTATAAAATTTTAAATAATTTAATTTTCTTATAATTAAGTTTATTATTAAGTTGCTTAATTTTAATATTTTATTAAAGAAGATAAACTTTATCTCTCTTTTTAAAAATTAATCCTTTAATTCTTTTTTAATTTATATATTTTATTATTTATTCTTATATAAAAGAAAATTTATTTTAAATATCCTTTTAAATTTATTTAATTTTAATTACTTTTTATTTTATTAATTTTATAATTATTATATTTAATAATAATTTATAATATATTTAAGGTTTATATTTATAAATTATAAAGAAAGGTAATTATTTAATTATATTAATTATTATATTATTATAAGTAAATTATATTAATAATAATAATTTAATTTAATTATCTTATAATTAATTAATATAATATTAAAGGTATTATTTTATAATTTAATTAATTCTTTCTATTTATTTATTTATTTATAAATATGTTATTATTAATAGCTTATATTTTATTTTAAGTTATTTTATTAATAACTTTTAAAAGTTTAATATAAAAAGCTTATCTTTATTTAAGATAATTTCTTATAATATTTTATAATTATTTATAATAATTTATAAAAATATATATATAAATTCTTTTATTATATTAACTTCTTTATATAATATAAAGTATATATATTTATTTAATTTATAAATTATTATTAAGATATTATTATAAAATATTTTAATTAAGGGTTTTTATAAAAGAGATAGCTTAATAATAAAATTTAAGTTAATAGATAATTAAATAATTATAAGTATTAATAAGGGCTTTAATAATTTATAAGGTTTATATTAAGAGGTTTTATTTTTATTATAAGAATTATATTATTTAATAATTTCCTTTATTTTTTATTTAAGGTTTAAGATTTAATATATCTTTTAAATTTATTTAATTATTATTATAATGCCTTAATATTTATATATTAAGGCTTTATATATTTACTTAATTAATTTATCTTATTCTTTTAAATCCTTAAATATTTTTTTTAATATTTTATTAATTTTAATTATAATATTAAGTTTTCTATTAAATATAAAACTTTTATCTTCCTTTATTTTAAATATTATTTATTTTAAAGGAGATTCCTTAATATAATAATTTAATTATTTATTAAAAGTATTAACTTAAGTATTTTTTATTCCTTTAATATAAATAACTTTAATATTAAATTAAAAGAGAAATTTTATATATTTAACTTATCTTTTATTAAGTTATTTAATTATTATAAAGGTTATTAAATTTTTATAATTTATATAAAGTTTAATTTATTTTTAAGCTTTAATAAAATAATATTATTATTTTTAAAATATATATATTATTATTATAAATTCTTTATTTAAAATAATATAATATATCTTTAATTTATTAAACTTTTTATTAAAGTTTATAATAATTTATATTTATCCCTTATTATCTTATTAAGTAAATTCTTTACTTATTATATTATTTAAGGTATTTATATAAATTTTAAATTCCTTCTTTAGGTTTGCTTCTTTAAATATTAAATCTTATATAATTTTATCTTTAAATATTTAAAATATTTATTCTTCCTTTTAAGTTTATTAAAAGGAAATATCCTTTTATATTAGGTTTATAAGGAGTTTTATAATATCGCTATAATTATTAATAAATTATTTATAGAAATTAATATATCCTTAAAAGGCTTTAATATCCTTAATATTAATTAATATTAACTATTCTTTAATTATTTAAACTTTATCTTTTTATATTTTAATAAATCCTAACTTAATAATATATTTAAGGTAATTAACTTTTTATATATAAAAAAAGCTTTTTTTTAATTTTATTAAAAGGTTTATATCTTAAAGCTTTTAAAGTATTTTCTTAATATATTCTTTATATTCTTTAAGGTTCTTAAAAAAGATAAGAATATTATTAAGGTAGGTAATAATAAAGATATTTAAGTATTTTTATAAGATATTATTAATTATCTTTTAAAAGGTAGTTAAGGTATTAATTAATTTAAAGGATATAACTTAATATTTATAATATTTATAATAAATATAAAAAGCTATTTTTTATTCTTTTTTTTTTTTATTTTTATTAAATTATAATTATATTTAAGGTTTAAGGTTATAAATTATTATATTCCTTTAAGTTAATCTTATAATTCTTTAATAAATAATAATAAATATTTATTCTTAATAATAATATTATTAAGTTATTAATAATTTATATAAAGTTATAACTTATTATTCTTTTTAAGTATAAATAAGATTAAATATCTTATTAATGATTTTAATAATTAAATATATTATTTCTTAAGATTCTTATTAAGATATTCCTTAAGGGCCTTAAGTTATTCCTTATTAAATTTATAAATTTAATAATATTTTAAAACTTTCCCTTTTTATAATAAGATTTTATAATTATAATAGTTATATTATAATAAAATTATATTAAATCTTTCTTAAAAGATTTTCTTAAATTTATAATATATATAAGGTATTTATATAAATCTATTTATTATTTCTTTATTTATAAGCTCTTCCTTTTAATATAAATAAAATAAATATTATTATATTTTTTATTTATATATATTATTATAATAAGTTATCTTTTTATTATTATATAATAATTTATTATTTTCTTATTAATTTAATTAGCTTTTACCTTTTTTTAAGATTTAAAATTAACTTAATCTTTCTTTATTTTCTTAAAGTTAAATCTTTAATTTATTTTTAAAGGTATTTATAAATTTATTTAAATATAGCTTTTTATTATCCTTAATAATTAAATTCCTTCTTATATTATTAATTATAACCTTTTTTTAAGGAATAATATTATCTTAAAAGATTTAATTAATAATTTAATTAATTTAAAGATTTATAATTTATAATTATAAAAATCTTAAGATTAATTTATAATATATTATATTTATAATATTTAAAATTATAAAAGTTTTATATCTTTAAATTAAGATTAAAAGATAATTAATCTTTATATTAATTATATTATCTTTATATCTTATTTTTATATCTTTTATAATATTAAGTTTATAAGGGTTTTCCTTTTAATATTATAAGATTTTATCTTTATTAATAATATTTAATAATATAAAGTTATTTTAAATATTATTATTTAATAATATATTATATATTTTTCTATTAATCTTTATTTTAAATATAATATATATATAATTATTTATTTATATTATATATAAGGATTTATAATTTATAATTATTTATTATCCTTTTATAAATAATTATTATCTTTTCTTAATTCTTATATTTTCTTAATTTAAATATATATAATATACCTTTTATATTATTTATTATTATATTAATTTATAATCTTATATTCCTTATAAATAAGGTAGCTAAATAATTTATAATCTTTAACTTATTATTATCCTTATAAATATTTTAATAAGAATTAAAGGTTAAGCTTAAATATTATATAAGCTTTATCTTATTAATATTTATTAACTTCTTAATAATTAAATTTATCTTTCTTATAAATTTAAATAATAAGTTTTTTTTAAAATATTTAAGGAATAGGTTAAATTTAGCTTTTTTTTAAAAGTAAAATTAATATAAGTTTTAAATATATAAGGCTTAGGATATATTTAAGTATTTAGGGTATCTTAATTATAGGTATAATTTATTGCTTAATTTATATTTCTTAAGAAGTTAATTAAATTCTTATATTATTTAAATTATCTTAATTCTTATAATAGTGATTTTAATAATATTAATATCTAAGGTAATTAAGATATTATATCTTAGGTATCGTTTTGGGTTTATATTAAGATTTTTATAGGGTCTTTTTTTAGTTTTATTATTTAATTAATTTATTATAAATCGTTATTTTTTTAAGTATTATCCTGGGAATTGCTTATTTTTATATATTTAGTATTTAAATAATTTAAATCGCTATTATTTATTATTATATTATATAATAATCCTTTTTTTCCTAAAGTTAATTATTTTTTTTAATAAGGTTTCTTAGGAAATTAATTAAAGGTTTCTTTCTTTAAAAGGTATAATATATATTAATTATTAAAATGAAAGGTTTAATTAAAAGCTTTATATTTATTATTAATATCCGTTGTTTATTTAAATTTAAATAAGAGGTCTTTTAGTTCATTATTATTATTAAGATAGATTAGATATTTTATATAAAGGTTAGGTTAATAAATATAAAGTATCTTACTTTTTAAATATATTGGGTATTGCTTATTAAGTAAATAGTTATAAAGTATAATTAGCTTTTATTATTAAGTTATATTAACCTGCTATTATCTCTTAAAGATAAGCTTTTATTATTTCTTAAGTTGCTAATAATCCTTAATGAAATATCTTAATTTTCTATAATTATAATAATCCTTATTATTTAGCTTTTATTAAGTTATATTAAATTTTATAAAACCTATATAAATATTTATTATAGTGCTATTATATCCTTTTAAGTATTAAGGTTTATTATTATTATTAAAATTATTATTATATTAATATTTCTTACTTATATTTAATTAATAGCGGTTTTTTTAATAATTTTTAAAGTTTTTATAATTATATTCTTATTATTATTTAAATAGCTAATTATTAATATATATCATTATAATAATATATTTAATGAAATTATTAAGTTAATTTATTTTAAAAATTTTATCCTTAATATTTTTTTTAAATCCTTTATAAAATTAATTTATAAATATTTCTTTTCTTTAGCTGATATAAGTGATAAGTTATTTAAAGTATGTAATATATTTAAAGGCTAACCCTCTTTATTTAAGTTTTAAGAGCTTATATTTTATAGATCTTTCCTTATTTAGGTTTTTAAAAGTATCTTTAAAAGCTTATTTAAAATAATTAAAGCCTTTAAAGATTTTCTTAATATTTTTATCTTAATATTTCTTATTATTTTTTAAATAATTTTTAAGGGTAAATTTAAATTATATAAAAGCATTACCTTTAAGTTAATATCTTATAAAGATAATTATATTATATTAAATATTAAATTAATATCTATAATATTTAAAATAAATATAATATTAAGTGATAAATCTTTAAAAGGTTTTCTTATTTCCCTTATAAAGGGCTAGCTTATTTATCTTATAAACCTTAACTTATTATATAATATAAAGGAGGTTAATCTCTTATTAAAATATAATAATTTATATAGCTATATCTTAAGAATTATTATTATTAATAATAAAGGGGATAGGAGTTAAAGGTATTATTATATCTTTATATTATTTAATTAATTAATTATATAATTATTTTAAATAAAAATTATTAAAATATTATAATTATATTAAACCTTTATAAGGTTTAATAAATAACTTATAAGGTTTATATTAATAATTTAATATAGAGATGATATTTAATTATTTTAATATATAAAGATATTATTTTAATATTTAATATTTAATAATATAATTAATAATTATAAGGCTATTTAATTATTTAAATTAAATACTTAAATTAATAATTAAAAATCTATTTTATAAAAGTTATTTATTATAATAACGATTATATCCTTATATATCTTAACTCTTTAATAGGATATATTAAATATCTTATATTTAATATATCCATTATAGGTTGGATATATTAGATATTTTATATTTAATATATCCATCCTTAAGGGGGTAAATTCTTAACTTTAACCCTGGATTCTATATTATCCCGTGGCTTTATTATTTAATGCCGTTATTTCTTTATTAGGGTGTCTTTTCCCAGACCCCTGGGCCGCTAAAATTAAGCGCCTAGATGCTAACTATATTAGTTTATAATAATAAGTATATATTAATATAAATTTAATCTTTATTCCTTTATTTTTATATTAACGCTTATAAAAAGTATTATTATATATAAAGATTATAAATATATTATTATCTTATTAAATTTTATAAATTATAAGCTTATATTTAACCCTTATTATATTTATAAAATTTTTAAGTATTAAGAATATATTTTTAACGCCCTTTATATTTAATAATATTATAAAAAATATCTTAAAATATTTATCTTTAATTATTAATAATTAATTTAAACCTTTTAAATTATATAAAAAGTTAAAAAGATCCTAAAAGATATATTAAAAAAGGCATTTTATATAATCTTTAAAAGCTTATTTTAATATAATATACTTTATATATATTATTATATAATATTTATATTTAATATATAATATATTATTAATCTTCACTCCTTAAGCTACTTAAATTAATACCTTTAAAA
The DNA here is from genome assembly GCA_039880775.1 of Diaporthe vaccinii. Classification (NCBI taxonomy): domain Eukaryota; kingdom Fungi; phylum Ascomycota; class Sordariomycetes; order Diaporthales; family Diaporthaceae; genus Diaporthe; species Diaporthe vaccinii. The sequence goes on along the minus strand of JBCEDN010000007.1, from coordinate 25,669 downwards.
TATTTAATCTTAAATACCCTAATTTTAAATATAAAATATACTTAAAGTCTTCTTTAATTAATTAAGGCTATTTAATTATATATCTTAAAGCTATAATTATTATGAAAACTATAATACTTATATTGCTTATTAAGATTAATAAAAAGCTTAAATAAGTAGAAATAAGCTTATATTTAATAAAGATTAAGTTATATTTATATTTTAGCTTTATAAATATTACGCTCTTCTTAAATATATTAAGGTAAAGAGTATAATTAATACTTAAATATTATACCTTTATTTTATCTTTTAAATAAACTTCTAAGATAATATTTATATAAAAGCCTTTAATAATTATTATATTTATAAATATAAGATTTATAATTTTAAGTCCTTTTTTTATAAATAATATATTTTTAAGCATTTAAGTACCTGTTTTAAAAATCAGGAATAAAATAATGCTTATTTTTATAAAATCTTTATATTTAATAAGATAAAAAGATCTTAATTTAAATAAATTTTAAATATTAATAAGATATAAAGCCTTATAATTATTTAATAGGATGCTTTAAAAGAATTAATATAGAATATTTTAAAGTATAAAATAAATCTTAAAGGGCTTTAAAGCTTACTTTTTTTAAAAATATATATTTAATCCTTTAAGATAAGAGAATTTTTATTATTCCTTTCCTTTTTTATCTTATTTATTAATACAGCTATTTTTAATCTAACTTATATTAAAAAGCTAAATATAAAGCTTAATTTACTTATTAAGTTATAAATGCTTTTAAATCTTATTTATTTAAATAAGGCTTAAAGTATTATAATTAAATTTATAAATAAATAGTAATAATCCCTTAGTTATTTATTTTAAAATAATATATTTCTTTAAAGGTTAGCTGTATTATTAATATTCTTTTTCTTTATATAAATAATTATATTAAGCTTTATTTTAATTATTTTATAAAGTTTATTTTAAATTCTTATAAAGTATAAAAAATATAGCAGATCTTTTTATATAATTTAATTTTTAATATTTAACGGCTTTAAATTATTTCTTAAGCTTTTTAAGAGATAATAATATCCCTTTTAGTTTATTATCCCTAATTAAATCTTATAATATTCTTCTTATTTAATTAAAAGCTATTTAAATTCTTATAATATTTAGAAAATCTTTATTTATAAATATACCTTTAATATTAAATAGATAATATATTTATATTTATTTATATATTTTAAGCTATTAAGTATATTATTTAAAAAAGTTAATACTTTTTATTTATATAATTACTAAAGTTATTTAATATTCTTTAATAATAATAATCATTATATTCCTATATAAAGGTATAAGAATATCTTTTAATGCTTTAATTAATATTTAAAATATAAAAGGTTTATTAAAGCTAAATATTTTAATTTATATAAAAGAAAATAAATAGTTATTAATTATATAATTTACTTAATTTTAAATTAAATATTAGCAGCTTATAAATATATTTAAAAATAAAGAACCTTTAATTTATTGCTTAAATTACTTAATAAGCTCCTTTTAAATAACTTTAATATCCAATTTTATAAGCTTGATTAACTTAAGGCTATGCTTTATTAATAGCAAGGTAAATATCTTTTATTTATAAATAACTTAAAGAAAATTAATCTAAATATCTACCTTCTTTTTTTAAGAAAATTATTTAAATTAATATATTCCAAAAGGCCTATATTATTAATTCTTTAAATAAATAAATTAAGATTAATAATTAACCAGATCTTTTTAAATTTATAATAAAATTTAAGCTATAAATATTATAATAGGAAGCTTTTTTAATTATATAAAAATATTAAGCTAATAGGAATATAATCTATATTGCTTATAAATATAATAAATTTATATAAGAATAAATTGAATTTAAGAAAATAAGCTTCTAAATAATAAGAGAAGATATTTAAAATATTTATATTTTAAGGGATTAATTAAAGCCAGGCTTATAATTATTATAATTCTAAGCAGGGCATATCAAATAAAATAAATCAACTAATTTTCTAATTATTATAAATAAGCTTCCAAGCCCATTATATATAGGAGAATAGAGCTCCATAATAGCGGAGCCCAGTGCTCATGATAGATTTGCCGGAGCGGAGTTGAACACGGTCCCCGGCAAGTGACAGTGTTCCGACCAGCTGTAGCGATTATGACACAGGAGCTTGTCGCGTAGTAGCGCAGGCAGGATGGCGATGGCACACTTCATATGACAATGTTTTCTGCCAACCGAACAGGATGCGAAATCATCATGATATGTACGACATTCCGTCAGCTCTCTGAGTCTTGCGATATGTTTTTCAAAATTTGCTGTGCATCTAAGCTTCAGACCATCACCGGCGCTCACATTTGCCAGATTGAACTCTTACCTCATGGGGGCAGAATGAAACATACCACTTCAGCAAATGCGCGGGTAGACACTACGGACAGGATCGTTGTTTGAGCAGCCTGGAAAATAGCCAGGGATAACCAGATGGAAAGCCACTGAGACTCGAAAGCACCACAGCGGCTGTTTGGGAGCGGTATCCATGCAATGTCCTGCTCGAAGCCATCCCATGGGAAGATTGCGAATGGGTGGTTATACTAGTAGAGGTTTCCTCATGTTAAATTAACCCAGAAGGCGTGTTCCTAAGCCATGCCGAAAAAAACCTTACAGCCGTGGGCTTGTTCAGTACGATACCGTGGTATAGGGCTCATGGCTCAGTTTGAACAATTTCTCCTTTTTTTCAATACATTACTTACTATTCTAATTACCGAGGGTATTACGGCAATTGAACTGTACGAGAACAGAGCTTTTTCAGGTCATATAACAGTAAAGGGGAAGTGGAGGGGGGGGGGCGGACACGGTGGGACTTGCTTTGACTGGGAGTGCAGAGGCTTGTGTGGCTTATGCAGCAGGTCCTGCTGACTTAGGAGTAGCCCGATATGCCTGGCGAAGTTGATTCATGCACCAATGCAACAGCTGCGGTCCAGCCTTTATTTGCATGCCGCGAGCACTTGAGCAGACGGCAGTAGCTTAGGTATTGATGAAAGACAACCAGCCCATTTCAATAAAGCTCAAACCACTAATGTCGATACCCAATGTACATCAAAGTTGCCCAGAGGAAACGCTAACCCACGAATATGCTAGGGCCAGCACCAAAATTTGGGGGGGGGGAGAAATAAAAGTAATTTTGATGCCGCTTTTGCTCAACAATGACCCATTTCAGTATCTTAGTGACAGATCACGTGGGCCGCACAGGACCTACGATCTCTCTAAATTAGCCATATGAAAAGAAATCATTACTGCGTATCAACATACGAACTGTGGTCTGAAGATCATGTCCATTTTGTCCATCAAGCCGAGCCGCCGGATCTGGGCGGAGCTGTCCAGGGGTCATTAGGTGCATTGCCGGGACTTGGCCGGGATGATCCGGAAACACAGGGTGGAACTGCAGCAAGATCGGCCCACCACGGCGGCTGACGGTGCTGTTCTGTCGCTCTGGTGGCCTGACCGCACGCAACCTATGGCTTCAGGATCAACGCCAGTCATGCGAGTCAATATGCAACTCGCGACCTCGCCAACTTGGAGATGGAGCCACCAAAATTGCTTAAATATGTGTCTGGAATCCTACAACCACGCTGTCTCTCCGCCTGGGAAAGAGGAGCCGTGCATCTATACCAAAGCAGCCTTCGCGTCACATTTTAAGACAACTTCAACTGCAACCCACGGACAGACAAAAGTCCATGTAAAATCTGTGCCAAACAATCGACCGACCACCAAAGCCCGAGTCGGACAAGCATCCACACCTCTGGTCAGCAATTTACTCAAATACCGTATCCAACAACCCACGCAGCAATGCTGGCAACCGCAGCACGACGTGCCATCTCAGCAACCACACGAGTCTATCCCCCAATTATGCCCTCAGCCACAGCAACAACAGCAGCGCGCCGAGGACTAGCTGGCGTCCGATGGGTCCCCACGATTTTCGCAATGGTTTGCATAGGTTCGTCCTAGACTCGACGCGGAATAAAACAAAGTAACACGTTCTGTGCAGGAATTAATATGCGTCCTCGCAGGCTACGGCGTCTCTGCCTACAGGCGCAACCAGATCGAGACATACCTCTCGCGAACTGCCGATTTCGAGAAGCAAGACATGAACCGAAGGAGGAGATCGACCGTCTTGATGGATGCGTATGGGGACAAGTCCAGTTTGGAGGACATCGAGCGGGCAATGGCAATCTACGAATCGCAACAAGGAGACGAGTAAAGTCAAATCATCACTGAATGGGCAAGGGGGGGAAACACATATGGGCGGCGTTTGGCCTAAAGCGGTTTTGATGCATTTCACGGCGTTATCTTCTGGGGCAATGGCAGGACTCGGGCGGGACAATACCAACTACTCTTTTTGAGACAAATAGCACACGACGGTGCGGTCGACAGTAAATGGAATATCCTTTAGCACAAATTTGGATTTGTGATGGACCAGTAGACATTTAGCTCTCCTCTGCAGTGAAGGCTAAGTCCAGCCCAGGCTAATGATCACACACCTGGCTCAGCAGGCCGTGAAGACTCGTCGTTCGATTTTGACTCAGTGTTCGATTTTCGCCTGTCCCACCAAGCAACGAGGCAATGTTTAATTCTAGCTACATGGGAACCGGGAAATACGATGTAACCGTTCGAGACTTCCTACTTGGCGGCATCCCGAAGCCGAGAGAATGAGGGACTTGTTAATAGTGATGAGTACAAGGTTAGGAGAGTGAGCCTAAGTTTGGACCCCACAGGACCCATCACAGTCGGCGCCGGGTCCGATAACGAACTCCTGCACACCAGCATCGCCATACCTTTCACAATTGTTCCGGAGGATGGCGGGCTGCCCCAGAATTCTCGGTATGCTGCAGAATTCATAGCATCACAGTTTGAAACCGGCGGTCCAGAACTCACCCACAAGCTAATTCATGATAGTCCATGATCCTTTCTAGGTAACCCGCATGGCCCCTGAGATCATCGCGCGCCTCGATTATAATATCAATAATAACGACATCATACGTCCGACCTGCCGGGTAGAAGAGGGAAATCGCGTACTTTTAGCCTCGTGCGCTCGTCCGTTGTCGAGATTGCTCTAATACGATGGCTGAGACAGCACGGATGGATGCCAACGATATGCGTTGTGTGTCGTGCCTTGGAACTTTTCTGGTAGGGGAGGTCGTCAACCTTGAAAGACTCAAGCAAGTTTACATGAAGGGGGTGTCTGCTGAGGCCGGTGGATTTGAGGTGGGCCTGCTGGATTAGAAATACTCGAAGGCAGGGACTAGTGTACCTTTCCTTTCCGTTGTCGGATTCTCCGCTAGACGGAATCGGACAATAGGCCATGTTATCTTATTCGGAATTCATGCTTTACCATACATTCATGCTTTACCATGTCTATAACAAGCTGAATGCTGATGACTTGTACTTCAGGTTTCGAAAGCGCATCCGAGGCTACGTTTTGCTCGTCTCCAATGACTTCGGCTTCGGCGGAATCGGCCGTTCCGGTTTCCGCGTTGGTGCTCTCTGCATCTTTTCGCAAGTCGTCCGCCGAACTGCCAAAGAAGTCTCGGCCAAGTCGAATTTAAATCTATCTCGTGGACACTTTTGGTACAGGTTACCACCTGTGGAGTGACCTCCCATCAGGGAATAACCCTCTGTGTGATAGTGTCTTGTGAGACAATGTCCTGTATGTTGCAAGGTAACCCGTGGGATAATATCCGGGTATGCTGTATGTATTTTGTTCTGTGTCCTTTGAACCATCTGGCAAGCCTTTGAGCGTTTCACAATCTGCAGGTATGCTAATATTACCATTGTTGATATCGTGATACAAGATACAGGAATTTACAATAAAGTGCGTGGGACAGACAGAAACAAACTGTTAAAGAAGACTAAGTAGAGAACGAGATTTAGACAGCGGCAAGGGGCCTCCCCACCGTCTAGCGGGACGTAACAGAGGGAATAATGCGCCGTCTTGACGACAACAGGCGGGGATGATCCCAAGTGCTGTATCTCGATACGTGGCTCACATGCACACATACAGCTTTTGGTAAGCACACTGGTACCTAGGCAGGTGGGCACATAGTTGTTGCTAGGGAAATTATACAGCTTAAGTCACCCGTCAGCTCCTGTAAATGTCGCGAGCGCCCCCGCCCACCCAATTTCCCTTGCTACACTGGGCGCTTACACACTCCATGGCCCAGGATTCATCGGTTTGCAGTCAAACCGCATCTAAGAAAATACAAGCCCGGTTGAATGTAGTAAATCAGGGTGCTCAGCTGGAAGCCAAGCACAATCTGTCGGCATTCACTCGCTCTTCGTCGCCACCGCAGGCGATCGCTTTATCCCTACTCCCAACACAAGCAGGATCCTCGTCAGCACCATGGGCGCGGTAGTCGCAAAGGCCACCCAATCCTCCCCAGTCCAATTCTCAATCTTCACATAGTCGCCCCAGCCTCCTATTGCCTGAGCCGTGCTGTGGCAGAACGCAAAATCGCTCAGCAACATTCCCGCACACAAGACCCTCCAAAGCGCAAGATCATCAAAGAAGCGCAGGACCACAGCCTCGACAAAGGCGAAATACGACCAAGAACCACCCAAGGCTGTGTAAAGGAATGTCGTATTAGGTGCGAAGGCGACGGAGTGGCGCGTGATACTGCCAAGATAGGTACTCGGATCAACAAATACAAGCGCTGATCCCATCAGAGCAAAGAAAGGCTCGATGGTCAGGAGAATCAGGCGGTAGATATAAGGCACGCTGGCCTTCGCCGAGGCCGTTTGAGGCATTTCGTGCGCTTGGGGTCGATATGAGACACCGAATGCTCCCTAAGTAAGACACGAGCAAGATGGGATCTGGGGCGGGCGTCGAAGAGCGAGGAGGCACAGCAGTAATGATGGGTTGGGCGGAGAGCGGATAGCGAGGGAATGAAGACTCGGGTGCTGAAGGGAGGGAATTTAGCACGAGAATAAGCTTTGCGCGACACGTGAGCTGAAACTTCAAATTGAACACGCCCGGGCCTCCGCAAGTGGGCTTTCTTCCCTCGGTACTTGGTTCAGTCTTGCTACTCTCGATTTCATAGCACCTGGGCCAACTCAGCGGCCACTACCGAATAAGAGGTCGTTCGCCTAGATTTTACTGATTTTCTGGTGATTTTCCGCGAAGATTTAATTCCGTGAAAACGAGTGTTACCTGATCTTCAAATCACGAAGTGTTCATGTCACAACTGGTGCCCACTGTAGGTACATGGCGTTATCTTACACCGGTGTACATTAGAGTGTTATGTGTTAGCAGGTACCTCCAGTGCGCGAGTCCTAGACGGTGAGCGACTTAGATCCTAGGCATAGTTTACTACCGAACCTTTGAAATCGACAATGAAGTGGATCATCATGCTCGATATCAGAGGGAACCATTGACTGTGGCCGAAGTAAGCCTCTGTCAAGAATTTCGCAGCCATCGTCTACACATGTGCCTGATTGTGTATCCATAGCCAAGAGTGAGCTACATGCTACTAAGTATCGGAATAGCGCTCTTTTGCGCATCATGATGTGATGTACTGGTTCAGAAAGCCGGGCGATTTATACGGATCTGATTGCTTGCCTACGTGAGGCACATGCAGAATAGAGGTTGTAATAGCGCGAGCCCTTCCAGGAGGACTGAACTGCGATTCTTCGATATCATTCTGCCATGCGGACTCTCGATCGCGAACGCACGGTTCAATCCTGACAGAGGTCCTGTCGATCCCTGCCTTTACAAGGCGAGCAGTGGCATTGTATGTAACCTAGACTGAAGACAATTTCCCTACCCTCTCCCAGCCCACTACGCATTTCTGAGGAACCTCAGGCCTCGTGACTCTCACCAGCGCCAAAACTTTGTTTGCACGGTAGCGTTCCCGTCCTGATATATTCCGAGTTTCCATGGAAATTTGCTGCGCTTCTTCCCACGTGCCTCCGCCACTAAGCCAGCCTTTCTTCTGTGTGCCGTGGCGCGCTGTGGCGGATACACCTGGTCCAGCTACATCGTACGACGGTAGGAGATATAGCTCCGTTTTGCTAATGTTGGAGGAAGGCACCCTTCTATTCCAAGGACAATACTATCTTGAGCCACCCAGCGAGAACAGAGGTGGATCTAACACGTAGTACCATCCGGTATGCTAAGAATAGACATGTCACAGGACGGATTGGGTGCTTCACCGATAGCCGGGCACGCGGAGTTCATTGCTTGAAGCTTCCGATGCTTCCGAAGGCAACACGGCGAGTGCTACTTCGTTGGCCGTGCAAAGCATGCCGCAGGCCGTTCAGAAAATGCTGGAGTAGTAAACTAACCAGGAGTCCTGAGTTGTCGGAGGGACAAAGCGCTGGGGTTTCATTGGAGCCTTGCACATGCGATTGGTGCACACACATACAGCAAGTAGAGGAGCTTGTCGGCCGGAAAGGTCGGCAGAACTCAAAGACGGTAAACTCTATCACCTATTCTTTATTTGAGCACGAAGATGCTCGAGCGGCTGAAGGAGGAAACCTTCCAGCCAACGCCCTCCCAGTCTCCACGTCTAAATCCAGTGGCATCAGCCGCGCGAGAGGACGGCCTAGTGTCTGATAGGCTTTCATCTGAACTGCTGAGAGTTGGCTGGACACGCCCTGCGAAGTAGAAGCGACGAGCTTGCACAGCCGTCCTCTCCGCCTTAGCCTTCTCGACAAATGAAGAAGTCTGTTTCTTTGGAGTCTTCAGCTTATACTCACCATTGGCTTTCCAGGGGTCGTATTCGTGGCTATCTCAGAAGTCGGCTGTTCTTGCGAATCCTCCGAGTGTATGGGCCCTCCATGGATAAATAGAGCGTGTGCCTCCCACCGAGACGTTCAAAGGTCAACACCTGAACCACCATCAGGCAGAAGAGAAATCACCACAATCATTACCACGCTTCCGCGCTCGACATTACACACCATCTCCTCAGACACCACAGTGCTGCCGCGATAAACTCAACCAAACAACTTCCACCATGCAAATTATTACAGTCGTGTCCATCCTCTCGTTCTTCTCTACTGCATCCAGCCTGGCGGTCGAAAGAAGGGTAGTCCACGACGAATCGACCATTTCGCCACGACAATTCTGCAGTAGCGACGGCGACTGCTTTGGCGGCGCCAACTGTTGCAGTGGATCATGTCAATTCGGCAGCTGCCGCATGGACGGGACTTGCGACGCGAGCAATGACTGCTACGGGTTCTGTGGCAACGATCCAAATGGAGTTTGTGTGGCTGGATACTGCCAGTGTTCTCAGGGGACGTTTTGCTGAAAAGTTACTGGCACTGGGGGGGGGTGCCCACCGCACTGGGATCCGACTGCTTGATGGCTCTGGGACGAGACACGAGTAACTTAACCAATATGTAATGAATGGGAATTATCATCTCACAGCCAATATCTACACCATTCCTAGAAGGCGTGTGACGTCACAAGCACGGGTTTGCTTGCATCGATCGTGGACCGCACTTCGCGTCCTGGGCCGACGCGAGATGCCATGTATGTGATTGACGTTGCTCGGGCAGGCGTCGGAAAAATCAAGGAGATTGAAGCCAATCGCAACCAGGCAGGTCTAATCAGCCCGGATAAACATGGGGCGAGAATACATTTTGATCTATTGTAGCGAAGTCGAGATTTGCTCAATTGGAGGTCGGCCAATCTCGCACATTTGATTGTGGGCAATCAACCAAGCCCCCTCTCCCCATCCCTTGGCCTGCAACGCTCCCAGGTCAAACAACCATAATGCATAAAGCAGCTCTATCAGTTGAGCTTTCCTCTATAGGTCCGCGTGTTGGAAGCGACGGGGGATTTGAACCCGAGTTCTCAGCCAAAGTCGCGGGATGGAGATAGACGGCTGTGACCCCGTGATGTAACGTTGGGTACATGGCTGCAATGGGCAAGATGTAACCTGGCGAAGTGGGTATTTATTTATCACGTGTCCTGCCGCATGCCTAGGGGACTTTCAGAATCTTGGTCACTGTATCCCTCGGTCATCGCCTCCTTGGGAAGCTCGCCTGCTGTCAGTATGAAGTTCGACCCCCTCACCAAGTCGATTCTTGTTGCTCTGCTTCAACAAGCAACGGCCTTGGCGCCACCGAGTCTGCCCACCGCTACCGGGTCATTCACATACGACAACAGCTCGTTCTTCCTAAATGGAGAGCCTTTGACCATCATCGGGGGACAGATGGACCCCCAGCGTATCCCCCCGGAGTACTGGAGAGAGAGGCTAGCCAAAGCCAGTGCCATGGGTCTGAACACCATCTTTAGCTACGTGTACTGGAACTTGCTAGAACCAGAGCCTGGGGAGGTATGGAATTCCCGTGGGCAGTCCTCCCTGTTCAGATCTTGCAGTGATCATCACCCGGGACCATCTCATTTCTTCTCGCAGCGTTTCCCCTTTGCTGCATGTGGAAGATGCGATATACAAGATGGTGAACCGCCATTTAGTTACTCCTCGCATGACCCCTCTCATTGGGTAGTTTGGTCGCTGACTCCGGTTGCTGCAGTGGCGAACCAATGAAGCGTCAAATGATATAGCCAAGTATTTCGAAATAGCGCAGGAGGAAGGATTGTCTGTGGTCTTGCGTCCTGGACCTTACATTTGTGGCGAGCGAGACTGGGGAGGCTTTCCAGCGTGGCTGAGCACTGTTCCTGGGCTGACTGTGAGGACTTACAACGAGCCGTATTTAAACTACTCGACAAGATACTTGGAGCGTCTAGCCGCCGATTTGCAGCACCTTCAGGTAACAAAGGGCGGGCCTTTACTAATGGTGCAGGTCGAGAATGAGGTCAGTAATATCTCCCAATCACTTGCAAATCCTTCTATGGGCATAGAGCGCGCAACACATTGTCTGCCAGGTGCTTCCGCGCAATGCTGCTGTGGAACACCTTTTTATGCGCAGATCTCTAACTTGAAAACTGGATAGTACGGATCTTACGGGTCAAACCATCGGTATACAGAGGCCCTAAGGGATATTCTCCTGAAGAACTATGATGTTCCCTTGTATACGTACGTGGTACCTGTGAATGGTTATTCCTGGGAACATGTCGATGTTTTGTGTGCTGATAGTCTATTTGTTCATAGCAACGACGGAGGCGTTGAATTCACGTTGGTCGGAGGGAGTGTTCCTAATGTAAGTGCCTCTCCGAGCCTATTGGATTACTGCGCGTGTATGTACAACATGTGTCCAAGCTCAGATCATGTTACTTTTGCAACATGTCTTATACCCACAGCCCGGTTACATCACTTTTTCACACAACCAATACGCCCACGCTGTCATCTGACTCGAAAAACCATAGGTGCTCGCAGCGATCGATGGCGACCCTCAGAGTGGCTTTGCGGCCCGGGACAAGTATATAACAGACCCATCAAAGCTGGGACCGCTCCTCGACGGCGAATACTATACTCTTGCGCCTGATACTTGGGGCTCGGAAAATCCCCATAACATCGCCAAAGACAGCGATGTTGCACGATTTGTGCAAGATCTGGACTGGGTACTAGGAGCGAACAACTCTATTAGTCTATACGTGCGTGCTATATCCCTTCTACACCCTATTTCTGCATGTGCATCTCAGCTCACATCCGTAAGATGTTCCATGGGGGCACCAATTTCGCCCTGGGGAGCGGTTCTATCTGGAGAAACAGAACCAGTGCCTTCACTACAAGCTACGATTACGGCTCACCCCTCGACGAGAGTGGACGGACCACAGATTACTACTTCACACTAAGAGACACCATCAAGAAGTATTCAAATCGAACCCTTGCGGAACCCCCAGCAAATGTCCCGCTTTTGAGTATTCCCGAAATCCAGCTGGTGCCCAGGGGTCGACTATTAGACACAGCAGCCACAAGCACATCGAGCGACTTTCCAATTACAATGGAGGAGCTCGGCCAGGACTACGGCTTTATATTATACGAGCACGAAGTCACACAGGCCATGTCCGGCCTTCTCCAGCCCGGTGACCGCCCAAGGGATCGAGTGATTGTCTATGTCAATGAAGCGCGCATTGGTGTCATTGACAGCATCTGTACGTCCAAGATCGCATCATTTGTGGTGGCCTGGGAACGCCCACTAACAACTCTCCCCCCGTTTTCTCGTGTACGAACAAAAAAACAAGGGCGTGGTGTTGGCTTCCTGATAAGTAGCTGACAGAGCAAAGACCAGTACCCGATGAATATCACTTTGGATGTTAACCCAGGTGACACAGTTTCACTCTTGGTAGAGAACCTTGGGCGAGTGGATTACTGGTCGCTTGAAGCGTTTACATTTGATGGCCTGACTGATCCATACAAGGGCATCGTGGGAAATGTGACAATCGGAAACTCTACGCTCAAGAGTTGGACGATTAAATCATTCCCTTTGGGAGATGTACCGCCATCGTCATTGAACGCAAACACGTCAGAAGCTGCAGCATCACCACTGCTCTACACTGGGGCTTTCAAGGTCCCGGATTACACCAGCCCGGCAGAACTCGACACCTTCATTGCAATCCCTAACGGTACAAAGGGTATGGTATGGGTAAATGGCTTCAGTCTTGGCAGGTATTGGATCATCGGGCCACAGCAGTCACTTTACCTTCCAGGCACTATTCTCAAGGCTGGGCAGGACAACGACATTGTGGTGCTCGAACTTGAGCCAGAGTCAGACCGGCCGATGCTTGCAAAAGGGGAAGCAGTCCGCACGTGGGGCAACAATCCTGACCCGGATTACATGTAGGCTCACTCAAAATGGGTCACGTGTGAAATGACCGGTATCTATGGTCTCATATGTGTCATGTGCACATGTCAGTTTTGTGAGCGATGACGAGTTGATACCCTATTCCGGTCACCAGCCCAACCGAAATAAAACCACGTTCTGGCTTGTGTGACGCGCTTCATAACATGAAAAATGTAATGATTGCAATACCTGCGTACAAAACAAGCAGCATCAATGCGTGTTCGCCAGATTTGTGTTTGAGCCTGGCCGGTATGGGTTTCAGTATTCAATAATCCCGCCGGGGAGGCATATGGTGCACAGGCATAGCGGTCATGAAGCCTTGATGCGGTAGTATTACGGGCTAGCCGGAGTGGAGGAGACATTTGCCTTTGTGTGGTTATTCATGTATCCTCAGCAACTTTGGGCGGAGGGGTGAGTGGTGCAGGCTAACGTCCCTACACCCGATTCCGAACACCTCTGTTTCTGAACACCCTATAATCATGTCTTCGTGTATATATATCTAAACCTACCCTATATTTACTTTACAATATCTTTATAAGGGATTTTTTTAATTACTAAACTTCTCTCTAACATTATTATTATTATTATAAAGCTATATTTAAAAGTTAAAATATATCACAACCCTGACAGAAATAAAACCAACAGTTAATTCTGTAAAAAAACAACTTTACTTAGCCAGCATACCAGCCAAACAAATAGTATAAAAAATCAAGCTACGAATTATATGATTACTGATTAAATAAAACAAATTAATTAAAGTGAAAATTAATTCCAGCGATTTAACATTATAAAGTAATAAAAGCAATTAGCGTTTTAAATACTCTTTTATATTAAATTATTAAAAGCAATTAACGCTTTTAATAAGCCTTATTAAAGAGATAAATATATAAAAATATATTTATTATTAAATAAATAAATAATATAAATAGTTTTTTAATAATTAATTTAAATATTTATGTTTAAATAGTTTTTATTAACTTATAATTATTATATAATTTTTATATTATTTAATTACCGCTTTATTATATATTTTAAATGTAAATTCTCGATTTATTTAATTTATAAAACTTAAAAAATTTTAATTATTATATTTTAACTGTTTTTATTTATATATTATTATGTAGATTTTAAATATTATTATATATAAACCTTTTTATAATTTATATTATATTTAAATTCGGAGATAATCCTTTTTATATACCTTTTAATAAAAGTTAAATGTAATAAATAACAGCTCTAGTAATAATAATAATATTATAATATAATTTTCAAAATTAATCACTGAAATTTAATATTTTAAAGCCTTTTTAAATATTTAAATTAAATAAAATAAGGAAATTAAATAATTTAAACAGAAAGTTAAAATATTTTAAGTTATTATTATTATTATTAATATTTTATCTTTAAATAAAGAAATTATTAAGTTTAATAACTTAATTTTATTTAATAAAGCTCTTAAATAATTTTAAATTTACTTTATTTAAATTTAAATTTATTAACGTTTTAATTATATAAATAGTTAGATAAATAAAAAATAAATTATATATATAGCCTTGTTCTTTAAAGAAAAAGTATTTATATAATTTAAATTTTATTTTATGAATTTTATTAATATTGAAAAATATAAAAAATATAAATAAGAAACTTAAAAAATGGTTTATAATTATAAAAACTATAAAAATATGCTTTATAACTTATTTTAAAACTTAAATAAAAAATAAAAAATAAAAAGAAAGCTTTTTTAATTATAATAAAAAAGCTTAATTTCAGCCTATATAATAGAATTCAGAAAAATCTACGCTTAAATTAACTTTATAAACAATATTAAAATTTTCGCATTTTATTAAAAATTTAAAGAAAAAATAAAAAATGAATTTATTAAGTATAATAAATTTAACGATCTTTTATAATATATTAAATTAATAATTAAATTTAATAGTCAGCTTTTTAAATAAAGCTAGAAAAAATATAATAATAACCACGGAATATTTTAATAAATTATTAAAAGAAATAAATTAAATATTAGAAAAAATATTATTATAATTAAATAGTTTAATAAAAATAATAATTAAACCCTATAAAGCTTAATATTATTTAATATAAAAAAAAGAATAAAAAAACATTTTATATAAAAATATTATAATAAATAAAAAACTGAAAGTTTATATTAAAAGGTTTTAAATAAATCAGTATAATTAATAAAATAAATATAATATTATTATAATTAAAAGAACAAAAAATATTAATTTAATAATACTATATTTATAATGCAGCTTTATATAATTAATGTTAGATTTACTTATAATAGAATTTTAATAATAAATAAATTTTATTTAAAATTAACAACAACTATATTTTAAAAACAGATAAAAATAAACAAGAAAAAATCTATAAAAACTTGCTCTCTATATAATATAATTAGAGTGAATATAAAAAATACTGAAAAAATAAAAATTAATAACAGCCAGCACTTTTAATTAAAAAATAAAAAGCTGAAATTAAATATATATTTTTAAATTAAATAATATATTATAATAACAGCTGTATTATTTATTACAATAATAAAAAAAACCCTGAATAGTTCTCTAAAAACATTATAAAATAATAAAAATAAATACTTGTAATAAAAAGATAAAAAAGACCTTTTTAAAACTTTTAAAAAAAGCTAACAGAGCCTGTTTTTTTAAATTTATTTATATTTAAAGCTTAGTAAAAGCCTTTATAAATATATTTAAAATGAGAATTTCTTTTAGCCCTAAAAATTAATATTATAGAAATTATAATTTAAAAAAAGTTTTTAAAATAAATTTTAAAAAATCTATTTAAAAAAACCTTTAAATTAAAAAATATAAAAAAAAGTAAATTCCTAATATTTATAATATAAAGACATCTTTTAGATTTTTTATATTTATAATAAATATAATATTTATATTAAAAAAATTGAATTGAAATTAATTTTTATAACAGTATTAAAATTAAAACATTAAAGAAATATATAAATATAATAACCTATATAAATAAATATTTAAATAACAATATAATATCGCTAAATATATATTATTTAAATTAAATTTCAACACTCCTTTAAAATACTTTTAATATTTTATAAAATAAAAAAATACATTATAAAAATGTTAAATATATCTAAATAATAAAATTAAAAAATAACATTAATTTCAACAATAAAAACAAATCTTTAGCTTTATAAAATTTATAATATAAAATAACAGCATTTAACAATTTATAATAAACCTATAAAAATCGCAGAATATTATATAATAAAACATTAAAAATATTAATAAAATCTTACAAAAATAGTTAATAATTAAGAAATAATTAAAATTATTTATAAAGCCTTAAACAGCAGAAAACATTAATATAAAATATTTATATATAATTAATAAAAACAATTATTAACATTTAAAAATTAAAATTAAACTTGAAATTTATAAATATAAAATACTTATTAATAGTAATATATAAGAGAATTTTATCTTTTTATAAATAATAAATTAATATTATATTTCATAATATAAAAAATATTTTCTTTTATATATTTAATATAATAAATAAAATAAAAGTTATTTATAGTAAAAACATTATTAATATAAAAACTAATTATCTTTAATTATAAATACTTAATTATATAAAATAACTTTTTTAAATATTATTAAAATAATAGAATTAAAATATAAATTAATTTTAAAAATTCTTTAATAAAAAAAACAACCTTTAAATAAATTAAACTATTAATTAAATACGATAAATAAACTTTATTAACTTAATATAAAAAACAATTAATATATTATGAAATGAATAAAGGTTAGTTTTTAAAAACAATATAAAAACATACACTTAAATAAATATAATAACCATTTTTTTTGAAAAAACTTAATTTCTAAACAAACTTAAATACAACCCTAATATAAATCAATATAAACACAATAAAAAAATAATTCACCATGAATTGATATAAAAATATAATAAATTATACTATTAATATAAAAATACATTAAAGAAATTTATGAAATATTATAATTATCTCATTAATAAAGACCTTATAATAAATATTAAAAGCTTAAAAAATTAATATAATAAAAGAAATTAAATTAAGTTTTTGAAAATTTATTATTTATTTTTAAAAAGTTAAAACAGTGGAGAAAGATTTTTAATTATTTATTCTCTAAAAATATTATAAATGTATTAAGCTATTTTCAACTATATTTAAAACCGAATTACTTAAATATAATAAATAAAATTACAAGATACTCTTTAAAGAAAAAACGGTATTAAAATTCTTGAAAATTTATGAATTTAATAAAATATAATTAAAAACACTTAAAGAATATTTCGATAAAAGTTTTAAAGAAATTATATATAATTATTAACATTATTAACTGAATATTAAATTTTTTTTATATTAAAAAAACAGAAAGTTATAATTTTATATAAATTATTGCTAATTAAATAATATTATTATTAAAAACCGTTATTAGCTTTTTTTAATATGAAAATTTAAAGATTAATTATAAAAAATTTAAATCTTTATAGCTTTAAATCTTAATAAAGTTTATAACTTTATTAAAATAAAAAAAGGTAAAAAATAAAAAACAGCGTTTAAAATATAAATATTTTAAATACCTGGTTATATTATTCAGATTAATTAATATATTTATATTGTTTTAAATTATAATTAATCACATTTTAAAAGAATATTTAAATATCTTTATTATTATATATTTAAATAATATTCTTATTTATTTTAAAAACCCTGAAAATTATAATATATATATATAAAACCCTCCTGGGTATAAGGGTAAAAGACTTATAATTATGTTTTTTTTAATTAATTTATATTTAATTATATAATATTTCTGCAATAATATTTTATTTATTTAAAGTAAATAGGAAATAATATTAAAGAAATGCTTTATATATTTAATTACCTTTTTTCCTCTTTTTAATTTTTTATTAATTATTATTTTAAAAATAATAAGCTTATTTATTTATTTAAAATAATCCTTAAACATCTTTAAGGTAATAATAAATATATTAATTTATTTCATTATATAAAGTTCCTTATTTTTATACTCCTTTACCTTTATAAGCATTATCTTTATATAGATATAAATTTATTTATTATAATTAAAGTTTATTTTTATAGCTATAAAGCTATTAGGTTTATATATTTAGATGTGCAGCAATTAAATATAATTGCCTTATTTAGGTTTTAAATATATATATTGATTTAAGCTTAATTGATAGTTGTTTTAACTTTAGTGGCGCAGCAGGCTGAATGATTGCTTTTAAGTGGTCTTCCATAATAAGGTTATGGTAAATAGGTATGTATTTAAGCAGAGCTAAACCTTAATTGGGGTAAAGGCGGCTTTTATTATTGTTTATTTTAGCTAATTTATATTCACCTAAGTTATATAGCGATAGCATTTTCATATAATGTTTAACGGCGTTAAATTAGCTTGCAGCCTGCGATGGCTTTAATCTTAATAGGCTAACGGCTTATTAATAACACCGGTATAAATAGATTAAATATAGCTTAATGCTATAGCTTTTAGCGTAAAATAGCGGCTTTTAATTATAGATAGGTTTATAAAAGATTATAAAGTTATTATAAAAAGCCTTATATGGTAAAATTAATTTTTTTTTTTTAAATTATATCTTATTTTTTTAAAATATTAATTATAATTTCTAGTTAAATAAAGGAATTTAAATAAATATAAATAGTTGATATATATATAAAATATTATAAAAATTATAAAAAATAAAATTATTAATTAAATTAAAGAAAAGTAAATTTTATATTATAAAAATTAATTATTTTAAATATATTATATAACTTAAAGAAATTATAATATAAATATTAAAAATTAAAATAATTAAAAATTAACTTATCTTTATAAATATTAAAAAAATATAAAGAATTCTTAAATATATTAATTTTTATTAATAATTTATTAAAAAATATAAAGAATTTATAAAATTTTTAATAAACTTTATTAATTAAAATTAAAAGTTTAAATAAATTTAAAATGTATAAAATATATTTAATATAATAATTTAAAAAATCTTAAAGAAATTAATTTTAATTAAAACAAACCCTAGTAAAATTTATAAAGTTAAAATAAATATATCGGATTTTATAATAAAAGAATAATTAAATTAATGTAATAATTAAAGTAAATTATATTTTATTATATCTTTTTTTAAAAAGCTTAATGAATTAAAGTTTGATTATTTTACTTATAATAAAAAATTAATAATAATAATTAAAGCCTTTAAGAAATAATAATATTATTTTATAAAAGCATAACATTAGATTTAAATTTATATAAATTATAAAAGTTTAATGCATTTTATTATAATAAAAAAGTTTAATAAATATTAAATTATATAAATAAAGTTTTTATTATAATTTAATTTTAAAATTATTTATTATAAAGAATTAGAAAATAAATAAATAAATATATTTAATAAATAGTTTAATTATATATAAAATATTTCATTAAAAATATAAAATATTTTTCAAATTACTTTAAAAGAAGATTTATTATAAAAATTATAATAATTAATTATAATAATTTATTTAAAAATTAATCTAAAATAAATAAATAAATTTAAAATATTTTATTAATAATTATTTAACTAAAATAAAATCAGATTAATAAAAAATAAAAATATATTTTATTAAAAAAAGAAGCTTTTTATACTTATAAAATTATAAAGGGAATTTATAAAATAAATTTATAAAGCACTGGTATATAATTATTAAAGAATTATAATAATTATTAAAAAAAATATAATAATATTATAAATTTTTAAAAATAAAAGAATTGGTTTAAATAATTATTTAAAATTATAATATATATTATAAAAGTAAAATTATATAATATAAGTTTAATATCTTATTATAATTTTTATTAATATTTAATAAATTATAATAATTAATTAATTTAAACTTTATTATTAAATTATTAATATTTAAAAAATTTATAATAAAAATACATTATAATAATATTTTAATTATAATAAATAAATTTATTATAATAATTATATTAAACCTTTATAAGGTTTAATAATTAATCTATAAGGTTTATATTAATAATTTAACATAAAGGTAATATTTAATTATTTTAATATATAAAAATATTATTTTAATTATTTAATAATATAATTATTAATTATAAAGCTATTTAATTATTAAATTAAATATTTAAATTAATAATTAAAGAATTTATTTTATAAAAGCTATTTATTATAATAATAATTATATTTTTATATATTTTAATTCTTTATATTTTAATATTAAATTATTTAAATTATTAATAACATTTATAATTTAATTTAATTATTATTAAAATTATAAATAATCTTATTAATTTACTTTAATTAATAAATTTTTAAGTTTAACTTTAAAATTTATATATTTTATAACTTTATATTTTAATATTATTATTTCTTATTAAAATATCTTTTTTTAAATCTTTAAGTTATTAATATTAAATATTTTAATATTAATTATATTAATTTATAATATTATCTCTCTTTTTATAATCTTTATTTTTAATGGTTAATTTATATTTTTATATATATTTTTTTATATTTATTTATACCTTTTTAATTTATTATATTTAATAAAATTATTTAATTTTTTATAAAGTTATTTCTTAAATTAAAATAAAAAGCTACCTTTTATTTATTATTATATCCTTAGGTTTTATCATTTTAATACTTTTATTCCTATTATGCGTAATTTAAATAAAGATTATTAATTTATTTAATTAATTAAATTATATTAATTAATAAATTTAATAATTAATAAATAAAGAGCCTTTAATTAAGTGTTTTCCTTTAATTAATTTTATTTCTTAATTAATAAATTCCATTATTTAATTAAAGATTTAATTATTTATTAAATTATTATAGGGTTTTATTTTAATTAATTTTATTAATTAATTAATTTTATTTTAATTTTATCTTGAATTATATTTTAAGCTTAATATTATTTAAGGAGTTTAATATAATAAATTAATTTCTTTATTAATTTTTATATATTTTTATTTAAATTATATCCTTTTTATTTAATAAAATATTTTATTATACTTTAATATTATTATAAATTTAAAATATATTTTATTTTATATTTTTTATAATATATATTAATAAATTTTATTTATATTTTAACTTTTATATTTTATAAAGTTAATTTTAAAAATAAAATATAAAAAATATTATATTATTTTATTTTATAAAATAATAAAAATTTATAATTAATATTTAAAAGTTTTTATAAAATTTTAAATTATTTAATTTTAATATTTTATTAAAAAAAGTAAATTTTATTTCCCTTTTTAAAAATTAATCCTTTAATTTCTTTATTTCTTTAAATTTATATATTTTATTTATTTATTTTTATATAAAAAATTTTATTTTAAATATCCTTTTAAATTTATATAACTTTTATTACTTTTTATTTTATAAATTTCATAATTATTATATTTAATAATAATTTATAATATATTTAAGGTTTATATTTATAAATTATAAAGAAAGGTAATTATTTAATTATATTAATTATTACAATTTAATTTAATTGTTTTATAATTAATTAATATAATATTTAAAGTATTATTTTATAATTTAATTAACTCTTTTTATTTAT
Organism: Diaporthe vaccinii; assembly: GCA_039880775.1. Taxonomy (NCBI): domain Eukaryota; kingdom Fungi; phylum Ascomycota; class Sordariomycetes; order Diaporthales; family Diaporthaceae; genus Diaporthe; species Diaporthe vaccinii. The sequence goes on along the minus strand of JBCEDN010000007.1, from coordinate 4,240 downwards.
TTATTTATTTATAAATAAATATATTATAATTAAGAATTTATATCTTATTTTAAATTACTTTATTAATAATTTTTAAAAATTTAATATAAAAAGCTTATCTTTATTTAAAATAATTTCTTATAATATTTTATAATATTTTATAATTATTTATAATAATTTATAAATATATATATATAAGTTTATTTATTATATTAATTTCCTTATATAATATAAAATATTATTATAAAGTATTTTAATTAAAGGTTTTTATAAAAAAAGTAATTTAATAATAAAATTTAAATTAATAAATAATTAAATAGCTATAAATATTAATAAAGGCTTTAATAATTTATAAAGTTTATATTATAAAATTTTATTTTTATTATAAAAGTTATATTATTTAATAATTTTTTAAATTTTTTATTTAAAGTTTAAGATTTAATATATCTTTTATATTTATTTAATTATTATTATAATATCTTAATATTTATATATTAAGGCTTTATATATTTCTTTAATTAATTTATTTTATTTTTTAATATTTTTAAATATTTTTTTAAATATTTTATTAATTTTAATTATAATATTAAATTCTTTATTAAATATAAAACTTTTATTTTCCTTTATTTTAAATTTTATTTATTTTAAAGAAGATTTTTAATATAATAATTTAATTATTTATTAAAAGTATTAATTTAAATATTCTTAATTCTTTTAATATAAATAATTTTAATATTAAATTAAAAAAGAAACTTTATATATTTAATTTATTTCTTCTTAAATTATTTAATTATTATAAAGGTTATTAAATTCTTATAATTTATATAAAATTTAAATTATTTTTAAGCTTTAATAAAATACTAATATTATTCTTAAAATATATATTATTATTATAAATTCTTTATTTAAAATAATATAATATATTTTTAATTTATTAAACTTTTTATAAAAAGTTATAATAATTTATATTTATCCTTTATTATTTTATTAAATAAATTCTTTATTTATTATATTATATAAGGCGTTTATATAAATTTTAAATATTTTCTTAAGATTTACTTCTTTAAATATTAAGTTTTATATAACTTTATTTTTAAATATTTAAAATATTTATTTTTCCTTTTAAATTTATTAAAAAAAAATATCTTTTTATATTAAATTTATAAATGGTTTTATAATATCATTATAATTATTAATAAATTATTTATAAAAGTTAAGATATCCTTAAAAATCTTTAATATCTTTAATATTAATTAATATTAATTATTTTTTAATTATTTAAATTTTATTTTTTTATATCTTAATAAATCCTAATTTAATAATATATTTAAAATAATTAACTTTTCAAATATAAAAAAAAACTTTTTTAAATTTTATTAAAAGGTTTATTTTTTAAAGCTTTTAAAATATTTTTTAATATATTTTTATATTTTTAATATATTTTTATATTTTTTAAGGTTTTTAAAAAAAATAAAAATATTATTAAGGTAAGTAATAATAAAGATATTTAAATATTTTTATAAAACGTTATTAATTATTTCTTAAAAAATAGCTAAAGCATTAATTAATTTAAAGGATATAATTTAATATTTATAATATTTATAATAAATATAAAAAATTATTTTTTATTCTTCTCCTTTTTTTATTTTTATTAAATTATAATTATATTTAAGGTTTAGGGTTATAAATTATTATACTTTCTTAAGTTAATCTTATAATTCCTTAATAAATAATAATAGGTTTTTATTTTTAATAATAATATTATTAAATTATTAATAATTTATATAAAATTATAGCTTATTATTCTTTTAAAATATAAATAAAATTAAATATTTTATTAATAATTTTAATAATTAAATATATTATTTTTTTAAGTTTTTATTAAGATATTCCTTAAAGGCTTTGAATTACTTTTTATTAAATTTATAAATTTAATAATATTTTAAATCTTTCCCTTTTATAATAAAATCTTATAATTATAATAGCTATATTATAATAAGATTATATTAAGTTTTTTTTTAAAGTTTTTTTAAATTTATAATATATATAAGGTATTTATATAAGTTTATTTATTATTTCTTTATTTATAAGCTTTTTTTTTAATATAAATAAAATAAATATTATTATATCTTTTATTTATATATAATATTATAATAAATTATTTTTCTATTAATATATAATAAATTATTATTTTCCTTTTAATTTAATTAACTTCTACCCTTTTTTAAGATTTAAAATTAATTTAATCCTTTTTTATTTTTTTAAAGTTAAATTTTTAATTTATTTTTAAAGATATTTATAAATTTATTTAAGCGCAGCTTTTTATTATCCTTAATAATTAAATTTCTTTTTATATTATTAATTATAATCTTTTTTAAAAAATAATATTATTTTAAAATATTTAATTAATAATTTAATTAATTTAAAGATTTATAATTTATAATTATAAAAATCTTAAGATTAATTTATAATATATTATATTTATAATATTTAAAATTATAAAAGTTTAATATCTTTAAATTAAAATTAAAAGATAATTAATTTTTATATTAATTATATTATTTTCATATCTTATTTTTATACTTTTTATTATATTAAATTTATAAAGGTTTTCCTTTTAATATTATAAAATCTTATCTTTATTAATAATATTTAATAATATAAAATTATTTTAAGCGTTATTATTTAATAATATATTATATATCTTTTTATTAATTTTTATTTTAAATATAATATATATATAATTATTTATTTATATTATATATAAAAAGTTATAATTTTTAATTATTTATTCTTTTATTATAAATAATTATTATTATTTTTTAATTTTCATATTTTTTAAATTTAAATAAATAAAATATATATTTTATATTACTTATTATTATATTAATTTATAACTTTATATTCTTTATAAATAAAGTATTTAAGGGATTTATAATCCTTAATTCATTATTATATTTATAAATATTTTAATAAAAATTAAGGGTTAAGTTTAAGGGTTATATAAGCCTTATCTTATTAATATTTATTAATTTTTTAATAATTAAATTTATCTTTATTATAAATTTAAATAATAAATCCTTTTTAAAAATATTTTAAAAATAAATTATATTTAACTTTTTCTTTAAAATATATTTAATATAAATTTTAAATATATAAAGCTTAAGAAATATTTAAATATTTAAGATATTTTAATTATGAATATAATTTATTTTTAATTTTATATTTTTTAAAAAATTAATAAAACTTTTATATTATTTAATTAATTTAATTTTTATAATAATAATTTTCCTTCTTGGGTATAAGGGTAAAAGATTTATAATTATATTTTTTTTAACTGATTTATATTCAATTATATGATATTTCTATAATAACGTTTCATCTATTTAAGGTAGTTAAGAAATCTTTTTAAAGAAATATATTATAAACCTAGCTACCTTTTATCCTTTAGCTAATTTATTATTATAAATTATTATTTTAAGAGTAATAAGCTTATCTATTTATTTAAAATAATCCTTAAATTTCTTTAAGGTAGTAATAAATATATTAATCTATTTAGTTATATAAGGTCCCTTATTTTTATACTCCTTTGCCTTTATAAGCGCTATCCTTGTATGGGTATAGACTTGCTTGTTGTAGTTAAAGTCTATTTCTATAGCTATTCGTAAGCTATCAGGTTCATATATCCAGACAATTGGATATAGTTGCCTTATCTGTCTGTTCTAATCGTAGCTGTGAACTCGCTTAGTGGGGTCTTAGATATATGTACTGGTTTAAGCTTAATTGGCAGTTATCTTGGCTTTGGTGGGCTGAATGATTACTTTTGAGTAGTTTTCCGTAATAAGGTTGTGATGAGTATGTATTTAAGCAGAGCCAGAACCTTAGTCGGGGCAAAGGCGGCTTTTATCATTGCCTATTTTAGCTAACTTGTGTTTGAAGGCTTGAGTTATATGGCGATGGTATTTTTATATAATGCTTGACGGCGCTAGACTAGGTTGCTCGCGGCCCGCGATGGCTTCAACCTTGATGGCACCAGCGCGAACAGACTAGGTACGGCCCAATGCTACGGCTTTTAGCGCAGAATGGCGGCTTCTGATTATAGATAGGTTTGCAGAAGATTGTAAAGTTATTGTGAAAAGCCTTGTATGGTAAAAATTACTGTGTTTTTTTTAAATTATGTCTTATCCTTTTAGGATATTAACTATGGTTTTTAGTTAAGTAGAGGAACTTAAATAAATATAAATAGTTGATAATAATAATT